>JASGLE010000004.1:5707375-6907375 GCA_030179965.1 Cyperus esculentus
CACCATGAGTTACAAGCCATGTTGCACATGAAACCAAAGTTGGGGATCATCTTTGGACTCCTTCATCCCTGGGACCACTTCAGGTGCTGCCTGTTGCTTATTCTTTAAGCTGAGGGTGACCAAGATCAAGAAAAGCGCACCCTAGCATGATCCAAGGGCTGCCATGCATTTCCAGGAGCAGGAGATGTAATCCAATGGCCATGCTACTGCCAATTCACCAATCCATGCGCAAATACCCCTTCTCCCTGTTGCTTACTCCTTAAGCTGGGATAAAACACACCAATTAACCCTAAGAAGATGATCCAAGGGCTGTCATGAAAAAAAAGGGCACCAGGCAGATCCAAGGGCTGAGAGAAGCATCCTTTGCCCCCAAGTTTACTACTATTTGGCTGCCCTAATTGTGCTCTATATAAAGCCCTCTTCTCCAACACACCAGCCCCCCCGGAGCGACCTCCTCCTCTAACACCAGCACCCTCTACCAACCTCCACAACACAAAGCCCCTCCATACACAGCCGCAACACATCACAACACTGAAAGACCAGCAAAAACCAGCACTCAACACCCTTCTTACCTCTGTTTCTTGATAGGATTAGCTACAAAACAAATTGTAAATCAAATAGCAGTAAAGAAAGAAGGTAAAAAAAAATGTAATTTCTGAGAAACATGAAATGAAGAGGAGGGGTTCCAATTCATGGGCTCTCTCCTCATAATTGTGCATCAATTGGCTTGTTTACTTCGCTTTCCCTGTTGCTTGCTGCCATTTATTATTGACTACTTGATTATTGCATTTTCTTGCATTTGTTTGCATCTTTGTGACAGTATTTGCATGTTTGTAGCATTTTCTTGCAGCGTTTTCTGTTTTTCTTTCGACAAAACTCAGAGAATTAAACATGGCATGGCCATGGGCCTCTTGTGAGCTCGCTCCAAGAGAGAACAACACAAAATTAAACATGGCTTAGCCATGGGCCCCTTAAGAGCTTGCTCTAAGGGAGAATTATATAACAAATATACATGTGAGCTTAGCTCCATGGGCCCTCTTTTGGACGTGTCCAGAGAGGAGAACTCCTTGCGAAATAAGGAGTAGAGAGTTAGAGCTTGGTGAAGAACCATGGCCCTCTCACCTCTTGAAAATGAATCTGAATTCATTTAGAGGCAAATTTGATGTCAAATCTCCATTTTATATGGAGATATGCTGTCAAAATTGTCCCAGATGTAATACAGGTTCATGAGAGTGATTTTTGACAACAATTCACCTATATTATATAGGAGAAATGCTGCCAAATTGATCTCAGATTCAAGAGGCTGAGATGAACTATGATTCACAGCAAACTTTAACTCTTTCCCATGAATCTATGAACACAGTGTATTTTTTATATAATTTTCCCATATTCATAATTAAATTCTAAGTAGTTCTCGTATAATAAGTTTTGCAAAATACTTTGTAGAAAAAATCATATGAATTTTACAAGTGCTGTTGTGTAAGTATGCCAGAATCTGGCACTGTTTTGAAAAGTCATTGAAATATTAGCCTTAACACCTCAATTTCATGTAAATTTGTTATGAAAATTCTCAGAAAAACATACTCTATATTACTGTTAAATTTGTTTTACCACTTGTTTTCAAAATATTTGTGTAAAAATTCAAAACATGTCAAGATAGTCACTGTTATCTGTCCAGTTTTCAGTTTCAGTTTTAAACATTTAAGTACTGTTTGCAATTTACCTTCTTAGTGCATTTTTTTAAAAATTTTTATATGAATAAACATGATTTTCTGGTCAAGTTTCATATATAACTTTTTGTCTAATTACTCGTATAAAAAATCCTATGAAAATCACAAATCAGCAACTGTTGTCAGCATTTTTCTGCATCTTTTCTGTTTCTTCTCTGGAAATTCCAGCAAATAAATTGGCATATATTTTTCTGTTAATAGTGCATATTTTTTATATTTTTCATGCATTCCTGGTATAATTCCAAGCATCTTTCATGTTTTGCACTTGCTCAAATTCATTGTAGAAAAATTCGTATAGAAAATAAAAAAATTTCTGACAAGATGTGGGTAAAATTTGCAGAACTGACCCCTGGATTAAAAAATTGGTTAGAACATTGAGGAAAGCACAAAATGGGAATAATTGATGAATACAAAAGTTGTTCTCGACTGCTTAATGTGCATTGCTGTTTGAAAATATTGAGCACTTACATTAGAAAATGTTGCAAAAAGGACCCCACCAGCATACACTGGTACACATTTGTGAGACACACTGATATGAACATGTCCTTCATGCTGTGATCAAGATTGAATAAAATTGAGTTGATAATACTCATCACTTTGCGAAGCAAGTGATATAGGCACACTGCACACTTATGAAATAAGATACAAATATGATTTAAATGAAGTATATCAAGGACTAATTACCCAACACCCAAACTGTTTTACTGGTACCCAAGATTATACAACTGGTACCAAGTTCATCCATGTTGCTCGATCAAACTTGTTTTGAATTGGTTACACGCCCATATTAATCACATTAAGACGATCCAAATGAACCGAAGTTTGTGCAAATTGATAACAAATTGAGTGAGAATTAGACAGTCGAAATTCATGTCAGAGCTTGTCAGAACCCTAAGTTCTCTACCAAACCGAGTGCTCCCCTCTGCACTTCTCTCCAATCGGACACCATGGATGCACTCTACTCACTCTCACGATTTCAACGCAACTGACGGATCGACGATCGGAGCTCTGTGCGCGAAGATCCACCGCTCACTACCTCTGACGGCTCTGATGAAGAAAAACATGAAGAGAGAGTGCGAATCTTGATGACATCATATCATGGCAGCCCATCCAGTCAAGGAAAGGGAGCAGGCCGAACTAGGCCCAGTCGTGTCCAAAGCCCAAAATCATGTTCAAATTTGGCCCAAATTGTAAATATGTTGATTTAATTCGGGTCTTCATCAAAATAATTCTAAAAACAGTTCCCGAACTCCAAAAATCACAAAATCAGTTTTAAAATTCTTCTTATGAACTGTAGGATTTTTGTGTATAAAGACATTAAAGACATTTAAAATTTTTAAAATTTGAAATTTCATGTTTAAATTTGGGTTTAAATTTAAAGAGGGACAAAAATGTAAATTTTCAGAAATAAATGTCCCACCCACTTTTGTAAATATCTCCTTGCTTTTCTTGTACAAATTTTAGAAAATTTTATGCTTATTTGATCACTTTATAAATTAAAAGTAAAAATACAAAAACATTTTTCTTGAAGTTTTGCTTAAAAGTGTATGAATAAAGTATGTAAACAGTTATAACACTTTGACCCATGACATTGTATATACTTTTGTCATTATGTAAATATTTTCTCATCAAAAATATGTTTTGAGAATCTTTGTGCCCATTTAAGCACATTTTGAAATTAAAAAGCCCAAAACACTTTTTCTTTAAAATTATGTTTAAAAGAGTAAATATAAGTGTTAAGTTAGAACACTTTGATCGTGAAATTGTACATACATTTGTCACATATATTTTCTCATAAAAGATGTACTTGAGAATTTTGTGACTCATTTGAGCACACTTTATATTTTAGTGACCAAAATGAAAAAGATGAAAGTTTTAAATAAACAAAAGTCTTAGGTCCTCCACATGATTCTTTGTTAGGTGAACATAGGAATTGTGTATATTTTGAGATTAAAAGCGGCGAAAAGACTACGCTCTTCTCTTTATTCCATTTGTCTTCACGTCGGCACAAACATTTGGAATCTCGTTAAAATTTGAATTTCATAAGAACATCTCCTTCTCGAATTTCAGATTTAAAAGTGCATAAATAAAAGGGCCATATCCAAGCACTTTGAAACCCTTCATTTATGAATATATGGGTAAATTTCATACTCTCTTTTTGTCAAAATGATTTTTCGAATCCATAGTAAGGGCCAAATCCAGGTTCGAATTAGTGAGCGCTTGAGTGTCGGGCAGGCCTACGGTTATTGGCTCGTCATTCAAGAATCGGTAGAAACGACAAAAGACAGAAACATCATGTTCTCCGATTAGGAAAACCTCAAGGGACGCAAAGCTCCCCGGGACTAGCAGAGTCAGTCCTAGGTTCTCCTCCAATCAATAGTCGATCATACCTCCCACTAAGTAGTGGCCAGGAGTGAGACTATAAGATTGGCACCTCGATCGTAGATAGGCTTATTGCTTCTGATCTTTCGATCTAGGACGTCGACTGCGGTGATCACGAAATCATGTTTCCCACCCGACCGATGATTACGACTTGAAGGGACACATGGTCCCCGGGATGAACATATAATTCCCAAGTCGCGAAAACCTGAAGAGATACATACATCTCCGGGACAAACAAATACGTCCTAGGTTTTCACCCACTAACACCCGCTAACATCATAACACTAACCCTCACCTTCACATTTAAAAAGTCTTTCATCCATCCATGCTTAACATTTAATTAGGATTTTTCTTTCCTTTCCTTCATTCATTCTTGATTAGATTTGCACACATGATTTAATATTTTTCTATTCTTAATCAGAGGTGCCTGAAGTTAACAGCTTCAGGGTAATTAACAGTGAGGGCTTGCGCTCACTGGAATCCGGGACCCCACAATCACTTGAAATGTAAAAAAAAAACCTTTGTACGTAAGTGTATGAGAGTGAACGTCCCACGACGTTTACTAGCAAATGCATACGCACAAAGGTGACCGTGTCCTTTCCCCCACTTAAAACGTCTCAAGCGCGTTCTTTTTAAGCTGGCAGCCGGAAAGGGTGGCACAGGTTCTGGCACGCCCGGTGGGACTCACATTTCATGAAACTTTAGATTTGCACACATGATTTAGAACCTGTGCCACCCTTTCCGGCTGCCAGCTTAAAGGAACGCGCTTGAGACGTTTTAAGTGGGGGAAAGGACACGGTCACCTTTGTGCGTATGCATTTGCTAGTAAACGTCGTGGGACGTTCACTCTCATACACTTACGTACAAAGGTTTTTTTTTTTTTTTTTACATTTCAAGTGATTGTGGGGTCCCGGATTCCAGTGAGCGCAAGCCCTCACTGTTAATTACCCTGAAGCTGTTAACTTCAGGCACCTCTGATTAAGAATAGGAAAATATTAAATCATGTGTGCAAATCTAATCAAGAATGAATGAAGGAAAGGAAAGAAAAATCCTAATTAAATGTTAAGCATGGATGGATGAAAGACTTTTTAAATGTGAAGGTGAGGGTTAGTGTTATGATGTTAGCGGGTGTTAGTGGGTGAAAACCTAGGACGTATTTGTTTGTCCCGGAGATGTATGTATCTCTTCAGGTTTTCGCGACTTGGGAATTATATGTTCATCCCGGGGACCATGTGTCCCATCAAGTCGTAATCATCGGTCGGGTGGAAACATGATTTCGTGATCACCGCAGTCGATGTCCTAGATCGAAAGATCAGAAGCAATAAGCCTATCTATGATCGAGGTGTCAATCTTATAGTCTCACTCCTGACCACTACTTAGTGGGAGGTATGATCGACTATTGATTGGAGGAGAACCTAGGACTGACTTTGCTAGTCCCGGGGAGCTTTGCGTCCCTTGAGGTTTTCCTAATCGGAGAATGTGACGTTCCTGTCTTTTATCGTTTCTACCGATTCTTGAATGATGAGCCAATAACCGTAGGCCTGCCCGACACTCAAGCGCTCACTAAATTCGAACCTGGATATGGCCCTTGCTATGGATTCGAAAAATCGTTTTGACAAAAAGAGAGAGCATGAAATTTACCCAAATATTCATAAAAGATGGGTTTCAAAGTGCTTGGATGTGGCCCTTTTTATTTATGCACTTTTAAATCTGAAATTCAAGAATGAGATGTTCTTATGAAATTCAAATTTTAACGAGATTCCAAATGTTTGTGCCGATGTGAAGATAAGTGGAATAAAGAGAAGTTTAACCTCAAAATATACACAATTCCTATGTTCATGTAACAAAGAAACTTGTAGAAGACCTAAGACTTTTGTTTATTTGAAACTTTCATCTTTTTCATTTTTGGTCGTTAAAATATAAAGTGTGCTCACATGAATCACAAAATTCTCAAATATGTTTTAATGAGAAAAATATGTACATAATGACAAAAGTATATACAATGTCATATGTCAAAGTGTTATAGCTATTTACACACTTTATTCGTACACTTTTAAGCAAAACTTCAAAAAAAGTGTTTTTATATTTTCACTTTTAAATCTATAAAGCGATCATATAAGCATAAAATTTCCTAAAATTTGTACAAGAAAACCAAGGAAATATTTACAAAGTGGGTGGGACTTTTATTTCTGAAAATTTACATTTTTGTCCCTTTTTAAATTTGAACCCAAATTTAAACATGAAATTGCAAACTTTGAAAATTCAAAATATTTTTATGCACAGAAATCCTACAATTCACAAGAAGAATTTTAAAACTGATTTTGTGATTTTTGGAGTTCGGGAACTATTTTTAGAATTGTTTTTGGTGAAATCCCGAAATAACAACATATTTACAATTTGGGCCAAATTTCATTATGTTCTGGGCCGGATCTGGACATTGGTTTTGGGCCAAGTTGGGATCAGGGTCTGGGCCGAACTCAAAGGTTCATCAAAAACCGCACGTTTTCTTTCTTCTATTTCACTGGATCGATCTTGGCCGCCGGACGTTGCTCGACAGCGGATCTCAGCGCTCGGAGCTCCGATTGACGATCAGTCAGTTGCGTTGGAATCGTGGGAGCATGTAGAACCCGTCTATGGTTGCCGATCGGGCCATGGAGGAGTGTGGGGCACTCGCATCAATCAAAGTTGAGGGCAATAATGGCGCTTCGCTGCCAGTTCTATTCCGAACGAATTGTGTCACATTGACGATTGTTTTTTATGAAACTTGATCCTAAGCTAACTGTCTCAATGTACTTAACATGTTTGCCAATTAATTTGAAATAATTTCAATCGCATAGGGTATGAGGGTCTTGTACCAGTATACTGTCCTGTACCAGTTGAGCACTGTGCATAATTTATCAGTCAATGAGTTTGGACACACTTTTAATTTTAATTCTGATGTACACACGACACCTATGTCATTCAAAGTCCCTTTAAATCATGTCCATCAAATATCAAATGTCGGGTTCAGTATTTCGAGCAGACGACGTCTAAACAGTACAATGCATATGCAATTAACGTCATAATTATGCAAAATGGTATGAAACAATGCAACTATGTTGTACGGACATGTTCTCTATACTACTGTAAACGTTTTGGCTTTTAATATGACAGTTATTGTAGTGTTTAATAAAATACTCAAAAATTCCAGGAAAATACCAGAAAATGGAAAAGATTGTCAGAAATTTAATATTTTTATATGAATTTTTCTAAAACGAATTTGAAGAAGTGTAAAACACGAAACATGCTTGAAATTATACCAAGGATGCATTAAAAATGTCAAAAATATGCATTGTGAACAGAAAAAAAATATGCGCTGATTTTGGCTGAAATTTCCAGAGAAGAAGCAGAAAATAGAACTGGAACTGACCCAGCGAGGGTACTGCCTTATGATTTTTATAGGAATTTTTCTATGATGAACTAGAGAAAACTTTGTATATGAAAATTGTGTAGAAAATTATGAGGAATGCAAATAAAATATTTAAAATATGCATTAAATGAGCAGAATATGAACTATGGCAACATTTTTATGACCGGATCAGAAAACTAACAGCAGAAACAGCACTGTCTTGACATGTTTTGAATTTTTACACAAATATTTTGAAAACAAGTGGAAAAAAAAATTTGACAGTAAGATAGAGTGTATTTTTGTGAACATTTTGATATCTAATTTGTATGAAATTGAGATGTCTAAAGCTAATGTTTCAATGACTTTTCAAAACAGTGACAGATTCTGGCATATTTACACAGCAGCACTTGTAAAATTCATACGATTTTTTCTACAAAGTATTTTACAAAACTTATTATATGAAAATTACTTAGAATTTAATTCTGAACATGGAAAAATTATATAAAAAATATACTGTGTTCATAGATTCATGGGAAAGAGTCAGAGTTTGCCGATAAACCATGACCTATCTCAGTTTTCTGAACTTGAGAGTATTTTGACAGCATTTTTCCTATTTAAAATAGTTGAATTGCTGTCAAAACTTACTCTTATGAATATATATTACATCTGGGACAATTTTGGCAGCATATCTCCATATAAAACGGAGATTTGTCGTCAAAATTGTCTCCAAATGAATGTAACTTCATTTCAGATTGTGAGAGGGCCATGGTTTATTGAAAATCATGAGCTCTCTTATCTCTTTGAATCTGAGATTAATTTGGCAGCATTTCCCCTATATAATATAGGTGAATTGCTGTCAAATATCACTCTTAAGAATCTATGCTTCATTTAGGATAATTTTGACAGCATTTTTCTATGTAAAATAGAAAAATGACATCAAATTTATCTCAAAATGAATTTAGATTCATTTCAAGAGATGAGAAGGCCATGGTTCTTCACCAAGCTCTAACTCTCAACTCCTTGCTTCGCAAGAGAGTTCTCCTCTCTGGACACGACCAAAAGAGGGCCCATGGAGCTATGCTCACATGTATATTTGTTATATAATTCTCCCTTAGAGCAAGCTCTTAAGGGGCCCATGGCTATGCCATGTTTAATTGTGTGTGTTATTCTCCCTTGGAGCAAGCTCTCAAGGGGCCCATGGCTAAGCCATGTTTAATTTTGTGTTGTTCTCTCTTGGAGCGAGCTCACAAGAGGCCCATGGCCATGCCATGTTTAATTCTCTGAGTTTTCTCGAAAGAAAACAGAAAACGCTGCAAGAAAATGCTACAAACATGCAAATACTGTCACAAAGATGCAAACAAATGCAAGAAAATGCAATAATCAAGTAGTCAATAATAAATGGCAGCAAGCAACAGGGAAAGCGAAGTAAACAAGCCAATTGATGCACAATTGTGAGGAGAGAGCCCATGAATTGGAACCCCTCCTCTTCATTTCATGTTTCTCAGAAATTACATTTTTTTACCTTCTTTCTTTACTGCTATTTGATTTACAATTTGTTTTGTAGCTAATCCTATCAAGAAACAGAGGTAAGAAGGGTGTTGAGTGCTGGTTTTTGCTGGTCTTTCAGTGTTGTGATGTGTTGCGGCTGTGTATGGAGGGACTCTATGTTGTGGAGGTTGGTAGAGGGTGCTGGTGTTAGAGGAGGAGGTCAGCTCCGGGGGGGAGTGCTGGTTGGAGAAGAGGGCTTTATATAGAGCACAATTAGGGCTTCAAAAATGGCAGCAACTTGGGGGCAAAGCATGCTCTTCTCAGCCCTTGGATGTAATTCTGTGTTTTCCTCAACTTGCAGCCCTTGGATCGATTTGTAATCTTCTGGAAGGGTGAAAGATGTCTGGATAAGACTCAAAGAGTAAGGGTGACTTAACTGCATGTGCTTTCATGTTGGGGACCATTGGAGCTTCTACCATCTGTTATAGGACAGCCCCCCCTTGCTTCTTGCGTGTTATTCTTTTTCTTGAGCTTGAAATGGGCCTAATTATCTTCAATTAATCCCTTGTGACAGCCCAATTATAATCAGTGACCAGGCCATTCCGAATAGAGATGACTACCTGATACCAATGCTTTTTGTACCAATTTTGTGTTCTTTCACCATCGCCTAACTGAGTATTGAGGCTACAATTCTGTTTCTCAACCCAATTTCACTCTCTGGTACGAGTTCAACCAAACCAAATTTCAGACCAAGATGGGTGAGGTGGCACTCATGTTCAGGGATGCCGAATTAAAGTTCTGAGGCTTTGAACATGATCGTGTGATCAAGGAGATGATGTTTGGGCATTCAATTGAAGCAATTCCTTTTCAGTTCATTGGAACCCCATCGGAGCCCGGTGCCGCGGCTGCCTTCCTTTCACTCAACTCTATTTTGATTCGCTTCTTAATATCCCAAAAAAAACCTGTACCGCTGGATAGAGGGAGAGGAGACGATTTCAGCGGTACCAAGAGCTCAGAAAATGGTGATCGGAGCAGAGAGAACTTCGCCGGGAAAGATCAGCGGAAGCGGCGGCCATGGCGGGGAGAAAACGACGCGCCTCTTTCTTCTTTTTTTTTTTTCTTTAAGTCTGACAGGTGGGGCCGGCACCTATTTTGACTTTGCTGGCCTGTCAGAGTAGGCCGGTGATTAGTGGGGCGATTAAGGGACAATTAGAGTAGTTGTTGGCTCCTGATTGGTTGCATCATTTTAATGATTATGTATTGAGCTCATTTAAACAAATTGTGGTCCCCTTCTCTTTCTGTTGACATTACCCGTGTGCCCTCAGTGTAGCATCCCATTTTAAACATAAACGAGTTGTCAGCGACCCGATGTATGATCTATTTCCCTTTTTCCTCCAAATTTCCCTTTTCTTTCTCTGACTGGTGGCCCCCACACGTCAGTTTGACTCTGCTTTAACCTTGTTGACTGCCACGTGTCTTCGTCTGATGGGTTGCTGAGTGAGTTTGAGTATCTCGAGTTCTGGACCTCAGAATTTTATAAATGATATATCAAAATTCTCAGAATTTGAAAGAGAATCTTAATGTATCATAATAATTGGACCAATTTGAAATTATGAAAGAATCCACTTTTCCTCTCATAATGTCAAGTAGTCGAATTCTCCAACTGAATTGCACTGTTTCCAGCGGGAGAACTTTTTGGTCGGAATGCACTTTTCCCAACCTTCTATGGTATTGTCTAGCTGAATTGCACTATTTCCAGCCTTCCAATAGATCATTTGGAAATTACGAGAGAATCCGCTTTTCCTCCCATAATGATGTTTATGTGACCAATGGTCAAATTCTTTAGCTGAATTGCACTGTTTCCAGCAAGAAAACCTTACGGTCGGAATGCACTTTTCCCAACCTTCCATAGTATTGTTCAGCTGAATTGCCTTCCGAAAACAATAAGCCTTTTTAAGGGTCAACAAAGAGCCACCCACCAAGACGGGTTCTGAAACCTGCACCTGTTAAAGAACTCGTCTTGGTGCAATCTTTCATCGGCTTCTTCACTTCATGTTCTAGGTATAATGGTGTGCCTACACCAGCTTCTTCACTTCATCTTCTGAGCACAATGGTGTGCCTACATCGGCTTCTTCACTTCATCTTCTGAGCACAATCGTGTGCCTACATCGGCTTCATCACTTATCTCTTATCTTTTATCAGTAGTTTCTAACATCTTGTCTGAAACGATATATCCGTGAGGCTTCTTGACTCGTCCGGACTTCGACCTCGAACCATGTTCATTTGTTATTTAGCCTGGCCAAACAAACAAAACCAGAGATGATTGTTTAGGAGACAATACCAAACCCTGTCTACCGTTTTTTATCCTGATTGGTAGACTTACCAGGGGTACATCGTTTGTGGCACAACGTACCAAAGCCCTTCTGTGGAATTTTATTGGAACGCGTGATGCATGTTTCCAATTTAAAGTGGGTGTAAAAGTGTTTAAGTGTGCGTACATTTATGGACCTCACATCGCTCCCCTCATTTTACACTATGCGCGTTTAGGTGGAATCTCACTTATCGCTCATTGTCTCCACTCAGAAAGACACGGTATGGTTATTTTTAGCGTGCGCTCCAGATTCAACTTCAATGAGTCTTTCGTCTTTCATAGAGCACGCCCTCATTCTCAGCAACTGATTCCGAAGAACCTATTACGTCATCGAATAAGTAACTTTGATTTTTGTAAACAAATTGCCGGGACTAAGCTTAAAACCCGCTTAATTGATTATTTATTCTGGCCAATTAAGTGAACCAGTGGTCGTTGTTTCAAGGGACAACTACCTAAACCCCTGCCTATCCCTTTTGTTACCTGGCTGGATGGGCTTACCAGTACGCTTAGCTTAAGGTGCAAGCATTAAAACCCCTTCATATCAATTTGATTTTGATCCTATCTACTTATAGGTGTCTGAAGGTGTACTTGAGTCTGTGGATCTCACATCGCTCCCCTCTTTTTATAGGTGGTCTCACAATTCACTCGTTAATTCCTCTCAGGGACACGGTGTGTGTGTTTGTAACGTGCGCTCCAGATTCAACTCAGTGAGTCTTTCGTCTTTCATAGAGCACGTCCCCATTCTCTGCAAATGTTTCCGAAGAAACAATTACGTCGTCGAACAGGTAACTTTGATTTTTTTGCAAACAAATTGCCGGGACTAAGCTTAAAACCCGCTTAATTGGTTATTTATTCTGGCCAATTAAGTGAACCAGTGGTCGTTGTTTCTGGGAACAACTACCTAAACCCCTGCCTATCCCTTTTGTTACCTGGCTGGATGGGCTTACCAGTACGCTTAGCTTAAGGTGCAAGCATTAAAACCCCTTCATATCAATTTGATTTTGATCCTATCTACTTATAGGTGTCTGAAGGTGTACATGAGTCTGTGGATCTCACATCGCTCCCCTCTTTTTATAGGTGGTCTCACAATTCACTCGTTAATTCCTCTCAGGGACACGGTGTGTGTGTTTGTAACGTGCGCTCCAGATTCAACTCAATGAGTCTTTCGTCTTTCATAGAGCACGTCCCCATTCTCTGCAACTGTTTCCGAAGGAACAATTACGTCGTCGAACAGGTAACTTTGATTTTTGCAAACAAATTGCCGGGACTAAGCTTAAAACCCGCTTAATTGATTATTTATTCTAGCCAACTAAGTGAACCAGTGGTCGTTGTTTTAAGGGACAATCACCGAAACCCTTTACTATATAATAGATAATGTGTTATTTTATGCATGTAAAAATTTATTTATATACATACTTATGTATCTTTCTATATATATTTTACTCTTTCTTTTCTTTTTACTATCTCTCTTCTTTATTTTTTTACTTTTTTTTTTACCTCTTTATATTATTATATTATGTGCTTTTCTATATTTATACATAATACTTCTTAATATATCTTCCGCTTAGAGGTGGCATAGGACGTTTGCCTTCATGATCGATGAGTTGGTATGCTCCTCCTTCATAGACCTTCTCAACAGTGTATGGTCCCTCCCAATTAGGTGAAAACTTTGGGCCAACATGCCGGCCAATTATCGGCCTTCTAAGTGCTAGAACCAGCTCTCCTTCTTGAAAAGTTCTCATGCGTGCACTTTTATCATATGCCCGAGCAATCCTTGCTTGGTATAGTTAGAGACTTTGTTGAGCCACCAGCCTCTTCTCATCCATGGCATCAAGCTCATCAAATCGAATCTTCATTTGCTCCTCTAATGGGAGATTTGTTTGTAGAGCAATTCTGAGAGAAGGGACTTCTACTTCTAAAGGGAGTATCGCCTCGGCCCCAAATACCAAGGAATATGGAGTGGCTTGTGTCGGGGTTCTATAGGTTGTTCGATAGGCCCAGAGTGCTTCCTGTAATTTCTCATCCCAGTCTCTTTGATTTCCACTCACAGTCTTCTTTATAATGTTGATGAGTGTCTTGTTGAAAGCTTCGGCTAAACCATTGGCTCTCGGGTTATAGATCGACGAGTACCTCCAATCAATGTTGAATTTCTCGGCTAATGCATAAATTTTAGCATTCTTGAAGGCGGTGCCATTGTCTGATATTATCCTTCTGGGTGTACCGAATCGGTAAAATACGTGTGTCTTGAAGAATTTGACAACATCGCTTGCCTTGACTTCTTTGAGTGGCACTGCTTCTGCCCATTTCGTGAAGTAGTCGGTCGTGGCCAGGATATATTTGTGTCCTCTTGAGGAAGAAGGATCGATCGGGCCGATAATATCTGTGCCCCACATGTTAAATGGCTAGGAGGAGATCGTGGGGTGTAAAGGGCTTGGCGCCTGATGTATGAACACTCCATGAATTTGACACATATGGCATTTCCTTGCATGATTTTCACAATCAGCCACCATCGTGGGCCAATAATAACCTAACCGTTTGATCTTAAGCTTCATTTTCGGTCCTGATTGATGCGCGCCGCACAATCCGGAATGCACTTCCTTCATTATTTGTTGAGCTTCTTGTCCTGAGAGGCACCGAAGCCAGAGCTGGTCGTAAGATCTCCTGTATAAGGTATCATTCACGAAAGCATATCGAAGCACTCTTTTTCTCAATTGATCCCGTTGAGCTTTGTCTATCGGGAGAATATTGTGCTTAAGGAAATCGATAAAGGGTTGCCTCCAATCTTCTGAAGTTTCGACCTCGCAGGCACACTCCTTTTGTCTTTTTGGAGTATTCCTTATTTTAACATACCCGACTTCAACAGGATTTTCCTCTGTAAAACATGAGGATAAGGCTCTTCGGGTTCGCACAGTGATTTGCACATCTTCTCCTAGCTCACTTAGCTCCTTAGCCACCTTCGCAAGCGCATCTGCTCTTCCGTTGGATGCCCTTAACACCTTTTCAATTGTTACTTCTGGTATTTTCATCATCAATTCCACAGCTTTCTTGTGATAAGGAATTAATTCTTGTTTGAACACCTTGTATTTCCCGATTATTTGGTTGATGATTAGTTGAGAGTCACCGAAGATGTGAAGCTGCTTAATCTCCATGTCTACGGCAATTTCTAATCCGGCAATTAGCGCTTCATATTCTGCCTCATTGTTTGTGCACGGCTCCATCAATGCTAGAGAATGTCGAATTATTCCCTTTTCTGGTGTTATGAATATTAATCCTATTCCGGCTCGGACTTCTGGAATGGTAGGGCCAGGTGTCGGTCGAATCGATGAGGCACCATCAAAATACATCTCCCAAAACGGGCTTTTTTCTTCTACGCACATAATCTCCTCATCTGGGAATTCGCATGCGAGTGGGGAATTATCTGGTACGGGGTGTGCGGCTAGGAAATCTGCAAGTGCTTGTCCTTTGATAGCCTTCCTCGGTGCATAAGTGATATCGAACTCAGTTAGAGTGATGGCCCACCTTGCTAATCTTCCAGTCAGCATCGGTCTTGTCATGAGGTACTTGATTGGATCAACTTTTGATATTAGCACCACTTTATGCGAGAGCATGTAATGGCGCAATTTCTTCACAGCAAAAACCAAGGATAGACAGTGCTTTTCAATTGGTGAATAAGAGTGCTCGGCTCCCACCATCATTCTACTTAAATAATACAACGCATTTTCCTTTCCGTCTTCATTTTCTTGGGCCAATAGAGCTCCTAGCGATCCTTCTAGAGCGGTGGTATAGAGAATTAACTCCTTTTCGGGAATTGGCGCGGCTAAAACTGGCGGTTTAAGCAAGTATGCTTTGATGCTGTCGAAGGCTTGTTGGCAATTTTCCTCCCACTTAAACGGAACATCTTTCTTTGTAAGCCTTGTGAACGGTTGAATTCTTCCTGACAGGTTAGCTATGAATCGTCTGATATATGCCAACTGTCCTTGGAGAGATCGGAGCTCCTTAATCTTTCTGGGTGGACGCATCTCCTGTATTGCTTTGATTTTGGCGGGATCTATTTCGATGCCTCGGTGTCGAACCCTAAGAATTTGCCGGAGGAGACCATAAATGCACACTTCAATGGAATGAGTTTAAGCGCATGTTGTCTCAATCTGTTAAACACCGTCTTCAGGTTTTGTAGGTGTTCTTCATACGTCATGGACTTAATGACTATGTCGTCGACATAACATTCGACCTCCTTGTGGATTAAATCATCAAAGATTCGGGTCATCGCCCTCTGATAGGTTGCACCGGCGTTTTTTAATCCGAACGGCATCACCTTGTAGCAATAAACTCCGATCGGTGTGCGGAAGGCCGTGTGTTTTTCATCTTCGGGAGCCATTTTAATTTGGTTGTACCCCGCATAACCGTCCATGAATGAGAAGACTTCACACGACGAGGTGTAATCAATGATAATTTCTGTCACCGGCAACGGGAAATCATCTTTAGGGCAGGCTTTGTTTAGATCACGGAAGTCCACACAAATGCGAATCGTTCCGTTTTTCTTCTTGACGGGTACAATGCTAGCCATCCATTCTGGGTTTTCTTCTTCTCGAATAAACCCCGCCTTAATGAGTTTACGCGTTTCCTCTGCAACTTGTGTTTCGAGTTCAATCCTCATTCTTCTTGGCGCTTGTTTAACTGGCTTGATGTTCGGATCGATTTTTAGATAGTGCATAGCCACCTTGGGATCAAGACCGGGCATTTCTTCGTAGCTCCATGCAAAACAATCTTTGTGTTCCGTTAGGAATGCTTTCAATTTTTCGCTTTGTTGAGGTGGAAGTGACGCGCTAATAAAAGTTGGCCTCGGGTTTTTTTCGGTACCCAAATTAATTTCCACCAATTCATCGATGGTGCTCGGCTTCTTCTCCATTTGTTTGATAGCGTCTTTAACGATTGGGATGAGCTCCTCTTCGTTTTCTTGCTCACATTCCATTGCATATTGCCCTTCACCTTCAATCCAGACCGTATTGCAACTTTCAAAGCTGTCATCTGAATGGTATCTTTGGACATCAGTCTTTGTCTCTGGGACCTTTTCCTTACCTTTACGGCTTGCCAAACGGTTTCCGTTACGTCTTCTTGTTCGTGGTATCTGGGTATCTATTGGTTCTTCGATTCGGACACCTCTCGATTCAATGTGCCTTCTTTTGTGGAAGTGTTCAAATTTTTTGAGGGCATCTTTCTTTGTTCTTTGTCTTTCTGAGCCTGTGGTGCGACGATTTTGGCCTTGGCTTGTTTCACCTTGCTCATGAGATCTGGATTTTCTTCTGAGACCACGGGGTAAGGGAAAATTTCCACAATTGTATCTTTTCTGAACTGCCTCCTTGAAGGTTTTGCAATCATCAATGGGGTGCCCCGTTACTCCATGATATGGGCAGTAATCTGGCCTTGCTACCTCAATGCTATCTTCCGGCCGCTCACTTTTGAGCACATCGAACCCTCGACGGATCCAGAGGCCGAATATCTCTTCCATTTTATTTTCTGAGAAAGAATAAGAGCATCTTTGCTTCTTTTCTCTCCCCTTAATATGGTACCTTTCTCTTAGAGTAGCAAGCCGGTTCGCCTTTTCAATGTCTTGCTGCTTCTCTTTATAAATCTGTTGACATCTTTCTGGAAACCATTCTCTCCAACAGAAATATTCGTTGGGATTCTGTCCTACCAAGTCTTTTAGTTTTGGTCTCCTTTGAGGATGTGCTATTGCAATGCACAGTTCATCAATAGTGTCCCTCATTCGATCTTGTTGGTGAAGGATCTGTGACATCATTTGACTGCACTGAGCTAACTTTCCTTCCAACCTTCGGAGGGTTTGCTGAGGCAAATCGCTGTGGCAATCATCTTCTGAGGATACACCTTCCATGGCTTCTTCTGAGTTGTACTCTACCTCCATATGTTCATCAGAATCTTCTTCAAGATCTTCTTCATCACTTAGAACATAGCAGGTGGCTCTTGCCATCTCTTTGCTTCCCCTTTGTGCTTCAAATCTCGTAGCCATGTGGTTCTTGAAGAAATCTCGGTTAGACTGCTCAAGGTCTGGCATATCGTCTTCTGAGTTATACCCTAGACCACGAGTTTTCTTCACAGTGCCATCTAGACCTATAACAGTTTGAATCGAACCACTCCACATTTTCTTGAAGCGTTCCATGTCTCGCTTTGAGATGGTGTTTAGGAATTTTGCATTATTCACCAGGTGGTTGGTGTATTTGCTGAAGTATGGTGCGAGATCAATCTCAACTTGCTCGTTATTATGATCGTCATTTTCTTGAGCCCACTTATCCCAATGATCATTGTCGGGGTTTTGGCATGTAGGGGTGCTGCTATGGAAGTAGATGGGTTTGTGTACAATTTTTCTTCTTTTTATGTATTCAATTTTCTGAGGCACAATAAACATTCGCAAGGCCTCAATATGATTCACTCGGCGGGGAGTTAGATTCTTGCGGTATCCTCGTGGCACTCTCCCAATAGTCATAGAAGCTTCACTACTTTCATCCGAGTCGTAACCGAAATTCGATCTATCTTGAACTGACTCGTCACTTAAATCACTACCAGAAGATTCATCATCGCTTGAGCTTTCAGTATCAGTTTCATCCTCTTCACTTTCTTCCTCATCAGATGTTAATCCCAAAACCGGGATCTTTTGAGAGTTTGGTTTGAGGTTGAAGACTATCTCCTCTTCTGATTCTTCTTCGTCACTCAATTCATCGTCTGATGATTCCTTCTTTAAAGGTCTTGCTTGCGCCATGTTGGTTTTAGTGAGGTTTTTCGTTGGTAAAAACACTATCTCTTCTTCAGATTCTGATGAGTTTGAGGATGTTGGCGGGGACTTTTTAGGGGCCGGTTTCTTTTCGGTTTTCGTTGTTCTCAAAGGTTGTTTGGTTCCAGTTGAGCTTGAACTCGGTTTCGAGCTTAGGTTGGAACTTGTCGAGGTTGCGCCTCTATTTTTCATCCTCTCCTCCTCCGAGAAAAAATGTTTTGCGTCTGCTAATCCGATTTCATGAACTCCAAAGGGTTTGACATCGGCTTCGATCTTTCTTTGCTTTCCATTTTTAATGTATTTTATGCATTGATGGAGTGTCGAGGGCACCACTTTGTTGTTATGAAGCCAAGGCCTTCCTAACAACACGTTGTAAGAGGTATTTGCGTCAATGACAAAGAATTTAGTTGGGCTCTCCAAGCTTCCTACCTGCAAATCCAAGGTTATAGCTCCCAAGGCCTTCTGAGTGTTCTGGTTAAAGCCGTGTATCACCACCTTCTCTTTTGATAGCGCTGTGGTGCTCAACATCAGTGTTTTCAAGATCTTTAACGGCATTATATTGATTGATGACCCCGAATCCACCAGGATACGCTTGATCTTCTGCCCTTCGCATTCACCGGTTACATAGAGCGGGCGGTTGTGATCCGTTGTGCCAATCACCATGTCATCTTCCGTGAATTTGATTCCGGTTGCAAAGCTTTCGGCTTTTTGCATTTCCTGCATAGTACCGTCGGCGAAATATGCCTGGAATAGCTCAGGATTCCGAAGGGCATGAATAAGAGCTTCTCGCATTTCCTCTGACAACATGAGCGCTTCAAATATACTTATCAGCGCGGGTACTTTCCTCAAGTGGGCCATCACATTGTAGTCGCCGACTGTGAGTTTACTCCTATCAACTATTTTCTCGGCATTCACATGTTCTTTGCCTTTGTTATGTGACTTTTCTTTCGCTTTGTCATTTTCCTTCGGGGCCTGGCGTTCGGGAAGTTGCGTGCCAGATCTTAAAGCTATATTACACTCCTTTGTTTTAAACAAACTTCTGAGTGAACCTCCGTTCTCAGACTCATTGTCATCCCCTTCTTCTTCTTGGAAGGTAATCACATTACATGATTCTCCAGTTTCAATATAACCATTGTGAAAGAAATCTTCTTCGCTGTCGTAGACAAGCTCAGCATGGTTATTATGCGCCATAGGCGGTATCTTAACTTCTTCTTTTTCATCCTCGCTTTCGTCTTTGATCCCCATTAATCTTCTGTAGATCTTTTCCGGGATAAACGATCTCAATATAAGAGGCAGAGGCTTCCCTTGTTCATATTCTTCCAGCGCATCAATGTAAGCTTGTAATTCAGACGCGCTTAGTTCAGTTCCTTCGGATTCTATCGGCTTCTTCTTCTTCTTGCTGCCGTTCTTGTTCTTTCTTTCGTAGAAAGTAATAACCCCTTCCTTTTTTGGAATTACGGGTGTAACACTATTCTTCCACTTTATGCCGGGCTCTTGGTGGAGCTTCTTCAACATTTTCTTAGCCTTCTTGGACAAGTACAAAGTCCATGGGGCCTCATCATCTACTTCTATCCATACTTGGTTCACATGTTCATTTTCGTGAGGTGCCGGGTTTTGGAGAATATGAGCAGGTAGCTGGATCTCCCCTTCTTTGATTCTCTTCTCCACCCAATCCTTGAAAACATAGCAATCTTCTATTTTGTGCCCAAGAACTCTGTGGTACGGACAATAGGTAGGATCATCATACTTGTCAGCTTCTGCAGGACGCTTACACTCTGGTAACACCAAACCTGCTTTTAAAGCATCTTTAAAAATCTTGGCCACCTTATCCCTTCTGAATGAGTAAGGCTTGCGCATCCTTTCGAGTAGGCTATTCATCTGGTTGGGTTTTGGCCTGCTATCATTGCTTGTGGAGGTGACAGTATTAACTGGAGTGCTTGTGCTAGCCACCACTTTCTTTTTGATTTTAGAGGCGTAAGCCACCTTTACTTCGCCTTTCCCTTTGCCATATCGTGAGGCTTGCCCTTGAGACCATCCTGCCGGCGGCACATTCCCGAGGTTTGAAAGAGTGTCTACCAATTCTTGGTACGTACGAATCTTAGCTATTCTCAAAAAGGGTTGCAGCCAAGTGTCCATATTCTTTATCATCAACTCAACCGCCTCTCGTTCTTCTATCGCGCGGTCGCATTTAATGCTAAGGTTCCTCCACCTCTGCATATAGTTGATCATTGTTTCGCCTTTGTGGGGCTTAACACTTGCCAAATCGGCCATACTGATTCTATCTGAGACTGTGGCGAATTTCGCTTGGAAAATACTCTCCATCTGCTGCCACGTTGAGATACTATTGTTCTCTAGTGTCGAATACCACTGGAATGCTGGGCCTCCCAAACTTTGCGGGAATTGCCTTAAAAGAAGTGCCTCATTAGCAACAGTGTTGCCGCATGTGATCAGAAAGTGGGAGATATGCTGTCTCGGATCCATGTCCTTGTTCCCTTCTCCCGTGAAGATCTTGAATCTGGGTACTGTATATCCTTTTGGATAAGACACCAAATCATAATGCGGAGGGTAAGGTCTACCACATTTTCTTCCCGTATCAGGACCAAAGGTTGCACCAGCCGCTTTCAATTCTTGACTGACGATTTTCCGGATCTCTTCTTGGGTGTAGGTCTGGGTACCAGTTTCGGATGATTCATCATAGTGTTTTTCTTTTTCCTTACCCTTTTCCTTCTTCTTTCCTTTCTTAAACTTCTTCTCTTTCTTTACACTCTTTTCCTTCTTCTTTTCTTCTTGTAAACACTCATCATCATCTTCCTTATCTTTAGTCGATTCCGACTTGGATTTCCTGGAAGTGGAACTCGTGCTATTTTCACCTGACGACTCATTATCATCATCTTTATCCTTCTTCGAGGATTTGGATACTAATTTCTGCAAATTCTCATACATCGCGAGAATTTCAGCATTCTGCTTCTTAATATTCTTAAGCTCCTTTTCCTGCCTGCGGTATTGAGCTAATTGTGCATCTTGCGCAATAATTGCTTCCCTCATTTTATCAATAAGCTCTTTCTGCTTTTTCTCTTTCTCTGTTTCCTCTTCTACTTCTTCTTCACTCTCCTCATTCCCGTGATCTTCGGGATCTACGAGGGGTGGTGCCTTGTCTCTACCTTCTTCTTCTTCCCCTTCAGAATTTTCGTTAGGAGGATCCATAGAACTTTTCTTTTCCTTTATCTCTGGCTTCTTCTTCCTTGCTTTTGCTCTGCCAGCCTGATTCACTTCATGTTTTCCCTTAGATCCCCCATCATCTTCGAAATCAGAGTTATCATATATCACATAAGCAGTGACATGTTCTATTTCTCGAGACACTACACGCCGCTTCTTATGCTTATGGTCAGGCACTGTCACTACTAGCTTCTGAGATTTGGGCTTATCTTGCGGACCGAGCCTGTCGAAGACACTGGCCTTGACTGGCAATTGGTCTTTCTTAACCAAATTCTGAACTATCCTTCCTTCAGAGCCACCCAATTCCTGGGTTAGGTTCTCCTGATATTTGGTCTTCTGGTATGGAAAGGTTAGTCTAGACTTCAGAGACTTCCCATACTGACTCTGCATCTGAGGATTGTATCTCACTCCTTGAGCTTGATTCTTAGCCTTGACAGCCTGATGTGTCTTATAGATAGTTTCCCCAAGAGTCAGCTTCCGTGTCTGGGTAGGGTTGTGCTGAACAAGTTTCGGTTGCGGGATCTCCCAAACTCGACGGATCTGACCGGTGGAGGAGTTGTTCCTAACTACCCTCAGAGTGGAGAAAGGGTTATGGACAGGCACATTGGGGATAGCCACCATCTCACTAGTCATTGCTTCTAGAGCCCTCTTCTTAGAAACTGGAACTGAGGTCATGCCAGAAACCGTGGCAACCGATAGGGGCTTCTTCTTGATTTGGCGGCGTTTCTCCCTAATTGGTTTCGGAGGAGAGGATAGGATCTGGTTACGGATCCCCTTTGGAGTCAACTGGAAGTAACTCTCCTCCTCTTCAATTATCTCCTGGAGAGTGGGTTGGATGACAGGCTGGGAGTAGACAGGGCCAGTCACAAGAGTGGTTGGAGTCATATATGAGAGTTCCTGTGGTATATTGCCAAAGAAAGACGCAGCACACGTAGCCGGTCCGGCTGGCAGGACCAGGGTAGTGCCGGGTGGAGGCGGAGGCACGTAGACCACCTTCTGAGCGACTGGGGCCCGGTTAAGAGCAGGTGCTGAGGAACTTGCTTGAGAGAACATTAGTGGAGGGTAGGCAGCTTCATCCAGGTTGTAAGTGACAAAGCTTCCTTCGCCCCAAGGGAAAGTCGGTGGTGGCGCCATTTCCTGAAACAGAAACAACAAACACTTAAAACCACGTCAGACAATTTATTTACAAAATGCACACATAATTTATAATTTTCCTATTCAAAGATGAGAGGAGAATCCATGTCCCACCGGGCGTGCCAGAACCTGTGCCACCCTTTCCGGCTGCCAGCTTAAAGGAACGCGCTTGAGACGTTTTAAGTGGGGGAAAGGACACGGTCACCTTTGTGCGTATGCATTTGCTAGTAAACGTCGTGGGACGTTCACTCTCATACACTTACGTACAAAGGTTTTTTTTTTTTTTTTTTTTTTTTTTTTTTTTTTTAATCTAACCACCATGAGAAAAACTAGAATAAGCCTTCCATAGACAACAAAACAAAATCTCTAAATTTAACAGAAATTCCATGTTCCGCTAACGAGAACCAACAAAATTCAACATTTAAATCGACTACAAAATTAAGCAGCTGCAGTTGCGGCAGCATTAGCAGCAAGCCTCTTCCTAGCCTCCTCGATGATGCTGAGCTTAATACCTTTGCCCTTGGGAAGAGAAACCCACGCCTTGGTACCCTTACCGATGGTGAACACATTCCCCATACGGGTTGCGAACTCATGCCCGGTAGCATCCTGGATGTGGATGGTCTCGAAACTTCCCTTATGCTTCTCACGGTTCTTGATGACTCCAACACGACCGGTGTTGCGCCCACCAGTCACCATCACAATATTACCCACATCAAACTTGATGAAGTCAACAATCTTGTTGGTCTCCAGGTCGAGCTTGATGGTGTCGTTGGCCTTGATGAGTGGGTCAGGGTAGCGGATGGTGCGACCATCGTAGGTGTTGAGGTATGGGATGCCCTTCTGGCCAAACTGCACAGACCTGACCTTGCACAGCTTGAACTTGGCTTCATCATCCTTAAGAGAGTGAAGACGGAAGCGTCCCTTGGTGTCATACAGAAGCCTGAAATTCTCGTTCGTCTTAGGGATGGACACGACATCCATGAATCCAGCGGGGTAGGTCTTGTCGGTTCTGACCTTGTTGTCGACCATGACGTGGCGCTGCATGAGGATGGCAATGACCTCACGGTACGTCAACGCGTACTTCAACCTGTTCCTCAGGATCAGGATCAGGGGTAGGCACTCCCTGGCCTTGTGCGGCCCAGACGACGGCTTCGGGGCGAATGCGCCGCCGAGTTTGTCGAGCATCCAGTGCTTGGGGGCATTGAGCCTCTTCAGATGCTTCTTCAATCCTCTTGCCATGATTGCTAGCTCCGCCGCCGTCTGCTGCTGCTCCTCTCTACTCTCCTCTCGTCTTCTCTCTCGCGCGCCGCCGCAGGAAGGAAGGGGATCGTATCAGAGGAGAGTAGAGAGGAGCAGCAGCAGACGGCGGCGGAGCTAGCAATCATGGTTTAGAACCTGTGCCACCCTTTCCGGCTGCCAGCTTAAAGGAACGCGCTTGAGACGTTTTAAGTGGGGGAAAGGACACGGTCACCTTTGTGCGTATGCATTTGCTAGTAAACGTCGTGGGACGTTCACTCTCATACACTTACGTACAAAGGTTTTTTTTTTTTTTTTTTACATTTCAAGTGATTGTGGGGTCCCGGATTCCAGTGAGCGCAAGCCCTCACTGTTAATTACCCTGAAGCTGTTAACTTCAGGCACCTCTGATTAAGAATAGGAAAATATTAAATCATGTGTGCAAATCTAATCAAGAATGAATGAAGGAAAGGAAAGAAAAATCCTAATTAAATGTTAAGCATGGATGGATGAAAGACTTTTTAAATGTGAAGGTGAGGGTTAGTGTTATGATGTTAGCGGGTGTTAGTGGGTGAAAACCTAGGACGTATTTGTTTGTCCCGGAGATGTATGTATCTCTTCAGGTTTTCGCGACTTGGGAATTATATGTTCATCCCGGGGACCATGTGTCCCTTCAAGTCGTAATCATCGGTCGGGTGGGAAACATGATTTCGTGATCACCGCAGTCGACGTCCTAGATCGAAAGATCAGAAGCAATAAGCCTATCTACGATCGAGGTGCCAATCTTATAGTCTCACTCCTGGCCACTACTTAGTGGGAGGTATGATCGACTATTGATTGGAGGAGAACCTAGGACTGACTCTGCTAGTCCCGGGGAGCTTTGCGTCCCTTGAGGTTTTCCTAATCGGAGAACATGATGTTTCTGTCTTTTGTCGTTTCTACCGATTCTTGAATGACGAGCCAATAACCGTAGGCCTGCCCGACACTCAAGCGCTCACTAATTCGAACCTGGATTTGGCCCTTACTATGGATTCGAAAAATCATTTTGACAAAAAGAGAGTATGAAATTTACCCATATATTCATAAATGAAGGGTTTCAAAGTGCTTGGATATGGCCCTTTTATTTATGCACTTTTAAATCTGAAATTCGAGAAGGAGATGTTCTTATGAAATTCAAATTTTAACGAGATTCCAAATGTTTGTGCCGACGTGAAGACAAATGGAATAAAGAGAAGAGCGTAGTCTTTTCGCCGCTTTTAATCTCAAAATATACACAATTCCTATGTTCACCTAACAAAGAATCATGTGGAGGACCTAAGACTTTTGTTTATTTAAAACTTTCATCTTTTTCATTTTGGTCACTAAAATATAAAGTGTGCTCAAATGAGTCACAAAATTCTCAAGTACATCTTTTATGAGAAAATATATGTGACAAATGTATGTACAATTTCACGATCAAAGTGTTCTAACTTAACACTTATATTTACTCTTTTAAACATAATTTTAAAGAAAAAGTGTTTTGGGCTTTTTAATTTCAAAATGTGCTTAAATGGGCACAAAGATTCTCAAAACATATTTTTGATGAGAAAATATTTACATAATGACAAAAGTATATACAATGTCATGGGTCAAAGTGTTATAACTGTTTACATACTTTATTCATACACTTTTAAGCAAAACTTCAAGAAAAATGTTTTTGTATTTTTACTTTTAATTTATAAAGTGATCAAATAAGCATAAAATTTTCTAAAATTTGTACAAGAAAAGCAAGGAGATATTTACAAAAGTGGGTGGGACATTTATTTCTGAAAATTTACATTTTTGTCCCTCTTTAAATTTAAACCCAAATTTAAACATGAAATTTCAAATTTTAAAAATTTTAAATGTCTTTAATGTCTTTATACACAAAAATCCTACAGTTCATAAGAAGAATTTTAAAACTGATTTTGTGATTTTTGGAGTTCGGGAACTGTTTTTAGAATTATTTTGATGAAGACCCGAATTAAATCAACATATTTACAATTTGGGCCAAATTTGAACATGATTTTGGGCTTTGGACACGACTGGGCCTAGTTCGGCCTGCTCCCTTTCCTTGACTGGATGGGCTGCCATGATATGATGTCATCAAGATTCGCACTCTCTCTTCATGTTTTTCTTCATCAGAGCCGTCAGAGGTAGTGAGCGGTGGATCTTCGCGCACAGAGCTCCGATCGTCGATCCGTCAGTTGCGTTGAAATCGTGAGAGTGAGTAGAGTGCATCCATGGTGTCCGATTGGAGAGAAGTGCAGAGGGGAGCACTCGGTTTGGTAGAGAACTTAGGGTTCTGACAAGCTCTGACATGAATTTCGACTGTCTAATTCTCACTCAATTTGTTATCAATTTGCACAAACTTCGGTTCATTTGGATCGTCTTAATGTGATTAATATGGGCGTGTAACCAATTCAAAACAAGTTTGATCGAGCAACATGGATGAACTTGGTACCAGTTGTATAATCTTGGGTACCAGTAAAACAGTTTGGGTGTTGGGTAATTAGTCCTTGATATACTTCATTTAAATCATATTTGTATCTTATTTCATAAGTGTGCAGTGTGCCTATATCACTTGCTTCGCAAAGTGATGAGTATTATCAACTCAATTTTATTCAATCTTGATCACAGCATGAAGGACATGTTCATATCAGTGTGTCTCACAAATGTGTACCAGTGTATGCTGGTGGGGTCCTTTTTGCAACATTTTCTAATGTAAGTGCTCAATATTTTCAAACAGCAATGCACATTAAGCAGTCGAGAACAACTTTTGTATTCATCAATTATTCCCATTTTGTGCTTTCCTCAATGTTCTAACCAATTTTTTAATCCAGGGGTCAGTTCTGCAAATTTTACCCACATCTTGTCAGAAATTTTTTTATTTTCTATACGAATTTTTCTACAATGAATTTGAGCAAGTGCAAAACATGAAAGATGCTTGGAATTATACCAGGAATGCATGAAAAATATAAAAAATATGCACTATTAACAGAAAAATATATGCCAATTTATTTGCTGGAATTTCCAGAGAAGAAACAGAAAAGATGCAGAAAAATGCTGACAACAGTTGCTGATTTGTGATTTTCATAGGATTTTTTATACGAGTAATTAGACAAAAAGTTATATATGAAACTTGACCAGAAAATCATGTTTATTCATATAAAAATTTTAAAAAAATGCACTAAGAAGGTAAATTGCAAACAGTACTTAAATGTTTAAAACTGAAACTGAAAACTGGACAGATAACAGTGACTATCTTGACATGTTTTGAATTTTTACACAAATATTTTGAAAACAAGTGGTAAAACAAATTTAACAGTAATATAGAGTATGTTTTTCTGAGAATTTTCATAACAAATTTACATGAAATTGAGGTGTTAAGGCTAATATTTCAATGACTTTTCAAAACAGTGCCAGATTCTGGCATACTTACACAACAGCACTTGTAAAATTCATATGATTTTTTCTACAAAGTATTTTGCAAAACTTATTATACGAGAACTACTTAGAATTTAATTATGAACATGGGAAAATTATATAAAAAATACACTGTGTTCATAGATTCATGGGAAAGAGTTAAAGTTTGCTGTGAATCATAGTTCATCTCAGCCTCTTGAATCTGAGATCAATTTGGCAGCATTTCTCCTATATAATATAGGTGAATTGTTGTCAAAAATCACTCTCATGAACCTGTATTACATCTGGGACAATTTTGACAGCATATCTCCATATAAAATGGAGATTTGACATCAAATTTGCCTCTAAATGAATTCAGATTCATTTTCAAGAGGTGAGAGGGCCATGGTTCTTCACCAAGCTCTAACTCTCTACTCCTTATTTCGCAAGGAGTTCTCCTCTCTGGACACGTCCAAAAGAGGGCCCATGGAGCTAAGCTCACATGTATATTTGTTATATAATTCTCCCTTAGAGCAAGCTCTTAAGGGGCCCATGGCTAAGCCATGTTTAATTTTGTGTTGTTCTCTCTTGGAGCGAGCTCACAAGAGGCCCATGGCCATGCCATGTTTAATTCTCTGAGTTTTGTCGAAAGAAAAACAGAAAACGCTGCAAGAAAATGCTACAAACATGCAAATACTGTCACAAAGATGCAAACAAATGCAAGAAAATGCAATAATCAAGTAGTCAATAATAAATGGCAGCAAGCAACAGGGAAAGCGAAGTAAACAAGCCAATTGATGCACAATTATGAGGAGAGAGCCCATGAATTGGAACCCCTCCTCTTCATTTCATGTTTCTCAGAAATTACATTTTTTTTTACCTTCTTTCTTTACTGCTATTTGATTTACAATTTGTTTTGTAGCTAATCCTATCAAGAAACAGAGGTAAGAAGGGTGTTGAGTGCTGGTTTTTGCTGGTCTTTCAGTGTTGTGATGTGTTGCGGCTGTGTATGGAGGGGCTTTGTGTTGTGGAGGTTGGTAGAGGGTGCTGGTGTTAGAGGAGGAGGTCGCTGGGGGGGAGTGCTGGTTGGAGAAGAGGGCTTTATATAGAGCACAATTAGGGCTTCAAAAATGGCAGCAACTTGGGGGCAAAGCATGCTCTTCTCAGCCCTTGGATGTAATTCTGTGTTTTCCTCAACTTGCAGCCCTTGGATCGATTTGTAATCTTCTGGAAGGGTGAAAGATGTCTGGATAAGACTCAAAGAGTAAGGGTGACTTAACTGCATGTGCTTTCATGTTGGGGACCATTGGAGCTTCTACCATCTGTTATAGGACAGCCCCCCCTTGCTTCTTGCGTGTTATTCTTTTTCTTGAGCTTGAAATGGGCCTAATTATCTTCAATTAATCCCTTGTGACAGCCCAATTATAATCAGTGACCAGGCCATTCCGAATAGAGATGACTACCTGATACCAATGCTTTTTGTACCAATTTTGTGTTCTTTCACCATCGCCTAACTGAGTATTGAGGCTACAATTCTGTTTCTCAACCCAATTTCACTCTCTGGTACGAGTTCAACCAAACCAAATTTCAGACCAAGATGGGTGAGGTGGCACTCATGTTCAGGGATGCCGAATTAAAGTTCTGAGGCTTTGAACATGATCGTGTGATCAAGGAGATGATGTTTGGGCATTCAATTGAAGCAATTCCTTTTCAGTTCATTGGAACCCCATCGGAGCCCGGTGCCGCGGCTGCCTTCCTTTCACTCAACTCTATTTTGATTCGCTTCTTAATATCCCAAAAAAAACCTGTACCGCTGGATAGAGGGAGAGGAGACGATTTCAGCGGTACCAAGAGCTCAGAAAATGGTGATCGGAGCAGAGAGAACTTCGCCGGGAAAGATCAGCGGAAGCGGCGGCCATGGCGGGGAGAAAACGACGCGCCTCTTTCTTCTTTTTTTTTTTTCTTTAAGTCTGACAGGTGGGGCCGGCACCTATTTTGACTTTGCTGGCCTGTCAGAGTAGGCCGGTGATTAGTGGGGCGATTAAGGGACAATTAGAGTAGTTGTTGGCTCCTGATTGGTTGCATCATTTTAATGATTATGTATTGAGCTCATTTAAACAAATTGTGGTCCCCTTCTCTTTCTGTTGACATTACCCGTGTGCCCTCAGTGTAGCATCCCATTTTAAACATAAACGAGTTGTCAGCGACCCGATGTATGATCTATTTCCCTTTTTCCTCCAAATTTCCCTTTTCTTTCTCTGACTGGTGGCCCCCACACGTCAGTTTGACTCTGCTTTAACCTTGTTGACTGCCACGTGTCTTCGTCTGATGGGTTGCTGAGTGAGTTTGAGTATCTCGAGTTCTGGACCTCAGAATTTTATAAATGATATATCAAAATTCTCAGAATTTGAAAGAGAATCTTAATGTATCATAATAATTGGACCAATTTGAAATTATGAAAGAATCCACTTTTCCTCTCATAATGTCAAGTAGTCGAATTCTCCAACTGAATTGCACTGTTTCCAGCGGGAGAACTTTTTGGTCGGAATGCACTTTTCCCAACCTTCTATGGTATTGTCTAGCTGAATTGCACTATTTCCAGCCTTCCAATAGATCATTTGGAAATTACGAGAGAATCCGCTTTTCCTCCCATAATGATGTTTATGTGACCAATGGTCAAATTCTTTAGCTGAATTGCACTGTTTCCAGCAAGAAAACCTTACGGTCGGAATGCACTTTTCCCAACCTTCCATAGTATTGTTCAGCTGAATTGCCTTCCGAAAACAATAAGCCTTTTTAAGGGTCAACAAAGAGCCACCCACCAAGACGGGTTCTGAAACCTGCACCTGTTAAAGAACTCGTCTTGGTGCAATCTTTTATCGGCTTCTTCACTTCATGTTCTAGGTATAATGGTGTGCCTACACCAGCTTCTTCACTTCATCTTCTGAGCACAATGGTGTGCCTACATCGGCTTCTTCACTTCATCTTCTGAGCACAATCGTGTGCCTACATCGGCTTCATCACTTATCTCTTATCTTTTATCAGTAGTTTCTAACATCTTGTCTGAAACGATATATCCGTGAGGCTTCTTGACTCGTCCGGACTTCGACCTCGAACCATGTTCATTTGTTATTTAGCCTGGCCAAACAAACAAAACCAGAGATGATTGTTTAGGAGACAATACCAAACCCTGTCTACCGTTTTTTATCCTGATTGGTAGACTTACCAGGGGTACATCGTTTGTGGCACAACGTACCAAAGCCCTTCTGTGGAATTTTATTGGAACGCGTGATGCATGTTTCCAATTTAAAGTGGGTGTAAAAGTGTTTAAGTGTGCGTGCATTTATGGACCTCACATCGCTCCCCTCATTTTACACTATGCGCGTTTAGGTGGAATCTCACTTATCGCTCATTGTCTCCACTCAGAAAGACACGGTGTGGTTATTTTTAGCGTGCGCTCCAGATTCAACTTCAATGAGTCTTTCGTCTTTCATAGAGCACGCCCTCATTCTCAGCAACTGATTCCGAAGAACCTATTACGTCATCGAATAAGTAACTTTGATTTTTGTAAACAAATTGCCGGGACTAAGCTTAAAACCCGCTTAATTGATTATTTATTCTGGCCAATTAAGTGAACCAGTGGTCGTTGTTTCAAGGGACAACTACCTAAACCCCTGCCTATCCCTTTTGTTACCTGGCTGGATGGGCTTACCAGTACGCTTAGCTTAAGGTGCAAGCATTAAAACCCCTTCATATCAATTTGATTTTGATCCTATCTACTTATAGGTGTCTGAAGGTGTACTTGAGTCTGTGGATCTCACATCGCTCCCCTCTTTTTATAGGTGGTCTCACAATTCACTCGTTAATTCCTCTCAGGGACACGGTGTGTGTGTTTGTAACGTGCGCTCCAGATTCAACTCAGTGAGTCTTTCGTCTTTCATAGAGCACGTCCCCATTCTCTGCAAATGTTTCCGAAGAAACAATTACGTCGTCGAACAGGTAACTTTGATTTTTTTGCAAACAAATTGCCGGGACTAAGCTTAAAACCCGCTTAATTGGTTATTTATTCTGGCCAATTAAGTGAACCAGTGGTCGTTGTTTCTGGGAACAACTACCTAAACCCCTGCCTATCCCTTTTGTTACCTGGCTGGATGGGCTTACCAGTACGCTTAGCTTAAGGTGCAAGCATTAAAACCCCTTCATATCAATTTGATTTTGATCCTATCTACTTATAGGTGTCTGAAGGTGTACATGAGTCTGTGGATCTCACATCGCTCCCCTCTTTTTATAGGTGGTCTCACAATTCACTCGTTAATTCCTCTCAGGGACACGGTGTGTGTGTTTGTAACGTGCGCTCCAGATTCAACTCAATGAGTCTTTCGTCTTTCATAGAGCACGTCCCCATTCTCTGCAACTGTTTCCGAAGGAACAATTACGTCGTCGAACAGGTAACTTTGATTTTTGCAAACAAATTGCCGGGACTAAGCTTAAAACCCGCTTAATTGATTATTTATTCTAGCCAACTAAGTGAACCAGTGGTCGTTGTTTTAAGGGACAATCACCGAAACCATTTACTATATAATAGATAATGTGTTATTTTATGCATGTAAAAATTTATTTATATACATACTTATGTATCTTTCTATATATATTTTACTCTTTCTTTTCTTTTTACTATCTCTCTTCTTTATTTTTTTACTTTTTTTTTTACCTCTTTATATTATTATATTATGTGCTTTTCTATATTTATACATAATACTTCTTAATATATCTTCCGCTTAGAGGTGGCATAGGACGTTTGCCTTCATGATCGATGAGTTGGTATGCTCCTCCTTCATAGACCCTCTCAACAGTGTATGGTCCCTCCCAATTAGGTGAAAACTTTGGGCCAACATGCCGGCCAATTATCGGCCTTCTAAGTGCTAGAACCAGCTCTCCTTCTTGAAAAGTTCTCATGCGTGCACTTTTATCATATGCCCGAGCAATCCTTGCTTGGTATAGTTCGAGACTTTGTTGAGCCACCAGCCTCTTCTCATCCATGGCATCAAGCTCATCAAATCGAATCTTCATTTGCTCCTCTAATGGGAGATTTGTTTGTAGAGCAATTCTGAGAGAAGGGACTTCTACTTCTAAAGGGAGTATCGCCTCGGCCCCAAATACCAAGGAATATGGAGTGGCTTGTGTCGGGGTTCTATAGGTTGTTCGATAGGCCCAGAGTGCTTCCTGTAATTTCTCATCCCAGTCTCTTTGATTTCCACTCACAGTCTTCTTTATAATGTTGATGAGTGTCTTGTTGAAAGCTTCGGCTAAACCATTGGCTCTCGGGTTATAGATCGACGAGTACCTCCAATCAATGTTGAATTTCTCGGCTAATGCATAAATTTTAGCATTCTTGAAGGCGGTGCCATTGTCTGATATTATCCTTCTGGGTGTACCGAATCGGTAAAATACGTGTGTCTTGAAGAATTGACAACATCGCTTGCCTTGACTTCTTTGAGTGGCACTGCTTCTGCCCATTTCGTGAAGTAGTCGGTCGTGGCCAGGATATATTTGTGTCCTCTTGAGGAAGAAGGATCGATCGGGCCGATAATATCTGTGCCCCACATGTTAAATGGCTAGGAGGAGATCGTAGGGTGTAAAGGGCTTGGCGCCTGATGTATGAACACTCCATGAATTTGACACATATGGCATTTCCTTGCATGATTTTCACAATCAGCCACCATCGTGGGCCAATAATAACCTAACCGTTTGATCTTAAGCTTCATTTTCGGTCCTGATTGATGCGCGCCGCACAATCCGGAATGCACTTCCTTCATTATTTGTTGAGCTTCTTGTCCTGAGAGGCACCGAAGCCAGAGCTGGTCGTAAGATCTCCTGTATAAGGTATCATTCACGAAAGCATATCGAAGCACTCTTTTTCTCAATTGATCCCGTTGAGCTTTGTCTATCGGGAGAATATTGTGCTTAAGGAAATCGATAAAGGGTTGCCTCCAATCTTCTGAAGTTTCGACCTCGCAGGCACACTCCTTTTGTCTTTTTGGAGTATTCCTTATTTTAACATACCCGACTTCAACAGGATTTTCCTCTGTAAAACATGAGGATAAGGCTCTTCGGGTTCGCACAGTGATTTGCACATCTTCTCCTGGCTCACTTAGCTCCTTAGCCACCTTCGCAAGCGCATCTGCTCTTCCGTTGGATGCCCTTAACACCTTTTCAATTGTTACTTCTGGTATTTTCATCATCAATTCCACAGCTTTCTTGTGATAAGGAATTAATTCTTGTTTGAACACCTTGTATTTCCCGATTATTTGGTTGATGATTAGTTGAGAGTCACCGAAGATGTGAAGCTGCTTAATCTCCATGTCTACGGCAATTTCTAATCCGGCAATTAGCGCTTCATATTCTGCCTCATTGTTTGTGCACGGCTCCATCAATGCTAGAGAATGTCGAATTATTCCCTTTTCTGGTGTTATGAATATTAATCCTATTCCGGCTCGGACTTCTGGAATGGTAGGGCCAGGTGTCGGTCGAATCGATGAGGCACCATCAAAATACATCTCCCAAAACGGGCTTTTTTCTTCTACGCACATAATCTCCTCATCTGGGAATTCGCATGCGAGTGGGGAATTATCTGGTACGGGGTGTGCGGCTAGGAAATCTGCAAGTGCTTGTCCTTTGATAGCCTTCCTCGGTGCATAAGTGATATCGAACTCAGTTAGAGTGATGGCCCACCTTGCTAATCTTCCAGTCAGCATCGGTCTTGTCATGAGGTACTTGATTGGATCAACTTTTGATATTAGCACCACTTTATGCGAGAGCATGTAATGGCGCAATTTCTTCACAGCAAAAACCAAGGATAGACAGTGCTTTTCAATTGGTGAATAAGAGTGCTCGGCTCCCACCATCATTCTACTTAAATAATACAACGCATTTTCCTTTCCGTCTTCATTTTCTTGGGCCAATAGAGCTCCTAGCGATCCTTCTAGAGCGGTGGTATAGAGAATTAACTCCTTTTCGGGAATTGGCGCGGCTAAAACTGGCGGTTTAAGCAAGTATGCTTTGATGCTGTCGAAGGCTTGTTGGCAATTTTCCTCCCACTTAAAACGTCTCAAGCGCGTTCTTTTTAAGTTGGCAGCCGAAAAGGGTGGCACAGGTTCTGGCACGCCCGGTGGGACATGGATTCTCCTCTCATCTTTGAATAGGAAAATTATAAATTATGTGTGCATTTTGTAAATAAATTGTCTGACGTGGTTTTAAGTGTTTGTTGTTTCTGTTTCAGGAAATGGCGCCACCACCGACTTTCCCTTGGGGCGAAGGAAGCTTTGTCACTTACAACCTGGATGAAGCTGCCTACCCTCCACTAATGTTCTCTCAAGCAAGTTCCTCAGCACCTGCTCTTAACCGGGCCCCAGTCGCTCAGAAGGTGGTCTACGTGCCTCCGCCTCCACCCGGCACTACCCTGGTCCTGCCAGCCGGACCGGCTACGTGTGCTGCGTCTTTCTTTGGCAATATACCACAGGAACTCTCATATATGACTCCAACCACTCTTGTGACTGGCCCTGTCTACTCCCAGCCTGTCATCCAACCCACTCTCCAGGAGATAATTGAAGAGGAGGAGAGTTACTTCCAGTTGACTCCAAAGGGGATCCGTAACCAGATCCTATCCTCTCCTCCGAAACCAATTAGGGAGAAACGCCGCCAAATCAAGAAGAAGCCCCTATCGGTTGCCACGGTTTCTGGCATGACCTCAGTTCCAGTTTCTAAGAAGAGGGCTCTAGAAGCAATGACTAGTGAGATGGTGGCTATCCCCAATGTGCCTGTCCATAACCCTTTCTCCACTCTGAGGGTAGTTAGGAACAACTCCTCCACCGGTCAGATCCGTCGAGTTTGGGAGATCCCGCAACCGAAACTTGTTCAGCACAACCCTACCCAGACACGGAAGCTGACTCTTGGGGAAACTATCTATAAGACACATCAGGCTGTCAAGGCTAAGAATCAAGCTCAAGGAGTGAGATACAATCCTCAGATGCAGAGTCAGTATGGGAAGTCTCTGAAGTCTAGACTAACCTTTCCATACCAGAAGACCAAATATCAGGAGAACCTAACCCAGGAATTGGGTGGCTCTGAAGGAAGGATAGTTCAGAATTTGGTTAAGAAAGACCAATTGCCAGTCAAGGCCAGTGTCTTCGACAGGCTCGGTCCGCAAGATAAGCCCAAATCTCAGAAGCTAGTAGTGACAGTGCCTGACCATAAGCATAAGAAGCGGCGTGTAGTGTCTCGAGAAATAGAACATGTCACTGCTTATGTGATATATGATAACTCTGATTCCGAAGATGATGGGGGATCTAAGGGAAAACATGAAGTGAATCAGGCTGGCAGAGCAAAAGCAAGGAAGAAGAAGCCAGAGATAAAGGAAAAGAAAAGTTCTATGGATCCTCCTAACGAAAATTCTGAAGGGGAAGAAGAAGAAGGTAGAGACAAGGCACCACCCCTCGTAGATCCCGAAGATCACGGGAATGAGGAGAGTGAAGAAGAAGTAGAAGAGGAAACAGAGAAAGAGAAAACGCAGAAAGAGCTTATTGATAAAATGAGGGAAGCAATTATTGCGCAAGATGCACAATTAGCTCAATACCGCAGGCAGGAAAAGGAGCTTAAGAATATTAAGAAGCAGAATGCTGAAATTCTCGCGATGTATGAGAATTTGCAGAAATTAGTATCCAAATCCTCGAAGAAGGATAAAGATGATGATAATGAGTCGTCAGGTGAAAATAGCACGAGTTCCACTTCCAGGAAATCCAAGTCGGAATCGACTAATGATAAGGAAGATGATGATGAGCGTTTACAAGAAGAAAAGAAGAAGGAAAAGAGTGTAAAGAAAGAGAAGAAGTTTAAGAAAGGAAAGAAGAAGGAAAAGGGTAAGGAAAAAGAAAAACACTATGATGAATCATCCGAAACTGGTACCCAGACCTACACCCAAGAAGAGATCCGGAAAATCGTCAGTCAAGAATTGAAAGCGGCTGGTGCAACCTTTGGTCCTGATACGGGAAGAAAATGTGGTAGACCTTACCCTCCGCATTATGATTTGGTGTCTTATCCAAAAGGATATACAGTACCCAGATTCAAGATCTTCACGGGAGAAGGGAACAAGGACATGGATCCGAGACAGCATATCTCCCACTTTCTGATCACATGCGGCAACACTGTTGCTAATAAGGCACTTCTTTTAAGGCAATTCCCGCAAAGTTTGGGAGGCCCAGCATTCCAGTGGTATTCGACACTAGAGAACAATAGTATCTCAACGTGGCAGCAGATGGAGAGTATTTTCCAAGCGAAATTCGCCACAGTCTCAGATAGAATCAGTATGGCCGATTTGGCAAGTGTTAAGCCCCACAAAGGCGAAACAATGATCAACTATATGCAGAGGTGGAGGAACCTTAGCATTAAATGCGACCGCGCGATAGAAGAACGAGAGGCGGTTGAGTTGATGATAAAGAATATGGACACTTGGCTGCAACCCTTTTTGAGAATAGCTAAGATTCGTACGTACCAAGAATTGGTAGACACTCTTTCAAACCTCGGGAATGTGCCGCCGGCAGGATGGTCTCAAGGGCAAGCCTCACGATATGGCAAAGGGAAAGGCGAAGTAAAGGTGGCTTACGCCTCTAAAATCAAAAAGAAAGTGGTGGCTAGCACAAGCACTCCAGTTAATACTGTCACCTCCACAAGCAATGATAGCAGGCCAAAACCCAACCAGATGAATAGCCTACTCGAAAGGATGCGCAAGCCTTACTCATTCAGAAGGGATAAGGTGGCCAAGATTTTTAAAGATGCTTTAAAAGCAGGTTTGGTGTTACCAGAGTGTAAGCGTCCTGCAGAAGCTGACAAGTATGATGATCCTACCTATTGTCCGTACCACAGAGTTCTTGGGCACAAAATAGAAGATTGCTATGTTTTCAAGGATTGGGTGGAGAAGAGAATCAAAGAAGGGGAGATCCAGCTACCTGCTCATATTCTCCAAAACCCGGCACCTCACGAAAATGAACATGTGAACCAAGTATGGATAGAAGTAGATGATGAGGCCCCATGGACTTTGTACTTGTCCAAGAAGGCTAAGAAAATGTTGAAGAAGCTCCACCAAGAGCCCGGCATAAAGTGGAAGAATAGTGTTACACCCGTAATTCCAAAAAAGGAAGGGGTTATTACTTTCTACGAAAGAAAGAACAAGAACGGCAGCAAGAAGAAGAAGAAGCCGATAGAATCCGAAGGAACTGAACTAAGCGCGTCTGAATTACAAGCTTACATTGATGCGCTGGAAGAATATGAACAAGGGAAGCCTCTGCCTCTTATATTGAGATCGTTTATCCCGGAAAAGATCTACAGAAGATTAATGGGGATCAAAGACGAAAGCGAGGATGAAAAAGAAGAAGTTAAGATACCGCCTATGGCGCATAATAACCATGCTGAGCTTGTCTACGACAGCGAAGAAGATTTTTTTCACAATGGTTATATTGAAACTGGAGAATCATGTAATGTGATTACCTTCCAAGAAGAAGAAGGGGATGACAATGAGTCTGATAACGGAGGTTCACTCAGAAGTTTGTTTAAAACAAAGGAGTGTAATATAGCTTTAAGATCTGGCACGCAACTTCCCGAACGCCAGGCCCCGAAGGAAAATGACAAAGCGAAAGAAAAGTCACATAACAAAGGCAAAGAACATGTGAATGCCGAGAAAATAGTTGATAGGAGTAAACTCACAGTCGGCGACTACAATGTGATGGCCCACTTGAGGAAAGTACCCGCGCTGATAAGTATATTTGAAGTGCTCATGTTGTCAGAGGAAATGCGAGAAGCTCTTATTCATGCCCTTCGGAATCCTGAGCTATTCCAGGCATATTTCGCCGACGGTACTATGCAGGAAATGCAAAAAGCCAAAAGCTTTGCAACCGGAATCAAATTCACGGAAGATGACATGGTGATTGGCACAACGGATCACAACCGCCCGCTCTATGTAACCGGTGAATGCGAAGGGCAGAAGATCAAGCGTATCCTGGTGGATTCGGGGTCATCAATCAATATAATGCCGTTAAAGATCTTAAAAACACTGATGTTGAGCACCACAGCGCTATCAAAAGAGAAGGTGGTGATACACGGCTTTAACCAGAACACTCAGAAGGCCTTGGGAGCTATAACCTTGGATTTGCAGGTAGGAAGCTTGGAGAGCCCAACTAAATTCTTTGTCATTGACGCAAATACCTCTTACAACGTGTTGTTAGGAAGGCCTTGGCTTCATAACAACAAAGTGGTGCCCTCGACACTCCATCAATGCATAAAATACATTAAAAATGGAAAGCAAAGAAAGATCGAAGCCGATGTCAAACCCTTTGGAGTTCATGAAATCGGATTAGCAGACGCAAAACATTTTTTCTCGGAGGAGGAGAGGATGAAAAATAGAGGCGCAACCTCGACAAGTTCCAACCTAAGCTCGAAACCGAGTTCAAGCTCAACTGGAACCAAACAACCTTTGAGAACAACGAAAACCGAAAAGAAACCGGCCCCTAAAAAGTCCCCGCCAACATCCTCAAACTCATCAGAATCTGAAGAAGAGATAGTGTTTTTACCAACGAAAAACCTCACTAAAACCAACATGGCGCAAGCAAGACCTTTAAAGAAGGAATCATCAGACGATGAATTGAGTGACGAAGAAGAATCAGAAGAGGAGATAGTCTTCAACCTCAAACCAAACTCTCAAAAGATCCCGGTTTTGGGATTAACATCTGATGAGGAAGAAAGTGAAGAGGATGAAACTGATACTGAAAGCTCAAGCGATGATGAATCTTCTGGTAGTGATTTAAGTGACGAGTCAGTTCAAGATAGATCGAATTTCGGTTACGACTCGGATGAAAGTAGTGAAGCTTCTATGACTATTGGGAGAGTGCCACGAGGATACCGCAAGAATCTAACTCCCCGCCGAGTGAATCATATTGAGGCCTTGCGAATGTTTATTGTGCCTCAGAAAATTGAATACATAAAAAGAAGAAAAATTGTACACAAACCCATCTACTTCCATAGCAGCACCCCTACATGCCAAAACCCCGACAATGATCATTGGGATAAGTGGGCTCAAGAAAATGACGATCATAATAACGAGCAAGTTGAGATTGATCTCGCACCATACTTCAGCAAATACACCAACCACCTGGTGAATAATGCAAAATTCCTAAACACCATCTCAAAGCGAGACATGGAACGCTTCAAGAAAATGTGGAGTGGTTCGATTCAAACTGTTATAGGTCTAGATGGCACTGTGAAGAAAACTCGTGGTCTAGGGTATAACTCAGAAGACGATATGCCAGACCTTGAGCAGTCTAACCGAGATTTCTTCAAGAACCACATGGCTACGAGATTTGAAGCACAAAGGGGAAGCAAAGAGATGGCAAGAGCCACCTGCTATGTTCTAAGTGATGAAGAAGATCTTGAAGAAGATTCTGATGAACATATGGAGGTAGAGTACAACTCAGAAGAAGCCATGGAAGGTGTATCCTCAGAAGATGATTGCCACAGCGATTTGCCTCAGCAAACCCTCCGAAGGTTGGAAGGAAAGTTAGCTCAGTGCAGTCAAATGATGTCACAGATCCTTCACCAACAAGATCGAATGAGGGACACTATTGATGAACTGTGCATTGCAATAGCACATCCTCAAAGGAGACCAAAACTAAAAGACTTGGTAGGACAGAATCCCAACGAATATTTCTGTTGGAGAGAATGGTTTCCAGAAAGATGTCAACAGATTTATAAAGAGAAGCAGCAAGACATTGAAAAGGCGAACCGGCTTGCTACTCTAAGAGAAAGGTACCATATTAAGGGGAGAGAAAAGAAGCAAAGATGCTCTTATTCTTTCTCAGAAAATAAAATGGAAGAGATATTCGGCCTCTGGATCCGTCGAGGGTTCGATGTGCTCAAAAGTGAGCGGCCGGAAGATAGCATTGAGGTAGCAAGGCCAGATTACTGCCCATATCATGGAGTAACGGGGCACCCCATTGATGATTGCAAAACCTTCAAGGAGGCAGTTCAGAAAAGATACAATTGTGGAAATTTTCCCTTACCCCGTGGTCTCAGAAGAAAATCCAGATCTCATGAGCAAGGTGAAACAAGCCAAGGCCAAAATCGTCGCACCACAGGCTCAGAAAGACAAAGAACAAAGAAAGATGCCCTCAAAAAATTTGAACACTTCCACAAAAGAAGGCACATTGAATCGAGAGGTGTCCGAATCGAAGAACCAATAGATACCCAGATACCACGAACAAGAAGACGTAACGGAAACCGTTTGGCAAGCCGTAAAGGTAAGGAAAAGGTCCCAGAGACAAAGACTGATGTCCAAAGATACCATTCAGATGACAGCTTTGAAAGTTGCAATACGGTCTGGATTGAAGGTGAAGGGCAATATGCAATGGAATGTGAGCAAGAAAACGAAGAGGAGTTCATCCCAATCGTTAAAGACGCTATCAAACAAATGGAGAAGAAGCCGAGCACCGTCGATGAATTGGTGGAAATTAATTTGGGTACCGAAAAAAACCCGAGGCCAACTTTTATTAGCGCGTCACTTCCACCTCAACAAAGCGAAAAATTGAAAGCATTCCTAACGGAACACAAAGATTGTTTTGCATGGAGCTACGAAGAAATGCCCGGTCTTGATCCCAAGGTGGCTATGCACTATCTAAAAATCGATCCGAACATCAAGCCAGTTAAACAAGCGCCAAGAAGAATGAGGATTGAACTCGAAACACAAGTTGCAGAGGAAACGCGTAAACTCATTAAGGCGGGGTTTATTCGAGAAGAAGAAAACCCAGAATGGATGGCTAGCATTGTACTCGTCAAGAAGAAAATCGGAACGATTCGCATTTGTGTGGACTTCCGTGATCTAAACAAAGCCTGCCCTAAAGATGATTTCCCGTTGCCGGTGACAGAAATTATCATTGATTACACCTCGTCGTGTGAAGTCTTCTCATTCATGGACGGTTATGCGGGGTACAACCAAATTAAAATGGCTCCCGAAGATGAAAAACACACGGCCTTCCGCACACCGATCGGAGTTTATTGCTACAAGGTGATGCCGTTCGGATTAAAAAACGCCGGTGCAACCTATCAGAGGGCGATGACCCGAATCTTTGATGATTTAATCCACAAGGAGGTCGAATGTTATGTCGACGACATAGTCATTAAGTCCATGACGTATGAAGAACACCTACAAAACCTGAAGACGGTGTTTAACAGATTGAGACAACATGCGCTTAAACTCAATCCATTGAAGTGTGCATTTATGGTCTCCTCCGGCAAATTCTTAGGGTTCGACACCGAGGCATCGAAATAGATCCCGCCAAAATCAAAGCAATACAGGAGATGCGTCCACCCAGAAAGATTAAGGAGCTCCGATCTCTCCAAGGACAGTTGGCATATATCAGACGATTCATAGCTAACCTGTCAGGAAGAATTCAACCGTTCACAAGGCTTACAAAGAAAGATGTTCCGTTTAAGTGGGAGGAAAATTGCCAACAAGCCTTCGACAGCATCAAAGCATACTTGCTTAAACCGCCAGTTTTAGCCGCGCCAATTCCCGAAAAGGAGTTAATTCTCTATACCACCGCTCTAGAAGGATCGCTAGGAGCTCTATTGGCCCAAGAAAATGAAGACGGAAAGGAAAATGCGTTGTATTATTTAAGTAGAATGATGGTGGGAGCCGAGCACTCTTATTCACCAATTGAAAAGCACTGTCTATCCTTGGTTTTTGCTGTGAAGAAATTGCGCCATTACATGCTCTCGCATAAAGTGGTGCTAATATCAAAAGTTGATCCAATCAAGTACCTCATGACAAGACCGATGCTGACTGGAAGATTAGCAAGGTGGGCCATCACTCTAACTGAGTTCGATATCACTTATGCACCGAGGAAGGCTATCAAAGGACAAGCACTTGCAGATTTCCTAGCCGCACACCCCGTACCAGATAATTCCCCACTCGCATGCGAATTCCCAGATGAGGAGATTATGTGCGTAGAAGAAAAAAGCCCGTTTTGGGAGATGTATTTTGATGGTGCCTCATCGATTCGACCGACACCTGGCCCTACCATTCCAGAAGTCCGAGCCGGAATAGGATTAATATTCATAACACCAGAAAAGGGAATAATTCGACATTCTCTAGCATTGATGGAGCCGTGCACAAACAATGAGGCAGAATATGAAGCGCTAATTGCCGGATTAGAAATTGCCGTAGACATGGAGATTAAGCAGCTTCACATCTTCGGTGACTCTCAACTAATCATCAACCAAATAATCGGGAAATACAAGGTGTTCAAACAAGAATTAATTCCTTATCACAAGAAAGCTGTGGAATTGATGATGAAAATACCAGAAGTAACAATTGAAAAGGTGTTAAGGGCATCCAACGGAAGAGCAGATGCGCTTGCGAAGGTGGCTAAGGAGCTAAGTGAGCCAGGAGAAGATGTGCAAATCACTGTGCGAACCCGAAGAGCCTTATCCTCATGTTTTACAGAGGAAAATCCTGTTGAAGTCGGGTATGTTAAAATAAGGAATACTCCAAAAAGACAAAAGGAGTGTGCCTGCGAGGTCGAAACTTCAGAAGATTGGAGGCAACCCTTTATCGATTTCCTTAAGCACAATATTCTCCCGATAGACAAAGCTCAACGGGATCAATTGAGAAAAAGAGTGCTTCGATATGCTTTCGTGAATGATACCTTATACAGGAGATCTTACGACCAGCTCTGGCTTCGGTGCCTCTCAGGACAAGAAGCTCAACAAATAATGAAGGAAGTGCATTCCGGATTGTGCGGCGCGCATCAATCAGGACCGAAAATGAAGCTTAAGATCAAACGGTTAGGTTATTATTGGCCCACGATGGTGGCTGATTGTGAAAATCATGCAAGGAAATGCCATATGTGTCAAATTCATGGAGTGTTCATACATCAGGCGCCAAGCCCTTTACACCCTACGATCTCCTCCTAGCCATTTAACATGTGGGGCACAGATATTATCGGCCCGATCGATCCTTCTTCCTCAAGAGGACACAAATATATCCTGGCCACGACCGACTACTTCACGAAATGGGCAGAAGCAGTGCCACTCAAAGAAGTCAAGGCAAGCGATGTTGTCAATTCTTCAAGACACACGTATTTTACCGATTCGGTACACCCAGAAGGATAATATCAGACAATGGCACCGCCTTCAAGAATGCTAAAATTTATGCATTAGCCGAGAAATTCAACATTGATTGGAGGTACTCGTCGATCTATAACCCGAGAGCCAATGGTTTAGCCGAAGCTTTCAACAAGACACTCATCAACATTATAAAGAAGACTGTGAGTGGAAATCAAAGAGACTGGGATGAGAAATTACAGGAAGCACTCTGGGCCTATCGAACAACCTATAGAACCCCGACACAAGCCACTCCATATTCCTTGGTATTTGGGGCCGAGGCGATACTCCCTTTAGAAGTAGAAGTCCCTTCTCTCAGAATTGCTCTACAAACAAATCTCCCATTAGAGGAGCAAATGAAGATTCGATTTGATGAGCTTGATGCCATGGATGAGAAGAGGCTGGTGGCTCAACAAAGTCTCGAACTATACCAAGCAAGGATTGCTCGGGCATATGATAAAAGTGCACGCATGAGAACTTTTCAAGAAGGAGAGCTGGTTCTAGCACTTAGAAGGCCGATAATTGGCCGGCATGTTGGCCCAAAGTTTTCACCTAATTGGGAGGGACCATACACTGTTGAGAAGGTCTATGAAGGAGGAGCATACCAACTCATCGATCATGAAGGCAAACGTCCTATGCCACCTCTAAGCGGAAGATATATTAAGAAGTATTATGTATAAATATAGAAAAGCACATAATATAATAATATAAAGAGGTAAAAAAAAAAGTAAAAAAATAAAGAAGAGAGATAGTAAAAAGAAAAGAAAGAGTAAAATATATATAGAAAGATACATAAGTATGTATATAAATAAATTTTTACATGCATAAAATAACACATTATCTATTATATAGTAAATGGTTTCGGTGATTGTCCCTTAAAACAACGACCACTGGTTCACTTAGTTGGCTAGAATAAATAATCAATTAAGCGGGTTTTAAGCTTAGTCCCGGCAATTTGTTTGCAAAAATCAAAGTTACCTGTTCGACGACGTAATTGTTCCTTCGGAAACAGTTGCAGAGAATGGGGACGTGCTCTATGAAAGACGAAAGACTCATTGAGTTGAATCTGGAGCGCACGTTACAAACACACACACCGTGTCCCTGAGAGGAATTAACGAGTGAATTGTGAGACCACCTATAAAAAGAGGGGAGCGATGTGAGATCCACAGACTCATGTACACCTTCAGACACCTATAAGTAGATAGGATCAAAATCAAATTGATATGAAGGGGTTTTAATGCTTGCACCTTAAGCTAAGCGTACTGGTAAGCCCATCCAGCCAGGTAACAAAAGGGATAGGCAGGGGTTTAGGTAGTTGTTCCCAGAAACAACGACCACTGGTTCACTTAATTGGCCAGAATAAATAACCAATTAAGCGGGTTTTAAGCTTAGTCCCGGCAATTTGTTTGCAAAAAAATCAAAGTTACCTGTTCGACGACGTAATTGTTTCATGAAAAACCCAAAAATTGAATAAAAAAAAAAGAACGCGCTTGAGACGTTTTAAGTGGGGGAAAGGACACGGTCACCTTTGTGCGTATGCATTTGCTAGTAAACGTCGTGGGACGTTCACTCTCATACACTTACGTACAAAGGTTTTTTTTTTACATTTCAAGTGATTGTGGGGTCCCGGATTCCAGTGAGCGCAAGCCCTCACTGTTAATTACCCTGAAGCTGTTAACTTCAGGCACCTCTGATTAAGAATAGAAAAATATTAAATCATGTGTGCAAATCTAATCAAGAATGAATGAAGGAAAGGAAAGAAAAATCCTAATTAAATGTTAAGCATGGATGGATGAAAGACTTTTTAAATGTGAAGGTGAGGGTTAGTGTTATGATGTTAGCGGGTGTTAGTGGGTGAAAACCTAGGACGTATTTGTTTGTCCCGGAGATGTATGTATCTCTTCAGGTTTTCGCGACTTGGGAATTATATGTTCATCCCGGGGACCATGTGTCCCTTCAAGTCGTAATCATCGGTCGGGTGGGAAACATGATTTCGTGATCACCGCAGTCGACGTCCTAGATCGAAAGATCAGAAGCAATAAGCCTATCTACGATCGAGGTGCCAATCTTATAGTCTCACTCCTGGCCACTACTTAGTGGGAGGTATGATCGACTATTGATTGGAGGAGAACCTAGGACTGACTCTGCTAGTCCCGGGGAGCTTCGCGTCCCTTGAGGTTTTCCTAATCGGAGAACATGATGTTTCTGTCTTTTGTCGTTTCTACCGATTCTTGAATGACGAGCCAATAACCGTAGGCCTGCCCGACACTCAAGCGCTCACTAATTCGAACCTGGATTTGGCCCTTACTATGGATTCGAAAAATCATTTTGACAAAAAGAGAGTATGAAATTTACCCATATATTCATAAATGAAGGGTTTCAAAGTGCTTGGATATGGCCCTTTTATTTATGCACTTTTAAATCTGAAATTCGAGAAGGAGATGTTCTTATGAAATTCAAATTTTAACGAGATTCCAAATGTTTGTGCCGACGTGAAGACAAATGGAATAAAGAGAAGAGCGTAGTCTTTTCGCCGCTTTTAATCTCAAAATATACACAATTCCTATGTTCACCTAACAAAGAATCATGTGGAGGACCTAAGACTTTTGTTTATTTAAAACTTTCATCTTTTTCATTTTGGTCACTAAAATATAAAGTGTGCTCAAATGAGTCACAAAATTCTCAAGTACATCTTTTATGAGAAAATATATGTGACAAATGTATGTACAATTTCACGATCAAAGTGTTCTAACTTAACACTTATATTTACTCTTTTAAACATAATTTTAAAGAAAAAGTGTTTTGGGCTTTTTAATTTCAAAATGTGCTTAAATGGGCACAAAGATTCTCAAAACATATTTTTGATGAGAAAATATTTACATAATGACAAAAGTATATACAATGTCATGGGTCAAAGTGTTATAACTGTTTACATACTTTATTCATACACTTTTAAGCAAAACTTCAAGAAAAATGTTTTTGTATTTTTACTTTTAATTTATAAAGTGATCAAATAAGCATAAAATTTTCTAAAATTTGTACAAGAAAAGCAAGGAGATATTTACAAAAGTGGGTGGGACATTTATTTCTGAAAATTTACATTTTTGTCCCTCTTTAAATTTAAACCCAAATTTAAACATGAAATTTCAAATTTTAAAAATTTTAAATGTCTTTAATGTCTTTATACACAAAAATCCTACAGTTCATAAGAAGAATTTTAAAACTGATTTTGTGATTTTTGGAGTTCGGGAACTGTTTTTAGAATTATTTTGATGAAGACCCGAATTAAATCAACATATTTACAATTTGGGCCAAATTTGAACATGATTTTGGGCTTTGGACACGACTGGGCCTAGTTCGGCCTGCTCCCTTTCCTTGACTGGATGGGCTGCCATGATATGATGTCATCAAGATTCGCACTCTCTCTTCATGTTTTTCTTCATCAGAGCCGTCAGAGGTAGTGAGCGGTGGATCTTCGCGCACAGAGCTCCGATCGTCGATCCGTCAGTTGCGTTGAAATCGTGAGAGTGAGTAGAGTGCATCCATGGTGTCCGATTGGAGAGAAGTGCAGAGGGGAGCACTCGGTTTGGTAGAGAACTTAGGGTTCTGACAAGCTCTGACATGAATTTCGACTGTCTAATTCTCACTCAATTTGTTATCAATTTGCACAAACTTCGGTTCATTTGGATCGTCTTAATGTGATTAATATGGGCGTGTAACCAATTCAAAACAAGTTTGATCGAGCAACATGGATGAACTTGGTACCAGTTGTATAATCTTGGGTACCAGTAAAACAGTTTGGGTGTTGGGTAATTAGTCCTTGATATACTTCATTTAAATCATATTTGTATCTTATTTCATAAGTGTGCAGTGTGCCTATATCACTTGCTTCGCAAAGTGATGAGTATTATCAACTCAATTTTATTCAATCTTGATCACAGCATGAAGGACATGTTCATATCAGTGTGTCTCACAAATGTGTACCAGTGTATGCTGGTGGGGTCCTTTTTGCAACATTTTCTAATGTAAGTGCTCAATATTTTCAAACAGCAATGCACATTAAGCAGTCGAGAACAACTTTTGTATTCATCAATTATTCCCATTTTGTGCTTTCCTCAATGTTCTAACCAATTTTTTAATCCAGGGGTCAGTTCTGCAAATTTTACCCACATCTTGTCAGAAATTTTTTTATTTTCTATACGAATTTTTCTACAATGAATTTGAGGTGTTAAGGCTAATATTTCAATGACTTTTCAAAACAGTGCCAGATTCTGGCATACTTACACAACAGCACTTGTAAAATTCATATGATTTTTTCTACAAAGTATTTTGCAAAACTTATTATACGAGAACTACTTAGAATTTAATTATGAACATGGGAAAATTATATAAAAAATACACTGTGTTCATAGATTCATGGGAAAGAGTTAAAGTTTGCTGTGAATCATAGTTCATCTCAGCCTCTTGAATCTGAGATCAATTTGGCAGCATTTCTCCTATATAATATAGGTGAATTGTTGTCAAAAATCACTCTCATGAACCTGTATTACATCTGGGACAATTTTGACAGCATATCTCCATATAAAATGGAGATTTGACATCAAATTTGCCTCTAAATGAATTCAGATTCATTTTCAAGAGGTGAGAGGGCCATGGTTCTTCACCAAGCTCTAACTCTCTACTCCTTATTTCGCAAGGAGTTCTCCTCTCTGGACACGTCCAAAAGAGGGCCCATGGAGCTAAGCTCACATGTATATTTGTTATATAATTCTCCCTTAGAGCAAGCTCTTAAGGGGCCCATGGCTAAGCCATGTTTAATTTTGTGTTGTTCTCTCTTGGAGCGAGCTCACAAGAGGCCCATGGCCATGCCATGTTTAATTCTCTGAGTTTTGTCGAAAGAAAAACAGAAAACGCTGCAAGAAAATGCTACAAACATGCAAATACTGTCACAAAGATGCAAACAAATGCAAGAAAATGCAATAATCAAGTAGTCAATAATAAATGGCAGCAAGCAACAGGGAAAGCGAAGTAAACAAGCCAATTGATGCACAATTATGAGGAGAGAGCCCATGAATTGGAACCCCTCCTCTTCATTTCATGTTTCTCAGAAATTACATTTTTTTTTACCTTCTTTCTTTACTGCTATTTGATTTACAATTTGTTTTGTAGCTAATCCTATCAAGAAACAGAGGTAAGAAGGGTGTTGAGTGCTGGTTTTTGCTGGTCTTTCAGTGTTGTGATGTGTTGCGGCTGTGTATGGAGGGGCTTTGTGTTGTGGAGGTTGGTAGAGGGTGCTGGTGTTAGAGGAGGAGGTCGCTCCGGGGGGGCTGGTGTGTTGGAGAAGAGGGCTTTATATAGAGCACAATTAGGGCAGCCAAATAGTAGTAAACTTGGGGGCAAAGGATGCTTCTCTCAGCCCTTGGATCTGCCTGGTGCCCTTTTTTTTCATGACAGCCCTTGGATCATCTTCTTAGGGTTAATTGGTGTGTTTTATCCCAGCTTAAGGAGTAAGCAACAGGGAGAAGGGGTATTTGCGCATGGATTGGTGAATTGGCAGTAGCATGGCCATTGGATTACATCTCCTGCTCCTGGAAATGCATGGCAGCCCTTGGATCATGCTAGGGTGCGCTTTTCTTGATCTTGGTCACCCTCAGCTTAAAGAATAAGCAACAGGCAGCACCTGAAGTGGTCCCAGGGATGAAGGAGTCCAAAGATGATCCCCAACTTTGGTTTCATGTGCAACATGGCTTGTAACTCATGGTGTGTCTAATTCGAATTAATTCTTGCAATTGACAGATCCTACACACTGCTAGCACCTCCTATTAGTGCTTAATTGCAATTAAACCATTAATTGAAGCTTCTAACAATCAATTTCACCAACTCATATTTGGGGCCGAAATAGGGTGTGGTGGAACACATATACCCAGTGATTAATTAATTCAAACAACACTTTAAACCATGCTCTCATGAACAAAGAGATGCTACCAAAGGTGTTAATTGAACTAATTATCCACCAATTTGATAGAACTCCATTGGAGCCCGGCAAACAACCTTTCTTTCCCCTTCTTGTTCTTCTTTGTTTATTTGCTCAATAAATTCAATAAACCCCACCGATGTGTAGAGGGTACCGAGCCGATCCAACGAGCCAAAGAACACAAAAAACGGTGGTCGGAGTGGGGAGAAATTGGCCGGAGAAGAGAGGGCAGCGGAGGAGGCAGCACGTGCTCTGGCTGGGGAGAAGGATCTGACAGGTGGGCCCCACTTGTCAGTTTAATCTCATTGGGTGTATTGAATAAAAGGCAGGATGAATCTGAGCCATTGGATCAGCAATCTTCTTAACACCAGCCGTCAGATCTCTCATCTCTTATCCAGCGAAGGGCTCATACTTCCTTTATGTTCCATTTTGTTCTTGCACCTGTTTCATGTGAACCAAAGGAGGGAGGAAGGCTTATCAGTGACTCGGTGTATGGAGAAAAGGGTTTAAACAGAATTTCCCTTTCATTACTTCAAATTTCCAGCGCTCCCCTTCCTCTCTGCAGCTAATCCCTTGTGATCCTTGGTGTTTTGAGTCATTTTAAACCTCTGAAACGGGTCACAGCGACCCATTATACCATTTTTACACCATTTCATCATCATATGATCCCATTTTCACCATTTTACTGTAAATTCAATATTTCGAGCTCCGATTCTCAAAAAATTACAAATAATATATCAAAATTCTCAGAACTTTATGAGGAATCTTAATATATTATAAGTTTTTGACTTTCTTGCAACTTCATGATTCTCCCAAATCAAACTTCCCAATCTGTTTTGGGATTTTCTACAGCAAAATTTCTTCTACTGTTCCCCTTCCTCCTTTTTCATGAAATGTGAGTCCTTTAGCTGCATAATTCTCCCAATTTTTGGGTCTTTCACTCCCTTTTTTTTTTATCAGCTTTCAACTCCCCTTTTTTTTTTATTCAATTATTGAGCCTTTTGAGGGGTCATGAAAAAGGACTCACATTTCATGAAATTGGAGGAAGGGGAACAGTAGAAGAAATTTTGCTGTAGAAAATCCCAAAACAGATTGGGAAGTTTGATTTGGGAGAATCATGAAGTTGCAAGAAAGTCAAAAACTTATAATATATTAAGATTCCTCATAAAGTTCTGAGAATTTTGATATATTATTTGTAATTTTTTGAGAATCGGAGCTCGAAATATTGAATTTACAGTAAAATGGTGAAAATGGGATCATATGATGATGAAATGGTGTAAAAATGGTATAATGGGTCGCTGTGACCCGTTTCAGAGGTTTAAAATGACTCAAAACACCAAGGATCACAAGGGATTAGCTGCAGAGAGGAAGGGGAGCGCTGGAAATTTGAAGTAATGAAAGGGAAATTCTGTTTAAACCCTTTTCTCCATACACCGAGTCACTGATAAGCCTTCCTCCCTCCTTTGGTTCACATGAAACAGGTGCAAGAACAAAATGGAACATAAAGGAAGTATGAGCCCTTCGCTGGATAAGAGATGAGAGATCTGACGGCTGGTGTTAAGAAGATTGCTGATCCAATGGCTCAGATTCATCCTGCCTTTTATTCAATACACCCAATGAGATTAAACTGACAAGTGGGGCCCACCTGTCAGATCCTTCTCCCCAGCCAGAGCACGTGCTGCCTCCTCCGCTGCCCTCTCTTCTCCGGCCAATTTCTCCCCACTCCGACCACCGTTTTTTGTGTTCTTTGGCTCGTTGGATCGGCTCGGTACCCTCTACACATCGGTGGGGTTTATTGAATTTATTGAGCAAATAAACAAAGAAGAACAAGAAGGGGAAAGAAAGGTTGTTTGCCGGGCTCCAATGGAGTTCTATCAAATTGGTGGATAATTAGTTCAATTAACACCTTTGGTAGCATCTCTTTGTTCATGAGAGCATGGTTTAAAGTGTTGTTTGAATTAATTAATCACTGGGTATATGTGTTCCACCACACCCTATTTCGGCCCCAAATATGAGTTGGTGAAATTGATTGTTAGAAGCTTCAATTAATGGTTTAATTGCAATTAAGCACTAATAGGAGGTGCTAGCAGTGTGTAGGATCTGTCAATTGCAAGAATTAATTCGAATTAGACACACCATGAGTTACAAGCCATGTTGCACATGAAACCAAAGTTGGGGATCATCTTTGGACTCCTTCATCCCTGGGACCACTTCAGGTGCTGCCTGTTGCTTATTCTTTAAGCTGAGGGTGACCAAGATCAAGAAAAGCGCACCCTAGCATGATCCAAGGGCTGCCATGCATTTCCAGGAGCAGGAGATGTAATCCAATGGCCATGCTACTGCCAATTCACCAATCCATGCGCAAATACCCCTTCTCCCTGTTGCTTACTCCTTAAGCTGGGATAAAACACACCAATTAACCCTAAGAAGATGATCCAAGGGCTGTCATGAAAAAAAAGGGCACCAGGCAGATCCAAGGGCTGAGAGAAGCATCCTTTGCCCCCAAGTTTACTACTATTTGGCTGCCCTAATTGTGCTCTATATAAAGCCCTCTTCTCCAACACACCAGCCCCCCCGGAGCGACCTCCTCCTCTAACACCAGCACCCTCTACCAACCTCCACAACACAAAGCCCCTCCATACACAGCCGCAACACATCACAACACTGAAAGACCAGCAAAAACCAGCACTCAACACCCTTCTTACCTCTGTTTCTTGATAGGATTAGCTACAAAACAAATTGTAAATCAAATAGCAGTAAAGAAAGAAGGTAAAAAAAAATGTAATTTCTGAGAAACATGAAATGAAGAGGAGGGGTTCCAATTCATGGGCTCTCTCCTCATAATTGTGCATCAATTGGCTTGTTTACTTCGCTTTCCCTGTTGCTTGCTGCCATTTATTATTGACTACTTGATTATTGCATTTTCTTGCATTTGTTTGCATCTTTGTGACAGTATTTGCATGTTTGTAGCATTTTCTTGCAGCGTTTTCTGTTTTTCTTTCAACAAAACTCAGAGAATTAAACATGGCATGGCCATGGGCCTCTTGTGAGCTCGCTCCAAGAGAGAACAACACAAAATTAAACATGGCTTAGCCATGGGCCCCTTAAGAGCTTGCTCTAAGGGAGAATTATATAACAAATATACATGTGAGCTTAGCTCCATGGGCCCTCTTTTGGACGTGTCCAGAGAGGAGAACTCCTTGCGAAATAAGGAGTAGAGAGTTAGAGCTTGGTGAAGAACCATGGCCCTCTCACCTCTTGAAAATGAATCTGAATTCATTTAGAGGCAAATTTGATGTCAAATCTCCATTTTATATGGAGATATGCTGTCAAAATTGTCCCAGATGTAATACAGGTTCATGAGAGTGATTTTTGACAACAATTCACCTATATTATATAGGAGAAATGCTGCCAAATTGATCTCAGATTCAAGAGGCTGAGATGAACTATGATTCACAGCAAACTTTAACTCTTTCCCATGAATCTATGAACACAGTGTATTTTTTATATAATTTTCCCATGTTCATAATTAAATTCTAAGTAGTTCTCGTATAATAAGTTTTGCAAAATACTTTGTAGAAAAAATCATATGAATTTTACAAGTGCTGTTGTGTAAGTATGCCAGAATCTGGCACTGTTTTGAAAAGTCATTGAAATATTAGCCTTAACACCTCAATTTCATGTAAATTTGTTATGAAAATTCTCAGAAAAACATACTCTATATTACTGTTAAATTTGTTTTACCACTTGTTTTCAAAATATTTGTGTAAAAATTCAAAACATGTCAAGATAGTCACTGTTATCTGTCCAGTTTTCAGTTTCAGTTTTAAACATTTAAGTACTGTTTGCAATTTACCTTCTTAGTGCATTTTTTTAAAAATTTTTATATGAATAAACATGATTTTCTGGTCAAGTTTCATATATAACTTTTTGTCTAATTACTCGTATAAAAAATCCTATGAAAATCACAAATCAGCAACTGTTGTCAGCATTTTTCTGCATCTTTTCTGTTTCTTCTCTGGAAATTCCAGCAAATAAATTGGCATATATTTTTCTGTTAATAGTGCATATTTTTTATATTTTTCATGCATTCCTGGTATAATTCCAAGCATCTTTCATGTTTTGCACTTGCTCAAATTCATTGTAGAAAAATTCGTATAGAAAATAAAAAAATTTCTGACAAGATGTGGGTAAAATTTGCAGAACTGACCCCTGGATTAAAAAATTGGTTAGAACATTGAGGAAAGCACAAAATGGGAATAATTGATGAATACAAAAGTTGTTCTCGACTGCTTAATGTGCATTGCTGTTTGAAAATATTGAGCACTTACATTAGAAAATGTTGCAAAAAGGACCCCACCAGCATACACTGGTACACATTTGTGAGACACACTGATATGAACATGTCCTTCATGCTGTGATCAAGATTGAATAAAATTGAGTTGATAATACTCATCACTTTGCGAAGCAAGTGATATAGGCACACTGCACACTTATGAAATAAGATACAAATATGATTTAAATGAAGTATATCAAGGACTAATTACCCAACACCCAAACTGTTTTACTGGTACCCAAGATTATACAACTGGTACCAAGTTCATCCATGTTGCTCGATCAAACTTGTTTTGAATTGGTTACACGCCCATATTAATCACATTAAGACGATCCAAATGAACCGAAGTTTGTGCAAATTGATAACAAATTGAGTGAGAATTAGACAGTCGAAATTCATGTCAGAGCTTGTCAGAACCCTAAGTTCTCTACCAAACCGAGTGCTCCCCTCTGCACTTCTCTCCAATCGGACACCATGGATGCACTCTACTCACTCTCACGATTTCAACGCAACTGACGGATCGACGATCGGAGCTCTGTGCGCGAAGATCCACCGCTCACTACCTCTGACGGCTCTGATGAAGAAAAACATGAAGAGAGAGTGCGAATCTTGATGACATCATATCATGGCAGCCCATCCAGTCAAGGAAAGGGAGCAGGCCGAACTAGGCCCAGTCGTGTCCAAAGCCCAAAATCATGTTCAAATTTGGCCCAAATTGTAAATATGTTGATTTAATTCGGGTCTTCATCAAAATAATTCTAAAAACAGTTCCCGAACTCCAAAAATCACAAAATCAGTTTTAAAATTCTTCTTATGAACTGTAGGATTTTTGTGTATAAAGACATTAAAGACATTTAAAATTTTTAAAATTTGAAATTTCATGTTTAAATTTGGGTTTAAATTTAAAGAGGGACAAAAATGTAAATTTTCAGAAATAAATGTCCCACCCACTTTTGTAAATATCTCCTTGCTTTTCTTGTACAAATTTTAGAAAATTTTATGCTTATTTGATCACTTTATAAATTAAAAGTAAAAATACAAAAACATTTTTCTTGAAGTTTTGCTTAAAAGTGTATGAATAAAGTATGTAAACAGTTATAACACTTTGACCCATGACATTGTATATACTTTTGTCATTATGTAAATATTTTCTCATCAAAAATATGTTTTGAGAATCTTTGTGCCCATTTAAGCACATTTTGAAATTAAAAAGCCCAAAACACTTTTTCTTTAAAATTATGTTTAAAAGAGTAAATATAAGTGTTAAGTTAGAACACTTTGATCGTGAAATTGTACATACATTTGTCACATATATTTTCTCATAAAAGATGTACTTGAGAATTTTGTGACTCATTTGAGCACACTTTATATTTTAGTGACCAAAATGAAAAAGATGAAAGTTTTAAATAAACAAAAGTCTTAGGTCCTCCACATGATTCTTTGTTAGGTGAACATAGGAATTGTGTATATTTTGAGATTAAAAGCGGCGAAAAGACTACGCTCTTCTCTTTATTCCATTTGTCTTCACGTCGGCACAAACATTTGGAATCTCGTTAAAATTTGAATTTCATAAGAACATCTCCTTCTCGAATTTCAGATTTAAAAGTGCATAAATAAAAGGGCCATATCCAAGCACTTTGAAACCCTTCATTTATGAATATATGGGTAAATTTCATACTCTCTTTTTGTCAAAATGATTTTTCGAATCCATAGTAAGGGCCAAATCCAGGTTCGAATTAGTGAGCGCTTGAGTGTCGGGCAGGCCTACGGTTATTGGCTCGTCATTCAAGAATCGGTAGAAACGACAAAAGACAGAAACATCATGTTCTCCGATTAGGAAAACCTCAAGGGACGCAAAGCTCCCCGGGACTAGCAGAGTCAGTCCTAGGTTCTCCTCCAATCAATAGTCGATCATACCTCCCACTAAGTAGTGGCCAGGAGTGAGACTATAAGATTGGCACCTCGATCGTAGATAGGCTTATTGCTTCTGATCTTTCGATCTAGGACGTCGACTGCGGTGATCACGAAATCATGTTTCCCACCCGACCGATGATTACGACTTGAAGGGACACATGGTCCCCGGGATGAACATATAATTCCCAAGTCGCGAAAACCTGAAGAGATACATACATCTCCGGGACAAACAAATACGTCCTAGGTTTTCACCCACTAACACCCGCTAACATCATAACACTAACCCTCACCTTCACATTTAAAAAGTCTTTCATCCATCCATGCTTAACATTTAATTAGGATTTTTCTTTCCTTTCCTTCATTCATTCTTGATTAGATTTGCACACATGATTTAATATTTTTCTATTCTTAATCAGAGGTGCCTGAAGTTAACAGCTTCAGGGTAATTAACAGTGAGGGCTTGCGCTCACTGGAATCCGGGACCCCACAATCACTTGAAATGTAAAAAAAAAACCTTTGTACGTAAGTGTATGAGAGTGAACGTCCCACGACGTTTACTAGCAAATGCATACGCACAAAGGTGACCGTGTCCTTTCCCCCACTTAAAACGTCTCAAGCGCGTTCCTTTAAGCTGGCAGCCGGAAAGGGTGGCACAGGTTCTGGCACGCCCGGTGGGACATGGATTCTCCTCTCATCTTTGAATAGGAAAATTATAAATTATGTGTGCATTTTGTAAATAAATTGTCTGACGTGGTTTTAAGTGTTTGTTGTTTCTGTTTCAGGAAATGGCGCCACCACCGACTTTCCCTTGGGGCGAAGGAAGCTTTGTCACTTACAACCTGGATGAAGCTGCCTACCCTCCACTAATGTTCTCTCAAGCAAGTTCCTCAGCACCTGCTCTTAACCGGGCCCCAGTCGCTCAGAAGGTGGTCTACGTGCCTCCGCCTCCACCCGGCACTACCCTGGTCCTGCCAGCCGGACCGGCTACGTGTGCTGCGTCTTTCTTTGGCAATATACCACAGGAACTCTCATATATGACTCCAACCACTCTTGTGACTGGCCCTGTCTACTCCCAGCCTGTCATCCAACCCACTCTCCAGGAGATAATTGAAGAGGAGGAGAGTTACTTCCAGTTGACTCCAAAGGGGATCCGTAACCAGATCCTATCCTCTCCTCCGAAACCAATTAGGGAGAAACGCCGCCAAATCAAGAAGAAGCCCCTATCGGTTGCCACGGTTTCTGGCATGACCTCAGTTCCAGTTTCTAAGAAGAGGGCTCTAGAAGCAATGACTAGTGAGATGGTGGCTATCCCCAATGTGCCTGTCCATAACCCTTTCTCCACTCTGAGGGTAGTTAGGAACAACTCCTCCACCGGTCAGATCCGTCGAGTTTGGGAGATCCCGCAACCGAAACTTGTTCAGCACAACCCTACCCAGACACGGAAGCTGACTCTTGGGGAAACTATCTATAAGACACATCAGGCTGTCAAGGCTAAGAATCAAGCTCAAGGAGTGAGATACAATCCTCAGATGCAGAGTCAGTATGGGAAGTCTCTGAAGTCTAGACTAACCTTTCCATACCAGAAGACCAAATATCAGGAGAACCTAACCCAGGAATTGGGTGGCTCTGAAGGAAGGATAGTTTAGAATTTGGTTAAGAAAGACCAATTGCCAGTCAAGGCCAGTGTCTTCGACAGGCTCGGTCCGCAAGATAAGCCCAAATCTCAGAAGCTAGTAGTGACAGTGCCTGACCATAAGCATAAGAAGCGGCGTGTAGTGTCTCGAGAAATAGAACATGTCACTGCTTATGTGATATATGATAACTCTGATTTCGAAGATGATGGGGGATCTAAGGGAAAACATGAAGTGAATCAGGCTGGCAGAGCAAAAGCAAGGAAGAAGAAGCCAGAGATAAAGGAAAAGAAAAGTTCTATGGATCCTCCTAACGAAAATTCTGAAGGGGAAGAAGAAGAAGGTAGAGACAAGGCACCACCCCTCGTAGATCCCGAAGATCACGGGAATGAGGAGAGTGAAGAAGAAGTAGAAGAGGAAACAGAGAAAGAGAAAAAGCAGAAAGAGCTTATTGATAAAATGAGGGAAGCAATTATTGCGCAAGATGCACAATTAGCTCAATACCACAGGCAGGAAAAGGAGCTTAAGAATATTAAGAAGCAGAATGCTGAAATTCTCGCGATGTATGAGAATTTGCAGAAATTAGTATCCAAATCCTCGAAGAAGGATAAAGATGATGATAATGAGTCGTCAGGTGAAAATAGCACGAGTTCCACTTCCAGGAAATCCAAGTCGGAATCGACTAATGATAAGGAAGATGATGATGAGTGTTTACAAGAAGAAAAGAAGAAGGAAAAGAGTGTAAAGAAAGAGAAGAAGTTTAAGAAAGGAAAGAAGAAGGAAAAGGGTAAGGAAAAAGAAAAACACTATGATGAATCATCCGAAACTGGTACCCAGACCTACACCCAAGAAGAGATCCGGAAAATCGTCAGTCAAGAATTGAAAGCGGCTGGTGCAACCTTTGGTCCTGATACGGGAAGAAAATGTGGTAGACCTTACCCTCCGCATTATGATTTGGTGTCTTATCCAAAAGGATATACAGTACCCAGATTCAAGATCTTCACGGGAGAAGGGAACAAGGACATGGATCCGAGACAGCATATCTCCCACTTTCTGATCACATGCGGCAACACTGTTGCTAATGAGGCACTTCTTTTAAGGCAATTCCCGCAAAGTTTGGGAGGCCCAGCATTCCAGTGGTATTCGACACTAGAGAACAATAGTATCTCAACGTGGCAGCAGATGGAGAGTATTTTCCAAGCGAAATTCGCCACAGTCTCAGATAGAATCAGTATGGCCGATTTGGCAAGTGTTAAGCCCCACAAAGGCGAAACAATGATCAACTATATGCAGAGGTGGAGGAACCTTAGCATTAAATGCGACCGCGCGATAGAAGAACGAGAGGCGGTTGAGTTGATGATAAAGAATATGGACACTTGGCTGCAACCCTTTTTGAGAATAGCTAAGATTCGTACGTACCAAGAATTGGTAGACACTCTTTCAAACCTCGGGAATGTGCCGCCGGCAGGATGGTCTCAAGGGCAAGCCTCACGATATGGCAAAGGGAAAGGCGAAGTAAAGGTGGCTTACGCCTCTAAAATCAAAAAGAAAGTGGTGGCTAGCACAAGCACTCCAGTTAATACTGTCACCTCCACAAGCAATGATAGCAGGCCAAAACCCAACCAGATGAATAGCCTACTCGAAAGGATGCGCAAGCCTTACTCATTCAGAAGGGATAAGGTGGCCAAGATTTTTAAAGATGCTTTAAAAGCAGGTTTGGTGTTACCAGAGTGTAAGCGTCCTGCAGAAGCTGACAAGTATGATGATCCTACCTATTGTCCGTACCACAGAGTTCTTGGGCACAAAATAGAAGATTGCTATGTTTTCAAGGATTGGGTGGAGAAGAGAATCAAAGAAGGGGAGATCCAGCTACCTGCTCATATTCTCCAAAACCCGGCACCTCACGAAAATGAACATGTGAACCAAGTATGGATAGAAGTAGATGATGAGGCCCCATGGACTTTGTACTTGTCCAAGAAGGCTAAGAAAATGTTGAAGAAGCTCCACCAAGAGCCCGGCATAAAGTGGAAGAATAGTGTTACACCCGTAATTCCAAAAAAGGAAGGGGTTATTACTTTCTACGAAAGAAAGAACAAGAACGGCAGCAAGAAGAAGAAGAAGCCGATAGAATCCGAAGGAACTGAACTAAGCGCGTCTGAATTACAAGCTTACATTGATGCGCTGGAAGAATATGAACAAGGGAAGCCTCTGCCTCTTATATTGAGATCGTTTATCCCGGAAAAGATCTACAGAAGATTAATGGGGATCAAAGACGAAAGCGAGGATGAAAAAGAAGAAGTTAAGATACCGCCTATGGCGCATAATAACCATGCTGAGCTTGTCTACGACAGCGAAGAAGATTTCTTTCACAATGGTTATATTGAAACTGGAGAATCATGTAATGTGATTACCTTCCAAGAAGAAGAAGGGGATGACAATGAGTCTGAGAACGGAGGTTCACTCAGAAGTTTGTTTAAAACAAAGGAGTGTAATATAGCTTTAAGGTCTGGCGCGCAACTTCCCGAACGCCAGGCCCCGAAGGAAAATGACAAAGCGAAAGAAAAGTCACATAACAAAGGCAAAGAACATGTGAATGCCGAGAAAATAGTTGATAGGAGTAAACTCACAGTCGGCGACTACAATGTGATGGCCCACTTGAGGAAAGTACCCGCGCTGATAAGTATATTTGAAGCGCTCATGTTGTCAGAGGAAATGCGAGAAGCTCTTATTCATGCCCTTCGGAATCCTGAGCTATTCCAGGCATATTTCGCCGACGGTACTATGCAGGAAATGCAAAAAGCCGAAAGCTTTGCAACCGGAATCAAATTCACGGAAGATGACATGGTGATTGGCACAACGGATCACAACCGCCCGCTCTATGTAACCGGTGAATGCGAAGGGCAGAAGATCAAGCGTATCCTGGTGGATTCGGGGTCATCAATCAATATAATGCCGTTAAAGATCTTAAAAACACTGATGTTGAGCACCACAGCGCTATCAAAAGAGAAGGTGGTGATACACGGCTTTAACCAGAACACTCAGAAGGCCTTGGGAGCTATAACCTTGGATTTGCAGGTAGGAAGCTTGGAGAGCCCAACTAAATTCTTTGTCATTGACGCAAATACCTCTTACAACGTGTTGTTAGGAAGGCCTTGGCTTCATAACAACAAAGTGGTGCCCTCGACACTCCATCAATGCATAAAATACATTAAAAATGGAAAGCAAAGAAAGATCGAAGCCGATGTCAAACCCTTTGGAGTTCATGAAATCGGATTAGCAGACGCAAAACATTTTTTCTCGGAGGAGGAGAGGATGAAAAATAGAGGCGCAACCTCGACAAGTTCCAACCTAAGCTCGAAACCGAGTTCAAGCTCAACTGGAACCAAACAACCTTTGAGAACAACGAAAACCGAAAAGAAACCGGCCCCTAAAAAGTCCCCGCCAACATCCTCAAACTCATCAGAATCTGAAGAAGAGATAGTGTTTTTACCAACGAAAAACCTCACTAAAACCAACATGGCGCAAGCAAGACCTTTAAAGAAGGAATCATCAGACGATGAATTGAGTGACGAAGAAGAATCAGAAGAGGAGATAGTCTTCAACCTCAAACCAAACTCTCAAAAGATCCCGGTTTTGGGATTAACATCTGATGAGGAAGAAAGTGAAGAGGATGAAACTGATACTGAAAGCTCAAGCGATGATGAATCTTCTGGTAGTGATTTAAGTGACGAGTCAGTTCAAGATAGATCGAATTTCGGTTACGACTCGGATGAAAGTAGTGAAGCTTCTATGACTATTGGGAGAGTGCCACGAGGATACCGCAAGAATCTAACTCCCCGCCGAGTGAATCATATTGAGGCCTTGCGAATGTTTATTGTGCCTCAGAAAATTGAATACATAAAAAGAAGAAAAATTGTACACAAACCCATCTACTTCCATAGCAGCACCCCTACATGCCAAAACCCCGACAATGATCATTGGGATAAGTGGGCTCAAGAAAATGACGATCATAATAACGAGCAAGTTGAGATTGATCTCGCACCATACTTCAGCAAATACACCAACCACCTGGTGAATAATGCAAAATTCCTAAACACCATCTCAAAGCGAGACATGGAACGCTTCAAGAAAATGTGGAGTGGTTCGATTCAAACTGTTATAGGTCTAGATGGCACTGTGAAGAAAACTCGTGGTCTAGGGTATAACTCAGAAGACGATATGCCAGACCTTGAGCAGTCTAACCGAGATTTCTTCAAGAACCACATGGCTACGAGATTTGAAGCACAAAGGGGAAGCAAAGAGATGGCAAGAGCCACCTGCTATGTTCTAAGTGATGAAGAAGATCTTGAAGAAGATTCTGATGAACATATGGAGGTAGAGTACAACTCAGAAGAAGCCATGGAAGGTGTATCCTCAGAAGATGATTGCCACAGCGATTTGCCTCAGCAAACCCTCCGAAGGTTGGAAGGAAAGTTAGCTCAGTGCAGTCAAATGATGTCACAGATCCTTCACCAACAAGATCGAATGAGGGACACTATTGATGAACTGTGCATTGCAATAGCACATCCTCAAAGGAGACCAAAACTAAAAGACTTGGTAGGACAGAATCCCAACGAATATTTCTGTTGGAGAGAATGGTTTCCAGAAAGATGTCAACAGATTTATAAAGAGAAGCAGCAAGACATTGAAAAGGCGAACCGGCTTGCTACTCTAAGAGAAAGGTACCATATTAAGGGGAGAGAAAAGAAGCAAAGATGCTCTTATTCTTTCTCAGAAAATAAAATGGAAGAGATATTCGGCCTCTGGATCCGTCGAGGGTTCGATGTGCTCAAAAGTGAGCGGCCGGAAGATAGCATTGAGGTAGCAAGGCCAGATTACTGCCCATATCATGGAGTAACGGGGCACCCCATTGATGATTGCAAAACCTTCAAGGAGGCAGTTCAGAAAAGATACAATTGTGGAAATTTTCCCTTACCCCGTGGTCTCAGAAGAAAATCCAGATCTCATGAGCAAGGTGAAACAAGCCAAGGCCAAAATCGTCGCACCACAGGCTCAGAAAGACAAAGAACAAAGAAAGATGCCCTCAAAAAATTTGAACACTTCCACAAAAGAAGGCACATTGAATCGAGAGGTGTCCGAATCGAAGAACCAATAGATACCCAGATACCACGAACAAGAAGACGTAACGGAAACCGTTTGGCAAGCCGTAAAGGTAAGGAAAAGGTCCCAGAGACAAAGACTGATGTCCAAAGATACCATTCAGATGACAGCTTTGAAAGTTGCAATACGGTCTGGATTGAAGGTGAAGGGCAATATGCAATGGAATGTGAGCAAGAAAACGAAGAGGAGCTCATCCCAATCGTTAAAGACGCTATCAAACAAATGGAGAAGAAGCCGAGCACCATCGATGAATTGGTGGAAATTAATTTGGGTACCGAAAAAAACCCGAGGCCAACTTTTATTAGCGCGTCACTTCCACCTCAACAAAGCGAAAAATTGAAAGCATTCCTAACGGAACACAAAGATTGTTTTGCATGGAGCTACGAAGAAATGCCCGGTCTTGATCCCAAGGTGGCTATGCACTATCTAAAAATCGATCCGAACATCAAGCCAGTTAAACAAGCGCCAAGAAGAATGAGGATTGAACTCGAAACACAAGTTGCAGAGGAAACGCGTAAACTCATTAAGGCGGGGTTTATTCGAGAAGAAGAAAACCCAGAATGGATGGCTAGCATTGTACCCGTCAAGAAGAAAAACGGAACGATTCGCATTTGTGTGGACTTCCGTGATCTAAACAAAGCCTGCCCTAAAGATGATTTCCCGTTGCCGGTGACAGAAATTATCATTGATTACACCTCGTCGTGTGAAGTCTTCTCATTCATGGACGGTTATGCGGGGTACAACCAAATTAAAATGGCTCCCGAAGATGAAAAACACACGGCCTTCCGCACACCGATCGGAGTTTATTGCTACAAGGTGATGCCGTTCGGATTAAAAAACGCCGGTGCAACCTATCAGAGGGCGATGACCCGAATCTTTGATGATTTAATCCACAAGGAGGTCGAATGTTATGTCGACGACATAGTCATTAAGTCCATGACGTATGAAGAACACCTACAAAACCTGAAGACGGTGTTTAACAGATTGAGACAACATGCGCTTAAACTCAATCCATTGAAGTGTGCATTTATGGTCTCCTCCGGCAAATTCTTAGGGTTCGACACCGAGGCATCGAAATAGATCCCGCCAAAATCAAAGCAATACAGGAGATGCGTCCACCCAGAAAGATTAAGGAGCTCCGATCTCTCCAAGGACAGTTGGCATATATCAGACGATTCATAGCTAACCTGTCAGGAAGAATTCAACCGTTCACAAGGCTTACAAAGAAAGATGTTCCGTTTAAGTGGGAGGAAAATTGCCAACAAGCCTTCGACAGCATCAAAGCATACTTGCTTAAACCGCCAGTTTTAGCCGCGCCAATTCCCGAAAAGGAGTTAATTCTCTATACCACCGCTCTAGAAGGATCGCTAGGAGCTCTATTGGCCCAAGAAAATGAAGACGGAAAGGAAAATGCGTTGTATTATTTAAGTAGAATGATGGTGGGAGCCGAGCACTCTTATTCACCAATTGAAAAGCACTGTCTATCCTTGGTTTTTGCTGTGAAGAAATTGCGCCATTACATGCTCTCGCATAAAGTGGTGCTAATATCAAAAGTTGATCCAATCAAGTACCTCATGACAAGACCGATGCTGACTGGAAGATTAGCAAGGTGGGCCATCACTCTAACTGAGTTCGATATCACTTATGCACCGAGGAAGGCTATCAAAGGACAAGCACTTGCAGATTTCCTAGCCGCACACCCCGTACCAGATAATTCCCCACTCGCATGCGAATTCCCAGATGAGGAGATTATGTGCGTAGAAGAAAAAAGCCCGTTTTGGGAGATGTATTTTGATGGTGCCTCATCGATTCGACCGACACCTGGCCCTACCATTCCAGAAGTCCGAGCCGGAATAGGATTAATATTCATAACACCAGAAAAGGGAATAATTCGACATTCTCTAGCATTGATGGAGCCGTGCACAAACAATGAGGCAGAATATGAAGCGCTAATTGCCGGATTAGAAATTGCCGTAGACATGGAGATTAAGCAGCTTCACATCTTCGGTGACTCTCAACTAATCATCAACCAAATAATCGGGAAATACAAGGTGTTCAAACAAGAATTAATTCCTTATCACAAGAAAGCTGTGGAATTGATGATGAAAATACCAGAAGTAACAATTGAAAAGGTGTTAAGGGCATCCAACGGAAGAGCAGATGCGCTTGCGAAGGTGGCTAAGGAGCTAAGTGAGCTAGGAGAAGATGTGCAAATCACTGTGCGAACCCGAAGAGCCTTATCCTCATGTTTTACAGAGGAAAATCCTGTTGAAGTCGGGTATGTTAAAATAAGGAATACTCCAAAAAGACAAAAGGAGTGTGCCTGCGAGGTCGAAACTTCAGAAGATTGGAGGCAACCCTTTATCGATTTCCTTAAGCACAATATTCTCCCGATAGACAAAGCTCAACGGGATCAATTGAGAAAAAGAGTGCTTCGATATGCTTTCGTGAATGATACCTTATACAGGAGATCTTACGACCAGCTCTGGCTTCGGTGCCTCTCAGGACAAGAAGCTCAACAAATAATGAAGGAAGTGCATTCCGGATTGTGCGGCGCGCATCAATCAGGACCGAAAATGAAGCTTAAGATCAAACGGTTAGGTTATTATTGGCCCACGATGGTGGCTGATTGTGAAAATCATGCAAGGAAATGCCATATGTGTCAAATTCATGGAGTGTTCATACATCAGGCGCCAAGCCCTTTACACCCCACGATCTCCTCCTAGCCATTTAACATGTGGGGCACAGATATTATCGGCCCGATCGATCCTTCTTCCTCAAGAGGACACAAATATATCCTGGCCACGACCGACTACTTCACGAAATGGGCAGAAGCAGTGCCACTCAAAGAAGTCAAGGCAAGCGATGTTGTCAAATTCTTCAAGACACACGTATTTTACCGATTCGGTACACCCAGAAGGATAATATCAGACAATGACACCGCCTTCAAGAATGCTAAAATTTATGCATTAGCCGAGAAATTCAACATTGATTGGAGGTACTCGTCGATCTATAACCCGAGAGCCAATGGTTTAGCCGAAGCTTTCAACAAGACACTCATCAACATTATAAAGAAGACTGTGAGTGGAAATCAAAGAGACTGGGATGAGAAATTACAGGAAGCACTCTGGGCCTATCGAACAACCTATAGAACCCCGACACAAGCCACTCCATATTCCTTGGTATTTGGGGCCGAGGCGATACTCCCTTTAGAAGTAGAAGTCCCTTCTCTCAGAATTGCTCTACAAACAAATCTCCCATTAGAGGAGCAAATGAAGATTCGATTTGATGAGCTTGATGCCATGGATGAGAAGAGGCTGGTGGCTCAACAAAGTCTCGAACTATACCAAGCAAGGATTGCTCGGGCATATGATAAAAGTGCACGCATGAGAACTTTTCAAGAAGGAGAGCTGGTTCTAGCACTTAGAAGGCCGATAATTGGCCGGCATGTTGGCCCAAAGTTTTCACCTAATTGGGAGGGACCATACACTGTTGAGAAGGTCTATGAAGGAGGAGCATACCAACTCATCGATCATGAAGGCAAACGTCCTATGCCACCTCTAAGCGGAAGATATATTAAGAAGTATTATGTATAAATATAGAAAAGCACATAATATAATAATATAAAGAGGTAAAAAAAAAAGTAAAAAGTAAAAAAATAAAGAAGAGAGATAGTAAAAAGAAAAGAAAGAGTAAAATATATATAGAAAGATACATAAGTATGTATATAAATAAATTTTTACATACATAAAATAACACATTATCTATTATATAGTAAAGGGTTTCGGTGATTGTCCCTTAAAACAACGACCACTGGTTCACTTAGTTGGCTAGAATAAATAATCAATTAAGCGGGTTTTAAGCTTAGTCCCGGCAATTTGTTTGCAAAAATCAAAGTTACCTGTTCGACGACGTAATTGTTCCTTCGGAAACAGTTGCAGAGAATGGGGACGTGCTCTATGAAAGACGAAAGACTCATTGAGTTGAATCTGGAGCGCACGTTACAAACACACACACCGTGTCCCTGAGAGGAATTAACGAGTGAATTGTGAGACCACCTATAAAAAGAGGGGAGCGATGCGAGATCCACAGACTCATGTACACCTTCAGACACCTATAAGTAGATAGGATCAAAATCAAATTGATATGAAGGGGTTTTAATGCTTGCACCTTAAGCTAAGCGTACTGGTAAGCCCATCCAGCCAGGTAACAAAAGGGATAGGCAGGGGTTTAGGTAGTTGTTCCCAGAAACAACGACCACTGGTTCACTTAATTGGCCAGAATAAATAACCAATTAAGCGGGTTTTAAGCTTAGTCCCGGCAATTTGTTTGCAAAAAAATCAAAGTTACCTGTTCGACGACGTAATTGTTTCTTCGGAAACATTTGCAGAGAATGGGGACGTGCTCTATGAAAGACGAAAGACTCACTGAGTTGAATCTGGAGCGCACGTTACAAACACACACACCGTGTCCCTGAGAGGAATTAACGAGTGAATTGTGAGACCACCTATAAAAAGAGGGGAGCGATGTGAGATCCACAGACTCAAGTACACCTTCAGACACCTATAAGTAGATAGGATCAAAATCAAATTGATATGAAGGGGTTTTAATGCTTGCACCTTAAGCTAAGCGTACTGGTAAGCCCATCCAGCCAGGTAACAAAAGGGATAGGCCGGGGTTTAGGTAGTTGTCCCTTGAAACAACGACCACTGGTTCACTTAATTGGCCAGAATAAATAATCAATTAAGCGGGTTTTAAGCTTAGTCCCGGCAATTTGTTTACAAAAATCAAAGTTACTTATTCGATGACGTAATAGGTTCTTCAGAATCAGTTGCTGAGAATGAGGGCGTGCTCTATGAAAGACGAAAGACTCATTGAAGTTGAATCTGGAGCGCACGCTAAAAATAACCACACCGTGTCTTTCTGAGTGGAGACAATGAGCGATAAGTGAGATTCCACCTAAACGCGCATAGCGTAAAATGAGAGGAGCGATGCGAGGTCCACAAATGCACGTACACTTAAACACCTTACACCCACTTGAAATTGGAATCAAATATCAAAGATTCCAATATATATTCCACAAAGTGGCTTTGGTATCTTGTGCCATAAACAAATTACCCCTGGTAAGTCTACCAATCAGGATAAAAAATGGTAGACTGAGTTTGGTATTGTCTCCTAAACAATCATCCCTGGTTCGTTCGATTGGCCAGGATAAATAATCAACTGAACACTGCCCAAAGCCGAGACCTCTACAAAACCAAAATCTGAAGGAGGAGCACAAGACAAAGAAGAATGGGAGAAGGAAGCACCAAAGCAAGCCATTTGTCTCCGGGGAGACTGCATGACCCGCTTTGGTGGGTGGCTCTTTGTTGACCCCTCAAAAGGCTCAATAATTGAATAAAAAAAAAAGGGGAGTTGAAAGCTGATAAAAAAAAAAGGGAGTGAAAGACCCAAAAATTGGGAGAATTATGCAGCTAAAGGACTCACATTTCATGAAAAAGGAGGAAGGGGAACAGTAGAAGAAATTTTGCTGTAGAAAATCCCAAAACAGATTGGGAAGTTTGATTTGGGAGAATCATGAAGTTGCAAGAAAGTCAAAAACTTATAATATATTAAGATTCCTCATAAAGTTCTGAGAATTTTGATATATTATTTGTAATTTTTTGAGAATCGGAGCTCGAAATATTGAATTTACAGTAAAATGGTGAAAATGGGATCATATGATGATGAAATGGTGTAAAAATGGTATAATGGGTCGCTGTGACCCGTTTCAGAGGTTTAAAATGACTCAAAACACCAAGGATCACAAGGGATTAGCTGCAGAGAGGAAGGGGAGCGCTGGAAATTTGAAGTAATGAAAGGGAAATTCTGTTTAAACCCTTTTCTCCATACACCGAGTCACTGATAAGCCTTCCTCCCTCCTTTGGTTCACATGAAACAGGTGCAAGAACAAAATGGAACATAAAGGAAGTATGAGCCCTTCGCTGGATAAGAGATGAGAGATCTGACGGCTGGTGTTAAGAAGATTGCTGATCCAATGGCTCAGATTCATCCTGCCTTTTATTCAATACACCCAATGAGATTAAACTGACAAGTGGGGCCCACCTGTCAGATCCTTCTCCCCAGCCAGAGCACGTGCTGCCTCCTCCGCTGCCCTCTCTTCTCCGGCCAATTTCTCCCCACTCCGACCACCGTTTTTTGTGTTCTTTGGCTCGTTGGATCGGCTCGGTACCCTCTACACATCGGTGGGGTTTATTGAATTTATTGAGCAAATAAACAAAGAAGAACAAGAAGGGGAAAGAAAGGTTGTTTGCCGGGCTCCAATGGAGTTCTATCAAATTGGTGGATAATTAGTTCAATTAACACCTTTGGTAGCATCTCTTTGTTCATGAGAGCATGGTTTAAAGTGTTGTTTGAATTAATTAATCACTGGGTATATGTGTTCCACCACACCCTATTTCGGCCCCAAATATGAGTTGGTGAAATTGATTGTTAGAAGCTTCAATTAATGGTTTAATTGCAATTAAGCACTAATAGGAGGTGCTAGCAGTGTGTAGGATCTGTCAATTGCAAGAATTAATTCGAATTAGACACACCATGAGTTACAAGCCATGTTGCACATGAAACCAAAGTTGGGGATCATCTTTGGACTCCTTCATCCCTGGGACCACTTCAGGTGCTGCCTGTTGCTTATTCTTTAAGCTGAGGGTGACCAAGATCAAGAAAAGCGCACCCTAGCATGATCCAAGGGCTGCCATGCATTTCCAGGAGCAGGAGATGTAATCCAATGGCCATGCTACTGCCAATTCACCAATCCATGCGCAAATACCCCTTCTCCCTGTTGCTTACTCCTTAAGCTGGGATAAAACACACCAATTAACCCTAAGAAGATGATCCAAGGGCTGTCATGAAAAAAAAGGGCACCAGGCAGATCCAAGGGCTGAGAGAAGCATCCTTTGCCCCCAAGTTTACTACTATTTGGCTGCCCTAATTGTGCTCTATATAAAGCCCTCTTCTCCAACACACCAGCCCCCCCGGAGCGACCTCCTCCTCTAACACCAGCACCCTCTACCAACCTCCACAACACAAAGCCCCTCCATACACAGCCGCAACACATCACAACACTGAAAGACCAGCAAAAACCAGCACTCAACACCCTTCTTACCTCTGTTTCTTGATAGGATTAGCTACAAAACAAATTGTAAATCAAATAGCAGTAAAGAAAGAAGGTAAAAAAAAATGTAATTTCTGAGAAACATGAAATGAAGAGGAGGGGTTCCAATTCATGGGCTCTCTCCTCATAATTGTGCATCAATTGGCTTGTTTACTTCGCTTTCCCTGTTGCTTGCTGCCATTTATTATTGACTACTTGATTATTGCATTTTCTTGCATTTGTTTGCATCTTTGTGACAGTATTTGCATGTTTGTAGCATTTTCTTGCAGCGTTTTCTGTTTTTCTTTCGACAAAACTCAGAGAATTAAACATGGCATGGCCATGGGCCTCTTGTGAGCTCGCTCCAAGAGAGAACAACACAAAATTAAACATGGCTTAGCCATGGGCCCCTTAAGAGCTTGCTCTAAGGGAGAATTATATAACAAATATACATGTGAGCTTAGCTCCATGGGCCCTCTTTTGGACGTGTCCAGAGAGGAGAACTCCTTGCGAAATAAGGAGTAGAGAGTTAGAGCTTGGTGAAGAACCATGGCCCTCTCACCTCTTGAAAATGAATCTGAATTCATTTAGAGGCAAATTTGATGTCAAATCTCCATTTTATATGGAGATATGCTGTCAAAATTGTCCCAGATGTAATACAGGTTCATGAGAGTGATTTTTGACAACAATTCACCTATATTATATAGGAGAAATGCTGCCAAATTGATCTCAGATTCAAGAGGCTGAGATGAACTATGATTCACAGCAAACTTTAACTCTTTCCCATGAATCTATGAACACAGTGTATTTTTTATATAATTTTCCCATGTTCATAATTAAATTCTAAGTAGTTCTCGTATAATAAGTTTTGCAAAATACTTTGTAGAAAAAATCATATGAATTTTACAAGTGCTGTTGTGTAAGTATGCCAGAATCTGGCACTGTTTTGAAAAGTCATTGAAATATTAGCCTTAACACCTCAATTTCATGTAAATTTGTTATGAAAATTCTCAGAAAAACATACTCTATATTACTGTTAAATTTGTTTTACCACTTGTTTTCAAAATATTTGTGTAAAAATTCAAAACATGTCAAGATAGTCACTGTTATCTGTCCAGTTTTCAGTTTCAGTTTTAAACATTTAAGTACTGTTTGCAATTTACCTTCTTAGTGCATTTTTTTAAAATTTTTATATGAATAAACATGATTTTCTGGTCAAGTTTCATATATAACTTTTTGTCTAATTACTCGTATAAAAAATCCTATGAAAATCACAAATCAGCAACTGTTGTCAGCATTTTTCTGCATCTTTTCTGTTTCTTCTCTGGAAATTCCAGCAAATAAATTGGCATATATTTTTCTGTTAATAGTGCATATTTTTTATATTTTTCATGCATTCCTGGTATAATTCCAAGCATCTTTCATGTTTTGCACTTGCTCAAATTCATTGTAGAAAAATTCGTATAGAAAATAAAAAAATTTCTGACAAGATGTGGGTAAAATTTGCAGAACTGACCCCTGGATTAAAAAATTGGTTAGAACATTGAGGAAAGCACAAAATGGGAATAATTGATGAATACAAAAGTTGTTCTCGACTGCTTAATGTGCATTGCTGTTTGAAAATATTGAGCACTTACATTAGAAAATGTTGCAAAAAGGACCCCACCAGCATACACTGGTACACATTTGTGAGACACACTGATATGAACATGTCCTTCATGCTGTGATCAAGATTGAATAAAATTGAGTTGATAATACTCATCACTTTGCGAAGCAAGTGATATAGGCACACTGCACACTTATGAAATAAGATACAAATATGATTTAAATGAAGTATATCAAGGACTAATTACCCAACACCCAAACTGTTTTACTGGTACCCAAGATTATACAACTGGTACCAAGTTCATCCATGTTGCTCGATCAAACTTGTTTTGAATTGGTTACACGCCCATATTAATCACATTAAGACGATCCAAATGAACCGAAGTTTGTGCAAATTGATAACAAATTGAGTGAGAATTAGACAGTCGAAATTCATGTCAGAGCTTGTCAGAACCCTAAGTTCTCTACCAAACCGAGTGCTCCCCTCTGCACTTCTCTCCAATCGGACACCATGGATGCACTCTACTCACTCTCACGATTTCAACGCAACTGACGGATCGACGATCGGAGCTCTGTGCGCGAAGATCCACCGCTCACTACCTCTGACGGCTCTGATGAAGAAAAACATGAAGAGAGAGTGCGAATCTTGATGACATCATATCATGGCAGCCCATCCAGTCAAGGAAAGGGAGCAGGCCGAACTAGGCCCAGTCGTGTCCAAAGCCCAAAATCATGTTCAAATTTGGCCCAAATTGTAAATATGTTGATTTAATTCGGGTCTTCATCAAAATAATTCTAAAAACAGTTCCCGAACTCCAAAAATCACAAAATCAGTTTTAAAATTCTTCTTATGAACTGTAGGATTTTTGTGTATAAAGACATTAAAGACATTTAAAATTTTTAAAATTTGAAATTTCATGTTTAAATTTGGGTTTAAATTTAAAGAGGGACAAAAATGTAAATTTTCAGAAATAAATGTCCCACCCACTTTTGTAAATATCTCCTTGCTTTTCTTGTACAAATTTTAGAAAATTTTATGCTTATTTGATCACTTTATAAATTAAAAGTAAAAATACAAAAACATTTTTCTTGAAGTTTTGCTTAAAAGTGTATGAATAAAGTATGTAAACAGTTATAACACTTTGACCCATGACATTGTATATACTTTTGTCATTATGTAAATATTTTCTCATCAAAAATATGTTTTGAGAATCTTTGTGCCCATTTAAGCACATTTTGAAATTAAAAAGCCCAAAACACTTTTTCTTTAAAATTATGTTTAAAAGAGTAAATATAAGTGTTAAGTTAGAACACTTTGATCGTGAAATTGTACATACATTTGTCACATATATTTTCTCATAAAAGATGTACTTGAGAATTTTGTGACTCATTTGAGCACACTTTATATTTTAGTGACCAAAATGAAAAAGATGAAAGTTTTAAATAAACAAAAGTCTTAGGTCCTCCACATGATTCTTTGTTAGGTGAACATAGGAATTGTGTATATTTTGAGATTAAAAGCGGCGAAAAGACTACGCTCTTCTCTTTATTCCATTTGTCTTCACGTCGGCACAAACATTTGGAATCTCGTTAAAATTTGAATTTCATAAGAACATCTCCTTCTCGAATTTCAGATTTAAAAGTGCATAAATAAAAGGGCCATATCCAAGCACTTTGAAACCCTTCATTTATGAATATATGGGTAAATTTCATACTCTCTTTTTGTCAAAATGATTTTTCGAATCCATAGTAAGGGCCAAATCCAGGTTCGAATTAGTGAGCGCTTGAGTGTCGGGCAGGCCTACGGTTATTGGCTCGTCATTCAAGAATCGGTAGAAACGACAAAAGACAGAAACATCATGTTCTCCGATTAGGAAAACCTCAAGGGACGCAAAGCTCCCCGGGACTAGCAGAGTCAGTCCTAGGTTCTCCTCCAATCAATAGTCGATCATACCTCCCACTAAGTAGTGGCCAGGAGTGAGACTATAAGATTGGCACCTCGATCGTAGATAGGCTTATTGCTTCTGATCTTTCGATCTAGGACGTCGACTGCGGTGATCACGAAATCATGTTTCCCACCCGACCGATGATTACGACTTGAAGGGACACATGGTCCCCGGGATGAACATATAATTCCCAAGTCGCGAAAACCTGAAGAGATACATACATCTCCGGGACAAACAAATACGTCCTAGGTTTTCACCCACTAACACCCGCTAACATCATAACACTAACCCTCACCTTCACATTTAAAAAGTCTTTCATCCATCCATGCTTAACATTTAATTAGGATTTTTCTTTCCTTTCCTTCATTCATTCTTGATTAGATTTGCACACATGATTTAATATTTTTCTATTCTTAATCAGAGGTGCCTGAAGTTAACAGCTTCAGGGTAATTAACAGTGAGGGCTTGCGCTCACTGGAATCCGGGACCCCACAATCACTTGAAATGTAAAAAAAAAACCTTTGTACGTAAGTGTATGAGAGTGAACGTCCCACGACGTTTACTAGCAAATGCATACGCACAAAGGTGACCGTGTCCTTTCCCCCACTTAAAACGTCTCAAGCGCGTTCTTTTTAAGCTGGCAGCCGGAAAGGGTGGCACAGCGAGCAATTGATCCAGTAACCAAACTGATTCTGAAAACCCTGGGAACGCCCGTTTATTATCTGTTTTCGAGTCTTTACCTATTTTTGTTTACTGTTTTACTTATTCTACTGTTTCAGTAACCAACCTTTGATAAACCCCCCTTTTATGCAAAAAGACCAAAAACATTTCTTTTAGGACTTTGAATTGCAATTAGAGTAAGTCTAGATTTAATTTCATCCCTGTGGATCGACCCCGATTGTACTACATGAGATCGTACACTTGCGATCAAGTGTTTGCTTAGGGTATTTAAAAACCTATACCATCTGGTGTGACCTGTTTGTAAAATTAAAATTTATTAATGTTTTAGTATATGCATTAATGTTACGTAGAATATATACATCTTCAACCTAATTTTTAATTCATAACATAAACATAGAATTTAGGCTAATTCATGGTTTATGATACTGTTTGCACAATTCATATTTTTTATTGAATTATTTATAGTTAATGATGAGGAGGGTTTCAATGCCTCAATTTTTGTGCCTCCATCATGCCTCCACTTTTTAAATTTCAAATAACTCAAAATTTAAAACTCATTTTTCAAAACAAAACCGTTAGATTTAATTTTGCTTACAAAACCGTTAGTTTTAGGATTAGTTTTGCTTGAGGACAAGCAAGTGTTTTGCGATGCATCAAATCTCCCCAAGCTTAAACACTTGCTTGTCCTCAAGCAAAACTAATCCTAAAACTAAATCTACAAACTAAATGCATCGCAAAAACAAAAAAATGAAACTGGAAAATAAGAACACATTTTTTTATTTTTTTTCTCTTTTTTTTTCTTTTTTTTCTTTTTTTTCGTTTCTTTTTTTTTCTGTTTTTCTGATTTATTTTTTTTTTACCTACAACTAAAATATATACAACAAGAATCTCGGTTTATATTCTCCTCCCTCCCCAAGCTAATCCTTGCTCTGCTCCCAGTGCGTGAAAAATAAAACGAGAGAAGAAAAAGAATGTAACCGAGATATGCGACGGCCTCCCCAATCTCGCCAAAACATAATCACTGAGGCGCGTCGTCACCTCCTCCTCCTCCGCTGGGTCCTGGACCTATGTGAGCAGATCTCATGGCTGAGAGAAGATTGTACATCTCGGTCTGCCTCTGGTATATCTCCTCTATCCGCTCACCATACTGTGTCTGCCGTGTATAAATGTCATCTAAGCGAGCTCTGTCGGCAGTCTGGCCACCCTCAATCTGATCGAAGCGGGTGAGGTACGTGCTATGCCTCTGATCAATCTGTCCAATCAAGTCGTGTGTGTGCGACACACGCTCATAGACCTGTCCCCACTGCTGCTGAAAAGTATGGTGGAAACTGCTGATGTGATGCAATAGGTGGAACAGGTTCTTCTGGTACATATCCCTCCGGAAATGCGTCCTCCATATGAGCGTCCTGCTCCTCATGTTCTGGCTGAGCAGGACCATGCTGTAGCCTCCATGTATGATGGTCAGTGAAATCAATCGGGGGGCACTGAATGGGCATCTGATAGGTCCTTTGAGGGGTCTTCCATGTGTAAATAGGAAGCTGTGACCCTCTCTTCTTTGTTGTAATCCATTGCCAGCTACTAAACATTGGCTTGTTCAACACCGGAACCTCCTCACACTTCTCATAGTTAAACTCACTAAAGTTAATACCAATGCAAAAGGCTATATGAGTGACGTAGGTCCCCATGGCAATAATACATCCTTCTCGGCCGGTATTGGCAATAGTCAACCATAATTTAACCATGTGCAGTATCAGGTCGGGCCATTGCATTTGCTCGTCGGGGTGGAGCATGGTAAGGAGGAGGGAGAGCTCATCGTGTCTCGGCCTGAGCGAGGTCTCCCCACGTGCAAAAACAGAACTCCCCAAAGCACGACATAGAAAACGTAAGGCTGGATGAATGATCGATGTGATTCTGGGGTTGGGGTTTACAGTCGGGAGGTGCTGACCGGTGAGTAGTGGCCAGAAATGTGCTCGGTGGGTAGAGGGATAGATCGGGTCTTGGTGGTTGACCTGGTCTTCGGGAACGTACCCGAGATAGTCGGATCCTCCTTGTGCGACATGAAACCATTTGGAAAGGTGGCTCAGGGATCTCTTGTAATATTCTCCATTGAGCCTGAATCGGATCTTTGGGCCTTTGTTCGACCTGTGTATCAAGGAAAGGGAGGCCAAGAACTCCCTCGTTGGCTCGACATACGCCACATGTCGGTCCGGGATCTCCCAGAACTTCTTGTTAATTCCAACCCGAGATGTGAGACGGTTGAACTCCTCAATAATACCGATCTCCTCCAAGAAATCAAAGTCAATGCGTGGGGCGGAGTGAACGGCTTTGGTGTTAAGGAACATAAGGTTTACGTTGAAAGTCAACTGCTCGTCTGTCAGCTGAGGTGGTGGGGCCTGAGATGACGACGCTCCTCTAGTTTTACTTCGGGTTCGGCTAAACATGATTGGTTCTCGGATTGAACTGAGTATGAATGGCAGTCAGAGGGCACGGATCACAGTGAGTTGGTTTCGGCTACCTTCGGGTTCGGTTTTGACTTGATCTGTTTGAGCTCAATCCGAACCGTACTCGCGGGAGTACAGACCGCAGTATGTGGTCTCGGTTTGACTGGTACCGGTTTGGGTTAGGTCGGTTTTTGTTCTAAGTACCAACCGTACTTTTGATGGTACGGTTCGCAAACGGGTCTGTTGTGACTGGTTATGAAATGGATCGATTTCTTTGGTGTAACGGGTCACTGACAGTACTGTTTCGGGTCTGATTTTGGGGCTTGTGAACAGTTAAGTATCGGATCCAAAATCAATTGAGATCCAAGTCACAATTCACCAATCAATCAAGATGAATTTTTGAAATTAAATCTAGATTGGTGAAAATTGAACCTTAATTCCGGTGGATCGGGGCGAGACTTGTCGGATCGGGTTTCATCACAGTGGATCGGGGAGAATCTGCTGTTTCTGCTGTTGCTGGTGGCGGTGATGGCGAAGACGGCACGGTGCGGTGACTGCGGACGGTGGGGATGGTGTTGCTCCACAGTGCGTGTGGTGGCGCTGGGTGCGGTTGAAGGAGCAGCAGCGGTGCGCTGCTATGCTGCGTGGTGTTGCTGGTGAAGAACAAGGAAGTGGTGCGGACTGGTGGCACTGTGCGGTTGGTGGTGTGGAGTTGACTTTTGGTGGTGCGGACGGTGACAGCGGCGGCGCACTGCGGTGCGCAGTGCTGTGCGGCGCGGTGGTGGTGCTGTAATGCGGACGGTGGTCGGTTGTGGTGGTGGCGAAGTGCGCAGGAGGTGGGCAGATTGGTGGTGCTGGTCTGGCGCGGAGGTGCTGATGCGGACGGCGGCGCACTGCGATGCGCAGTGCTGCTGTGGGTGGTGTGAAGGTGGTACTGTGGTGCGGATGGTGCTGGTGTGCTGCAGTGGAGGTGCGGCAGTGATGGTGCGGTACGGATCTGATGAAGGAGGAGGAGTGGAAGGCAGTGGAAGGGGAAAAGAGAAGGAAGTAGTGAAAAAAAAATGGAGGCAGAGAAGGAAGTGAAGAGAAGAAGAAAAAGAATGGGGTTCAGCTGAGGAAGAAGAAGAAGAAAGGGGGTTTATATAGAATAAAGTTAGGGCAAAAGCCTAGATCGAATGGCTCAGATCTTCTTAAGATTCATGCTCTGTTAGTACCAAGTGCGGACCGCACTATCGGGGGTGCGGACTGCACTCAGTTATGATTCTTCCTCCTTGGTAATTAGAACTCAGAACTGAACGTCTCCCTGTACTGAATTAACTGCGGTTCGCAAGGTTGTGGTTGCTGTCCGCACTAAAGTTTCCAGAAATTCGTTTCTCGTCCTTGTTGTTAAACCTCCAATGCTTGTTAGTTTGAACTCCAGATTCTGTTGTTCCTTCGTCTTCTGACTCCTAAAAATTAAAAAGATACAACTAACTACTCCTAATTTTTTTTTCTTTTTCTTTTTTTTCTTTTTTTCTTTCTTTCTTTTTTTCTTTTTTTTTAATTTTTTTATTTTAACTAAACCTAAACCTTGGGTTGCCTCCCAAGAAGTGCTTGCTTAAGGTCCCGGGCTTGATCGTAATGCGTTCTAAGTTGCTTACTCAGAGAGGTGTAAGGTTAGGCGTTCCTCTCAATTTTGATCGGCAACATACACCTTGAGACGTTGGCCGTTCACCTTGAATATGACACCATCTTTGCCCGCTATGTCTACTGCTCCGAACGGGTAAACCTCCTTGACAATGAAAGGTCCCGACCACCACCTTGATTTGAGCTTGCCAGGAAAAAGTCTCAAGCGCGAATTGAAAAGAAGAACAAGGTCACCTTCCTTGAAGTCTCGGCACATGATGCAGTTGTCATGAACTCTTTTAGTGCGTTCCTTGTAAATCTTTGCGTTGTCGTATGCTTGAAGTCGCATTTCCTCCAATTCGTGTAGGTTTAGGATGCGTTTTTCTCCGGCTGCTTGTAAGTCTAGGTTGATGGCACGTGTCACCCAAAATGCTTTGTGTTCGATCTCGACCGGTAAATGGCAAGGTTTTCCATAAACTAGTTTGAAGGGGCTCATTCCAATCGGGGTTTTGAAGGCTGTGCGGTATGCCCATAATGCATCATTGAGTTTGGAAGCCCAATCTTTCCTTGATCTTGCTACGGTCTTCTCAAGAATGGCTTTGATTTCTCAGTTAGATACTTCGACTTGGCCATTGGTTTGTGGATGATAGGAAGTGGCTACTTTGTGAGTTACTCCATGTTTGCTCAAAAGTTGCTCGAATTGTCGGTTTATAAAGTGCTTTCCACCATCACTTATTACAGCACGGGGAACTCCAAAACGAGGAAATATTACATCATTGAAAAGACGCTTGACGGCATTTGCATCGGTGTTGGTACAAGCTAGCACCTCCACCCATTTAGAAACATAGTCTACGGCCACAAGAATGTATGAAAACCCTTTTGAGGAAGGGAATGGTCCCATAAAGTCTATGCCCCATACATCAAAGATTTCTACTTCTTGAATCGGTTGTTGTGGCATTTCATTGCGCTTCGAGATGTTACCGGTCCTCTGGCATTGATCGCATGATTTCACAAAGGCATGTGCATCTTTGAAAACGGTGAGCCAATAGAATCCAGACCGAAAGACCTTGGTGGCGGTCTTGGAAGCGGAAGCATGTCCTCCATAGGTGAATGAATGACAATGAGAAAGTATAGAATTGACCTCATCATGTGGAACGCAACGCCTAAAAATTCTATCAACTCCAACTTTGAAAAGGTAGGGCTCTTCCCAAATATAGGACTTAACATCAGATTTGAACTTCTTCCTTTGTTAATACGTCATGCTTGCTGGTAGGATGTTCGCAACGAGGAAATTGGCAAAATCTGCGTACCAAGGATTCTGTGCTGAGCTGACTGCTGGCCGGTATGAACTGACTGCGGACTGGTATGACTTGTATGCGGACCGCACTCTCGTGCCTGCTGGTCCGCAGGCAGCTATCTGGTTGCTCTTCTGCACGGGAAAAGGTGGAGGGCAGAATTCTAAGCGTGCGTCAAGGGAATAGAGCTGCTCTCCAGGGATAGAATCGTCAATAGGAATGTTGTTCTGCTCTTGTCCTTCCCAATGCAATCGAGACAAGTGGTCCGCTACCAAATTCTCCGTTCCTTTCTTGTCCTTGATCTCGATATTGATGCATTGCATTCATATATATATTTTACCAGACTTGCATCTTGCTTTTGACCTAAAATTCCCAAGTTCATATGCATTTTGGTGTTAATATGCCTAGATTCCAGTCACTTGTTTGCATTTGTCCTTATTTCAGGTTGATTGGGCTTTCGGAGTCATTTGGACGCAATTTGGAGCAAAACAGTGCTGGAATTGACTTTCTGCGGGGCCGCAAGACGAGGCGGGCAGAACAGAAGAATAGCCGCCCTAGGCTATTTAAACACATCTTCCTGGGCGTTTTTGGCATTCTTTTCACCACCTTTTCCTTACCATTTACTCTCTCTGACCTAGCCGCCATAGGAGAGGAAGAGGAGTTCGGCCTTGCTTGTGTTCATCGATTTCTTTGACGGATTCGCGAGACTTCCTTGGAGAAACCGAAGATTGAAGCCCTTCTCGCTCTTCTCCTTCTCTTAGTATCATGAACTTCTTTATTTCTTTGTTTTGTTGTTTTCCTCTCGCCATGAGCGAGTAGACTCATAGTTCTTAGGGTTGATGTTGATGTTTGTGCTATGGATTGATTGTACTTTGTTATGATTCACGTTATTTTCATAGTTACTTGCGCTTTATCATTTATGTGTTCTTGACTTGACTTGTTTGTTTGGTAAGCCCGCGGATTAGGCCAAATCCGGTGCGGCTATTCAAATATCCAATGACCAAGAATTGTTATTTACACTATTTGGGTTGATTGCTTGCTTTCCAAGAAATACCGACAGGTTGATTGCGGTTCCGACGACAGTCGAACCGAACTCGCGAACAAAAAGTAACTTGAACGTAGGTTTAGACATAAATCTGTGAATTTCTATCGGGCCAGAATTGTTACAAACACCAAAATACGACGGTTGAGGGACTTGTAGCGAATCTGATTTGCATAGGAATTGGTAGCGTGAGTTAGAACACAAACCAGAACCAGATCTGCTCTCTGTCTGTCGTCTGCGGACCCGCAGAGACATCTTGCGGACCCGCAGACAACTGCAGAGAGTGCAAGACAGAGTTTTCGACATTGTTTGTGAACACAGGAGACATTCTGTGGTCATCGGGCAGTGTCGGCATCTCTACATACCTCCTACGACCCCGCAGAGACATCTTGCGGGGCCGCAGACAGTCAATCCAGAAGCCAAACTGAAGCTGAAAACCCTAGGAACGCCCTTTTATTACCTGTTTCCAAGTTTTACTTACTGCCTTTACTGTTTTGCACCTTCTACTGTTTAAATCCAGAACTTGACAACCCCCCCCCCATTTTATTATAAAAGACCAAAAATATTAATTTAGGATTAGAATTGCGATTGAAGTCCGGTTCGGAATTGGTACCGTCCTTGTGGTTCGACCCCGACTGTACTACACGAGGTCGTACGCTTGCGACCGAGTGTTTACTTAGGGTTATAATTAAAAGCCTATACGTTTTCGGACATCAGATATCAAATTCTTATAAAAGAAGAATCCAACGGATGAGTTTAGGTTTCGCGTCCTTCTTAGAGAGAAGATATTTGAGTGCAGCATGGTCGGTGTAGATGATGATCTGAGAGCCGACCAAATAGGAACGAAACTTCTCCAAGGCATACACTACGGCTAGTAGCTCCTTCTCGGTTGTGGTGTAGTTGATCTGAGCAGGGTCAAGGACCTTGCTCGCATAGCAAATGGCTACCGGTTTCTTGTCCTTCCTTTGTCCTAGAACGGCTCCTACGGCATAATCGCTAGCATCACACATGAGCTCAAATGGTTGAGACCAATCGGGAGGTTGTAAGATTGGTGCCGACACAAGTGCTTCTTTCAACCTGTTAAAAGATTCAACACACTCATTAGAAAAATTAAATTCAGAGTCTTTTACCAGAAGATTTGTCAAGGGCTTGGTGATCTTGGCGAAGTCCTTGATGAAGCGACGATAGAATCCACAATGTCCGAGGAAACTGCGGACGTCTTTGACGGAGGTTGGTGTACACATCTGCTCAATCACTTTGGCTTTGTCTACTTCAATGGCCTTGCTTGTTACTTTATGTCCTAGCACTATGTCTTCTTGCACCATAAAATGACATTTCTCCCAATGGAGAACAAGATTCGTTTCCTCGCATATCTGCAAAATCTTACACAAATTAGTTAGACAATTATCAAAAGAAGTACCAACAACAGAAAAATCATCCATGAAAATTTCAACTTCTTTTTCAATGTAAGGAAAGAAAATTGCCATCATCGCCCTCTGAAATGTAGCCGGCGCATTACACAAGCCAAATGGCATTCTTCAGTAAGCGAAGGTACCATAAGGACATGTGAAAGTCGTCTTCTCCATATCCTGAGGGAGGATGGGTACCTGAAAGAAGCCCGAATATCCGTCTAGATAGCAAAAGTGTGAATATTTCGCTAGACATTCTAACATCTGATCAACAAAAGGAAGCGGGAAGTGGTCCTTGCGAGTAGCCGTGTTCAGCTTTCGGTAGTCGATGCACATCCTCCACCCGGTTGTGGGTCGCATTTGGACCTTCTCACCCTTTTCGTTCTCAACAACAGTATGTCCACCTTTCTTTGGAACCACATGCACAGGACTCACCCACTTGCTATCTGAAATAGGAAAAATAATATTAGCTTCTAGTAATTTAAAGATTTCCTTTTTCAGTACCTCTTGACGTGTAGGGTTGAGTCTCCTTTGATGTTGAACTGAAGGTTTGTGGTCCTCTTGGAGATGTATACGATGTGCGCAAATGGCCGGACTTAGTCCCTTGATGTCATGGATTGAGTACCCTAAGGCACCTTTATGAAGTCTTAACTTCTCCAAAAGCTTGGTTGTCTCGTCAAGGCTCAAATGAGCACCGACTATGACTGGAAAAGTCTTCTTAGGATCAAGGAATTCATACCGAAGGTTGTCAGGCAGTGGCTTCAGATCCATCTTACTTGGAGCATCGAGCGGCGGTGATTTGTCATTTTTAGCCTCGGGTTGCACCTCCTGCGGATCGCAGGATACTTCAGGTTCTATCTGCGCCAGAGAGAAGACTGGTTGTGCGCTGGCAGACAGAGGGTTTTCAGAACTCTGCGGATCGTAGAGAGAAAGGTTTAGGTCGCAGTCAGAAGTGGCTGAGGCCCATTCATCGTCGCCGGTCATGCAATCTGATTCGCCTGAACTCAACTCATCTTCTAAAGAAGATAGATAGTCAAACTGGTATTTGAGTTGGTTATGTTGCTCCTCTAGCATGTCTTCTTGCATCTCATCTCAAAGACTAATTGATCGATTATGTCCGCCCAGAAGCAATCCTCGGATACATCGGGGTACTTCATTGCTTTCTCTATTTGAAACTTGACTTTTTCACCCCCGACATTCATGGTAAGAGTGCCTTCATAGTTATCGAATACGGTTCGAGCTGTCCTAAGGAAAGGTCGTCCAAGGATGATTGGCACATTCTTGTCTTCTTCCATATCCACTACAAAGTCACCAGGTACAAAGAACTTCCCAACCTGTACTGGTACATCTTCGACTATCCTCAATGGTAAGCGTGTAGAGGTATCTGCTAATTGCAAGGTCATACGTGTGGGCTTGAGTTCTCCCACACCAATTCTTTGGAACACGGTGTGAGGCATGAGGCTCACGCTTGCGCCCAAATCGCATAAGGCTCTCTTGATGACGGCTTTACCAATGTTACAAGGAATGGTGAATTTGCCCGGATCCCCAAGCTTAGGAGGTACCTCACGGTTTAGAACTGCACTACACTCAAAGTTCAGTTGTATGCTCCTATAATCGTTTAGGCTTCGCTTGTTGGACAAGATGTCCTTCAAGAACTTGGCATAGGATGGCATTTGTGTGAGAGCATAGGTGAATGGGATTGAGATGGTGAGTTGTTTAAGTACCTCCACGAATTTTGCAAATTGCTCGTCTTGACGGTGTTTGGCGAGCCTCTGTGGGAATGGGACAGGTGGTCTGTAAGGTTGTTCTGTCTCTGTTGATTTGCCCTTGTCCTTTGCTGTCGTGGAACGTGAAACAGGATTGGTATCCTGGTCAGTTTTGCCTTCTGTTTCTTCATCCTGCGGACCGCACTGTCGTAATTGCGGATCGCAGGTAGTGTTGGGCTTGGCTGTATGCGTTGGTTGAGATGTCGGTTGGCCTGTAACCGCCTCAGGGTCGGTCTGCTGAATGTCATGCGGTGCGCAAACGGAAGGTTGCGATCTATAAATAGCTGTACCTGAGGCTGTTTCGGGGTTCGCTAGACTGATGATGCTCGGGTCTGTTTCTTCTGGCATGGGAGGGTCAGAGTACTGCGTGCCGCTCGTCAGGGTATGAATGGCCTTTACCTCGCCGTTGGGCTCTATCGGTTGACTCGGAAGCTTGCCCATGTCTTTCGAACTTGACCCCGCACCTACATCTCCTCCCGTTAGATTTGCCAACTTCTCATTCAAGGCTTGCATCTGTTAAAAAATCATATGATTCATCTTGCCTTGCTCGTGCATGAAGTTGTTGACAACTGATGGTTTCAATTCTTGGTGTGGAGGGACGTAAGGTGGGCGGTATGTGTTGTTCGGCGGGGTGGTACGATTCTGATTTTGGTTTTGGTTTTGGAAGTGGGTGTTGTTGTAGAAGTTACGGCCACCATTTACTTGCCCTGGTTGATACTGGGTTCCTTGGTTTTGATACATCTGAGGAGGGTTGTTGTTGTTGAACCCCATAGTTAGGACGGTTAGGTTGGTTTCTCCAGTTTTGGCGTTCAATTTGATCATTAGAGTATGACCGTGAGTAAGGAGGCTTTGGGAAGAATGAGGGCTCATTGTTAATGGAATTGACGTGCTCATCTTCCTCAGGTTGACGCAGTGGGCAATGATCGTAGTCATGAGATTCCTCTCCACAAAGAGCACAAGATTGGACTTGCACCACTTTGGAGGTAGCCTTTTGCTTGTCAACTTGTAATTGAAGAGCTTCTATTTTGGCTTGCATCAAAGCGAGTTGATCAACCTCATAGCGCCCTTTTGTGCCTCTACTAGACTCACAGCTGGACCATTGTTGCTGTTGTGCCAACTTGTCAAATATCTCTAAGATCTCGTGTGGCTCGCGATCAATAACAGATCCACCTGCACCATAATCAACCAAAACACGACTTTGTGAGTTCAGACCATTTTAAAATGCATCAACTACCATCCAATCAGAAAAGTTATGGTGCGGATAAGACTGTCTCAAGTGGTTAAATCTATCCCAAGCATCACTCAATGGTTCATCATACCCTTGTTTAAAAGTTGAAATTTGTGCTCTAACTTTAGCAGTTCTCCTAACAGGGTAGTATTTTTCAAGAAATTGAGTAGATAATTCCGCCCAGGTACCAATTGAGCCTGTGGGAAGAGAATTAAACCATGTTCGTGCTCTGTCGCGTAGGGAGAACGAAAACAGAGCCAATCTGACGTAGTATGGACTTGCCATGATGTTCTTCACGGTTCGGCAACATTGGAGAAAGTTGTTTATGTGATCGTGTGGGTTCTCCGACTCCAAGCCGTGAAAACAACTCTATTGGATGAGGTTGACTACCCCTGAGCCAAAGTTGGGAGGATCCCTAACTATGTCAGGAAGTATGATGGGTCCTTGTGCATCGTCAGCTCGAGGGATGTGGTAATCTCTGAGAGTACGTGGCTCATTACGTCGAGCTTCAGCCTCGGCGTCTCTCCTTCGAGCTTCGGCCTCTACTGCTAGCCTTAGTTCCTCGACTTCTGCTCGAAGCATTTGCTTCTCGGCTTCCTCCTCTTCCAACGCAAGCCTTGTTGCTTCGTCTGCCATTTCTTGCGGACCGTGAGCAGTGGGGTGCGGTCCGCAGGTAGGGTCTTCAATTGACAACTGCTAGAAATTTGTGGTCAAATCAAATGGGGCTGAGGTCGGGGTGTCCTCTGGTTGTAGTCTTGGATATTGAACACCACTTCTCAGCTTGTAGTCACCAACCGGCGGTAGTCGGTCCAGTTTCTGTAACATGAAACAAGAGTGAAAGAAAAGGAAGAAGGGGGGTTTAGAAATAGAAAATAAATTAAAGAAAAGTCTAGAAATAGTGTTGCCGTCCCCAGCAACTGCGCCAAAAAGCTTGACTTCTGTTTGATTCGATTGATAAACCTGTAGGTTGTGGCCAGACCTAGTTGGTTAATGTAGTATCTTTTGACCAGATTTGATTGCTTGCACAGCCTTGGTTGATATTGTATCCGAAAGTACCCGTTAGGCGAAACTGCGGTTTGATTAACCTTGAACATGCTCTAACCGACGTCTGCTGGCCGCAGGAAGTGACTTGCGGTCAGCAGGAAGCCGAATCCAGTCCTGCCTTGCCATCTAAAGCTCCAAATCGCGTCTAATTGGCTCCAAAAGCCTGATAAACCTGAAATATGGACACAAGTAGACAAGTAACTGGAATCGAGACATATTCTTAACTAAATGCATGCAAACTCGGGATTTTTAGGCCTAAATACTAATGCAAGTCTGGTAAAATATATATATGAATGCATGACATCAAATCCCCCCAAGCTTAGAGCCTTGCTTGTCCTCAAGCAAAACCTAGAACCTAAGAAGCAGATCATACCTAGACCTAAACCTAAATTCCCAAGTCGATCTAAATGCAAGGAAAAACTTTGAGAGAATGTGAAACCAAGAGTGCATGGGCAAGTTTGAATTTTTGAATAGTAAATAGTTATGCATGATAATTCCACAAAACATGGGCTAAGGCACAAAAAATCAAGACGAGCGACTCTTGTTCCATGAAACGCAACCTAGATTGCAAGTATGACCATTGTACTTTTTCGGACCCTAGATCTTTCAATTGAACTACAAAGTTGGTATCCCGATTGTGTTAACCCCACAGTGAACAACCTTCTCAACCTTTCTATTTCCATTAACCTTGAATTGCCTTATCAAAAGAAAATTTAATTTATTATTTATTCTATTTTTTTTTCTTTTACTGTTTTTCTGTTTTTCTTTTTTTTTTTCTTTTTTTTTTTTATCAAACACCCAAAGCCCAATTCAGTCGGATGACAAAATAAAAGGGGTACACTCGTCCTACCTGACTGCGACCTCGAAGTGTCATTTTTATTTTTAAGACAATCTAGGCTAAAACTTACACTTCATCAGACCATGTTCATGTGGATACCACAAACCGGAAAATTACCCTTCGTCCTCAATCAGATTTTCGGTTTGCTACTTTTTCCAATTTGATCATACTTTATTCATGGGACTAATCACTACAGAACAAGATTCTCCGACCTTAACACAAATCTCATAAAGTTATCATGCGCAATTTTTCACAATGCAAACTTCAAAAATTCCCATATGCCCTTGAGTTTAACAATTTCACAAAATTTTTCAAAAATGCAGACATGAAAATGAAAAAGAAAACTTAAAACTCAGACGTACTGTCCTCCCTCCCCAAGCTAATATATGCACTGTCCTCAGTGCATTGACCCATATATGTAAAAATGAATGAGAGAGAAAAAAAGATACAACCTGAGGGACTCATGGTGCGTCAGTGTCGTCTGGAGCGCCAACGGGGTGTCCGCCGGACTGAGCAGCTCGAATGGCAGAAAGCAGCTCATATATCTCAGAAATGCGGCCACGGTCTCGAGTCTGCCCGATCTTCAGTTGGCGGACGATTGCTTGTGTGTCGGCCTGCATGGCGTGAATCTCCTGGACTTGGCTGCAAAGCTGCATCCACTGGTGCTCTTGAATTTGGAACGGTACCTGCTGAGTAGGCGTGGCATCTCCTGCTGAAGCAGCTCCTGCACCTGCTGTAGCAGCCCTCCTTGCTGTAGCAGCTCCTGCACCTGCTGTAGCAGCCCTCCTTGCTGTAGCAGCTCCTGCACCTGCTGTAGCAGCCCTCCTTGCTGTAGCAGCTCCTGCACCTGCTGTAGCAGCCCTCCTTGCTGTAGCAGCTCCTGCACCTGCTGGCAACTCTGTGTCGACGTCCTTCAAGCGAACATCATCTGCTTGCTGTGCAGATTACTGCTGGGGCGGGGCTGCTAGCGGCTCCTCCAAACGCCATGTAGAACCTCGTGTGAAATCGATCGGCGGATACTGGAGCGGGAGCCTGAAGTCACCGAGCTCTGTCTTCCATTTGTAACTTGTAGGCCTGCAACGCTGGGCTGCTTGAGTGGAAAGCCATGACCAAGACGTGAAGGCATCCTTGTCGAGGAGCTTGCCCGGATGACATGCCGTACCACTGAGAACACCTCCGGGCTCACCACATAGATCCACCTCCAACTTGGAAGCGATGAATGTGACATAGGAGCCTATGTTGACGATACCAATAGGCTTGCCCGTGGTGAGGATCGAGAGCCAGTATCTAACCATAAGCAGCATCAGATGGGGCCGCTGCAACTGGTCATCTCGGCGGAGCATGGTTGCCATGAGCTGGAACTCGTCATGTCTGGGCCTAAGTGACGATTCCCCACGTGAAAAGATCGAGAGCGCTAGGACACGGCCAATGAAACGGAGGACGGGATGGATGATCGAAGTAACCCGTGGGTCCTGAGGGCCGGTCCGCGGAAGACGCTGTCCGGTGATACGAAACCAAAATGAAGCGCGGAGATCAGCCTGAGAAGCATCTGAGTCGACCCTATCCTCCGGTACGTAACCGAGATAGTCTGTCTGGTGAGGGTCGAAGTGGAACCACTCCGCAAGTGTAACGAGACTCTGTAAGGAACCACTCCGCAAGTGGAACCACTCCGTAAGGATCCCTATCTTCTCAAGAAACCCAAAATCGATGCGCGGCGTGGAGTTTACGGTCTTGTTTTGAAGGGTGAGGCGATTGTTTCTGATTCGCTTGTCCTCAGGAGTCAAGTCTGGTGCCGGACGAGGAGCAATGTTACGAGGATGATTGACCCCTAGAGCGGCCTGAATCCGCTTCCTCTTCTCTTCTAACCGCTCCTTGCTCGCCGGTTGCTTCATGGTCTGAGTCGTGGCACGGCGCTGCTGCACCAGAATCCTGCTGTCTGGATAGAGCCTGCGGATCGCAGGTAGGTTCCTGCGGACCGCAGTATGTTGGTTTCGGCTTGGCAGGGGTCTAGTGGCTGACAGCGTAGGGGCAGTTATGATTTTCGCTGATCCGAAGTCGGGTTCTCGTTTCACAAATCAACCAAATTGAAATTTGGAATTGAAAGTAGAGTTGTGAATTAAACCTCAAAATGAGGAGAAGAAATCGGATTGGAGCGCGATGACACGAAGGGGCTATGGCGCGAGATGCGTGGAGGAAAACACCAACGCGACGGGGCAGCGGCGCTGTTGCACGTGCTGCTGCTGGTCCGTGGCCAATGTGGCTGTGCTTCCAAGAGGAGAAGAGGGGTGCAGCGATGGTGGTTACGGCAGCGTGAGGAGAGGAGGGGAAGATTGGATGAGTTGGTTGCTTAATGGGAGAAGAAGAAGGTAGAAGAGAAGGAGTTCTGATCTGTTTTATGGAGTTTTAGGCGGTTGGAGTCGACTTCAAAACCGACTTAAACCCCTAAATCGGTAGTTCTAAATTTGCTCCTCGTTCTGCCCAAAAATAGCAACTCCCTGCGGACCGCTGGCACGACCCTGCAGACCACAGTATGCTATAACTTCCCTGTCCTGCCCGCGCACAGATTTGCTGCTCGTTTAAACTTCCTGCGGACCGCAGTGTCGACTCTGCCGACCGCAGGATGCTGACAGAACCTCGTTTCTCCATGGTTTCGTGCCCCAATGATCGCCGTTCTTTCGAGTTTGCTCCTTAGCACTGTACAAACAAAACTAAGAACACCTAACGCAACTTGAGAATGAACTAAAATGCTAAAAGAAATTATGCCAAAAAGAAAGTAGATCTGACAAAAGAAAAGAAAACATAAACCTAAAACCTTGGGTTGCCTCCCAAGAAGCGCTTGTTTTAGGTCGCGAGCTTGACCATACTAGCATCTAAATCACTGCTGGTGGTGGGTGGGACAGATGCAAGGCGAGGCGATCCTCCTTGTACTGGTCAGCCACGTACACCTTGAGACGCTGACCATTCACCTTGAAAGCGACGCCGTCCTTGCCTGCAATGTCCACCGCTCCAAATGGGTAGACCTTCTTGACCTCGAAAGGGCCGGACCACCGTGACTTGAGCTTGCCCGGGAAGAGACGCAGACGCGAGTTGAAGAGAAGGACAAGGTCGCCCTCCTTGAAGTCGCGTCGCATGATCCGGTTGTCATGCACCCTCCTGGTGCGCTCCTTGTAAATCCGGGCATTGTCGTAGGCGTGGAGCCGAATCTCCTCTAACTCATGCAAGTCGAGGATGCGCTTCTCACCTGCTGCTTGCAGGTCGAGGTTGAGGATGCGCGTGGCCCAATACGCCTTGTGCTCGAGTTCGACTGGCAGATGGCATGGCTTGCCGTAGATCAACTTAAATGGGCTCATGCCGATCGGAGTCTTGAAGGCCGTGCGGTAGGCCCAGAGCGCGTCATTGAGCTTGAAAGCCCAATCATTCCTCGATCTCGCCACGGTTTTCTCCAGAATGGCCTTGATCTCCCTGTTGGAAACCTCTGCTTGCCCGTTGGTCTGAGGGTGGTAAGCGGTTGATACTTTAAGGTGCACACCATGTCTGCTCAGGAGTAACTCAAACTGACGGTTGATGAAGTGCTTGCCTCCATCACTGATCACGGCACGAGGAATGCCAAAACGAGGGAAGATCACATCATTGAAGAGGCGCTTGACGGAATTAGCATCCGCCTTGGCGCAAGCTAGCGCCTTCACCCATTTGGACACGTAGTCCACTGCCACCAAAATATACTCATACCCCTTCGAAGAAGGGAACGGTCTCATAAAATCGATGCCCCAAACGTCAAAGATCTCGACCTCTTGAATGGGTTGCTGGGGCATCTCACTCCTCCGCGAGATGTTGCCGGTCCTCTGGCACTGATCGCACGACTGCACAAGAGCATGTGCGTCTTTGAAGATGGTTGGCCAATAGAAACCTGCTTGAAAAATCTTGGCAGCGGTCTTAGATGAGGAGGCATGGCCTCCGTAAGCAGAAGAATGACAATGAGAAAGTATAGAATGTACCTCCTCATACGGCACGCAACGCCGGTAAATACCGTCGATACCTACCTTGAAGAGAAAGGGCTCCTCCCAATAGTAGTACTTGACATCAGTCCTGAATTTCTTCTTCTGCTGGAAGGTCATGTCAGCAGGAAGAACACCCGCGGCAAGAAAGTTGACGAAGTCTGCGTACCATGGCAGCTCGGATGAGCGTCCTGCGGACCGCAAGGGATGTCCATGCGAACCGCAGGATGCTGCCAGGATGCTGTTCTGCGTGGGCTGGGGGCAGCTGTACGAGCGTGAGCCAAGGGAATAGAGCTGCTCCCCCGGGATCGAATCATCGATCGGAATGATGTTCCGCTCCTCTCCCTTCCAATGCAGGCGGGACAAATGGTCTGCTACAGAGTTCTCGGATCCTTTCTTGTCTCGGATCTCGACATCAAACTCTTGCAGGAGCAGAATCCAGCGGAGGAGACGGGGCTTGGCATCTTTCTTGTTGAGCAGATACCGGATCGCTGCATGGTCGGTGTAGATAATGATCCGAGAGCCGACCAGGTAAGAGCAGAACTTCTCCAACGCGTACACCGACCATGCAGCGATCCGGTATCTGCTCAACAAGAAAGATAATGATCCGAGACATGATCGCTGCATGGTCGGTGGGGTGGTTCTCGGACAGCGGAAGGACAAGAAACCCGTGGCCATCTGCTATGCAAGCAAGGTCCTTGACTCCGCGCAGATCAACTATACCACGACAGAGAAAGAGCTGCAAAGTAAACTCACCATCGCGAGAAGTCCACCTCCAGGTAGCGGGCTCAGCCGCGGTCTCCTCAGCATAGTAAATCCAGCCCCACGTTCGAAACTGCTCCCGATCAAGAGTCTTTACCGTGGTGCACTTGTGATGGTAGCTAACCTCGCCACCAGCCATGGTGATATCTACCCCGAGATGAGAAGCGATACGGGTAACATAGGACCCCATGGCTACAACACCCGTCGACTTCTTCGCGCTAATGATGGAAAGCCAGTACTGGACCATGGTCAGAATCAGATGGGGTCGCTGCATATGGGTATCCGGTCGGAGCATGGTAGCGAGGAGCTGGAGCTCCTCGTGGCGAGGTCGGAGCGAGGACTCTCCGCGGGCACAAAGCGAGGAAGCAAGAGCTCGGCATATGAAGCGGAGAGCGGGATGTGTGATGGCATTGACCCGGGGGTCCGGGCCTGTTAGAGGAAGCTCCTGGCCACTGATACGGTACCAGAAGGAGGCACGGAGACGGGACTGAGAGACGGGGTGCGCATCATCAACCTGATCCGCCGGGATGTATCCTAAGTAGTCGGTCTGGTGAGGTCTAAGATGAAACAGATGGGCAAGGTCGGCCAGGGTCATGCGGTAAGTAACGCCCAGGAGGCGAAAAGAGATGGAGTATGACTCGTCAGGGTGCTCCTCGAGGTCTAGCGAAGCTAGAAAATCCAATGTCGGCTCGAGATAGGCGGGGTACTGAGATGGAATCTCCCAAAAGGCACGGGAGAATCCCACCCGCTCAGTGAGACGAGTGAAATCGTCAAGAATACCGATCTCCTCAAGAAACTCAAAATCGACAATAGATGTAGAGATAACAGTTTTACCGTCGAGGAGCTCGCGTTTACGTGCAATCCGCAGGTCCTCCGCGGATGGTGCCGGGCCTGCTGCGCGACGAGATGCCTCTGGTTTCCCGACAGCCCGTTTTGCGGGCGACATGGAGAAGTTTCTGGCAGAGAGAGAGGTTCTGCCGGCGCAGGGGTCAATCCTTGCGGGCGCAAGGGGTGATTCTTGCGGGCGCAAGGGGTGACAAGTGAATGTCGTCTTTTCCATATCCTAAGGGAGGATGGGTACCTGAAAGAAGCCTGAGTATCCGTCAAGGTAGCAGAAGTGGGAATGTTTGGCGAGGCGCTCCAACATCTGGTCCACGAAAGGCAGCGGAAAGTGATCCTTGCGGGTCGCAGCATTCAGCTTGCGGTAATCAATGCACATCCTCCATCCAGTGGTGGGCCGCATCTGGACTTTCTCGCCTTTGTCATTGATGACAACGGTGTGCCCTCCTTTTTTTGGGACCACGTGCACTGGGCTCACCCACTTGCTATCTGAAATAGGAAAAATGATGTTAGCATCAAGTAATTTAAGAATCTCCTTTTTCACTACCTCTTGAAGCACGGGGTTAAGCCTCCTTTGATGCTGTACGGAAGGTTTGTGGTCTTCCTCGAGATGTATCTGATGGGCACATATGGCAGGACTGAGACCCTTGATGTCTTTAATCGAATACCCTAAAGCACCCCTGTGAATGCGCAACTTTTCCAAAAGCTTCGAGGTTTCATCAAAACTCAATTGAGCGCCAACAATAACTGGAAAAGTTTTGTCGGAGTCAAGAAACTCATACCTGAGGCTGTCAGGCAATGGTTTCAGGTCTACCTTACTTGGCGCGTCTAATGGCGGTGACTTGTCGATTTTCGCCTCTGGTCTGTCTTCCTGCGGGCCGCAAGAGTGGTCTTGCGGGCCGCAAGAACTGTCACCTGCAGACTGGGAGAGCGAGAGAACTGGTTTGACCCTGGTGAGTAGCGGTTCCTCATTATCTGTGGGATCGCGGGGCATGCCCTGCAGGCTGCAGGCAGAACCCTCAAGCGGACCTTCATCCTCCTCAGACACCTCATCAAAAGAACCTAATTCATTTTGCAAGGAGGAAAGAAAGTCGAGATGATACCCGAGTGCGATCTGATGCTCTTCCAGCTGATCCTCCTGCACCTCCCAAACGAGCTCATCAATGATATCCAACCGGTTGCAGTCCTCCGAAAAGTCGGGATATTTCATTGCTTGTGCAACCTGGAATTGTACCTTCTCGCCGCCAATGTTCATGGTGAGGGTACCCTCGTACGTATCGAAAACAGTCCTGGCTGTCCGCAGAAAAGGTCGACCAAGGATGATCGGTACATCCTTATCCTCCTCCATATCCATCACTACAAAATCACCAGGCACAAAGAACTTGCCTACCTGTACCGGCACATCCTCGACTATCCCCAGCGGTAAGCGAGTGGAGGCGTCTGCTAGCTGCAGGGTCATGCGGGTGGGTCTGAGCTCACCTACCCCGATCCTCTGAAAAACAGTGTGAGGCATGAGGCTCACACTAGCGCCCAAGTCGCCTAACGCCCTTCTGATGGTTGCCTTCCCGATGGTGCAAGGGATGGTGAACTTTCCCGGATCTCCAAGCTTGGGTGGAAGATCCCGACTCACCACCGTGCTGCATTCATGATTGAGTTGCACGCTCCTACAGTCCTTTAAGCTCCGCTTGTTGGACAAGATATCCTTCAAGAATTTTGCGTAAGACGGCATTTGTGCGAGCGCATCGGTGAAGGGGATGGAGATAGTCAGCTGCTTGAGTACCTCCATAAATTTAGAGAATTGCTCATCTAAGCGGTTTTTAGCGAGCCTTTGTGGGAATGGAACTTGCGGTTGGTACGGCAGCGGGGCCGTTGTCGCTTTACCCTTGTCCTTCGCTGGCAAGACAGACTCGGTAGGCATAGAGTTCTGATTTGCTTGCCCCTCAGTGACCACCTTCTGCAATCCTTGAGAGATTGGCAGAGGGTCTGTTTGCGCCTGCTGAAGAATTGGCTGGCTACTGGGGAAATCCTGCGGGCCGCAAGAGGTGTCCTGCGGGCCGCAGAATTCGGCGACAGGATGGGTTTTCGCTGGTTCTGGCTGGGATTCGGCGGCTGCTGGTTTTGTAACAGCCTGGTCTTCCTCTTCCGGCATGGGCGGATCAGCGTACTGCGTGCCACTCCTAAGTGTGTGAATGGCCTTCACTTCGCCATTAGGGTTCACTGGCTGACTTGGCAGTGAGGCTGCGGTCCCAGAACTCGACGTTGCACCTACACCTCCTCCCGACATCCTTGCTAATTTCTCATTAAGAGCCTGCATCTGCTCGAATATCATCTGGTTCATCTTACCCTGCTCTTGCATGAAGTTGTCGACCACGGCGGGCACAGCAGGTTCGGCAGGTTTGGGCAATTGGTGGGGAGGCACATACGGTTGACGGTAGGTGTTGTTTGGCTGAGCGTTTTTGTTCTGGTTTTGGAAGTGAGCATTGCTGTAGAAGTTTCGGTTTCCACTTCCTTGGCCTTGGCTTTGGAATTTCTGAGGAGGGTTGTAATTGTTGGTACCGAAACTGGGACAGTCTGGTTTCTCTCTCCAGCTTTGGCGGTCTGCTGGGTCATTGGAGTATGATCGCGAGAACGGAGGTCTGGGGAAAAAGGAGGGCTCGTTGTTGAGAGAGTGCACGTGCTCTTCCTCCCCCTCAGGTTGACGCAGCGGGCAGTGGTCATAATCATGAGAGTCCTCCCCGCAAAGCGTGCAAGGTTCAACCTGTACCGCCTTGGCAGATGCCTTCTGCTGGTCTGTCTGCTTGTCCATCCGAAGCTGCAGGGCTTCTAGCTTGGCTTGTTTGAGGGCAAGTTGATCCACCTCGTACCGCCCTTTCGATCCTCTGCTGGACTCCCTGCTGGACTCCCGGTTGGACCACTGCTGCTGGTGGGCCGCCTTCTCAATAAGCTCCAGGATTGCACGCGGTCGCAAATCTGCTATCGATCCACCTGCACTATAATCAACTAAAGCGCGACTCTGCGCAGTCAGTCCCTCATAAATAGCATCAACAAGCATCCAATCTGAGAAATTATGGTGAGGGCAGGACAGACATAACCGGTTAAACCTATCCCATGCCTCGCTTAGAGACTCATCATACCCTTATTTAAATGAGGAGATTTCAGCGCGAACTTTGGCAGTTCTCCTAACAGGGTAAAATTTCTGTAAAAATTGAGCAGACATTTCGGCCCAGGTACCAATTGAGCCTTTAGGGAGAGAGTTGAACCAGAATTTCGCTTTGTCCTGAAGAGAGAAAGGGAACAAGGCTAGCTTGACGTAGTCTGGCATCGTAGCGAGGTGCTTAACGGTCCGGCAGGCTTGGTAGAAGCTGTTCAGATGGTCATGAGGATTCTCGGACTCCAGCCCGTGGAAGCAGTTCTGCTGGACGAGTGTAACTGCACCCGAACTGAAGTTGGGAGGGTCTCCTTGCAATTCCGGCAGAACGATGGGACCTTCTGAGTCGTCGACTCTGGGACTGTGGTAATCCCGGAGTGTCTGCGACTCTGCTTGTCTTCGCTGCCGCTCGGCTTCTGCCTCTCGCCGGAGTTGGCGGACTTCCTCTTCAAGCTCTCGCCGAGCTGCTTCAGCAGCTTGCCTCTGCATTTCTGCTTCTGCGGCTTGCAGCCTGAGCTGCTCCTGCTCCAAGACGTTGTCACCCATGTCAGATGACGATGTGTTTTCTGAGTCAGATGAGTCTGGGCTGACCCTCGCTGGCAGCGGATGGAATTTCGGGCTCCTGCGTCCGCTTCTGAGAAAGTAGTCACCAAACGGGGGGTATTGTGCCAGTGCCTGTCACCTGAAACAGAAAAAGAGAAAAAAAAAAGAAAAAGAAAAATCAGAATTCGAAAAGAAAATAAAGTAAGGTTTAGAACTAATGTCGCCGTCCCCGGCAACGGCGCCAAAAAGCTTGATGTCCTAAAACGTATAGGCTTTTAAATTTGTTACTCGAAGAAGAACACTCGATCGCAAGCGTACGATCTCGTGTAGTACAATCGAGGTCGAACCACAAGGACAGGAATCAATTCTAAACCAGACTTCAATCGCAATTCAAATCCTAAATAAAGTGGGGTTTTTGAAAGATTGGTTTAAACAGTAACAGATGCAAACAGTAAACAACAAGTAAATACTGGAAAACAACTAATTAAAAAGGCGTCCTCAGGGTTTTCTGAATCTGTTTGGTCTCTGGATTAATTTCTTGCGGCCCGCAGGAAGGTCTCTTGCGGGTCGCAGGGATTGGTTAGAGATTCCAAAACTACCTGCTACCCATAGAATAACTCCCGTGAATCACAAACAGTTTTGTAATCTCTGTCTTACACTTTCTGCAGATTCTTGCGGCCCGCAGGATATCTCTTGCGGTCCGCAGGAAATCTGACAGAGAGCAGTTCACTTCTGGTTCAATGTTCAACTCACGTTATCATTCTGAATCAAACTAGCAACAGTTCAAGTCCTCAACTTTCGTATTTTGATTCTTCTACCAATACCGGTTCGACAGAAATTCATGGATTTATTTCTAAATCTACGTTCAAGTTACTTTTATATCTAGGATTCGGTTCCACTTTTGTAAGAACCGCAATTTTACCGTTCGGTTACTCTTGGACAACAAGTTATCAATCCAAACAGTGTAAATAACAATTCTTGCAAATATGATACTCTATTGACCAACTAAACCTTGTGCCTAATCTACAAGTTTACCATACAACAAGCATGATATTCTATTAACCAACTAGATTTTGCTCGCAATCTACAGGTCTATCACATCAACAAGTCAAGTCAAACACACATAAACATGAAAATCACAAGTAACATGAAAATAACGTAAGTCTCACAATAAGAAGTCAATCCATTAACACAAACTTCATCATCTACCTTAAGAACTAAAAGACTACTCGCTCATGGCGAGGGAAAACAAAGAAAACAAAACAAAGAAGAAGTTCATGATACTAAAGAACCGAAGAAGAACTCGCGTGGCTTCAATCTTCAACGTCTCCTCGAAGTCCTCTCGAAATCTCCTCGAAAGATGGTGAAGATTGACTCCCAAAAACGTTCTCTTCTGGTCCCTGGCGGCTAGGGTGAAAGAGACAGAAAGTCAGATGCCAAAACCATCCAAAAGGATGGTTTAAATAGCCAAAAAGGCGGCAGAAACAGAAACAGCGCTGCCGCGAGTCTTGCGGCCCGCAAGAAGTAGGTCTTGCGGCCCGCAGGAAGTGAGTTCCAGTGCAGACTTGCTCTCCAGGGCTTCAAATCGCGTCCAAGTGGCTCCAAAAGCCCAATTTACCTGAAACATGGACAGAATTGAACAAGTAACTGGAATCTAAGAATTCTGACACTAAAATGCAGTTAAACTCGGGATTTTAAGTCGAAAACAAGGTACAAGTATGGTAAAATGCATATATGAATGCGGTGCATCAGCAGACATGGTGTGCACCACAAAGTATCAACCGCTTACCACCCTCAGACCAACGGGCAAGCAGAGGTTTCCAACAGGGAGATCAAGGCCATTCTGGAGAAAACCGTGGCGAGATCGAGGAATGATTGGGCTTTCAAGCTCAATGACGCGCTCTGGGCCTACCGCACGGCCTTCAAGACTCCGATCGGCATGAGCCCATTTAAGTTGATCTATGGCAAGCCATGCCATCTACCAGTCGAACTCGAGCATAAGGCGTATTGGGCCACGTGCATCCTCAACCTCGACCTGCAAGCAGCAGGTGAGAAGCGCATCCTCGACTTGCATGAGTTAGAGGAGATTCGGCTCCACGCCTACGACAATGCCCGGATTTACAAGGAGCGCACCAGGAGGGTGCATGACAACCGGATCATGCGACGCGACTTCAAGGAGGGCGACCTTGTCCTTCTCTTCAACTCGCGTCTGCGTCTCTTCCCGGGCAAGCTCAAGTCACGGTGGTCCGGTCCTTTCGAGGTCAAGAAGGTCTACCCATTTGGAGCGGTGGACATTGCAGGCAAGGACGGCGTCGCTTTCAAGGTGAATGGTCAACGTCTCAAGGTGTACATGGCTGACCAGTACAAGGAGGATCGCCTCGCCTTGCATCTGTCCCATCTACCACCAGCAGTGATTTAGATGCTAGTATGGTCAAGCTCGCGACCTAAAACAAGCGCTTCTTGGGAGGCAACCCAAGGTTTTAGGTTTATGTTTTCTTTTCTTTTGTCAGATCTACTTTCTTTTTGGCATAATTTCTTTTAGCATTTTAGTTCATTCTCAAGTTGCGTTAGGTGTTCTTAGTTTTGTTTGTACAGTGCTAAGGAGCAAACTCGAAAGAACGGCGATCATTGGGGCACGAAACCATGGAGAAACGAGGTTCTGTCAGCATCCTGCGGTCGGCAGAGTCGACACTGCGGTCCGCAGGAAGTTTAAACGAGCAGCAAATCTGTGCGCGGGCAGGACAGGGAAGTTATAGCATACTGCGGTCCGCAGGGTCGTGCCTGCGGTCCGCATGGAGTTGCTATTTTTGGGCAAAACGAGGAGCAAATTTAGAACTACCGATTTAGGGGTTTAAGTCGGTTTTGAAGTCGACTCCAACCGCCTAAAACTCCATAAAACAGATCAGAACTCCTTCTCTTCTACCTTCTTCTTCTCCCATTAAGCAACCAACTCATCCAATCTTCCCCTCCTCTCCTCACGCTGCCGTAACCACCATCGCTGCACCCCGCTTCTCCTTTTGGAAGCACAGCCACATTGGCCACGGACCAGCAGCAGCACGTGCAACAGCGCCGCTGCCCCGTCGCGTTGGTGTTTTCCTCCACGCATCTCGCGCCATAGCCCCTTCGTGTCATCGTGCTCCAATCCGATTTCTTCTCCACATTTTGAGGTTTAATTCACAACTCTACTTTCAATTCCAAATTTCAATTTGGTTGATTTGTGAAACGAGAACCCGACTTCGGATCAGCGAAAATCATAACTGCCCCTACGCTGTCAGCCACTAGACCCCTGCCAAGCCGAAACCAACATACTGCGGTCCGCAGGAACCTACCTGCGATCCGCAGGCTCTATCCAGACAGCAGGATTCTGGTGCAGCAACGCCGTGCCACGACTCAGACCATGAAGCAACCGGCGAGCAAGGAGCGGTTAGAGGAGAAGAGGAAGCGGATTCAGGCCGCTCTAGGGGTCAATCATCCTCGTAACATTGCTCCTCGTCCGGCACCAGACTTGACTCCTGAGGACAAGCGAATCAGAAACAATCGCCTAACCCTTCAAAACAAGACCGTAAACTCCACGCTGCGCATCGATTTTGGGTTTCTTGAGAAGATAGGGATCCTTGGCGAGTTTACTCGCCTCACTGAGCGAGTGGGATTCACTCGTGCGTTTTGGGAGATACACTCGAAGCATCCTGCATACATCGAGCCGACGCTCGAATTCCTCACATCATTGGCCCTTCAGGATCTCTCAGACGGGACTCAAGGTATATCTTTTCGCTTAAAAGGTCACACTTACAGGAAGAGTCTTGTTACACTTGCGGAGTGGTTCCACTTCGACCCTCACCAGACAGACTATCTCGGTTACGTACCGGAGGATAGGGTCGACTTAGATGCTTCTCAGGCTGATCTCCGCGCTTCATTTTGGTTCCGTATCACTGGACAGCGTCTTCTGCGGACCGGCCCTCAGGACCCACGGGTTACTTCGATCATCCATCCCGTCCTCCGTTTCATTGGCCGTGTCCTAGCGCTCTCGATCTTTTCACGTGGGGAATCGTCACTTAGGCCCAGACATGACGAGTTCCAGCTCATGGCAACCATGCTCCGCCGAGATGACCAGTTGCAGCGGCCCCATCTGATGCTGCTTATGGTTAGATACTGGCTCTCGATCCTCACCACGGGCAAGCCTACTGATATCGTCAACATAGGCTCTTATGTCACATTCATCGCTTCCAAGTTGGAGGTGGATCTACGTGGTGAGCCCGGAGGTGTTCTCAGTGGTACGGCATGTCATCCGGGTAAGCTCCTCGACAAGGATGCCTTCACGTCTTGGTCATGGCTTTCCACTCAAGCAGCCCAGCGTGGCCGGCCTACAAGTTACAAATGGAAGACAGAGCTCGGCGACTTCAGGCTCCCGCTGCAGTATCCGCCGATCGATTTCACACGAGGTTCTACATGGCGTTTGGAGGAGCCGCTAGCAGCCCCGCCCCAGCAGCAATCCGCACAGCAAGCAGATGATGTTCGCTTGAAGGACGTGGACACGGAGTTGCCAGCAGGTGCAGGAGCTGCTACAGCAAGGAGGGCTGCTACAGCAGGTGCAGGAGCTGCTACAGCAAGGAGGGCTGCTACAGCAGGTGCAGGAGCTGCTTCAGCAGGAGATGCCACGCCTACTCAGCAGGTACCGTTCCAAATTCAAGAGCACCAGTGGATGCAGCTTTGCAGCCAAGTCCAAGAGATTCACGCCATGCAGGCCGACACACAAGCGATCGTCCGCCAGCTGAAGATCGGGCAGACTCGAGACCGTGGCCGCATTTCTGAGATATATGAGCTGCTTTCTGCCATTCGAGCTGCTCAGTCCGGCGGACACCCCGTTGGCGCTCCAGACGATACTGACGCACCATGAGTCCCTCAGGTTGTATCTTTTTTTCTCTCTCTTTCATTTTTACATATATGGGTCAATGCACTGAGGACAGTGCATAGATTAGCTTGGGGAGGGAGGACAGTACGTCTGAGTTTTAAGTTTTCTTTTTCATTTTCATGTCTGCATTTTTGAAAAATTTTGTGAAATTGTTAAACTCAAGGGCATATGGGAATTTTTGAAGTTTGCATTGTAGAAAATTGCGCATGATAACTTTATGAGATTTGTTTTAACGTCAGAGAATCTTGTTCTGTAGTGATTAGTCCCATGAATAAAGTATGATCAAATTGGAAAAAGTAGCAAACCGAAAATCTGATTGAGGACGAAGGGTAATTTTCCGGTTTGTGGTATCCACGCGAACATGGTCTGATGAAGTGAAAGTTTTAGCCTAGATTGTCTTAAAAATTGTTGACCCCTCAAAAGGCTCAATAATTGAATAAAAAAAAAAGGGGAGTTGAAAGCTGATAAAAAAAAAAGGGAGTGAAAGACCCAAAAATTGGGAGAATTATGCAGCTAAAGGACTCACATTTCATGAAAAAGGAGGAAGGGGAACAGTAGAAGAAATTTTGCTGTAGAAAATCCCAAAACAGATTGGGAAGTTTGATTTGGGAGAATCATGAAGTTGCAAGAAAGTCAAAAACTTATAATATATTAAGATTCCTCATAAAGTTCTGAGAATTTTGATATATTATTTGTAATTTTTTGAGAATCGGAGCTCGAAATATTGAATTTACAGTAAAATGGTGAAAATGGGATCATATGATGATGAAATGGTGTAAAAATGGTATAATGGGTCGCTGTGACCCGTTTCAGAGGTTTAAAATGACTCAAAACACCAAGGATCACAAGGGATTAGCTGCAGAGAGGAAGGGGAGCGCTGGAAATTTGAAGTAATGAAAGGGAAATTCTGTTTAAACCCTTTTCTCCATACACCGAGTCACTGATAAGCCTTCCTCCCTCCTTTGGTTCACATGAAACAGGTGCAAGAACAAAATGGAACATAAAGGAAGTATGAGCCCTTCGCTGGATAAGAGATGAGAGATCTGACGGCTGGTGTTAAGAAGATTGCTGATCCAATGGCTCAGATTCATCCTGCCTTTTATTCAATACACCCAATGAGATTAAACTGACAAGTGGGGCCCACCTGTCAGATCCTTCTCCCCAGCCAGAGCACGTGCTGCCTCCTCCGCTGCCCTCTCTTCTCCGGCCAATTTCTCCCCACTCCGACCACCGTTTTTTGTGTTCTTTGGCTCGTTGGATCGGCTCGGTACCCTCTACACATCGGTGGGGTTTATTGAATTTATTGAGCAAATAAACAAAGAAGAACAAGAAGGGGAAAGAAAGGTTGTTTGCCGGGCTCCAATGGAGTTCTATCAAATTGGTGGATAATTAGTTCAATTAACACCTTTGGTAGCATCTCTTTGTTCATGAGAGCATGGTTTAAAGTGTTGTTTGAATTAATTAATCACTGGGTATATGTGTTCCACCACACCCTATTTCGGCCCCAAATATGAGTTGGTGAAATTGATTGTTAGAAGCTTCAATTAATGGTTTAATTGCAATTAAGCACTAATAGGAGGTGCTAGCAGTGTGTAGGATCTGTCAATTGCAAGAATTAATTCGAATTAGACACACCATGAGTTACAAGCCATGTTGCACATGAAACCAAAGTTGGGGATCATCTTTGGACTCCTTCATCCCTGGGACCACTTCAGGTGCTGCCTGTTGCTTATTCTTTAAGCTGAGGGTGACCAAGATCAAGAAAAGCGCACCCTAGCATGATCCAAGGGCTGCCATGCATTTCCAGGAGCAGGAGATGTAATCCAATGGCCATGCTACTGCCAATTCACCAATCCATGCGCAAATACCCCTTCTCCCTGTTGCTTACTCCTTAAGCTGGGATAAAACACACCAATTAACCCTAAGAAGATGATCCAAGGGCTGTCATGAAAAAAGAGGGCACCAGGCAGATCCAAGGGCTGAGAGAAGCATCCTTTGCCCCCAAGTTTACTACTATTTGGCTGCCCTAATTGTGCTCTATATAAAGCCCTCTTCTCCAACACACCAGCCCCCCCAGCGACCTCCTCCTCTAACACCAGCACCCTCTACCAACCTCCACAACACAAAGCCCCTCCATACACAGCCGCAACACATCACAACACTGAAAGACCAGCAAAAACCAGCACTCAACACCCTTCTTACCTCTGTTTCTTGATAGGATTAGCTACAAAACAAATTGTAAATCAAATAGCAGTAAAGAAAGAAGGTAAAAAAAAATGTAATTTCTGAGAAACATGAAATGAAGAGGAGGGGTTCCAATTCATGGGCTCTCTCCTCATAATTGTGCATCAATTGGCTTGTTTACTTCGCCTTTCCCTTTGCCATATCGTGAGGCTTGCCATATCATCAATTCATTATGTAAATATTTTCTCATCAAAAATATGTTTTGAGAATCTTTGTGCCCATTTAAGCACATTTTGAAATTAAAAAGCCCAAAACACTTTTTCTTTAAAATTATGTTTAAAAGAGTAAATATAAGTGTTAAGTTAGAACACTTTGATCGTGAAATTGTACATACATTTATCACATATATTTTCTCATAAAAGATGTACTTGAGAATTTTGTGACTCATTTGAGCACACTTTATATTTTAGTGACCAAAATGAAAAAGATGAAAGTTTTAAATAAACAAAAGTCTTAGGTCCTCCACATGATTCTTTGTTAGGTGAACATAGGAATTGTGTATATTTTGAGATTAAAAGCGGCGAAAAGACTACGCTCTTCTCTTTATTCCATTTGTCTTCACGTCGGCACAAACATTTGGAATCTCGTTAAAATTTGAATTTCATAAGAACATCTCCTTCTCGAATTTCAGATTTAAAAGTGCATAAATAAAAGGGCCATATCCAAGCACTTTGAAACCCTTCATTTATGAATATATGGGTAAATTTCATACTCTCTTTTTGTCAAAATGATTTTTCGAATCCATAGTAAGGGCCAAATCCAGGTTCGAATTAGTGAGCGCTTGAGTGTCGGGCAGGCCTACGGTTATTGGCTCGTCATTCAAGAATCGGTAGAAACGACAAAAGACAGAAACATCATGTTCTCCGATTAGGAAAACCTCAAGGGACGCAAAGCTCCCCGGGACTAGCAGAGTCAGTCCTAGGTTCTCCTCCAATCAATAGTCGATCATACCTCCCACTAAGTAGTGGCCAGGAGTGAGACTATAAGATTGGCACCTCGATCGTAGATAGGCTTATTGCTTCTGATCTTTCGATCTAGGACGTCGACTGCGGTGATCACGAAATCATGTTTCCCACCCGACCGATGATTACGACTTGAAGGGACACATGGTCCCCGGGATGAACATATAATTCCCAAGTCGCGAAAACCTGAAGAGATACATACATCTCCGGGACAAACAAATACGTCCTAGGTTTTCACCCACTAACACCCGCTAACATCATAACACTAACCCTCACCTTCACATTTAAAAAGTCTTTCATCCATCCATGCTTAACATTTAATTAGGATTTTTCTTTCCTTTCCTTCATTCATTCTTGATTAGATTTGCACACATGATTTAATATTTTTCTATTCTTAATCAGAGGTGCCTGAAGTTAACAGCTTCAGGGTAATTAACAGTGAGGGCTTGCGCTCACTGGAATCCGGGACCCCACAATCACTTGAAATGTAAAAAAAAAACCTTTGTACGTAAGTGTATGAGAGTGAACGTCCCACGACGTTTACTAGCAAATGCATACGCACAAAGGTGACCGTGTCCTTTCCCCCACTTAAAACGTCTCAAGCGCGTTCTTTTTAAGCTGGCAGCCGGAAAGGGTGGCACAGGTTCTGGCACGCCCGGTGGGACCTGGATTCTCCTCTCATCTTTGAATAGGAAAATTATAAATTATGTGTGCATTTTGTAAATAAATTGTCTGACGTGGTTTTAAGTGTTTGTTGTTTCTGTTTCAGGAAATGGCGCCACCACCGACTTTCCCTTGGGGCGAAGGAAGCTTTGTCACTTACAACCTGGATGAAGCTGCCTACCCTCCACTAATGTTCTCTCAAGCAAGTTCCTCAGCACCTGCTCTTAACCGGGCCCCAGTCGCTCAGAAGGTGGTCTACGTGCCTCCGCCTCCACCCGGCACTACCCTGGTCCTGCCAGCCGGACCGGCTACGTGTGCTGCGTCTTTCTTTGGCAATATACCACAGGAACTCTCATATATGACTCCAACCACTCTTGTGACTGGCCCTGTCTACTCCCAGCCTGTCATCCAACCCACCCTCCAGGAGATAATTGAAGAGGAGGAGAGTTACTTCCAGTTGACTCCAAAGGGGATCCGTAACCAGATCCTATCCTCTCCTCCGAAACCAATTAGGGAGAAACGCCGCCAAATCAAGAAGAAGCCCCTATTGGTTGCCACGGTTTCTGGCATGACCTCAGTTCCAGTTTCTAAGAAGAGGGCTCTAGAAGCAATGACTAGTGAGATGGTGGCTATCCCCAATGTGCCTGTCCATAACCCTTTCTCCACTCTGAGGGTAGTTAGGAACAACTCCTCTACCGGTCAGATCCGTCGAGTTTGGGAGATCCCGCAACCGAAACCTGCTCAGCACAACCCTACCCAGACACGGAAGCTGACTCTTGGGGAAACTATCTATAAGACACATCAGGCTGTCAAGGCTAAGAAGCAAGCTCAAGTAGTGAGATACAATCCTCAGATGCAGAGTCAGTGTGGGAAGTCTTTGAAGTCTAGACTAACCTTTCCATACCAGAAGACCAAATATCAGGAGAACCTAACCCAGGAATTGGGTGGCTCTGAAGGAAGGATAGTTCAGAAATGGGTTAAGAAGAACCAATTGCCAGTCAAGGCCAGTGTCTTCGATAGGCTCGGCCCGCAAGATAAGCCCAAATCTCAGAAGCTAGTAGTGACAGTGCCTGACCATAAGCATAAAAGGCGGCATGTAGTGTCTCAAGAAATAGAACATGTCACTACTTATGTGATATATGATAACTCTGATCCCGAAGATGATGGGGGATCTAAGGGAAGACATGAAGTGAATCAGGCTGGCAGAGCAAAAACAAGGAAGAAGAAGCCAGAGATAAAGGAAAAGAAAAGTTCTATGGATCCTCCTAACGAAAATTCTGAAGAGGAAGAAGAGGAAGGTAGAGACAAGGCACCACCCCTCGTAGATCTCGAAGATCACGGGAATGAGGAGAGTGAAGAAGAAGTAGAAGAGAAAACAGAGAAAGAGAAAAAGCAGAAAGAGCTTATTGATAAAATGAGGGAAGCAATTATTGCGCAAGATGCACAATTAGCTCAATACCGCAGGCAGGAAAAGGAGCTTAAGAATATTAAGAAGCAGAATGCTGAAATTCTCGCGATGTATGAGAATTTGCAGAAATTAGTATCCAAATCCTCGAAGAAGGATAAAGATGATGATAATGAGTCGTCAGGTGAAAATAGCACGAGTTCCACTTCCAGGAAATCCAAGTCGGAATCGACTAATGATAAGGAAGATGATGATGAGCGTTTAGAAGAAGAAAAGAAGAAGGAAAAGAGTGTAAAGAAAGAGAAGAAGTTTAAGAAAGGAAAGAAGAAGGAAAAGGGTAAGGAAAAAGAAAAACACTATGATGAATCATCCGAAACCGGTACCCAGACCTACACCCAAGAAGAGATCCGGAAAATCGTCAGTCAAGAATTGAAAGCGGCTGGTGCAACCTTTGGTCCTGATACGGGAAGAAAATGTGGTAGACCTTACCCTCCGCATTATGATTTGGTATCTTATCCAAAAGGATATACAGTACCCAGATTCAAGATCTTCACGGGAGAAGGGAACAAGGACATGGATCCGAGACAGCATATCTCCCACTTTCTGATCACATGCGGCAACACTGTTGCTAATGAGGCACTTCTTCTAAGGCAATTCCCGCAAAGCTTGGGAGGCCCAGCATTCCAGTGGTATTCGACACTAGAGAACAATAGTATCTCAACGTGGCAGCAGATGGAGAATATTTTCCAAGCGAAATTCGCCACAGTCTCAGATAGAATCAGTATGGCCGATTTGGCAAGTGTTAAGCCCCACAAAGGCGAAACGATGATCAACTATATGCAGAGGTGGAGGAACCTTAGCATTAAATGTGACCGCGCGATAGAAGAACGAGAAGCAGTTGAGTTGATGATAAAGAATATGGACACTTGGCTACAACCCTTTTTGAGAATAGCTAAGATCCATACGTACCAGGAATTGGTAGACACTCTTTCAAACCTCGGGAATGTGCCGCCGGCAGGATGGTCTCAAGGGCAAGCCTCACGATATGGCAAAGGGAAAGGCGAAGTAAAGGTGGCTTACGCCTCTAAAATCAAAAAGAAAGTGGTGGCTAGCACAAGCACTCCAGTTAATATTGTCACCTCCACAAGCAATGATAGCAGGCCAAAACCCAACCAGATGAATAGCCTACTCGAAAGGATGCGCAAGCCTTACTCATTCAGAAGGGATAAGGTGGCCAAGATTTTTAAAGATGCTTTAAAAGCGGGTTTGGTGTTACCAGAGTGTAAGCGTCCTGCAGAAGCTGACAAGTGTGATGATCCTACCTATTGTCCGTACCACAGAGTTCTTGGGCACAAAATAGAAGATTGCTATGTTTTCAAGGATTGGGTGGAGAAGAGAATCAAAGAAGGGGAGATCCAGCTACCTGCTCATATTCTCCAAAACCCGGCACCTCACGAAAGTGAACATGTGAACCAAGTATGGATAGAAGTAGATGATGAGGCCCCATGGACTTTGTACTTGTCCAAGAAGGCTAAGAAAATGTTGAAGAAGCTCCACCAAGAGCCCGGCATAAAGTGGAAGAATAGTGTTACACCCGTAATTCCAAAAAAGGAAGGGGTTATTACTTTCTACGAAAGAAAGAACAAGAACGGCAGCAAGAAGAAGAAGAAGCCGATAGAATCCGAAGGAACTGAACTAAGCGCGTCTGAATTACAAGCTTACATTGATGCGCTGGAAGAATATGAACAAGGGAAGCCTCTGCCTCTTATATTGAGATCGTTTATCCCGGAAAAGATCTACAGAAGATTAATGGGGATCAAAGACGAGAGCGAGGATGAAAAAGAAGAAGTTAAGATACCGCCTATGGCGCATAATAACCATGCTGAGCTTGTCTACGACAGCGAAGAAGATTTCTTTCACAATGGTTATATTGAAACTGGAGAATCATGTAATGTGATTACCTTCCAAGAAGAAGAAGGGGATGACAATGAGTCTGAGAACGGAGGTTCACTCAGAAGTTTGTTTAAAACAAAGGAGTGTAATATAGCTTTAAGGTCTGGCGCGCAACTTCCCGAACGCCAGGCCCCGAAGGAAAATGACAAAGCGAAAGAAAAGTCACATAGCAAAGGCAAAGAACATGTGAATGCCGAGAAAACAGTTGATAGGAGTAAACTCACAGTCGGCGACTACAATGTGATGGCCCACTTGAGGAAAGTACCCGCGCTGATAAGTATATTTGAAGTGCTCATGTTGTCAGAGGAAATGCGAGAAGCTCTTATTCATGCCCTTCGAAATCCTGAGCCATTCCAGGCATATTTCGCCGACGGTACTATACAGGAAATGCAAAAGGCCGAAAGCTTCGCAACCGGAATCAAATTCACGGAAGATGACATGGTGATTGGCACAACGGATCACAACCGCCCGCTCTATGTAACCGGTGAATGCGAAGGGCAGAAGATCAAGCGTATCCTAGTGGATTCGGGGTCATCAATCAATATAATGCCGTTAAAGATCTTGAAAACACTGATGTTGAGCACCACAGCGCTATCAAAAGAGAAGGTGGTGATACACGGCTTTAACCAGAACACTCAGAAGGCCTTGGGAGCTATAACCTTGGATTTGCAGGTAGGAAGCTTGGAGAGCCCAACTAAATTCTTTGTCATTGACGCAAATACCTCTTACAACGTGTTGTTAGGAAGGCCTTGGCTACATAACAACAAAGTGGTGCCCTCGACACTCCATCAATGCATAAAATACATTAAAAATGGAAAGCAAAGAAAGATCGAAGCCGATGTCAAGCCCTTTGGAGTTCATGAAATCGGATTAGCAGACGCAAAACACTTTTTCTCGGAGGAGGAGAGGATGAAAAATAGAGGCGCAACCTCGACAAGTTCCAACCTAAGCTCGAAACCGAGTTCAAGCTCAACTGGAACCAAACAACCTTTGAGAACAACGAAAACCGAAAAGAAACCGGCCCCTAAAAAGTCCCCGCCAACATCCTCAAACTCATCAGAATCTGAAGAAGAGATAGTGTTTTTACCAACGAAAAACCTCACTAAAACCAACATGGCGCAAGCAAGACCTTTAAAGAAGGAATCATCAGACGATGAATTGAGTGACGAAGAAGAATCAGAAGAGGAGATAGTCTTCAACCTCAAACCAAACTCTCAAAAGATCCCGGTTTTAGGATTAACATCTGATGAGGAAGAAAGTGAAGAGGATGAAACTGATACTGAAAGCTCAAGCGATGATGAATCTTCTGGTAGTGATTTAAGTGACGAGTCAGTTCAAGATAGATCGAATTTCGGTTACGACTCGGATGAAAGTAGTGAAGCTTCTATGACTATTGGGAGAGTGCCACGAGGATACCGCAAGAATCTAACTCCCCGCCGAGTGAATCATATTGAGGCCTTGCGAATGTTTATTGTGCCTCAGAAAATTGAATACATAAAAAGAAGAAAAATTGTACACAAACCCATCTACTTCCATAGCAGCACCCCTACATGCCAAAACCCCGACAATGATCATTGGGATAAGTGGGCTCAAGAAAATGACGATCATAATAACGAGCAAGTTGAGATTGATCTCGCACCATACTTCAGCAAATACACCAACCACCTGGTGAATAATGCAAAATTCCTAAACACCATCTCAAAGCGAGACATGGAACGCTTCAAGAAAATGTGGAGTGGTTCGATTCAAACTGTTATAGGTCTAGATGGCACTGTGAAGAAAACTCGTGGTCTAGGGTATAACTCAGAAGACGATATGCCAGACCTTGAGCAGTCTAACCGAGACTTCTTCAAGAACCACATGGCTACGAGATGTGAAGCACAAAGGGGAAGCAAAGGGATGGCAAGAGCCACCTGCTATGTTCTAAGTGATGAAGAAGATCTTGAAGAAGATTCTGATGAACATATGGAGGTAGAGTACAACTCAGAAGAAGCCATGGAAGGTGTATCCTCAGAAGATGATTGCCACAGCGATTTGCCTCAGCAAACCCTCCGAAGGTTGGAAGGAAAGTTAGCTCAGTGCAGTCAAATGATGTCACAGATCCTTCACCAACAAGATCGAATGAGGGACACTATTGATGAACTGTGCATTGCAATAGCACATCCTCAAAGGAGGCCAAAACTAAAAGACTTGGTAGGACAGAATCCCAACGAATATTTCTGTTGGAGAGAATGGTTTCCAGAAAGATGTCAACAGATTTATAGAGAGAAGCAGCAAGACATTGAAAAGGCGAACCGGCTTGCTACTCTAAGAGAAAGGTACCATATTAAGGGGAGAGAAAAGAAGCAAAGATGCTCTTATTCTTTCTCAGAAAATAAAATGAAAGAGATATTCGGCCTCTGGATCCGTCGAGGGTTCGATGTGCTCAAAAGTGAGCGGCCGGAAGATAGCATTGAGGTAGCAAGGCCAGATTACTGCCCATATCATGGTGTAACGGGACACCCCATCGATGATTGCAAAACCTTCAAGGAGGCAGTTCAGAAAAGATACAATTGTGGAAATTTTCTCTTACCCCGTGGTCTCAGAAGAAAATCCAGATCTCATGAGCAAGGTGAAACAAGCCAAGGCCAAAATCGTCGCACCACAGGCTCAGAAAGACAAAGATCAAAGAAAGATGCCCTCAAAAAATTTGAACACTTCCACAAAAGAAGGCACATTGAATCGAGAAGTGTCCGAATCAAAGAACCAATAGATACGCAGATACCACGAACAAGAAGACGTAACGGAAACCGTTTGGCAAGCCGTAAAGGTAAGGAAAAGGTCCCAGAGACAAGGACTGATGTCCAAGAATACCATTCAGATGACAGCTTTGAAAGTTGCAATACGGTCTGGATTGAAGGTGAAGGGCAATATGCAATGGAATGTGAGCAAGAAAACGAAGAGGAGTTCATCCCAATCGTTAAAGACGCTATCAAACAAATGGAGAAGAAGCCGAGCACCGTCGATGAATTGGTGGAAATTAATTTGGGTACCGAAGAAAACCCGAGGCCAACTTTTATTAGCGCGTCACTTCCACCTCAACAAAGCGAAAAATTGAAAGCATTCCTAACGGAACACAAAGATTGTTTTGCATGGAGCTACGAAGAAATGCCCGGTCTTGATCCCAAGGTGGCTATGCACTATCTAAAAATCGATCCAAACATCAAGCCAGTTAAACAAGCGCCAAGAAAAATGAGGATTGAACTTGAAACACAAGTTGCAGAGGAAACGCGTAAACTCATTAAGGCGGGGTTTATTCGAGAAGAAGAAAACCCAGAATGGGTGGCTAGCATTGTACCCGTCAAGAAGAAAAATGGAACGATTCGCATTTGTGTGGACTTCCGTGATCTAAACAGAGCCTGCCCTAAAGATGATTTCCCATTGCCGGTGACAGAAATTATCATTGATTACACCTCGTCATGTGAAGTCTTCTCATTCATGGACGGTTATGCGGGGTACAACCAAATTAAAATGACTCCCGAAGATGAAAAACACACGGCCTTCCGCACACCGATCGGAGTTTATTGCTACAAGGTGATGCCGTTCGGATTAAAAAATGCCGGTGCAACCTATCAGAGGGCAATGACCCGAATCTTCGATGATTTAATCCACAAGGAGGTCGAATGTTATGTCGACGACATAGTCATTAAGTCCATGACGTATGAAGAACACCTACAAAATCTGAAGACGGTGTTTAACAGATTGAGACAACATGCGCTTAAACTCAATCCATTGAAGTGTGCATTTATGGTCTCCTCCGGCAAATTCTTAGGGTTCATTGTTCGACACCGAGGCATCGAAATAGATCCCGCCAAAATCAAAGCAATACAGGAGATGCGTCCACCCAGAAAGATTAAGGAACTCCGATCTCTCCAAGGACAGTTGGCATATATCAGACGATTCATAGCTAACCTGTCAGGAAGAATTCAACCGTTCACAAGGCTTACAAAGAAAGATGTTCCGTTTAAATGGGACGAAAATTGCCAACAAGCCTTCGACAGCATCAAAGCATACTTGCTTAAACCGCCAGTTTTAGTCGCGCCAATTCCCGGAAAGGAGTTAATTCTCTATACCACCGCTCTAGAAGGATCGCTAGGAGCTCTATTGGCCCAAGAAAATGAAGACGGAAAGGAAAATGCGTTGTATTATTTAAGTAGAATGATGGTGGGAGCCGAGCACTCTTATTCACCAATTGAAAAGCACTGTCTATCCTTGGTTTTTGCTGTGAAGAAATTGCGCCATTACATGCTCTCGCATAAAGTGGTGCTAATATCAAAAGTTGATCCAATCAAGTACCTCATGACAAGACCGATGCTAACTGGAAGATTAGCAAGGTGGGCCATCACTCTAACTGAGTTCGATATCACTTATGCACCGAGGAAGGCTATCAAAGGACAAGCACTTGCAGATTTCCTAGCCGCACACCCCGTACCAGATAATTCCCCACTCGCATGCGAATTCCCAGATGAGGAGATTATGTGCATAGAAGAAAAAAGCCCGTTTTGGGAGATGTATTTTGATGGTGCCTCATCGATTCGACCGACACCTGGCCCTACCATTCCAGAAGTCCGAGCCGGAATAGGATTAATATTCATAACACCAGAAAAGGGAATAATTCGACATTCTCTAGCATTGATGGAGCCGTGCACAAACAATGAGGCAGAATATGAAGCGCTAATTGCCGGATTAGAAATTGCCGTAGACATGGAGATTAAGCAGCTTCACATCTTCGGTGACTCTCAACTAATCATCAACCAAATAATCGGGAAATACAAGGTGTTCAAACAAGAATTAATTCCTTATCACAAGAAAGCTGTGGAATTGATGATGAAAATACCAGAAGTAACAATTGAAAAGGTGTTAAGGGCATCCAACGGAAGAGCAGATGCGCTTGCGAAGGTGGCTAAGGAGCTAAGTGAGCCAGGAGAAGATGTGCAAATCACTGTGCGAACCCGAAGAGCCTTATCCTCATGTTTTACAGAGGAAAATCCTGTTGAAGTCGGGTATGTTAAAATAAGGAATACTCCAGAAAGACAAAAGGAGTGTGCCTGCGAGGTCGAAACTTCAGAAGATTGGAGGCAACCCTTTATCGATTTCCTTAAGCACAATATTCTCCCGATAGACAAAGCTCAACGGGATCAATTGAGAAAAAGAGTGCTTCGATATGCTTTCGTGAATGATACCTTATACAGGAGATCTTACGACCAGCTCTGGCTTCGGTGCCTCTCAGGACAAGAAGCTCAACAAATAATGAAGGAAGTGCATTCCGGATTGTGCGGCGCGCATCAATCAGGACCGAAAATGAAGCTTAAGATCAAACGGTTAGGTTATTATTGGCCCACGATGGTGGCTGATTGTGAAAATCATGCAAGGAAATGCCATATGTGTCAAATTCATGGAGTGTTCATACATCAGGCGCCAAGCCCTTTACACCCCACGATCTCCTCCTAGCCATTTAACATGTGGGGCACAGATATTATCGGCCCGATCGATCCTTCTTCCTCAAGAGGACACAAATATATCCTGGCCACGACCGACTACTTCACGAAATGGGCAGAAGCAGTGCCACTCAAAGAAGTCAAGGCAAGCGATGTTGTCAATTCTTCAAGACACACGTATTTTACCGATTCGGTACACCCAGAAGGATAATATCAGACAATGGCACCGCCTTCAAGAATGCTAAAATTTATGCATTAGCCGAGAAATTCAACATTGATTGGAGGTACTCGTCGATCTATAACCCGAGAGCCAATGGTTTAGCCGAAGCTTTCAACAAGACACTCATCAACATTATAAAGAAGACTGTGAGTGGAAATCAAAGAGACTGGGATGAGAAATTACAGGAAGCACTCTGGGCCTATCGAACAACCTATAGAACCCCGACACAAGCCACTCCATATTCCTTGGTATTTGGGGCCGAGGCGATACTCCCTTTAGAAGTAGAAGTCCCTTCTCTCAGAATTGCTCTACAAACAAATCTCCCATTAGAGGAGCAAATGAAGATTCGATTTGATGAGCTTGATGCCATGGATGAGAAGAGGCTGGTGGCTCAACAAAGTCTCGAACTATACCAAGCAAGGATTGCTCGGGCATATGATAAAAGTGCACGCATGAGAACTTTTCAAGAAGGAGAGCTGGTTCTAGCACTTAGAAGGCCGATAATTGGCCGGCATGTTGGCCCAAAGTTTTCACCTAATTGGGAGGGACCATACACTGTTGAGAAGGTCTATGAAGGAGGAGCATACCAACTCATCGATCATGAAGGCAAACGTCCTATGCCACCTCTAAGCGGAAGATATATTAAGAAGTATTATGTATAAATATAGAAAAGCACATAATATAATAATATAAAGAGGTAAAAAAAAAAGTAAAAAAATAAAGAAGAGAGATAGTAAAAAGAAAAGAAAGAGTAAAATATATATAGAAAGATACATAAGTATGTATATAAATAAATTTTTACATGCATAAAATAACACATTATCTATTATATAGTAAATGGTTTCGGTGATTGTCCCTTAAAACAACGACCACTGGTTCACTTAGTTGGCTAGAATAAATAATCAATTAAGCGGGTTTTAAGCTTAGTCCCGGCAATTTGTTTGCAAAAATCAAAGTTACCTGTTCGACGACGTAATTGTTCCTTCGGAAACAGTTGCAGAGAATGGGGACGTGCTCTATGAAAGACGAAAGACTCATTGAGTTGAATCTGGAGCGCACGTTACAAACACACACACCGTGTCCCTGAGAGGAATTAACGAGTGAATTGTGAGACCACCTATAAAAAGAGGGGAGCGATGCGAGATCCACAGACTCATGTACACCTTCAGACACCTATAAGTAGATAGGATCAAAATCAAATTGATATGAAGGGGTTTTAATGCTTGCACCTTAAGCTAAGCGTACTGGTAAGCCCATCCAGCCAGGTAACAAAAGGGATAGGCAGGGGTTTAGGTAGTTGTTCCCAGAAACAACGACCACTGGTTCACTTAATTGGCCAGAATAAATAACCAATTAAGCGGGTTTTAAGCTTAGTCCCGGCAATTTGTTTGCAAAAAAATCAAAGTTACCTGTTCGACGACGTAATTGTTTCTTCGGAAACATTTGCAGAGAATGGGGACGTGCTCTATGAAAGACGAAAGACTCACTGAGTTGAATCTGGAGCGCACGTTACAAACACACACACCGTGTCCCTGAGAGGAATTAACGAGTGAATTGTGAGACCACCTATAAAAAGAGGGGAGCGATGTGAGATCCACAGACTCAAGTACACCTTCAGACACCTATAAGTAGATAGGATCAAAATCAAATTGATATGAAGGGGTTTTAATGCTTGCACCTTAAGCTAAGCGTACTGGTAAGCCCATCCAGCCAGGTAACAAAAGGGATAGGCCGGGGTTTAGGTAGTTGTCCCTTGAAACAACGACCACTGGTTCACTTAATTGGCCAGAATAAATAATCAATTAAGCGGGTTTTAAGCTTAGTCCCGGCAATTTGTTTACAAAAATCAAAGTTACTTATTCGATGACGTAATAGGTTCTTCAGAATCAGTTGCTGAGAATGAGGGCGTGCTCTATGAAAGACGAAAGACTCATTGAAGTTGAATCTGGAGCGCACGCTAAAAATAACCACACCGTGTCTTTCTGAGTGGAGACAATGAGCGATAAGTGAGATTCCACCTAAACGCGCATAGCGGTAAAATGAGAGGAGCGATGCGAGGTCCACAAATGCACGTACACTTAAACACCTTACACCCACTTGAAATTGGAATCAAATATCAAAGATTCCAATATATATTCCACAAAGTGGCTTTGGTATCTTGTGCCATAAACAAATTACCCCTGGTAAGTCTACCAATCAGGATAAAAAATGGTAGACTGAGTTTGGTATTGTCTCCTAAACAATCATCCCTGGTTCGTTCGATTGGCCAGGATAAATAATCAACTGAACACTGCCCAAAGCCGAGACCTCTACAAAACCAAAATCTGAAGGAGGAGCACAAGACAAAGAAGAATGGGAGAAGGAAGCACCAAAGCAAGCCATTTGTCTCCGGGGAGACTGCATGACCCGCTTTGGTGGGTGGCTCTTTGTTGACCCCTCAAAAGGCTCAATAATTGAATAAAAAAAAAAGGGGAGTTGAAAGCTGATAAAAAAAAAAGGGAGTGAAAGACCCAAAAATTGGGAGAATTATGCAGCTAAAGGACTCACATTTCATGAAAAAGGAGGAAGGGGAACAGTAGAAGAAATTTTGCTGTAGAAAATCCCAAAACAGATTGGGAAGTTTGATTTGGGAGAATCATGAAGTTGCAAGAAAGTCAAAAACTTATAATATATTAAGATTCCTCATAAAGTTCTGAGAATTTTGATATATTATTTGTAATTTTTTGAGAATCGGAGCTCGAAATATTGAATTTACAGTAAAATGGTGAAAATGGGATCATATGATGATGAAATGGTGTAAAAATGGTATAATGGGTCGCTGTGACCCGTTTCAGAGGTTTAAAATGACTCAAAACACCAAGGATCACAAGGGATTAGCTGCAGAGAGGAAGGGGAGCGCTGGAAATTTGAAGTAATGAAAGGGAAATTCTGTTTAAACCCTTTTCTCCATACACCGAGTCACTGATAAGCCTTCCTCCCTCCTTTGGTTCACATGAAACAGGTGCAAGAACAAAATGGAACATAAAGGAAGTATGAGCCCTTCGCTGGATAAGAGATGAGAGATCTGACGGCTGGTGTTAAGAAGATTGCTGATCCAATGGCTCAGATTCATCCTGCCTTTTATTCAATACACCCAATGAGATTAAACTGACAAGTGGGGCCCACCTGTCAGATCCTTCTCCCCAGCCAGAGCACGTGCTGCCTCCTCCGCTGCCCTCTCTTCTCCGGCCAATTTCTCCCCACTCCGACCACCGTTTTTTGTGTTCTTTGGCTCGTTGGATCGGCTCGGTACCCTCTACACATCGGTGGGGTTTATTGAATTTATTGAGCAAATAAACAAAGAAGAACAAGAAGGGGAAAGAAAGGTTGTTTGCCGGGCTCCAATGGAGTTCTATCAAATTGGTGGATAATTAGTTCAATTAACACCTTTGGTAGCATCTCTTTGTTCATGAGAGCATGGTTTAAAGTGTTGTTTGAATTAATTAATCACTGGGTATATGTGTTCCACCACACCCTATTTCGGCCCCAAATATGAGTTGGTGAAATTGATTGTTAGAAGCTTCAATTAATGGTTTAATTGCAATTAAGCACTAATAGGAGGTGCTAGCAGTGTGTAGGATCTGTCAATTGCAAGAATTAATTCGAATTAGACACACCATGAGTTACAAGCCATGTTGCACATGAAACCAAAGTTGGGGATCATCTTTGGACTCCTTCATCCCTGGGACCACTTCAGGTGCTGCCTGTTGCTTATTCTTTAAGCTGAGGGTGACCAAGATCAAGAAAAGCGCACCCTAGCATGATCCAAGGGCTGCCATGCATTTCCAGGAGCAGGAGATGTAATCCAATGGCCATGCTACTGCCAATTCACCAATCCATGCGCAAATACCCCTTCTCCCTGTTGCTTACTCCTTAAGCTGGGATAAAACACACCAATTAACCCTAAGAAGATGATCCAAGGGCTGTCATGAAAAAAAAGGGCACCAGGCAGATCCAAGGGCTGAGAGAAGCATCCTTTGCCCCCAAGTTTACTACTATTTGGCTGCCCTAATTGTGCTCTATATAAAGCCCTCTTCTCCAACACACCAGCCCCCCCAGCGACCTCCTCCTCTAACACCAGCACCCTCTACCAACCTCCACAACACAAAGCCCCTCCATACACAGCCGCAACACATCACAACACTGAAAGACCAGCAAAAACCAGCACTCAACACCCTTCTTACCTCTGTTTCTTGATAGGATTAGCTACAAAACAAATTGTAAATCAAATAGCAGTAAAGAAAGAAGGTAAAAAAAAATGTAATTTCTGAGAAACATGAAATGAAGAGGAGGGGTTCCAATTCATGGGCTCTCTCCTCATAATTGTGCATCAATTGGCTTGTTTACTTCGCTTTCCCTGTTGCTTGCTGCCATTTATTATTGACTACTTGATTATTGCATTTTCTTGCATTTGTTTGCATCTTTGTGACAGTATTTGCATGTTTGTAGCATTTTCTTGCAGCGTTTTCTGTTTTTCTTTCGACAAAACTCAGAGAATTAAACATGGCATGGCCATGGGCCTCTTGTGAGCTCGCTCCAAGAGAGAACAACACAAAATTAAACATGGCTTAGCCATGGGCCCCTTAAGAGCTTGCTCTAAGGGAGAATTATATAACAAATATACATGTGAGCTTAGCTCCATGGGCCCTCTTTTGGACGTGTCCAGAGAGGAGAACTCCTTGCGAAATAAGGAGTAGAGAGTTAGAGCTTGGTGAAGAACCATGGCCCTCTCACCTCTTGAAAATGAATCTGAATTCATTTAGAGGCAAATTTGATGTCAAATCTCCATTTTATATGGAGATATGCTGTCAAAATTGTCCCAGATGTAATACAGGTTCATGAGAGTGATTTTTGACAACAATTCACCTATATTATATAGGAGAAATGCTGCCAAATTGATCTCAGATTCAAGAGGCTGAGATGAACTATGATTCACAACAAACTTTAACTCTTTCCCATGAATCTATGAACACAGTGTATTTTTTATATAATTTTCCCATGTTCATAATTAAATTCTAAGTAGTTCTCGTATAATAAGTTTTGCAAAATACTTTGTAGAAAAAATCATATGAATTTTACAAGTGCTGTTGTGTAAGTATGCCAGAATCTGGCACTGTTTTGAAAAGTCATTGAAATATTAGCCTTAACACCTCAATTTCATGTAAATTTGTTATGAAAATTCTCAGAAAAAACATACTCTATATTACTGTTAAATTTGTTTTACCACTTGTTTTCAAAATATTTGTGTAAAAATTCAAAACATGTCAAGATAGTCACTGTTATCTGTCCAGTTTTCAGTTTCAGTTTTAAACATTTAAGTACTGTTTGCAATTTACCTTCTTAGTGCATTTTTTTAAAATTTTTATATGAATAAACATGATTTTCTGGTCAAGTTTCATATATAACTTTTTGTCTAATTACTCGTATAAAAAATCCTATGAAAATCACAAATCAGCAACTGTTGTCAGCATTTTTCTGCATCTTTTCTGTTTCTTCTCTGGAAATTCCAGCAAATAAATTGGCATATATTTTTCTGTTAATAGTGCATATTTTTTATATTTTTCATGCATTCCTGGTATAATTCCAAGCATCTTTCATGTTTTGCACTTGCTCAAATTCATTGTAGAAAAATTCGTATAGAAAATAAAAAAATTTCTGACAAGATGTGGGTAAAATTTGCAGAACTGACCCCTGGATTAAAAAATTGGTTAGAACATTGAGGAAAGCACAAAATGGGAATAATTGATGAATACAAAAGTTGTTCTCGACTGCTTAATGTGCATTGCTGTTTGAAAATATTGAGCACTTACATTAGAAAATGTTGCAAAAAGGACCCCACCAGCATACACTGGTACACATTTGTGAGACACACTGATATGAACATGTCCTTCATGCTGTGATCAAGATTGAATAAAATTGAGTTGATAATACTCATCACTTTGCGAAGCAAGTGATATAGGCACACTGCACACTTATGAAATAAGATACAAATATGATTTAAATGAAGTATATCAAGGACTAATTACCCAACACCCAAACTGTTTTACTGGTACCCAAGATTATACAACTGGTACCAAGTTCATCCATGTTGCTCGATCAAACTTGTTTTGAATTGGTTACACGCCCATATTAATCACATTAAGACGATCCAAATGAACCGAAGTTTGTGCAAATTGATAACAAATTGAGTGAGAATTAGACAGTCGAAATTCATGTCAGAGCTTGTCAGAACCCTAAGTTCTCTACCAAACCGAGTGCTCCCCTCTGCACTTCTCTCCAATCGGACACCATGGATGCACTCTACTCACTCTCACGATTTCAACGCAACTGACGGATCGACGATCGGAGCTCTGTGCGCGAAGATCCACCGCTCACTACCTCTGACGGCTCTGATGAAGAAAAACATGAAGAGAGAGTGCGAATCTTGATGACATCATATCATGGCAGCCCATCCAGTCAAGGAAAGGGAGCAGGCCGAACTAGGCCCAGTCGTGTCCAAAGCCCAAAATCATGTTCAAATTTGGCCCAAATTGTAAATATGTTGATTTAATTCGGGTCTTCATCAAAATAATTCTAAAAACAGTTCCCGAACTCCAAAAATCACAAAATCAGTTTTAAAATTCTTCTTATGAACTGTAGGATTTTTGTGTATAAAGACATTAAAGACATTTAAAATTTTTAAAATTTGAAATTTCATGTTTAAATTTGGGTTTAAATTTAAAGAGGGACAAAAATGTAAATTTTCAGAAATAAATGTCCCACCCACTTTTGTAAATATCTCCTTGCTTTTCTTGTACAAATTTTAGAAAATTTTATGCTTATTTGATCACTTTATAAATTAAAAGTAAAAATACAAAAACATTTTTCTTGAAGTTTTGCTTAAAAGTGTATGAATAAAGTATGTAAACAGTTATAACACTTTGACCCATGACATTGTATATACTTTTGTCATTATGTAAATATTTTCTCATCAAAAATATGTTTTGAGAATCTTTGTGCCCATTTAAGCACATTTTGAAATTAAAAAGCCCAAAACACTTTTTCTTTAAAATTATGTTTAAAAGAGTAAATATAAGTGTTAAGTTAGAACACTTTGATCGTGAAATTGTACATACATTTGTCACATATATTTTCTCATAAAAGATGTACTTGAGAATTTTGTGACTCATTTGAGCACACTTTATATTTTAGTGACCAAAATGAAAAAGATGAAAGTTTTAAATAAACAAAAGTCTTAGGTCCTCCACATGATTCTTTGTTAGGTGAACATAGGAATTGTGTATATTTTGAGATTAAAAGCGGCGAAAAGACTACGCTCTTCTCTTTATTCCATTTGTCTTCACGTCGGCACAAACATTTGGAATCTCGTTAAAATTTGAATTTCATAAGAACATCTCCTTCTCGAATTTCAGATTTAAAAGTGCATAAATAAAAGGGCCATATCCAAGCACTTTGAAACCCTTCATTTATGAATATATGGGTAAATTTCATACTCTCTTTTTGTCAAAATGATTTTTCGAATCCATAGTAAGGGCCAAATCCAGGTTCGAATTAGTGAGCGCTTGAGTGTCGGGCAGGCCTACGGTTATTGGCTCGTCATTCAAGAATCGGTAGAAACGACAAAAGACAGAAACATCATGTTCTCCGATTAGGAAAACCTCAAGGGACGCGAAGCTCCCCGGGACTAGCAGAGTCAGTCCTAGGTTCTCCTCCAATCAATAGTCGATCATACCTCCCACTAAGTAGTGGCCAGGAGTGAGACTATAAGATTGGCACCTCGATCGTAGATAGGCTTATTGCTTCTGATCTTTCGATCTAGGACGTCGACTGCGGTGATCACGAAATCATGTTTCCCACCCGACCGATGATTACGACTTGAAGGGACACATGGTCCCCGGGATGAACATATAATTCCCAAGTCGCGAAAACCTGAAGAGATACATACATCTCCGGGACAAACAAATACGTCCTAGGTTTTCACCCACTAACACCCGCTAACATCATAACACTAACCCTCACCTTCACATTTAAAAAGTCTTTCATCCATCCATGCTTAACATTTAATTAGGATTTTTCTTTCCTTTCCTTCATTCATTCTTGATTAGATTTGCACACATGATTTAATATTTTTCTATTCTTAATCAGAGGTGCCTGAAGTTAACAGCTTCAGGGTAATTAACAGTGAGGGCTTGCGCTCACTGGAATCCGGGACCCCACAATCACTTGAAATGTAAAAAAAAAACCTTTGTACGTAAGTGTATGAGAGTGAACGTCCCACGACGTTTACTAGCAAATGCATACGCACAAAGGTGACCGTGTCCTTTCCCCCACTTAAAACGTCTCAAGCGCGTTCCTTTAAGCTGGCAGCCGGAAAGGGTGGCACAAAAATAAAAATGACACTTCGAGGTCGCAGTTAGGTAGGACGAGTGTACCCCTTTTATTTGGTCAACCGACTGACTTGGGCTTTGGGTGTTTGATAAAAAAAAACAGAGAGAGAGAGAAAAAGAAAAACAGAAACAGAAAAAGAAAAAAAATAAATTAATAATAAATTAAATTTTCTTTTGATAAGGCAATTCAAGGTTAATGGAAATAGAAAGGTTGAGAAGGTTGTTCACTGTGGGGTTAACACAATCGGGATACCAACTTTGTAGTTCAATTGAAAGATCTAGGGTCCGAAAAAGTACAATGGTCATACTTGCAATTTAGGTTGCGTTTCATGGAACAAGAGTCGCTCATCTCGATTTTCTGTGCCTTAGCCCATGTTTTGTGGAATTATCATGCATAATTATTTACTACTCAAAAATTCAAACTTGCCCATGCACTCTTGGTTTCACATTCTCTCAAAGTTTTTCCTTGCATTTAGATCGACTTGGGAATTTAGGTTTAGGTCTAGGTATGGTCTGCTTCTTAGGTTCTAGGTTTTGCTTGAGGACAAGCAAGGCTCTAAGCTTGGGGGGATTTGATGTCATGCATTCATATATATATTTTACCAGACTTGCATTAGTATTTAGGCCTGAAAATCCCGAGTTTGCATGCATTTAGTTAAGAATATGTCTCGATTCCAGTTACTTGTCTACTTGTGTCCATATTTCAGGTTTATCAGGCTTTTGGAGCCAATTAGACGCGATTTGGAGCTTTAGATGGCAAGGCAGGACTGGATTCGGCTTCCTGCTGACCGCAAGTCACTTCCTGCGGCCAGCAGACGTCGGTTAGAGCATGTTCAACCATCCAAAGGGCGCCAGAAACTTCCAGAGCAGCAAAAACCGCCATTTCCCTTCGTCCTGCGGACCGCAACACCGTTCTTGTGGACCGCAGGGAGTTATGCCAGGCTGCTATTTAAAGGGACCAGCGCCCTGGACGGTTTCATCCACGTTTTGACTCATTTTCATTCTCACACCCCTTCGGTTCAGAGTGTCCAGAGGCAGAGAAGGAAGAGGTTTTGGCCGATTCATCGCCCGTCGAAGGAGATTCGAGAGAACGCCTTCTCACGCGACGATCGTGTCAACCCCGACATTCCTCTTCGGTTTCTTTACACAATGAATTCTTCTTCTTTGTTTTGCTTTTCTGTTTGTGCGATGAGTGAGTAGATCTATATGTTCTTAGGGTTTGAATGATGATGATTGTGTCGACAGATTGACTGTATGTTTGGATTATGTCGTTTTCATGATCACTTGAGATTTGCTTTTTAACGTGTTTGCATTCTGTTTGATTCGATTGATAAACCTGTAGGTTGTGGCCAGACCTAGTTGGTTAATGTAGTATCTTTTGACCAGATTTGATTGCTTGCACAGCCTTGGTTGATATTGTATCCGAAAGTACCCGTTAGGCGAAACTGCGGTTTGATTAACCTTAAACCGGACCATAGAACCATAGTGACATGATCGTAGTTTATATCGTATTCTATGGATTTTGATTCAGTTTAGAACTGTTGTTAGGACCAACAGTGAGAATTGTTGTAATTGTACCAGAACTGAATTGATAGGAATCGACGACATCGGTCGAAACACAACCAGAACCAAAACTGCTCTCGGTCCTTCTTCTTGCGGTGCGCAGTTAGTTACCAAGAGTGTAAGACAGTAGTTGTGGATCGCCTGATGGTTACAAGGACACTTGAGATCCGCAGACAGTTCTATAACTGCTAAATAACCACATCCTGCGGTCCGCAAGAGATATCTTGCGGAACGCAGACAGTCAATCCGAGACCAATCTGATTCTGCCAACCCTGAGAACGCCTTTTAATTAATTGTCTTTCAGTTATTTACTTATTTTAGTCCTGCTTTACTTGTTTGTCAACCAACCCTGTTAAAACCCCCCAACAATTCCCTCTTTAATCCAAATTCTCTTAGGGTTTAGAGGTAGAGTAAAGTAAAATCTGGTGTTAACTCCGTCCCTGAGGATTCGACCCTCAAATACTCAACGAGATCGTACGCTTGCGATCAAGTCGTTTATAGAGGTTCAAAAGCCTATACCCGTTCGCGCGGTCATCGGCCTTGAAATAGCATTTCTGTCGCTTAAATTGGCTCTCTGCGCGTTTCCTTGAAATAGCATAGGCGGTTGTGAGCTGGCATGACATGGAAATAGAAGTTCTATTCTTGATTACGGTCCGCAAATAGGGGGTTGCGGTCAGCAAATAGATGTTCCTTTGTGCTCCTTCGCCTATTTTTGCTCCTTGCTCCAATTTTAGTCCGTAATAGCTCTAAAAGCTCCATTTACCTGAAAATTGGACCAAATCACAGAAGTAACTTGATTCTAGACAATCTTCTATTAAAATGCAAATGAACTTAGGATTTTAGGTGCAAATATAGGTGCAAGTCTAGTTAATATGCATATATGAAATAGGTGCATCAAATCTCCCCAAGCTCAAACCCTTGCTTGTCCTCAAGCAATTACTTAAACCTAAGAACAGACTGTACCTAGACTCATTCCCAAATTCCCAAGTAATGCAAATGAAAGATTTTGTGTTTATGTTTAACTCAAGATTTATGAACAAGTTTAAACTAAGCTTTATCAACAATTGGGTAAAATTACTTCATAAGACATGTGTTATAATAAGTAACCAAGACGAGCGACTCTTGTTCCATGAAACAAATAAGACAATTGTACTTTTTCGGATCTAGATCTTTCAATCAAACTACAAAGTGGTTATTTAAGCTTTGCTCATCCCACGTGAACAACTTTCTCGTTCTATTCAACTCCATAGACTTTGAAATGCCTTATTTTATTTGTGTAAAGGGAATGAAGCTCGAATCAGTCCGGATGAAAAATTAAAGGGTACACAACTCCGAACTAAACGCAACTCCAAGCTTTTGTGAATTTGAGACATTCTAAAATCCAATCAATCCGGATGGAAAAATAAAGGGTACACTCGTCCGAATCAACCACGATCCTAAAAGCCTCTTATTTGATTTGATTTTCCGCTGCCCAAGACTTATCTCGTCATTTATGAACATTTACGGATTTAATTATTTTTATTTGACATTCAAGCTATGACATTCCACTTTGCCAGACCCATGTTCACGTGAAATCAACAAAACCAAAAGAATTTCCTTTTTCATTCTCAATCAGATTTTCGGTTTACTACTTTTTCCAATAAATTCTTACTCAATTCAAGTAACTAGTCACTTCAGAACAAGAATTACCGATTATAACAAATATCTCATGAAGTTATCCTACTCAATTTTTAACAAAACAAAATCCAAAAATCCTCAAAAATCTTGAATTTAACATCTACTCAAAATTTTTCATAAATGCAATGCATGAAAATTCGAAAAATTGGACTCAAAAATGCATGGACTCTACAATCAAGTTTACTCTATTCTCCCTCCCCAAGCTAATCCTTGCACTGCCCTCAGTGCTTAGAACTTAGATATGGAAATAAATGAGAGAAAGAAAGAATACGACATGATGGACTAGCTATGCTCCGTAGACGTCATGGAGACTCCCCAAGCTCAATCGAACTATGCCTTTCTTCTGTCTGAAACAGGGATCTGTCAGAGCTTACTGTGGAACGCAATCTGCAGCTTGCGGAACGCAGGTAGATGCCAGCGCCTCGTTTCTTCGTGATTTCGAGCTCTGATTCTTCATGATTCCTTGGGTTGACTCCTGGGACTACAAAAACAAAACTAAACATACCTTATGCAATATTATGATGAACTTGTTTGTATGGACTAATTGATACTATCTAAACTAACCTAAACTACTTTATTCGTGCTTGGGTTGCCTCCCAAGAAGCGCTACGTTTTTGGTCCCGAGCTCGACCCCTAAACTACCTAAATTATTAAAGAAAATACCTGACCTGATGCCAAGCTATGCGCGGAGGAGACCTGTCTGTTTCGTACCTGGTAACTCCTTCCTACGTACCGTTCTTGGTGTCCTGCGGATCGCAATCTGCTGTGACTGGTTGTGGAACAGGCGGTTCTGGTTGCGTCTGAAAAATCGACTGTCTGTCTGGAGGTTCAGCATGGTGCGGAACACATGTGTGAGCTGCGAACCGCAGTATGTGTCATCTGCGAACCGCAGTATGTGTCATCTGCTGCTTCTTCTGTCTCGGGCTGAAGTGTCAGTTGTGTCTCAGCCCTTCCTCCTTCCTTCTGCGGAATGCATGTAGTGAGCTGCGAACCGCATGATGCATGTACCAACTGATCCTGCAGAGGAGACTCGTCATCTTCTCGCACCTCATGGACTCCATCCTCAATAGCATCCAATCGGCAGCAGTCTTCGGAATAGTCGGGGTATTGCATTGCTTCTTCAACTTGGAATTGAACCTTGTCATTTCCAACGTACATCGTCAACGTGCCATCTCGTGTGTTGATAACGGTACCGGCGGTTCTTAAGAAAGGTCGCCCTAAGATGATCGGCACATGCTTGTCTTCCGTCATGTCTATCACAACAAAATCTCCCGGAACAAAGAATCTTCCAACTCGAACGGGTATGTCTTCAACAATACCCAATGGTTTTCGCGTGGTGGTATCGGCAAGTTGGATCGTCATGCGAGTTGGTTTTAGATCTCCAACTCCGATTCTTTGAAACACCGTGTAGGGCATGAGACTCACGCTTGCACCCAAATCGCATAGTGCTTTCTTTATGTTGGCTTTCCCTATAGTGCATGGGATTGTGAATTTGCCCGGATCCCCAAGTTTAGGAGGTAACTCACGACTTATGACCGCGCTTACTTCATGATTGAGTTGTATCTTCTTGCAATCTTTGAGACTCCTCTTGTTGGACAAGATGTCTTTCAAGAACTTGGCGTATGAAGGCATTTGCATGAGAGCGTCGGTGAATGGAATTGAGATTGTGAGTTGTTTAAGTACCTCCATAAACTTTGAAAATTGCTCATCCAATCGATGTTGGGCGAGTCTTTGTGGAAAAGGAACAGGCGGCTGAAAAGGCGGTGGTGTCTCTGTTGCTTTGCCTTTGCCCTTTGCTGAGGTGGCACGTGAAACAGGATTGGTATTCTGGTCAGTTTTGCCTTCTGTTTCATCATCCTGCGGACTGTACTCTCGTGAGTGCGGACCGCAAGCTGTGTCGGTTGGGCCTGACTGCTTCGGTCGCGAAGTCGGTTGGGTCGTGCTCTTCTCTGTTTCTGCTAACCGAGGGATGTGCGGACCGTGTACAGAAGGGTGAGGTTCGCACTCTGCTCTGTCTGAAGCGGTTTCGGCGTCAGCTGGTCCCTTGATACTCAGGTCAGGTTCCTCTGGCATTGGAGGGTCTGTGTATTGCATGCCGCTCCTCAAGATATGTATTATAGCCTTTACTTCGCCGTTTGGATTAATCGGTTGACTCGGAAGCTTACCCGTGCCCGTCGAGCTTATGCTCGCTTTAGTGTCTCCTCCCGCTAGTCTAGCCAACTTCTCATTCATGGCTTACATTTGTTCAAAGATCATTTGATTCATCTTTGTTTGCTCTTGCATGAAGGTGTTGACCTCGGGTGGTATGTGTGGTTCTTGTTGGGGATGCGTGTTTGGGTGTCGGTATAAGTTGTTCGGCGGGGTATTGCGATTCTGGTTTTGGTTTTGGAAGTGGTTGTTGCTGTAGAAGTTACGGTTTCCACTTCCTTGACCTGGTTGATACTGGGTCCCTTGGTTCTGATACCTCTGAGGAGGGTTGTACGACTGTGCGAACGGAGGCTTTGGGTAGAAGGGTGGCTCATTGTTGATCGAGTTGACTTGTCCTCCAACCTCGGGTTGACGCAAGGGGCAGTTTTCGTAGTCATGAGATTCTCCACAAAGAGTACAAGATTGGACTTGCACGGCATTAGTGGTGGCATTTTGCTTGTCAACTTGTAATTGAAGGACGTCTAGTTTAGCTTGCATCAAAGCGAGTTGATCGACTTCATAACGTCCCTTCTGACCTCTGATTTGCTCACAGTTGGACCATTGTTGTTGCTTTGCCAACTTGTCAAATAACTCCAAGATTTCATGTGGCTCATTGTCAATGATAGACCCACCTGCACCATAATCAACCAAAACACGACTTTGTGAAGTTAAACCATCATAAAATGCAGCCCATCCTCCCCTCGCTGATTAGTGCTAAGCAAACGGCATTCATTAAAGGAAGATCCATGATGGAATCGTTTGTGTTGGCGCAGGAACTCTTACACTTATACCACAGAAGGAAGACACCAGCAGTTTTGTTCAAGGTAGACTTTAAGAAAGCCTTCGATACTGTCAACTGGTGCTTCCTAGTCAATCTCCTTATTGAAAAGGGTTTCCCTCCTGGATGGACCTCGGCAGTCTTGAACATCCTTAGAACATCTGCTTCAGCGGTCAAGGTTAATGGTGATCTCACTCCGTTCTTCCGTCATATGAGAGGGTTGCGCCAGGGAGACCCCCTATCGCCGTTATTGTTCATTATTGTGGCGGACTCATTACAGAATTTTATCCAGAATGCCACTCCTTTGTTCCACTCGCCAGTCTTACTAGAACCGCAAATCATTCAATTTGCGGATGATACTCTGCTCATTATTGAGGCACACACACAAACCATGAAAGTGATTTCGCGGATCCTTGATAACTATGCTCTGATGACGGGTCTGAGGATTAACAAGGAAAAAAGCTACTTCGTGCCTATATCTATACCGACGGAGGCGATACATGTGGTATGTCACATCCTGGGATGTAACCCGGCTGCACTACCCCTTACATACTTGGGCCTCCCCTTATCTATTCGCAAGCCGACTAGAACCCATTTCCAACCTCTCATTCAGGCGGTAACAAACCGGCTCATGGGATGGGCAGGTGGCCATCTATCCTCGGGAGGCAAAACAGTGCTCGTTAAATCGGTCATGTCAGCGATGCCGTTGCATTACATGCAGGTAATCAAAATACCAAAAGGCGTTATTAAGCACATTGACAGAATGAGAAGATCCTTCTTGTGGAAGGGCTCAGCCGCGTGTAAAGGTATTGACTGCCTTGTCAGTTGGGGGAGAGTATGTGCACTCAAGTGCAATGGTGGGATGGGGGTCCTGGACCTCACAATACAAAACAATGCATTGCTCATTAAATGGGTTTGGCGGCTCCAAGTTGACACGAACAGCGACTGGAAGTCCATGATAATCCGTATTTATGGAACGGCAGATATTACTGCCATCCCTCCCAACCATTGCTCACACTTTATAGCATCCCTTCGGCCCCTCCACTCTTTTGTCGTGACTTCCACACAGGTGACACGGTCAGGAGTACTATGGAGATGGGCATCAGATGGAATGTTTTCTGTCAGCTCGGCTTACAGAACAATGCATCACTCGGGCATTGTATGCCCATATTATCAGTGGCTCTGGAGCATTAAAGCGCCCCATAAGGTAAAGGTCTTCTTCTGGCTGTTGCTCCAAGACAGACTACCAACGCAAGCATGCCTGCATCGTAAGGGATTCATGGTGCAAACTGGATGTGCATTGTGCACCATACGGTTAGTGGAAACCAGTTCACACCTATTCCTTCAGTGCCACGCTACTTCTTCTATATGGCAGGCAATTAGGCAGAGATTCAACATGCCCCCGACGTCGATACCGGCATCTATGACACAACTTTGGCTTGCCAACCGGGCCGGTATACCGGCGACGCTTGCCCACGTATGGGACGTTCTCTGTGCGGCAACGTGCTGGCATGTGTGGAAAACAAGGAATAGGGTCATCTTTCGGGGCGAGCGAACGCCCATGTGGATTCTCCTGCAACAGATTGAGAGTGACGTTAACACATGGATCAAATTTTGCGCTTAAGGAATGACAATTGTGTCCGCAACAGGGACGTGGCAGTTCTGTTCACAATAATGATAGGAGTTCTATTTAATTTATGATGCGTTCTCATAGTTAGCAGATATAATTATGTATTCGTGTACCTAGGACTTTCCCAGAACTGTGTAAATATTTTCTCTTAATCAATCAATTAGCTGACAGTTGTTAGCTACTTCAAAAAAAAAAAAAAACCATCATAAAATGCATCAACCAACATCCAATCAGTAAAGTTATGGTGAGGACAAGATTGTCTCAATTGGTTAAATCTATCCCAAGCATCGCTCAATGATTCATCATACCCTTGTTTGAAAGATGAAATTTGTGCCCTAACTTTAGCAGTTCTCCTAACAGGGTAGTATTTTTCAATGAATTGTTTAGATAATTCGGCCCAGGTACCAATTGAGCCTGTGGGAAGAGAATTAAACCATGTTCGTGCTCTGTCTCGTAGGGAGAACGGAAACAGAGCCAGTCTGACGTAATCTGGGCTCGCCATGATGTTCTTCACGGTTCTGCAACATTGGAGAAAGTTGTTGATGTGTTCGTGTGGGTTCTCCGACTCCAATCCGTGAAAACAACTCTGTTGGATGAGGTTGACTACCCCTGAGCCAAAGTTGGGAGGATCTCCAACGATGTCAGGAAGTATGATGGGTCCCTATGCATCATCTGCCTTGGGGATGTGGAAATCTCTGAGAGTTCGTGGTTCATGACGTCGAGCTTCAGCCTCAGCGTCCCTCCTTTGACGTTCGGCTTCAATTACTTGCCTTAGTTCTTCAACTTCCGCTTGAAGCTGTTGCTTCTCGGTTTCAGCCTCTTCCAACGCGAGCCTTGTTGCTTCATCTGCCATATCTTGCGGACCGTGAACAGGAGGGTGCAGTCCGCAATCTGTGTCTCTGATCGACAGCTGCTGGAAAGTTGTGGTCAGGTCGGTCGGAACTGAGGTTGGGGTGTCTTCTGGTTGTAGTCTCGGATATTGAACACCACTTCTCAGCTTGTTGTCACCAACCGGCGGTAGTCGGTCCAGCTTCTGTCACCTGTAACAAAAGAAAAAGAAAACTAGAAAAGGGGGGTTAGAAATAGAAAAGAAAATAAAGAAAAGTCTAGAAATAGTGTTGCCGTCCCTGGCAACTGCACCAAAAAGCTTGATACGCGTGGAGTGTATAGGCTTTTACCCTAAATTAATAGAGCTTTACCCTCAATAAAACAATCAATCGCAAGCGTACGATATTATGCAGTATAGTCGGGATCGTATCCACAGGGACGGAAACTAATTTTAGACAATTCCTTTTTCACTATTCTAATCCTAAAAGTAACCAATTCATAACCAATTTGGGGGGGTTTGTTTGAAGTTGGTTTTCTAACAATTAACAGATGCAAATTATTAAATAACAGTAAATAAAAGACTCTAAAACAATTATTAAACAAACGTTCTTAGGGTTTTCAGAATCAGTTTGATGTTAGGACTAACTGCCTGCGTTCCGCACCTGAGAGGGTGCGAACCGCAAGATGTACAAATTTGTGGTTCTCTGTCTGTTCCTTGCTTGGTATGGTTCGCACCTGTCACCAATGCAATCCGCAGGGAACAGATCAGAGTCAGTTCAAGCTCAGTTTCTATTGTTGATCAAAGTTACCGATCCCCAACTAACCCAAAGCAATTACAAGTCCCTCAACTCTCGTTTGTTGGCACTTTTAAATACTTTTAGATCAATTCGAAATCTTTAGATTATCTCTAACCTAAACCCGATTTGCTTTCGATCACAGGTACGGTTTAACTCACGTTATAACCACAACTTCTCCTCTCGGATACAATTAGACAACAAGTTATCTACCCAAACAGTGCAAGTATTGAATCTCTATCAATTGACGTTAAGTTTTCCAACTAGACTATGCCCAATCCACAGGTCTATCAAAATAGGGTGAACTACTACAAGTGCACTCTCATGCAATTAGCAATTCTGGCCTAAGAAGATATAAATCTACCAACTAGATACGAACATACATCCACAGGATCATATCAAAGAACAAGAAAACAATTCAAGCACAATTATGAATAAGCTCAAAGCAAATATGAAAATAACTTCAATGCATAAACGTTAAAAGCAAGTATTCAATTAATCCATAATACAAACATCATCCTAAACCCCAAGAACAAAAACGACTACTCGGACCTAGACATGACTACAACAAATAAACAAAAGTAAGAGAAAGAAAGCACCGAGTAAGCTTAGGAAGAGGGTGGTAACCGTCTCCTTCGATTCCAACGGCGTTGAGCTCCTCTCTTGACACGACTCTCGACTAAACTATGAACTAGACTAACTCAACACATGAGACCTAACAACTAGCAGAAGATGATGATCGATGACAAAGACAATGGATGATATGAGAGCACCCTAAGGGGTCTCTTTTATAGGAGAAGATGTCTCAGATTTAGGCGTCTGACTTCTGGTTTCTTGGGGCGCAATTAAGGGAAAATTCCCAAAGGAGATCGCCAGAAATAGCACGCACCAGAAAATAGGTGTTCTGTTCTGTTTTGAACTGTCTGCGTTCCGCAAATAGGAAAGTACGGTCCGCAAATAGAAGTCCAAAGAGAGCTCGGCCTTGAAATAGCATTTCTGTCGCTTAAATTGGCTCTCTGCGCGTTTCCTTGAAATAGCATAGGCGGTTGTGAGCTGGCATGACATGGAAATAGAAGTTCTATTCTTGATTACGGTCCGCAAATAGGGGGTTGCGGTCCGCAAATAGATGTTCCTTTGTGCTCCTTCGCCTATTTTTGCTTCTTGCTCCAATTTTAGTCCGTAATAGCTCTAAAAGCTCCATTTACCTGAAAATAGGACCAAATCACAGAAGTAACTTGATTCTAGACAATCTTCTATTAAAATGCAAATGAACTTAGGATTTTAGGTGCAAATATAGGTACAAGTCTGGTTAATATGCATATATGAAATAGGCGCATCAGCCATGAACTGTGTCGGCGCAGTGAGAGTAGCAAGAGCTTTGGGTCCTGGCCACACAATTGTCACAATTTTATGTGATAGTGGTATGCGGCACCTTAGCAATTTTTTTAATAATCAGTATCTAGCTGAGCATGGTTTGACTCAGAAAGCTGCTGGCCTGGAATTTATTGTTTGATCCTATGGTGGGGGTCCATTATTTGCCCTTCAATTTGATTCTTCTTTTTATTAATTTTCATACTAATACATACGATTTGATCTTCAGGATCTATTGATTTGGCACTAGAGTCTAGGATTACAAACCCGAGTTATAGCATTTTTACTGTTCTCTTCTTCATGTGCCTATACATTTGTGCTGGGCCAAATGTTTGTTTCTTGAGATGTTGTTTACACGATGACCCAGGTACTTGGAAGACTTGTCGTGCATTCAGAAAAAAAATTTTGAAGGACAGTAGCATATCACACGCACGTTAGGGTGTTGTGTTTGTTTGTATAATCTAGCAAATTAGCACCCAAGTGCTGAAACCCAAACTGTACTGGTACCGGTACTTACAACCTAACAAAGGTTGATTATGATTCTGTCATCAGATATTTATATCTCCTAATAAAAATTTTACAGCAGAGGTTTTTGACACAGATCTACCGCTCCCTTTAAAGGAGATGGATGGTAGGTAACTCTTTCAATAAGACACTCTTCACTTATAAGTTGTGTAAAGTAAAAGGGATTAGAATAATGCAATCTAAATCCCCTAATAAACAACGTCATTGTATCTGCTCTACAACCCTATGACTATGAGAGCCTATTAATTTCATCAAAAATATCCTTTGCCGCCTCCACCAAACCAATGTAAGCGCGCGGACATGCACACACACACACATTTTTTTTTTAGATAATGATAAGGGTCAGCCACTTACTAATTCTCCCTAAATTTAAATGTCTATGAAAAAGACCACTGATCGGGTTTCGAACCCACCACCACATCAGCGCAAACACATATAGCTCAAAACGTGTTGTTCGATATTTTATCCTACTCAATACCTGCCTCCATGTTCTGGAACACAACAAGAACATCATTGAGTACCGGCCCTTGCAATATGCCCATATGACTGTTAAACTAATAAAGAGAGGTTTTCACAGTATAAAAGTATTTAACAAAATTTCATTCTCAAAACCAGCTTAATTACTATATAAGACATACAACAAATAAACCCTACGATCTCTAATTTAGTTTAGTAATGCAATAAAGAAAAGACTCATCATCTCAGCTAGGCCAGCAAAACAAAAATTGTCTTAAACAGTAGACACCAACTCAGACTTCTTTGTGCCTTCAATCCACGACTTAGCTGCCACATCAGTTGTCAGAAGCCACCCCATCCTATCTGGCAACTCATGAAAGGGTGCATCCATCTCTGCTAACTTCTCTTTCAACACTGAAATCAATCTTACCCCTCCATAGGTGTGCTTACCATGAGAGGTATCTGTTTTTTTTTTTGGCAGATTCAAAGAGGCAGATCATCGCAGTGGAGATGGGAGCATTATATTGATTTTTTTTTTGGTTTCTCAAGTTTTAAGAACTGATTATGTATAGCTATTGGGAAAGTAGTGGAAGTGTATGATACTTTAATTTTGAAAAAGGGTGCAATATTGAACTAATTTCATGAATTCTTTAAATAAAAGACTAACCTGATTCCTCACTTTAGAAGATTTTAGCACTGTCGGAGAAGAGAAGACGAATTACTTTGGATGTGTTCTAACTTTTCTTGGAGATGAATTTTTGAGAGATGCAGTTATTTTCCTGACAAGTTTTGGGATTTACACCAGATCATTACTTTAGAGATGCAGTTATTTTCCTGACAAGAATTGGGATTTATACCAGATCATGCTGTGACATACGCCACCTTTAGACTTCAATTGTACTTTTAATTTTTCTATTAAGAAATTTATTATAAGGAAATTAGAAAGTTATAAATAATGTTGCAAATAACTTCAATTGTACTTTTAATTTTTCCATTAAGAGATTTATTATAAGGAAATTTGAAAGTTATAAATAATGTTGCAAATAAAAGCATCAAATTTTAATTACGTGCAGGGAAAAGTGTATAAATATATATATTAATTACTAATTTTTTTCTTTCGGTGCACCTATAAATGTCACATGAGTATATTAAGGAATACCAAATCATAATAAACCGATATACTAGGAATCAATCTAATTTCTAACATAAATATAGCATCCTAAATTATAGCCTGTGTATAAAACGAAATTGATAAACAAAGAAAATCTATATATAACTATTTAGTAAATAGCATCTGAAAAATATTATGTGCACCTTAAAGAATATGAAAAACTACATGTAATTATGACAAATAAATTTGTACAATATGATGGCGACAAGATTTCTTGTCGTCTTTTAAAATATTAGAAGGGACGACAAATACCCGTCACCAATTATTATTAACTAACAAAAGGATATATTTATGTTATGACAATTGCATATACATATTTAGACATACAATCTCTATCGTAAATTAAAAATGGTGGCGATTTTTTGATGATGTCACCGTAAGTTTAAATTATCAGGGGCAGTTTTCTATTACTGCCAACAAAAAAAAGGAATTTGTGGCCATTCTTTAGTTTGTCACCGAAAAAAAAATTTAATATGTGGCGACTTTTAAAGAGACGTCACCATTTAAAATGATTTGGTGGCAGCTTTTAATATGAGCCACTATTTGGTGATATTTTGGAGGCGACATGTCTCGTGTCACTAATATATCGCCACTGATTAAAGAATGAAAAGGAGGTGCCACCATTTTATAAGAATTAGTGGCGACTTTTATTAGCCACCATTTGTTGATATTTGGAGGCGACATGGCTGTTGTCACTAATAAGTCGCCACCAAAGAGGTGTTTTCTTGTAGTGTAGCAGAGGTTCTAAAGGGCGCTATGAGGTGGATCAATTCGCCTTAATGCAAGCCAAAATAGACGCTCTTCAGTTGCAAGTTGACAAGCAGAAGGCCACCTCCAAGGTGGTGCAAGTTCAAGCTTGTGTTCTTTGTGGAGAAGAATCTCATGACTACGACCACTGCCCCTTGCGTCAACCCGAGGAGGAGGAAGGGCAAGTGAATTCGATCAACAATGAGCCATCTTTCTTCCCAAAGCCTCCGTTCTCACAGTCATACTCCAACAATCTATCTCACCGCCAAAGCTGGAGAGACCGACCCGACCGTCCCAACTTCGGGCCCAACAACAACAACCCTCCTCCGAGGTATCAGAACCAAGGGACTCAGTTTTAGCAAGGGCAAGGCGGTGGCAGCCATAACTTCTACAGCAACTCCCACTTCCAAAACCAGAACCGAAGTGCCCAGCCGAACAACGCCTACCGCCCACCATACGTGCCTCCGCAGTAGGAGTTGAAGCCATCCGTGGTCAACAACTTCATGCACGAGCAAGGAAAGATGAATCAAATGATCTTTGAGCAGATGCAAGCCATGAACGAGAAGTTGGCAAGGCTTGCGGTAGGTGACGCGGGTGCGGGATTGAGTTCGAGAGACGCAGTCAAGCTACCGAGCCAGCCGACAAATCCCAATGGCAAGGTGAAGTCCATCCACACCTTGAGGAGTGGCACGCAGTACTCTAGCCCTGCTCTGCCAGAGGAAACAGACATGACTGCCGCAAACCCAGCAGACGCCGAATCAGCTAAGAAATTAACGAAAACTGCTATTAGCGTAGGGTCTTGCGGCTCGCAACTCATATCATGCGACCCGCAAGGTATATACCAGGCTGACAGACAGGCTGACCCAGTGGTACTTGCGACCTAGCGAACTCCAGGAGCAATGCAGGCAGGACAACGCAGCACTACTTGCGACCCCGCAAGTGACCCTTGCGGCGCGCAAGGCATGGTGACAGAGGGGCAAACAGACCAGAATGCCGAGCCTATTTCGCAAACTACACCAGCAAAGGACAAGGGCAAATCGACAGCGAACCAGCCACCCTACAGATCACCTGTTCCGTTCCCACAGAGGCTCGCCAAACACCGACTGGACGAGCAATTCTCAAAATTCATGGAGGTACTCAAGCAGCTCACAATCTCAATTCCATTCACCAATGCCCTCGCGCAGATGCCATCCTACGCAAAGTTCTTAAAGGACATTCTGTCTAACAAGAGGAGCCTAAAAGATTGTAGGAGTGTGCAGCTCAACCTCGAGTGCAGCGCAGTAGTAAGCCGTGAGTTTCCTCCTAAGCTTGGGGACGTGGGAAAGTTCACTATTCCCTGTACCATCGGTAAAGCCGCCATCAAGAAGGCGTTATGCGACTTAGGCGCGAGTGTGAGTCTCATGCCTCACACCGTATTTTAGAGGATTGGCGTAGAAGAGCTCAAGCCAACCCGTATGACGATCCAGCTCGCCGATACCTCTATACGCTTGCCAATGGGGATAGTTGAGGATGTGTCCGTACAGGTGGGCAAGTTCTTTGTGCCAGGAGATTTCGTGGTGATGAACATGGAAGAGGACAAAGACGTACCGATCATTCTAGGATGACCCTTCCTTAGGACAGCCCAGACCGTGTTCGACACATATGATGGTACTCTCATCATGAATGTCGAGGGTGAAAAAGTACAGTTTCAGATTGCAAAAGCAATGAAGTACCCCGACATGTCCGAGGACTGCTACCAAGTGGACGTAATCAATGAGCTGGTCCACGAGGTGCAAGAAGATCTGCTGGAGCACCATCAGAACTCACTCAGGTATGATTTTGACTTTCTATCTTCTCCGCGGGATAAGTTGAGTTCGGTTGTATTAGTTGGTGCAGTTGACAGTGATGAAGTAGCGTCTGAAGCTACTGTTTGCTGTCCGCAAGACCTCTCTTGCGGCCCGGCAAACGATGAAGGCCCACAGCTCACCAGAGCGCAACCAGTGTTTGCTACATCACAATCAGTAGTTTATGACACTTACAGGCCTGCAAGCACCTCTTGCGGCCCGCAAGAAGGCGTAGCCAAGGTCAACACTGACAGGTCACCTCCGCGCATAGCCTGGCATCTGTCTGAGCCGTCTCCAGCAGCAACTTAGAGACGTTACGGTCAAGCTCGGGACCTAAAACAAGCGCTTCTTGGGAGGCAACCCAAGATTTTGGTTTATTTTCTTTTCTTTTGTCTTTTCTTTTGTTTCTTTTTGTGTTTATTTTTGCATGCTAGTTCATTCTCATGTTGCATTAGGTATTTTTAGTTGTGTATGTGCAGTTTCAGGAGTCAAACTTGAGGATCGGAGCTCAAAATCGAGGAGAAACGAGGTTCTGGCTGACTCTTGCGACCCGCAAGGATCCTCTTGCGGCCCGCGAGCCACTCAACACAAAGTTGAATGCGCAAGGAGCCAGTCCGCGTGAAGAGTGCTCAACATAGAAACCCTTGCGACCCCGCAAACCCGTCTTGCGGCTCGCTAGCCTTTCAGAAATAGAACTCTAATTTTAGCACGGATCTTGATGCGGATTTGGACCGGCAGATCTAGGGTTTTAAGAGGGACCAGTCTTGCGGCCCGCTCTCCTTCTCTTCTTGCTCCTTCTTCTTCTTGCACCCCCCAAAGCCGCCTCCACCACCACCCCAGATCCGAACTCCGCCGGTGGCACCGTGACAGCACGCACACCCCGCGCCGCCCACTCGTTGCCGCTACCAACTCCTATAAGTAGACGTTATCGTGCTCAACTACTTACATACAATCATTATCATACATTATCATAAGTACAACTAATCATCTATAAGGTTTCATTAGCGGAATTCATAAATCAATCATAAAACTTCAAGGATCTTAGAAATCATAATCTCCACAAGTTCAAAACAGAAATTAATCAATAGATTAATACCTTTGTCCATGGCAAACGGTGGAGCGGTACTTGAGAGACTTTAGGTGTTCTTCGTAACCCGTCAGAAGAACTGTAAGATGATTTCTCTCCTCTTTCCCTTTCTAAGCAATGACCACTTATTCTTTCGGAATGAGATGAAGAGAGGATCAACCTTACTGTTAGTATTCTTTTATATGATGCCTGTCATTAAAGCATTCCTTAAGAGGAGAGGAGTCTTGACTTGCATCGCAAGAATGCTGATACTTGCATCGCAAGATTATCCTTATGGATGATTTAAGGCTTTATGTCAGGCCCAATTAGCATGGTCCAATATAAACTTTTGGACTACACTAATTTCTTACAACTCCAGCTGCCGCCACCTCTCATCACCTCCTGTTGCTCCCTCCGCGCCGCTGCACCAGCAACAGCAACAACATCAGCAGTAGCAACCAGCAGACAGCAGCCGCGCATAGCGTCAACCCCCTGCAGCTCCACCCGCAACCAGACAAAACCAACACCCTTGCGCCCCGCAAGACACCTCTTGCGGCTCGCAAAGCACCAGTACAGCAGCAGCACTCCGAACGCTGAAACCTACCTCAAATCAAGATGCGACGATTTCGCGGCTCTCGAGGAGCTTCCTCTTCTCGGCCGGCACCAGCACAGACTTCCGACGATGCGCTAATCGACGCAAACGTAATAGCACTTCAAGGAAAGACTGTGACCTCCACGCCACATATTGATTTTGGTTTCCTTGAGGAGATAGGCATTCTCAATGAGTTCACTCGCCTTACCGAGCGGGTTGGATTTAGCTGAGCATTTTGGGAGATTCCGATGCAATACTCTGCATACATCGAGCTGGCGAAGGAGTTCCTCGCATCCTTGGCCATCGAGGAGCTACCCGACGAGACCACAGGTATCTCTTTCAGCTTACAGGGTCATACATACCGTAGGAGTCTAGACACGGTTGCACAGTGGTTCCACTTCGGACCACACCAAACGAACTACCTCAGTTACATTCCAGAGGACCAAGTTGACTGGGAGGACCCCGTTTCCCAGTCTACTCTCCGTGCAGCATTTTGGCCCCGCATCCCCGACCAGCGGCTCCCAGTGACAGCCAACCCGGATCCGCGGGTTGGTGCCATTGTACATCCCGCGCTACGCTTTATCTGCCGTGCCTTGGGGCACTCTATCTTCGCCCGCGGGGAGTCCTCGCTCAGGCCCAGACATGAGGAATTCGAGCTCCTCACCACCATGCTTCCACCGGACTGACCAGTTGTAGCGGCCCCATCTAATGCTCTTATGGTTCAGTTCTGGCTTTCAATACTAAGCATGGGCAACCCTAGTGGAGTCATTGCTATGGGCTCCTATGTCACGCACATCGCCTCCATGCTGGAGATTGATCCCAATGGGGATTCGGGTGGTATGGCTGTGTCTACGGAGTGTGTCGTGGGCAGGGTACTCGACAAGGAGTCCCTCAGAGCTTGGGGATGAATTTCCTATACAAAGACGCGTCGAGGTCAGCCTTCTGTCTACACATGGAAGACAAAAAGGAACGGCAACTTCCAGATGCCGATCCAGTGCCCTCCAATTGGCTTCGAGCACGACGCTACATGGAGACTACAGGAGCCACCAGCTGCTCTGCCACAGCAGCAGAGCCCACCTCATGGTCCTACACAACCCGACGACGACGTCCACATGGAGGATGCCGCAGCAGGAGGAGCTGATCCACCGCCTCAGGTACCATGGTCCATTCCACAGTGGCAGTGGAATGCTCTATTCACCAGGGTACAGGATACTCAAGAGATGGTCCGACAGATGCAGCTAACTCAGATAGCACATGGTCAGTCCATCCGCGACTTGCAGAGCGGACAAATTCAGGACCGAGCTCGCATGGACGAGCTGTTTGAGCACCAGAGACGTTTGGGTCAGCGACTGGATCAGATGCATGAGCTTCTCGAGCTCATGCGATCATGCCCTTAGGTTGTATTCTCTCTCTCTCTCATTTACTTTCATACATATAGTTCTATGCACTGAGGACAATGCATGGATTAGCTTGGGGAGGGGGGATAGAATGAATCTGAGTTTTATTAAGTTTTAGGGTTTTATTTTTCTTTTTCATGAATGTATTTTGCATTTTTTTTGAAAAACTATGAGTAAATATTAAATTCAAGAGCTTATGGGAATTTTTGAATTTTGTTTTGTGAAAAATTGAGTATGATAATTTCATAGATATGTGTGTTATAGTCGGTAAATCTTGTTCTGTAGCGTCTAGTCCTATGAATAGGGTAGGTACTGATTGGAAAAAGTAGCAAACCGAAAATCTGATTGAGAACGAAGAGTAACTTTCCAATTTGTGGTATCCATGTGAACATGGTTGATTTGTGAAAGTCATAGCCTAGAGTGTCTTAACTTAAACTTGAAAAAAAAGAAAAAAAAATAAGGCATTTTAAGTCGCGGTCAGTTAGGACGTGTGCACCATTTTATTTTTTTTCATCCGACTGACTCGGACTTAGAAGGTCTCAATAAATTAAAGGGTTGAAGTTGCGGTCAGGTAGGACGAGTGTACCCTTTTATTTTTTTCATCCGACTGATTCGGGCTTCATCCTCTCAATATTAATAATAATAAAAGGCATTTCAAGGTCTATGGAAATGAATGGTGGAGAAAGTTGTTCACTGTGGGGTTAACACAACTGGAATAACAACTTTGTATTTTGATTGAAAGGTCTAGGGTCCGAAAAAGTACAATGGTCCTACTTGCAATTCAGGTTGCGTTTCATGGAATAAGAGTCACTCGTCTTGATTTACCGTACCATAACCCATGTCTTGTAGGTTATCATATCTAATTATTCACAACGCAATTTTCGAACTTGCCCATAAGTTCGGAGTTTAGCATTTTCACAAAGTTTTTCTTTGTATTTAGTTTTTACTTGGGAATTTAAGTCTAGGTCTAGGTACAGTCTGTCTCTTAGGTTCTAGGGTTTTGCTTGAGGACAAGCAAGACTTTAAGCTTGGGGAGGTTTGATGCATAGCATTTATATTTGCATTTTTACCAGACTTGCACCTTTATTTTGTCCTAAAATTCCTAAGTTTATGTGCATTTAGGTAGTTGAATGTCTAGATTCTTGTTACTTCTTTGCATTGGTCCAATTTTCAGGGAAACGGAGCTTTTGGAACTATTTGGACAAGATTTGGAGCATGGAGCATCAAGATGGTGCTGGAGCACAAGCCTTGCGGGCCGCAACCCTCACTTGAGAGCCGCAAGCACGACGAAACTGCTATTTTTATTTCTTGCCTGCTCGCAACCGCCAAGTGCTATTTCAAGCAACCGTCAGCACTATTTCAAGCACTTGCAACCCGCAAGACCGACCTTGCAGGGCGCAAGACCCGTAAAAATCTGTCTATTTTCGGGCGCGCTCTATCTTATTTAAAGCAGACCTGTTCGAGGTCTGGAGTATCAATAGATCATAGAGTCAACAATTAGAGAGAGAGCGGTTACTAGCTTGTTCGACATTTTCTTGGAGGAGATTTAAGAGAATTCTTCCTTCCAAGGCGGAGATCAAGCGAGATTCTAGTCGTTCTTCAGTTTAATCATGATAAACTCTTTCTTTTACTTGTTTTCTTTGTTTTCTTTGTCTATGTCTGAGTAGTTTACTAGTTCTTAGGGTTTAGGATGATGTTTGTTTGTATGGATCAACTGTATGCTTGTTTAGACTTACGTTGTTTTCAATTTACTTAGCGTTTTCATGATATTGTGCTTATATCTTTGCCTGTTTATATGGTAAACCCGCGGATTAGGCCAAATCCGGTGTGGTTAAGTATATCATCTGACCAAGAACTGTTATTTGCACTAATTGGGTTGATAGTTTTCTGTCCAAGAGTACCCGAGAGGAGAAATTGCGGTTTTGCGAAAGTTGAATCGAATCCTAGAACAAAAGTGAATTGAATTTAGGTTTAGAGATAATCCTATAAATTTCTATTGAACTAAAAGTACCAAAACGTGACAACTGAGGGCCTTGTAACATCTCTGGTTTGATTAGAAATTGATAACTTGAGTCAAAACACCGAAACTAGGACATAACTGTTGTCTATCAGTTACTTGCGTGAGTCAAAACACCGAAACCACGACATAACTGTTGTATGTCAGTAATTTGCGGACCGCAAGTACCCCTTGCGGCCCGCAAGCATCTGCAGACGGTTGTAAAATAGAGGTGCAGTGTTACTTGTGACGCGAGAGACGTCTTGCGTCCTGCAAGCATCTGTTACCCTCCGACCATTACCCCTTACGACCCACAAGAGACATCCTGCGGGCCGCCTGTTTAGCATCCAGATAGCAAACTAATTCTGAAAAACCCTAGGAACGCCTGTTTAGCATTTGTCTTAAGTCTTTACTTACTTTTATTTACTGTTTTAGCATCTTTTACTTGTTTAGGACACCAACCTTTGATAAACCCCCCCACTTTTATACCAAAATACCAAAAATACTTCCTTTAGGACTTAAAATTGCGTTTAGTGTTTAGTTTAGATTTAGTTCCGTCCCTGTGGATTCGATCCCGACTGTACTGCACGAGATTGTACAAGATCGTACGCTTGCGATCGAGTGTATTATTTAGGGTATTAAAAGCCTATACCGTTCGCGTGTGTCAAGCTTTTTGTCGCCGTTGCCGGAGAGCGTTTCACGCCTTTGATAAAACCTCCCACTTTTATACCAAAATACCAAAAATACTTCCTTTAGGACTTAGAATTGCGTTTAAAGTTTAGTTTAGATTTAATAAAAAGTACAATGGTCCTACTTGCAATTCAGGTTGCGTTTCATGGAATAAGAGTCACTCGTCTTGATTTACCGTACCATAACCCATTAAAAGCTTATACCGTTCGCGTGTGTCAAGCTTTTTAACGTCGTTGCCGGGGAGCGTTTCACGTGTATCAGGTACGAAAATGTGAAAATAAATATAAGCGAACAAAAATTAAATTTTTACAATACCAAGTTGCAAGACAGACGTTATTAATTTCCCAGCATTGACAGCAGCAATAGTTCCCAAGGATAGAGATATCTTTTTTTTTTTTTGAAATAAACAAGGACAAAGATAGCCGATCTGATCACCAAATCATGTCCCTCTTTTTACGTCATCAGGACTAGTTCGTTGTGGGCTTTGACTGAAGAGAAGTCCAAGTGGGATAAGAACTGAAGCGAGTCCATGCATATCTGTTGTTATTCTTGAGAAAAGTAGGGTCCTACTTTTCTATTATCTCGACCATTGAATGACACCAACGGTCAGGATCGTTTATACTACTCCCGAGGGCGAGGCATACTCACTTTTTTCCAATTTCCTTCGTCTCATTGACGCTGTGACCTGCCCAGGACCTCTCTCTTCTCCTGTTATTCCACATCCAATTTACATTTCTATTATTATCCACACTTAATAATATTAAATAATAATAACAATTAAAGAAGAAGTATTAGAACAACGTAATCTTAAAACTAGATTTATATTGAGGATGAATGTTATTAATTCAATTTATAGTTTTTGTATGAAAGCATGTATCAAGTTATATCAAATTTACATAGTTGATTTAATTTAAATTCATATACTTAGTAAAAAATCACTTTTAAGGTATCATATGCATGGTGTCATTATGACGATTATAAGAACACATTTAATTTTGTATATGCTTAATAATGTACCGATTTCTAAATAATAATTTGAAATATTGTACCCAAATTAATATAGGTCCCACATTTTAATCAAATGTAGCTAGATATGATTGATACAAGTTATCTGTAATTACATTGTATTAGTGGACATTAGAATTAATCCCATCCTCTTTTTTCTGATTTTTTTTTTTTTGGCATAAAAGCTTGTAGTAGAAACAAAATACTATAGAGTCATCAAAAAAATTATATGGCCTACACATGGACCATTAATTTGGCAAAAAAAAAAATTATGATATGCACAAAACACTTAATAAACTGCTGACCTGCTGCTGTACGTGTTGATGTGGGATAGCAAAGGTTAATAGTTGGGGAGAAGAAACAACATCCATCATCTCTAAAGAAACAATATTCCCGGCCGGTCGTTAGAAAGAGGTGAGCATTTAATAGGCAGTCGGGCAGCAAGGGCAGAAACATTTGTCGAAAAGTTTTACCTGTAGAGAGGATCATGATTCATGAATCTTGTTGGTTAGCCCAATCAAACGGAACACAACAGCGGATATGAATTCAAGAGGAGATTATTCTCAAAAAAAAAAAAAATTCAAGTGGAGAGGAACCGTCGAACCGAACACAACAACAAGCGCCGCGCCAAGCATGAAAAATTGAAAATAAATCAGAAATAGCAAAAGGCTGCGTATTTCCGTCATGTTGCCGTGATCTTTCGGTGTATTTTAACGGAACGAGCGGGCGCCGTCAAGAAATCGGGTTTAGATCCGTCTGGATAAAGGAATCCGATAATCACAGATGTCATCAGATTTGAAATCCGACGGTGGCTAGCCCTTTGGCCCGAACCTCCGGTCCAAAGTGTCGACTCCGAGCCGCCTGTTCGGGCCGCTTGTTCAGGGTGGCTTCGCTTCTCCCCGCTTCCACTTCCACTTCGCTCAATAGTAACCACTCACTGCTTAGTTTAGTTTAAACACTTATAATATTTAATGTATATACTTTTAACCGTTGAATACGCGAGTTGGACCAGGATCATGAGACAATTATCACACCCAGAATCTTTTGGTGTGAACATATGGGATGCAGAAATGGTGTGCAATATATGGTGTGCAGTCCTCGTCGGTCTTCAGTCGGGACTCGGGACTCTCACCCAAGCGCCGCCTCCCTGACCTGCCGTACGTGCTCATCCCAAGGATTGATCAGCAACACATTGATTTCCAATACCGCGCCGATCGATCGATTTCTCATCAGATCAGAGAGGCTTAGGCAATTCCTGGCCATCAATTAATTCCTCCTAGTGCAAATTAAGGACTTGCCCAAGAAGATGCTTAGGCAAGGCAAGATCCCAAGGAGATCGAGTCTTACTGTTACTGCAGCTGAAATTCTGAGTATGTGGTATGTGGACCATCTTTATTGTCTTTGTATATACTTTTGGAATTCCATCTTTATTGTTAATGTGATTGTTTTTCGAATCAAAGCAGGCCATCCATGGATCAGAGAAGACCGAGAGGCACCTGACAAGCAACGTTACCACATTCGCACCGAGATTCTCCATGATACCACATTTCTTCTGCGATTCCGTTGGGTTCTGGTATATGTATTTCTATGCCGATCATGGTTTTACGGTTTTACCCCAATCTTGACCATATCAGTGTAGTTGGCATAGAAATACAGTTGCATCTATGCAAGAATACGAACCCTAGAAAATGGATATTTGCATAGATGCAAACCCTTATTGTTTCTAAGGCCATTTTGTCTCATGACCCCAAGGAAAAATTAGATTTTACGGTTATGGTATTATTCGGTATGCTGAATTCTCCAGCTTTTTGGAAGCCGGGAGATTCATCTTGGACACTAAATAGATTATGAAAAACGTAGGATCAAAGATGTTGTATACTTCAAGGAAAAGTATTATGTCATCTCTGCGAAAAGGACTTCTATGTGGTGGATTTCGAACCAGATCCAAAATTGAGAGTAGTTGAACCCAAGGTTGATGTCGTGGGCAATGCACACCAATTACATTTGATGGATTTCAAGGGAAATATGCTTCTTATTGAGAGAATATGTCAAAAAGGTAAACAAAGAGAATAACATTACTATAGAGTTTAATGTAATTGAACCCAACATGGCGGAAAATTGTTTGTATTTTTGGTATGATTTTGATGAATATGCAATATTATTGAGCCAAATTCTTTGATATTTGTCAATTCAAATGATTTTCCCCATTGTAAAATGAGTGGTATATACTTCACGCAACTGACTTATTCTCTGGCAAAAAAATATGGGTGACGCAACATGGGTATCTTTGACATGAAAGAGGAGACAATTAGTTCATTTTTTCCATTTGAAGAATTTCCTCCTCTCATAGGCTCACCAATTTGGTTCACTCCAAATCTGAAGTAGCATTCTCTTTTCATTGTTTTGACCGGCCAAGAGCTCCTCCAAGAACTGGCCTACACCACTTCGGAGTTTCAATTGGTAAAACTCTCTCTCTTAATTAATAGCTAAATTTCAATCCTCAATCTTTTGAAAGTTTGCTTGGGAGTAGGGATTAGCTTTGTTCTTTCAAATTAACCTCAAACTTACTGGTCAATGGCTCATATCTTTCAAAATTGTAGACGAAACTCATATTACTGGCTACTTGTATCATCCAAGATCATTTTTTGTAGCTCTTATAAAAAATGATTCAAACTTAATTATCTTTAATGGTATTTGAACAGATTTTGGTCAATTCTAGAACTGCCGACATATACTTTTGTTTTAAAGTGACTATATCTATTTGAATTAAAGGAACAAAACGAGAGGAATCAAATTCCGAATTCCGAAATGATCTGTAACACCCCAGAATCTGCAGCTTCTGGATTGTTACTTTTCTGATATCCACAACATCCAGTCCGGCCAGCAACCTACGTCGCCAAAAGAAAACACACAACAAAGAAAACGGAGTCAGCTTATCAAGCTCAGTAACCGGTTATTTTACGACGCAGCTTCTCTATAACAGATTTACAAAAATATACGCAATTAAATGTAATTCTGTAAATTAAACTCTGTTTTATAAGACCACTATCTACATGCACTGTCCTAACCGACTTAGACCGTGCCCACACATTCCTAAGTCACTTTAATCATTTAATTACGTTACACTGTTATACTAAAATCATGTTATCAAATATAAATAATAAAGACCTGTGCGACCCTTTTTCGCGCTCCGCCGATCGGGCTTGAGCTAAAAGAGGACACGGTCACCCCTCGAGGTGCGCTCTTTGGTGAAAATTTGGGGAGTGCGCTTCTGAGTGGTTTTTTTAAGTGATTGTGGGGACTTTAAGATTCCAGCGAGCGCAAGCCCTCGCTGTTAATTACCCCGGGGTGTGAATCCCGAGAACCTTTGATTAAGACTAAGCAAAGATGTTAGATGCCGGGCAAGCATTTATAATGTAAAACTTAAATAATCAATGACTTGACTTCAATGTCACATAAAAATTGGGTTTGACTTCCATGTCACGTTTAAACTTAGTTGACTTTAGTGTCACGTTCGAACCAGGTTGACTTCAGTGTCACGTTTAGGCTTTTTTTACTTCGGTGTCACGTTTAGGCTTGGTTAACTCCGGTGTCACGTTTAGGCTTGGTTGACTTCTGTGTAACGTTTAGGCTTGGTTGACTTCTGTGTCACGCTTAGGCTTGGTTGACTTCTGGGTCACGCTTAGGATTGGTTGACTTCGGTGTCACGCTTAGGATTGGTTGACTTCGGTGTCACGTTTAGGCTTGGTTGACTTCGGTGTCACGCTTGGGCTTGGTTGACTTCTGTGTCACGCTTGGACTTGGTTGACTTCTGTGTCACGCTTGGGCTTGGTTGACTTCTGTGTTACGCTTGGGTTTTGGTATTTGGGATTTTGGATTTGGGCTTTGAATTTGAGTTTTGGGTATTTTGATTTGATCTTTGGATTTTGGGACTTGGATTTGAGCTTTTGGTATTTGTGTTTCGTGTATGAGTTTTGGTGCTTGGAGTTTGGGTCTTGTGCTTGAGTTTCGGGATTTAAATTTGGTGTTGGGTTCTTGGGTTTGTGGGTCTTGACTTGGCCTAATTAAGACATCGAACAAGTGCAAAGGGCTTTTGGGTATAATTTGGACCCAAATTAATTTAAGATTTATTTCATTGCATGAACTGATGTTTCAAAATGATTCAAACTTTTAAGTTTTTGAAAATTTGATTTTTGTGTTTCATAAAATTCTATTTTAAATTTAGAAACTTTCGAGACAAATTTCATAAAATTAAGACTTGAAATGGTTTGTCAAATGGTCATTTTGTTTTAAGCACATGAAAACAATTGAATTGGGCCTTCTCTCTTTTTTTCTATCTTTCTTTTTCTTCTTCTCTGGGCCGCAGAAAGGTGGGCTCTTGTTTTCTCTCTCTGTTTTTTTAGTTGGGCCGCAGGGGGCTTCCTTTCTTTTTGTTTTGGCTTGGGCTGCACAGTAAGGGAATGAGTTCATTTCCCTTCTGTTTGAGCTGCGCAAGGGGGTTTGGATCGGGTGAACATCCTGAGCCGTCTGATGATGATCCAAGGGTTGTTAACTTTCGCCTAATCTTTTGAAATTCCCTGCTTCGCCAGGGGGACATGTGACAACATCTCGGCCGTCGATGATTAATTTCCGACTATCCATCGTCCGATCACTTGTAAAATTCATCATAAAAATTCCAGAAAAAATGTAAAATTTGTCGGGAGCACCCAAACATTATACAAAACATGTTTGCGATCTTAGATTTAGGTGTTATGGTTGAAATATGGGAGAAAATTAAGGTTCGACAGCGCTGGTACGGCAGCGCTCCAGTGAGAAATCAGCCCTTTATTCAAAATTTTTCTTAACGACAGTCCAATTTTATTTGACGAGCATTTGAAGGGATGTTTTGAACACACTTTTCATGTTGAAGACTTTTCAATTTGGTGTTTTCTTAATGTGTTTTTGAACCATTTTCATTAGAGGGGCAGTTCTGGAGACCGTTCTGCAATTTTTTTTAAAACATTTAATTGGAGGACTTAGACTTGGAGTTTTTCAATGAAATTTTTTATACAAGCACTACTCAATGTGTACTTCAAGAATATAAAATAAAATGCGGTGGTCCAATTCGTAGAATGGTACAGTTTTTTTCGTTTTTTCCTCTGCGTACCTGTAATTTAACAGTCCGGACTGGTACCGGTTTTCTGGTTTGACTTCAGAAAATCATAACAATTCATAGAAAATTCCAAAAATGGTAAAATTTCGACAAGACCTTTTTTTGGATGTTATTTACATGTGGTAACATTTTGGGTATTTTTAGACAACTAGAACTACCATTTTTCATTTTTTGTGTGAACGATGGTCGTTAATAGTGCTGCTGTAACTTTGTTGAAATTAATTGTGTGAGAGTTTTTCATGTGATTTCATGCCAAAGATGCAGGATGATTTAGCCAAATGAAATTATATCCACTTTGTTCGATTTGTGTTAATTGATTTGGGTGCTTATGTGTGCATGAGCTACACATGACAAGCTTACAAATATTATGTAAGCCTTGTTTGCTTCCAAATCACCGACACATATCGTGCAAGGTGAGTATAAATCCATTTAGCAAATATTATGCTAATAGAAGATTTAATCACATATGTGTGACTCATACAAATATTATGCTCGAGTAACGACATAGTGTTTAAATGAACACTCGCAAATATTATGCGAGGCGTTTTTTTTTTGTTTATTTAGCTAGCAAATATTATGCATAGCCCGCGGTCCTTTGATTGCATATGTGTTAGTTGGGCAAATATTATGCACCAAACTACACAATACTTGAATAAAACTTATTAACAATTCATTTTATCTCTTAATAGTGGAATGAGAAGAAAAGAAAGAAAAAGACGCAAACAAATAATAAAAGCAACGCATATTCATTTCGACACTTGATAGATACTCGATAAAGCTAGCCGAAGCCATTCTAGCTCGTCACAATGGTGAATATTACACCATTCCGACATTGGCAAATATTATGCCGATGCCGGTGCGACGAACCAAAACCGGGTCGGTTCACTCCATGAGCTTGATTGCACACACTTTCCTCAATTACCTTGATTCACTTGAAGATTTGTTACAATTTCAGTTCTTCACAGTTCAAACTATCCTAAGTTCGCTGCTCTCACACACTCTCTCCTTTTTTTTTTACAATAGCAGTAGAGACAGAGAGAAGAGAAACTTTTTTTTTGTGTCTAAGAAAAACCTGAGCTTGAGCTTGAGTTGTGAGTGTAATGCGTGGGGGAGGGGGAGAGGGGTCTCTGCTGCTGGTGGCTGCTTCTTTTATAGGCAGAGGGAGTTTGAATTGGGATTGAGGTGCAGCCGATGCTAAACTGGTCCAACAGCAGGTGCATTTCTTCGTTCTTTTACTTTGTCAACGGATGTGACTGGGAGAGGTTGGCCGGCCTTATGGTGCTCAATTCCCCTCTTTTCTTTCTTGTACCAGTAGCTTTGGTATTTACTGGCATCAACCTTTGCTTCAATTCGTGTGCCAAGCTTCATTCCTCAAAGCCAAGTCTCAATTGACGAGTCTGTAGTCATCGTTGGACAGGAAAGGGATGCCAGCATCTTCAATTTCGGGTTTGCCATATAAGACCAGCAGCTACCACTGCCTAGCTTCGTGCAATAGCTCGGTGACTCAGAGCTTTGACCACCCACTTCGCTGTAGATGTGCAAGCGGTGAGGTCGAGATCGTGGCTGTCTTTTCCTTGCACGTTGCAGCTGCTCGATCAGCCGAGATTGTGGTGTTGTCAGTTCGAAAGAGCAGGAAAGAAGAGGAAGGAGAGCAGCAGCCATCCTGGGCTTTGTTGTCATCTCTTCTTGTTCTTCTTTGTTTTATTTTGTTGTTTGGATTTTTTTTGTCTTGGCCCAGCGCCACAAGAAGAGGAGAAGCAGCCTTGCTGCTGCTGTTGCGTCTTCATTTTTCCGGCCTACAAAGTTTGATACAGGGCCCAAACAATTAGCTTGCAAAGTATCCATCAAGTTTCATTTCATTTTTTCTTTGTTTGAAGTTGAGCCCAGCACCAAGTATGGGAGTTGCAAGCCAATTTGTGAGATGCAAACTTAGCCAATTTGCTGTCTAATTAATTCAATGACTTGAATAATTAGTTTGACAAATCAAAATAAATGACTAGTCTTGTTTGAGTAATTTTGTCAAACCGAATCGGCTTAATTAAGCAACATCTGGCATTTTTGTCGGCATCTTCTATAAGTTATAAATAAGCGAGCAAATATTTTATGAAATATAGAACTACATTTCATAAAAATATATTCGCTTTATTCATATCTTCACTTGAATTTTAGGAGTTGCTTCGCCGAGTCTTGATATTTTTGCACGTCATCTCATTCCGGGTTTGCAAGTTTTTTTTTTATTTAATCAATTTATTTTTCTTTCTTGTAATGCACCCGAAGCTATTTTAAGGGTCAACAAGACCAAAAAATATTATGCAAATATTCTTTATGAAATATAGATGCTTCCTAACCTAACATACCAGACTGACTGACACAACCCAATAACCGAATCCAAACCTATCATGCAGTCATACTAGATCAACCCTACCATGCAACCATGCATTAGACCCAAACCAAGGCATACCAGACAACAAAATAGCATCCTATGCATCAGCACGTATCCTGTATCTGATCATTCCTGAGATCCAAATATCCGCATACATGCCTATATATAAACCATAGCGCTATAGTGAGGTAGCTAGCCTCCTGCCGACATCTATAATCCGGTACATAATCAGTCCAACCTCAGACCACGCATATCCAAACCATTCATGCTCAAACCATGCATATCCAAAACCAGGCATATCCAACCCATGTGTTGTCCCTAACGGCGCCTTGGGGGGGTTGAATATGGTGCCTTAAACAATTTTAGCAATTCTTGCCCAATTTAATAATTTCGGCCAAACCTTAAAACAATTCAATTCAATGGCCAACAAGTTTGCAATAAAGTAAATAAGGATGAGTAAGAGAAAATGCAAACAATGAGCGGAGACACGCGGTTTTTAACGAGGTTCGACAAATCGGCTTACGTCCCCGGGGTAACGCTACCAACTCGGTGGTGCACCTTTCCTATTACCCGCAAAGAAAGGAAGTACACAACTCGGTGATCCCTTACACAACAAACGGGCCGTCACCGAGGTCGGAGGAGAGGCGAAACTCAAGCTCCGGAAGAAAACTAGCTCTTGAACTAAGCCTCTTACAAGATCTACGATCTATGGTGTACTTGAGGCTTGAATCACAATGATTTGGCTATGAAAAGCTCACTCAACAATGGAGTTTAGTTCTAGGGTTTTCTCTCTTTCAACAGATTTAGAAATGGGGCAAAAGTTCTCTTTTCGATTTAGGAGAGAAAGATATTTATAGTGGTCCCGTGACAATCACCCCAGTGGCCCAACTCCTCGTTCCGTTATAACAGAACCGAGTTTCCGTTATAACGGAAACTGGAGTTGGCTACTTTTATAAAGTCAGAACCCTTCCGTTATAACAGAATTTCTGTCAGTTTTAATGGTACTTTGGATGGTCAACGATACATATGACTGTTTGATATTTTGTGATTTTACCGTTAGAATGTTCCGTTATAACGAAACAGTGATTCCGTTATAACGGAATCTGGGGCTGGTTCTATTGTTTGAGCTTTTCAATGCTATCAATAGTGAATGTTTGAAATATGTAAATCTACCTAAATTCACTATTATATTTAACCCATAAAATCAATGATACGCTAATCAAAATCTTGAGTTATTGTCATCATCTTTAGCTTATCTTGTCTTTTAATGCCGTTGCTTACATGCTTTGAGTTCTTGATAATTTGCTCAAATAATTCTCCTTAAACAAAGGACATTCTCAAAGAAATTGTTAGTAATATAGTTTGATATTGTTTTAGAAATCGTCAAATAAGAAAAATTATTTGAAACAACACCATGCATGTCCAGACCAGGCATACTCAGACCAGACATATCCAAACCATGCATACTCAAACCAGGCACATCCAAACCAGACATATCCAAACTAGGCGTACTCAGACTAGGCATATCCAGACCAGACATATTCAAACCAGGCATATCCAAGCCAGACATACTCAGACCAGGCATATCCAAGCCAGACATACTCATACAAGGCATATCCCATCAAGACATACTCAGACCAGGCATGTCCCTGCCAGACATACTCAGACCAGGCATATCCAAGCCAGACATAGCTAAACCAGGCTTACTTAAACCAGACATATTCAAACCATGCATATCCAAACCAGCATATAACCAAGCATACTCAACCCAAACCCGACCCTCAACTATAACTAAGTTTGATAACCATAACTACATGCATGACCATACTCACATACCAAACAGATAACATAAAAACCAACATGACATAGTCATACTCCAACCCGAAACCAGCATCACACATGCATCTCAAACCATTCCAAAACAATATTAAACATACACAGATAACAACACCCAAGAAATCAAGACAATTTAGATCAACTGATCCATATCACAAGTCACAAAAAACTCAAACAGATAACTGGAATCAAATACAAGTTATAGAGAAGTCTGATTACCTGATACGAAAAGATTCCGATTTACGAAACTGATTAACGTCTTTTAACTCGAATTCAAAAATCCTACCGTGATCTCGAACTGACCTCCTGTCATATCCCAATAATTAATATGATTTTCCATTTATTTCCCTTTTTCCCTTTCTTTTCTTTTCTTTCTTTCTTTCTTTCTTTCTTTCTTTCAAGCCACCGCCCCCTCATTTCCACGTGGCAACAATGGGAAAGCCACGTGTCCAAGCCCCTTTTTTTCTAACTTTACAATTTAGTACCTCAAGTTTATATAAATTATGAAATAGTCCAAATGAATTATAAAAGTGTCTTTAATAAAATTACCTTAATATACCAAACATTCATTAATATTTGGGATATTACATGATCATTGTTTTGTTTCTTATCCATGTTAAAATATTCAAGTGTCGTTTTCATCTATATGGTACTTCTTTTTAGTTGGGTTGAAGTACCACTGAGTTTCTACTTAAGTAAGAATTATATATATATGGAGAGATACATTTTGTTTACTCGTGTTTCAGGCTGCTATGAGATGAAGATAAATGAAGCGAAGAAGAGAAGCACGATATGATCACCGGGGGTTAATGTGTTTTTTTTGTTCATTGAATCCATTTGTCGTGATGCACCGCATATCTATATTTTATCAGACTTGTATCTTTATTTTGACCTAAAATTCCTAAGTTCATATGCATTTAGGTAGTAGAATGTCTAGATTCTGGTTACTGCTTTGCTTTGGTCCAATTTTCAGGTAAATAGAGCTTTTGAAGCTATTTGGACGGGATTTGGAGCATGGAGCAGCAAGATGGCGCTGGAGCACATTCCTTGCGGGCCGCCACCCTCACTTGCTGGCCGCAAGCACTGATGAAACTGCAGTTTCTACCTCTCGCTGGCGCTGGCAACCGCTTGCTGGGTAGCAAGCACTGTTTCAAGCACCTTGCGGGCCGCAAGACGGTTAAATCTGCATTTCTGCCTATTTTCTGGCGCCCTAGCCTATTTAAAGCGGACTTTTTAGGTCTGTCTGGATCATCAGGGAGGAGAGCATCGTCCAGAGACTAGAGAGCAGTTAGGATTGCTTGCTTCACCATTCTTTGAAGGAGATTTCAGACAATTCTTCCTTCAAAAGTAGAGATCAAGTGGATTCTAGTCATTCTTCGGTTCTATCATCATGAATTCTTTCTTTTACTTGTTTTCCTTGTTTTCTTTAGTCATGACTGAGTAGTTCTTTAGTTCTTAGGGTTTAGGATGATGTTTGTTTGTATGGATTGATTGTATGCTTGTTTGACTTTAGTTGTTTTCAATTTACTTAGCGTTTTCATGAAATTGTGCTTGTATCATTGCTTGTTTGTATGGTAAACCCGCGGATTAGGCCAAATCCGGTGTGGTTAAGTATATCATCTGACCAAGAACTGTTATTTGCACTAATTGGTTTTCTGTCCAAGAGTATCCGAAAGGAGAAATTGTGGTTTGATGAAAGTTGAATCGAATCTTAGAACAAAAGTGAATTGAATAAAGGTTTAGAGATAATCCTATGAATTTCTATTGAACTAAAAGTATTAAAAGTACCAAAACATGACAATTGAGGGCCTTGTAACATCTCTGGTTTAATTAGAAATTAATAACTTGAGTTAAAACATCGAACCAGAACATTACTGCTATCTATCAGTTACTTGCGGACCGCAAGTAACCCTTGCGACCCCGCAAGCATCTGCAGATGGTTACAAAACAGAGGTGCAGCGTTGATTGCGACGCAAGAGACATCTTGCGACCAGCAAGCAGCGGTGAACCCCTGACATTACCCCTTGCGACCCCGCAAGAGACATCTTGCGGGCCGCAAGCAGTTGATCCAGACAGCAAATTGATTCCGAAAATCCTGGGAACACCTTTTTAGCATCTGATTTAAGTGTTATTTACTCTTTAGCATCTTTAATTGTTTAGGATACCAATCTTTGACAAAACCCCCCCTTTTTATACCCAAAAAAAACACCAAAAATATAATCTCTTAGGATTTAGAATTGAGTTTAGGGTTTAGTTTAGATTTAATTTCCGTCCCTGCGGATTCGACCCCGACTGTACTGCACGAGATCGTACGCTTGCGATCGATTGCATATTTAGGGTATTAAAAGCCTATACCGATTCACGTGTCATGTTGTAACTTGTAATTTTTAAATTACAATTTTGACTGAAAATCAGGTCTTGCCAACTATATATGATCTCCCCAAGGACATCAATTCGTATGTTCACCATATTGGCTGCACTGGTTGAGCCGGTAAATCAGGTCTTGCCACCTCTTTCTTCGACAGTACTAACCAGTCCATGGCAAGGGAACTTGCTGGTGTGATGAAAGAAGCAAAGCAAGAAAGTTCCATCCAGTCTCAAAGGACCTTGCTTTGGTTGAAGACCAAAAGATTACATGATACAATGTATAATTTCGCATAATATTTTAGAAGATTTCAAATGTGAAAAAGAAAATTTTTCTAAGCAATACTGTCAACTATATCACAGTAGCAATTTAGGCAGGCAAAGGACTGTCACGTATAGCCTAGCAAACATCTTTTTAATTTATAATAAAAAAAGAAGAAAAAGAACTCAAATTCCTGTGAAAAAAAAAATTTGCGTCTGCATTCGAGTAAAGGTTTCTTATTGGACCATCTTTGATTGGTCTTCTTCTCTGCACAGTCTGAGAGGTGTTTCAACCAACGAAAACCAAGATTACTCCCAGACTCAGCAGCAATCTGATACTATATATTCTTTTGCCAGTTTCAGTGAATCTTGTTCAAGTTTCTCCCCTTTCTTCCTAGACTTTCCAGTAGAATTAAATCTTGTAATAACTTCTAGGATCTCTACACCTGCCCATATTCAGTCAATGGTAAGAAAAAAAAAGTATAAAAGACAATCTTATTAATTTGCAGATCACTTCTTTTTAGTTGCCTCATAGTTAGTAATTCCTAACTGGAACCGTGTATATAACCAAAACTTGTGTTGCCATGTAATTTTAAACATTACAAAACATCATCCCTACTCTTCACTAAAATTCACAACTCATTGGGGTAAATTTGGCACGATTGATTTTTTTTTGTTTTGTTTTGCATTGCACTAACATCACAGCTGGTTCTATCTTTCTACAGGACGTCCAGAAAAAAAAAAATGTCAACTGAATGAATAACAAATACGACAATACCATAATACAGTATAGTTTGGTACATGTATGACCCAAAAAATTATAGAAGTTATTAAATTAATAAACAATAATGTCAGTTTGAATGCCTTTAAGGAAGAGTGATCCACATGCAATGTCAGCTCCAGCATGTCCCTGATTTAAAAGAATAGAAACAAGGAAGAGACGAAATGTTATTGCAACTGAAAATTGGTTAAAGTAGTATGACAACTCGTTGCATTCACTGTTCGCAACTGATGCCATGCTTGAGATTTAATGAGCCACCTGAACATAGAATAGGATTCTTCTACAAAATCCTATAACTTCTGTCATACTTAACAAAATTATGTTTTCGGAATTGTTTGTTGCAAACATATTATGAATGAGTTTCTTCCAAAAAAACATGCAAAAACTATACCTGGCTTATAAATGAATAAAAAAAAGAAAAAATCTTTTTAAATCTGCACATGAAAGAACCTTTTCTGACGCTCGCCAAGGAGGGAGCGAGCGAGCGCCAGAGAGATCAGAGATCAGAGATGCATGCATGCGATGCGGGTCCACATCTGCTGCATAAAAAACTATGGCACGATCTTGCCATAGTTTAAAAGGTCCGTCGGATCATTTAAATGGCCCACATGTTTAGAAATAGGGGGTGTCTTTTAACTATGGGTCCCACTTTAATTGACACAGAAAAAAGTATGGCACAACGGTCAACGGTGCCATAGAAAACTATGGCAGCGGATGTCATTCCCATGCGATGCGATCGATCACAGATTTAACGGGCCGCAAATAGAAACTTTTCTATGGACGCCTCCTTTTCATTCTTGCTTTCTCAAGAGAGAACCTAGCTAGCTTTCCATTAATTTTGGATCATCAAACTTTTCTTTAACAAACAGCAGCATCCACAAATTATTAATTAAATATAAGTTATCAAGGCCACAGGAAGTGCATGCTTAAATATTTTTATTTCTATGAGATAATGGCATGCAGCACTCTATCTTACCATTACCAGTAAACATTTGCATCCCAATAATTAAATTAAGCATGGTTAGCATTTTAGCAAGACAAAATATATAGCAGCTAGAAGCCTAGAACTCCTATTGAAAAATACAAATATACAACAAAGATTTCATTTGCTGCTGCCACTGTCAAGTAATGCAACACAAAGACTGCAGAAGATGCAACTAACATTGTGGATAAATATATCAGCATGCCAGCATCATTGATTCATTATCACCATATTTGTTTGCCCTACAAGTAACAAGCCAACAACTGTTCTCGCAAGCAACACGACAATTTATTAATTAATTAGCTTTAACTTTAAGCCTGAAGAACTTGGCAATGAACAATGTGACTCTTGACTCGGTTCCGACCAACAACACTCAACCATAGATTCGTCACAAATGTCTTGATCTGCCCTTTGCTTCTAATCATCTCCCATTGATCATGAGCATCTCCACTCACATCTACAAGCGAGATGCTCATGTCATTCCTAACTACGCACAATTTTCCATTAAGCGCAACCAAAGCTGCCGCTTCTGAACTCCGTGAAAGTGAAACCCCTGAATAATGTTGCTTGCTATCCCCAAACTTGCACCAAGAATGTGTATTCTTGTCGTAAACTCTCAATTTACACCCGTCCTTACAATCTACCATGAACAACCGGTCATTCAAACATACACTGGGGTTTCTCCAACCAGATACCATGTTATCAAAAACAGCACACCAGGCATCTGTCTTTGGACAATAAACCTCGCTGAGCACCTCTCTCTGAGATCCAAGGCCTTTCAAGTACCACCTCCCTTCATAGACCATCCCGATGAATGGTACCATGGGAACACACATTTCAGATATGAAAGACCACCGGTTTTGGACTGGGTCAAACACCTCAGCCGACCGGAGAGTTCTACTCCCGCTCTCACTCTCTCCTCCCGCAACATACAAACAATTGTTCATTACACATGAACCTAAGAAATGGCGACGCCTCAGCATATCTGGTGCCCGATGCCATCTGTTGGTCCGTGCACTGTAGAATATCACTCTTCTCATGCAACCTTTTCGAGGATCCCTCCCACCGAACATGTACAAGAGGCACCCACTCAGGACTGCACAGCCGAATCCAACAGCTTCAGAGTACTCAACTGGTACAGGGGGCAGGGGGTGCCATAACTGGGACACTGGATCAAAAGCGTCCCATGATATGCGACCATTATTGTCCCTTTTTATGACATAAATCCATTCTTCCGCGAGGCCATGGGTTCGGCGAAGGGCATAAAAGTAATTCCCTGACAGTAGACGGTGCCATCTTTTGCACACAAGCCGGAGCTTGTGGTGATCTGATCTCGGGACACGAATCAGACAGGCTATGGCTAGGTCGTCAGGAAGGTTTGGGATGAGAGGGGACTGACAGCGAGCGCGCTCAACCTGCAGTTCCGTCCTCTTAGTCTTAGGCTTTGAGGGGTGGATAGAGGCACGGAGATGTGGCTGGATGCATATCTTGGCTTTTGGGACATACTTCTTTGAGTCAGCAAATGCTTTCAGGTCTGTGTCAGCTCGACAAAGGCATGACGTTGATGTGTCAACCTACATAAGTGATAGGAGAAATGTGTAATCTGTCAGTGTCATTACACTATTTATTTCCCCAGATTTGAAATCATAGATACCAGTAAATTCTGAAAAATAAATATATAACAACAACAACAATAATTAAAGCCTTTAGTACCAAACTAGCTACTGCGGTTTTGGGTTCGGGTCAATGCAGGTTCATTTATTTAAGGTTAGTCATGTCTTAATTTGGTTCATTTTGGCTTAAATTAAATCAAACATGATTAGCCCATATAGTGAATTAAGTTTAAGAAGATGTTGAAATGACTTGCCCAAATTTATGAGCTAAGGCCTAAGGTTGGGTGGGTTGGTAAAATCTTGGCTCAGGTTTTGCCCACAAGTTAAACAAAGAAGTCATTGTAGATAATCAGAGGGAATTAATTAATTTCCTAAACATGATTCTGTTATCATTACTAATTCTGAGCAAAACCACTCGCATGTATTTAATGTTGTTCCTGTTTTTAGTCAAGGCTCTGTATAATAATATAAACAATCTAAGAGTATTATTGGGAATGAAATGAAAGAATAATTAATTAATTAAGACTAATCTAGCCATATAGAAGCATGACCCTATGGCATAATCAAACACTAATCATTACTACATTCCAAGCATATGAAAAGCAGGTGTGGTTAAAAAGGGCCAAGTAAAGGTTAAAAAGAAAAAAAGCACCCCACTTTTGATGCAAGATTTAAACCCAAAGCGACAAGAGAAGGTGACATACCAACGGAGCGTGGTTTCTTCTCTGCATCATGATCTGGTTTCTTTTCTTCAAGTTGAAGCAGACACCTCAATATCTTCCTTCACCTTTTTTTTTGTTTCTATATATATTAGGAGTAAATTATAAAATTATAAATTAACGAATGTTCCAACAATTAAAACAAACCCAATTCCATAAATCTCATAAATGGTATATATGTAGATTGAGAATCACACCAGACCAGAGCAAGTAATGAAGTAATGAAACCCAACAAAGGTTTGTCAAGGAATTAAGGTGGGTTTTACAAGAAATAAATGGGAGGAGGTGATGAAGAAGGTGGAGTTGTTGTGTTAATTGTGTAAGTGGCAAACAAAGGAACAAGGAGAATAAAATGCAACCACCACCACCACCGCTAGCTAACTTGTTTGCTCTCTCTTTCTCTGTGTCTGTCTGATTCTCTCTCTTAAATTATATATATCCAGTATAGTTTTCAATTCAAACTCGATCGAGAGATGATGAGGCAAGTTCTCTCTCTCTCTCTCTCTCTCTCTGAGCAAGAATTTAATGGCACAGTCTGTTTGTTGCTCTCAGCGATCAAGGGACCCAGAAAGAGAGAGCACTAAATAAATTCCATGGGGCAGTATTTATTGCGAGCTCTGCACTCTGCACTAGTTGGGAAGTTGAAACATGGGTCCCTTCCATAATTTCCATTGCCTCATTAGTAGTACCTAACTTAGATTTTTGTGAGCTTTTTTTATCTGAAATTTTTATTGTATATATGTCTGTGGTTTCTCAAAAAAATATATATACGTCTGTCGGTCTGTGGCTGAAACCACAGATTGACCCAAACCACTGACAAAACTGAAGTCAATGCCAACATAATTTTTCCTTATGTACAGTACTATCTTCAGTTAGTTTCACAAGAGTTTTATATCGCGCTATTATTACATGAAAAATTGAAAATTCAATAGTTGGATTAACAACAAAATTACACTACAAATTGAATAAGAGGACGTTGTCAATTACCGATGACAAGAATATTTCAATTAGTGATTTAAAGACGGTCCCGGTCGGTTCAAACCCGTTCCGGTCCATGGGATTTTCCGGTTCGGGAACCTCAGAAAAATTTTGGACGAATGAAGATTGGACCTAGTTTAGGACCGTCCCTCCCGGGTTACTCGAATTGTTCAGGTTATTTGGTAAAAAATAAAAAAAAACACTCCAAAAAAAAAAAAGCGGAAAAAATATATAAAAATATATTATACCTATTTTATACCACAATAATCGAAAAGAGTACTTTAAAAAACTAAAAAAATAAAATTATATATTTTAAACCAAAATATATATTTAATGCTAAAAAATTATTTGTAAAAAACCGACATATATATTTTTTATGCTACTAATCGTTTTTAAAAATAAAAATTACCCTCCTTTAATTTCCGGATTTGGAACCAGCGATGTTACTAACATATACGGGTTCCGACTTCTTATTTTTTATTTTCATTTTTTTTTACCTCGGGTTTTTACCCCGGGTTTACCTCGGTATCTCGGGTTACCCAGTACCTCAGGTCGGGTCCCAGGTTCACTCAAGTCGGGTTTTCTCGTGAAATTTTTTGTGGGTTAGATTCCTTTAATTCCTTGCGGGAACCGTCCCTCCCAGCCTTTCCGGGTTGCCTGGGTTACACCCTCAGGTCGGGTCGGTCAGTCCATTTTCCTCGGACTCCTCGGGTTGGGTTTGGACCTCTCAGATTTTTTTAAAACACTAATTTTAGTCATTCACATAACCAAAAGCACCTTATTAAGTTATTATCAACTTTTCTGAAAACAAGATGTCAAGATAACTATTATCAATACGAAAACATCTCGTGTTTATGAATAACTATTGACACATCTATAGTATACAAATTTTACAACAATTATATTTAACTTTGTAACATTTATACGTAATATGTAACATCTAAACTCTACGGAAAGTCAATCAACTTTGTAACTTTTAAATATAATATGTAACATTCAAACGTTATACACCGTCACTACAGACGTTAGATAATATCCTTATCAGAAAAATATATCTCCTACAGTAGTCTATACTCTTAGGGTGTGCTCCAATTGAGGTGAATGGATGGGAGGGGAGAACCATATTTAATCTTGCTTCCGAATTAAAATCTGAGAGGTTAATGGATGGGAATGGAGTGAACTACTCTATTAATTTTCTCCATATTTTGTAACCTCCAAATTTGAGGTATGAAAAATGTAACCTCCCTCTCATTTTCATCCTTCCCTTCCCTTTCCATCCAAACTCGGGAGCACATAGCCTTACTCTATAGTGTACAAATAAAAGGAGTAGCTCCGTAAATTAACAGTTCAGATTAGCCAGAGATGTAAATATTAAAATATATGTACAGACGTACAGTAAAGGTTGCAATCATGACGGTAAGTAAAACCAAACCAATTGAAGAGAGAATAAGCTATATTCAATATTCCCATCCAACATGACAAAAATGTATATGTCAGGTTCCAACGCAAGTCTTTTCTAAGAAAGTGTCAACACAAGGTTAGGATATCCTGGAAGGGTGAGAATCTGCTGTCATAGTTGTGATGGCACCACGTGCCATACTTTTAATATCGACAGTTCATATTAATATCGACGGCTGAGATTTTGTAGATTGTAGAAGACCGTTTTTTGTGGGTCCCACTGTTATAGACACTATGGCATGTGGTGCCATCGAAACTATGGCAGCGGATAAAAATCTATCGTGGAATGACTCGCTAATAGTAAGATATATAAGAGGGAGTCTACAAGTCAGAACTGAAAATTAAATGTCCTCCGTCCGTTAATACAATCAAAATTGAGTCGTAGTCGTACATATATATCAAGTTCTCCTGGAGGAATTGTAAGTTTGTAACTTGGGGGAATATTCAAACTTGATAATCACACGGGTTGACCGGTCCATTCGGATGGATTCTTCTTCTTCTTCTTCTTCTTCTTCTTCTTCTGCTTCAAGATTAATCAGCGTTCAGCTCTGAATTGACGTGACAAACTTGAATTAAAAGTTTAAAAATATTTAAAAAAAATTATATAGATATATTATTTGCTTTACATATTGATACTATCTTAAATTTTAATAAATTTGGATATCGTTCGAGATAACTTACTAAAATTTTGTATTCTTTTCAACAATTGGAAATTAGTAGATTTTGATGGACTATTAAATAAAATTTAAATTAAATGTCATAGAAAACATAATCACTCTATAAGGTTCAAATACATATAAAAACTTCTTTTTTTCAATTTTAATATTTTATAAACAAGTTTTTCAATTTTTTTCAACCAATCCCTCCTCCATCGATTTTTACGTAATAAAACTAGATGACGTCGTGCTGATCTTCTTTGGAAGATAATTTTGAGTTTAGAGTTAACAGATAAGAAGAGGAGGAAGAGGAAGAAGAGAGGAACTCAAACAAATTCTATTTCATATCAAAAGTCTGCCTTCTCTTACAATCACCATGCTATTTAAAACCAAACCATCTACTTGCCTAATTAAAACATATCTCTTCATTTTCTCTAATTAAGTAGTTTGGCTTGGAAAACAAACTAATTAAAACAGAAAATTAAAACTAGTTTGGCTTCAACGGATCTTCTTTGAATGCTTAGTTAATAAAGAAATTTAACCAGCGTACAATTCTGTTCACCAGATACATGAAGAAGTTTAACCAGCGCACAATTATGTTCACCAGATACATGAAGAAGTTTAACCAGCGTACAATTCCATTCATCCTTATCTGGTTCAGAAATTGAACCATCGTCACTAGAAGCATATATCTTGATTATATTCAAGTATTCAACTCTTACTATATACAACTATTTCTCATGAAACTAAAATCATTTGTCATTTGAGTAGTGATTTCATAGTTTGTGGCTACTTGTGCAGTTGTGGGGAAAAAAATAATTCGATAGTGTTGACAGTGGACGCCATAGCTTAATTATTACCAGATGTTTATTTGCAGGAACCTTTAGGCCCTGTTCGATTGGAAGGTTTTCACCGTGGCTTTCATGGTTTTAACAAAACAAGATTTTTTTTAAGCCTTGAGCTGTTCGGTGACCTTGTTAGAAGCCCGGGCTGGCGCTGCAAAACAGAAAAAATTATGCTAAAAACCAGGTTTTAAAAAAATCAAGTTGAACTTGAGGTTTACGTGGCTTTGGTCTCTTCCGGAGGAAATAATGCATATTTGTTTGTATTAATTAAACCTTACACTTTTTTTTCAAAACAGGAAGGAATTGAACCTTACACTTGTACGTAACTCCACAATTAAACGGCACCAACTATAATATATAAAATAAAATTGTCACTTTAAGCAATTTATATATGAATTCATTCCTTTCTCAATATCGTTAAAAGATTAATCAAAAAAAAAAAAATTTATATGAAACACTTTGTTACAAATAAAGTTGCGAATATATATAATCAAACTATTAATTAATGATATTATCTAATATGCTTAAAAATATTACCCGTTCCATTACTATTTTTTAAACGTATTACACATAAATAAGATTATACAAACCACTGTATAACCGTAGTTTGATATCAAACATTGTTCATATCCAATTAAATAATTAGATTGCATTGACTTATTTGTATAATCTTAGCTTCATGAGGTTAAGAATATGATTGACTTCACAATAATCATTCGTATTTTCTAGATAAATATTACAAGAAACTTAATTAAAAGAAGGTAACTACTATACAATATACTGATTTTTTTGCTTCTTTATTCTGTAGTTATATTCAAAGAAATCAAACATGACTGTAGAAATCTATGGTTTTCCATCAAACACTTTCAACAACTAGCCGTGACTTGCCATAATATAATTTCTACGATTTGTCATAACCGGGGCTTGCTAAGTTGCAAACTTGGCTTCCTACCATTATAATTTTTGAAAACCATACAAAGTTACGAAACAGAACACACCCTTAGGCTGTGCTCCACAAATGGGTAGAGAATGGAAGAGGAGGGTTGTAAATGAACCGTAACCTTCCAAATCAGGGGTAGGGTTCTGATGGAAACTCAATACAAATTATGTGCTTTGTTCCCCTTCTCTCCCCTCCTCTTCCATCGTGTCCCCTCCAAAAAAATTGTTTGTGCATGGAGCAAGGTTCTTGACTTCGGCAAAGTAACAACAAAAGCGGTCACCCCTCCATTCCCCTACTCTCCCCTTCTCTACCCCTCTCTGGAGCGTAGTGTTAGGGTCTGCTCCAAAAGGGGGAGAGGAGGGGAAGGGAGGACTGACTAAGTTTGGAGTTACTTGCTCAAAGTCATGTTACTAGCTTCATAACTACAATTACTAGAAAGAAGAGGATGATAACAAAACACAAATTGTAATTATAATGCAATTAATATGACCTTAGACAGGTAACTCCAAACTTAATAAGTTCTCCTCTCCCTTCCCCTTCCCTCCTCTCCTCCTTCTGAAGCATACCCTAAGACTTTCATGCCATGAATTGTGTACGTGGATGTTGCAAATTTGTATGACACATTTCACCTAATTAATATCTATTTGTACATGTAGTTGCATGGGAATAATATATTTTAGTGTAATGTTTTCCGGCCACTTTATTTTATTTTATAAGCAATAATTGGGAATTAAGAAGAATACAAACTTGCATGTCAGACAACATAAATAGCTAACTTTTTGTTGTTATATTATTGAATATTTGAATTTCATCGACTGAATTAATGTTGCATGGGCTGCATTTTTTGCTTTCATTTTGGGCCCATCTTTAATTTCTAGCTGGAAACTGAAAGCCCGTGAGGGAAATTACTCTGGTCCGTCCGGGTTACGCCACTAATATAATATCTCAGATACAGCACGAGCACGTCTTTCAGCCTACATTTACACGTTATTTTATGCCATAAATTAAGCCCATAGTTAATTTGGAACATTTAAATTGAGGGACGGGATCAATGGATGATGTTTACCTTTAACAATTTTGACAATGATACATTCAATCAATTTTAAAAAATATTTAAAAGTTTTAAAAATATGAAAAGTGTATGTAGGTGCATTGTGTAATTTATGGATTGATTATACTTTTAATTATATTTTATTTAAGTAAAGTTTGATGATTCATCAAAGACTCGTTAAATAACTACAGTTGCAAATTACATACAATTTTAATGAGTTGTTAAACGATATTTAAATTGAATAAAATTTGACATATTATCAATTTATTAGGAGACCAACTAATAGTCCCCCAAGTCCAATCCCCCTTAAAATTCCTCCAACTTTCTACTTTTGGTAAAAAAATGTGCTGAGAATGTTGCCAAAAATGGTAAATTCGCAACTTTTCGCTGATGTACTTCTTCCCAATGTGTTTAATTCAAAACACTTCAGCGTCAAAATTTTAGAGCCATAAGTGTTTACATAGGTTACATAAGTGTTTATATAGATAACGCAAGTGCTTATATAGGTGATCCAAATATTTTAGTAGTTGTAAAAAGTGATTCAGTTATTTTAATATGAAACTTAAGTACTTAGATGAGCGATAAATGTGTTTATACGAGAGACAAATGTGTTTAGATAAGTAGCAAAAAAGTTTTTAGATGAGTAATATGTGCTTATCTAGGATACAACATGATTATCTACATGAGCGAATCTTCATCTAAGATTTTGTTAGACGATATTAAAGAGATAAGATAGATCGTCGGAGAAGAGCCATTGATGAAGAGATAAGAGCGTGATCATCAAAGTGATTGATTTTTGGAAGAGATAGATCACCGTAGAGATCGTCGGATAAGATAGACCGTCGAAAGAGATGAATCGTCGGAAGAGATGGGTTGCCGGAAGAGATGGGTTGCCGGAAGAGATGGGTCGCCGGAAGAGATGGTTCATCGGAAGAGATCATCGGAGAGCAATTAGTTCTGTACAAAGAGGAGATTAAGAGACAAGTTCGAGTTGAGAAGAGAGACGTATAGAACAATTTGAATTTGGGAGAGGAAGGTTGCTAAAATGGTAACAATTGATTTATAAGAGTGTTATATGGTGGGTAGAGGATAATAATGGGGATTTGAGTTGGGGGAGAAAAGCTTTTTCTCTACATTAAATTTAAGTGACATTGATAGCTCTGCAAAACTCGTCAAATTACAAGCATTAAGAAATGCATGCATCAAATTATATTAAAATTGATTGAAATTAGAATGTTATCAACCTAAAGAAACTAGATATCTAGTTGCGGCTCCGCCGCAACTCTTTCCTGGTGGAACTGGGAATGTAGGTTTGGAGTACGTCAAATAATTGTTACATTTTTGGTGATCTTTTATTTGTGAGGTAATTTCTTTGTAAATAATATTTTTTTGAAGAGTTACTTGTGTATGTTACTTTAGTTGGTTTTTTGAGATGAACTAATGGTAATAGATAACTGGTTGTGCCTCCAGCAGAACCCTGAATACTGTGCAACAGAGGCATACTCCTTTATAATATGTGAGAATATTAATTTATTAATTATTGTAACATGATTTGTATGCAATTAACTTAATGAAATGAGCATATTCTGACTGCTACAAAAACTTAATTCACCTATGTCTGTGCTATGCGAGCATACTTTTATTGTTCATTCAAATTGCGGTACATAGCAAACTTAACAATACCAAAAAGGAAAAAAAGCAAAAGAAAAGAAACAAAAAGGTGGAACGCAATTTTGGAAGAAACAATATCCAAAATGGAATTAAGTCTAAGTCACTCAAATAGAGTGAATCATGTATTGTTCATCTTTACATGTACGTTAACAACATTGCAAAATCTTAAGCTCATCTAACCCAAATAAAATGTTTAATATATACAACTAGTGTTGTGCTCCCCGCCCGTGCCCTTCGCTCGCCCGGGCCCACCCGGCGTCTAGGGTCTGGGCGGGCGGGTCTCGAAGGACAAGGGTCTGGATATTTATTGTCGCCCCCCGAAACCCGCCTGCCCCTCGTCGCCCTCCTCGCCCGTGCCCTTCGCCCGCCCCCCGCACCCGCCCACGCCCGCCCTTACCCGCCCTTCCCACGCCCGCGCCCACCTACACCTATAAATATACCCATACATTCAAATTCATTTCACATAAACAAACTATCAAATTCTCTCAACCTCTCACTCAATTACAATTTACAAGTTTCTTAGTTTCTAAAATTATATTTTACTTTATTTCTTTTAAAATATCAAAATAAAAAAAACATAAAACTTATTCAAACTTACAAAAGTTTGCAAAGAATTTGCAAAAAAGTTTTGAATTTTTAGACAAAAAAAACTTATTCAAACTTATAAAATAAAGTTACTGGAAAATCGTCGGAATCCGCCTAACCCGCTAGAATCCGCCCTAACCGGCCGGCAACCTGCCCCACCGCCCCCGCTTCGCGGCCGCCCAACCCAAGACCCTCACCCGCCCTTGGCCTCCAAGCCTGACGGGCAAAGGGGCGGGCAAGAGCATCCCCTCGGGACAAAACCCCCCTGTAACCCGCCCGTCCGTGCCCGCCGTAGCCCATCGCCCGCCGGGGCCTGCCCGCCCGTGTTGGCATAACACTATATACAACATTACAATATCTTAAGCAGTAGAAAAAAAAAAAAAATCTACCATAGTTAGGTAAGTACCCCTTTAACAGTACAATTTGGAAAGAACATAAGGGAATGACATCAATTGGTTAACTTAATTAAAACAAGAAATAATTTTCCAAATTTTCAAATTCAATGAAATTTGAAATAATATCACTCTATAATCTTAAAAAAAAAATTGTCTACAAGTTTAAAACAATACCAGCAAAATTATCTGGACCCCATGCGATCAAGATCCAACAATCAATAACCAATGGATCATTCTTTAAAAAAAAAAAAAAAAAAAGTACTGTTCATATAGCACTGTTCATGGGCCCACCGGTACTATTCATGGGGCCCACATATTTGGTATCCCATACATTTAAGTTTTTTTTTTCTCCCTTTTTTTTTAAGATTTATTAAGAACTTCGTTAAAAATCTGATTATTAAGAATGTCAAGATAAAAGTATTGTGAATCGACCACAATAGTATACCGTTGCGTGTTAAAACTGATTTGTCGATTTGTTAGTTAGTTGCAACTATCCTATAAAGAATGGAATCGCGATATACGATCTCACGAAACTTGTCAAACATGCTCGAATTAAATAAATCTGAACAATCAATTTACACTATACGACACCTTAAATAAATAAAATAACAGTGGGATTTGGATTTCGATTTCGATTTGGTATCCCATCAATCAATTAATTGACGACCGTCTAATTAATCGTTATATTATACACATGACATGGCAATTTGTCTATCAGTTCCAAGTTTCATCTAATCAATCAGTTCCGGCTTCCGGGACCTCGTCTTCAATTTTTCTTTTTTGTTTTTTTTGGCCCTTTAAAACATTTTTTTTTTCCATTTTTAATAACGATATATGAGTCAATTCAATTGATCTTTCAACTACCAAAAAAAGTCAGAAACCAACTCAGTTCGATGTAGGGGGGCCACCAAATGATATAAAAAAATAATTACAAGATTTCATGCATCATCAAACTCGGTTTCTGTTTTTTTTTTCATTATTATTATTGTTATTAATTTTATTATTTTGATAGAATTATGGGAGTCTAGCTCCTGGAATTTTATTTTGTGCTAGTAGAGGTTTAAACTCATTACCGGTAAGAAATCAACCTAGTTTGAGCAACTAGCTAGGCCATCCGCGGTGACGAATGATTATTATAAGGTTCATTCTTACCACTATGTAATTTGGATCCTCCGAGAACAAAAAAGTAACAAGTAAAAGATCTTTATATGTGATCAATATAAGAAAGATTTTTTTTTTTTTTAAATTGAAAACCTGTAATACTTAGAAAAATCTATAGATAAAAAAAACGCGTCAATCATATGTGCAGTTAGAATCACAATTATTCTTACCCAAGAAAAAGAAAGGAAAGAATAAAAAAAAAAGAGTGGTTATGCTATGGATCGGTTAAGCAACCTTTCATTTTGAATCGAACGGTTTTTATCAAACACGTCTCTCTAATTGTATCTGAAAGACATATTGTGACTATCCGATTATAAAAAATGAACGGTTCATATTTCATTTGATCCGTAGCAAAATTAGCCATAATAATAATGATGATGATGATGATGATGATGATGATGATGATGATGATGATGATAATAATAACAATAATAATAATAATTCGTTACATAAGTCCAGCTACGGTGCTTCCGTAAGCATTTCGGACTGAAACACTTGCAATCAAAATTCAAAAATCTGTCGTCTGAAATTTTAATCCAAATAGCTCATAATAATCTCGACATAATTAAGTTAGATGATGCAATTTTTACTATTTTAGGAACTTTATTACTATTTTTAATGATTTTTTAAAATATATCTCTTAAAATAATTAAAAATAAATCAATTTTGTATGCCAATATTTAACAAAATCATTAAAATAGCTAAATTTTTCATAAAATGGAAAATATTGTGATTCTATAAGTTAATTATGTCAAGATTATTGTGAACTATTTGGATCAAAATTTTGGACAACGGATTTTCAAAATTAGACTGCAAGTGTTTCGTTCACAAATTGTATCAAGACTATAGTATCAACTGAATAATTATGTTTTAAAATGTTTTTAGCAAAAACTACCTAGCTTTTCGTGCAACAAAACATAATGTCACGCAGTAACAATGAGCTGTGAAAAAACAAATTGAACTATTCTTTTTTTTTTAGAAAAGCTTTCTAATTACTTTTCAACAGAAATATCACATAAACTTAGCAAATAAATAAATTTGTACCATATGCACATGGTGGGGGTCCCTGAAATTACCCCTACCACTATTGAAGAATCCGGATTTCTACAGTGCATAAACTATAAAGTATGCAAAATAAGACCTGTTATTCACTAACTTTTAAATTATCATGTTCAACAGTAGAGAATGGCTTGGGTAGTACACGTAGTCAGTGATATATTTTCTATAGATGTGTAAACTATTTGATTCACTTTAGGTCTGATGAATATAGATCAGTGGCATCACAATAATCTATTGTAGTATATAAAAACGTTTGACGCAAGAAGTGTTTTTACGCAGCCACGTGTCCCAATACAAACCGTTGGATGAAATATTATGTACGGTTCATATTTTACGCGAATAGTTGCCTGCCTCCCTTTGTTTAGCCAGCGCCTCTCTTTCAGACAGAAAAAATAAAACAGACTTCTTTTTTAGAGTCCGCAAGGTTGGAAAACTTGGAAACACCTCCTTGCGCCTCTTCGCCTAAAAACTTCCTCCAATGTTGTAGAGAGATGGAGAAGCGAAGAGACGCCCCCAATCTCTGAGAGAACGAAAGAGGAGAGCTTCTAACGCTGCTGCCCTCAATCTCAAAGCAAAATCCAACCCGCCGCTATGCCTCCCCGTCGCTCTATCAGGAGCACAACGACGAACATATCTTCAGGATTTAGCACGCCGCTATGCCTCCCCGTCACTCTATCACAAGAAATTTTCGTTGTACAAGACAGCAGTGAGTTAAATCGCTGCAGGTGAAGGGATGGACAAATCTTCTCTATGATTTTCTCATTTCCCATGAAATTTTCTCTTATAACCCTCTTCAATTTCCTTTCCATTCAGGAACAATGGCATTTCAATACTCGGGCTTAATGCAAATTCCAACATAAACTTTAATTTGGGTAAAGATTCTACTTATTAATTTATTTAAATTTGATTTTGGTCTTTTATAAAGTAATCACTTTGAATTCTCAGATACAATTTAGTTGTTTCTTTTGTGCCAAATCAGTTGACCTCTAACTGACGAGAAAGCGTACTCTCTGATTTTTGGAGAATAAGAGTAAATGCAACATTGATTTAGCGTTCTAATTGAACTCTCTGATTTCAAAATTCTGCTCCAGATTTGTAACAACATGTATGATGGTTTTTGTTTCTGTATGATAGGTTCGCAAAGAGGTTCCTGCATACTGGTATGGTTTGCTGAGTCAATCTGAATGAGATATTGAGGGCCTCCCGGAAAGGCAAAACCATAACAGGTCAATGTAGTTTAGATCATTAGTTTGCTTCAAACAAGATCAATTTGTCCTCTGTACAGATCTTTACTAAAGGTTCTTTATTAGAGTACTCTAATCATGAGTTTGCTTCAAACAAGGTCAATTTGTCCTATGTACAAATATCCACTGTAGGTTCTTTATTAGGGTATTCTAATTTTTCTGCCATAAATCGATAAACATCTGACTGAGATTAAAGAGTATTTATACAAATTCATCATTAAATTAATTAATTATCTTACTTTCCACACCATAACAAAAACAAATAAGGTTTGGAACTATAGACTGCTATTGTTGTTGTTCTATTATAGCGAAAATATATTATTCAAATTGTTTTTCAGAAAATAAGCAATCCAACACTTCCATAACCGATTAAGAGTTTTATTTCAGTAAACATACCAATTAATTATTTTTTTATGATTTAATGATTGACAACACTTTGCTTGCTCATGGAATGAAGAACTGCCCAGCAAACATGTTTTTCCTGAATGTGCCCTCCTTTTTATGTAGTTTTTCACTTTAATTTTCACCTATCTTTTTCATCAATAACAAACTTGCTAATTTATATTGACTTCTATTTTTACTGAGATCCCTTGCAGTTGTCACATTTCCTCTAGCAATCTATTGTATGTGCTAAATTAGATGGTAACATCATAATAGAATTGGTTGTGAGAGCATTCTGGAAGTTTGTACAATAAACTTTGATGGTAAGTACTAACTCAATATTCATTTCTCAAGATTTCCAAGATGTCATATATAATTTGTTTTAGTGTAACTGTTTGGTTTGCCGTTTATCCATGGACCATGGAATCTCAAACGAGGTAAGCCATCAATACAAAGTACTTTAAATGTGTTATAATTGGTAAATGATTAAGCTGGTGCCTTAATATTAGTACAAACATTGCAACATTCTCATCACATATTAATATGTTTTCCAATGATAATATATGCTTGCAAACAAGACCAATTTATGGTTTTCAATGATATGTTTGTCTGCATTTTAGACTGACATTTTTTATCCTGATTACTTATGTCCATTATTGTGATTTTTTTATGTTTATGTTTTTAGTTAATTTAAAAATGTGGTGTACTTAGCATTAGATTTAATCAAAATATAAAAATTTCTTCAGGTTTATGTTATAATTATGGTACCTATTTTTCAAAGGTATATACTACTATATAGATAGATTGCCTCCTACGATTTTTTTTTTTTTTTTATATTGTTTTCATTGTTTTTAAACTCTCTATTATAACCATATATCTTTTATTGTTTTCATTGTTTGTTTAATACTATATGTGTTTATGTGCATTGTGATTCAATTGTCTTTTATTTCTTTAATGAAATTTAGTAAAGCATTGGAAAATAATCTGCAACGTCCACCTTATTTTTTTTTTTTTTCAGATTTATTATGTTTTTGGATGAGTCTTTTATGCCTAAAACCGAGGTACTGTCAAAAATGTATCGTTTTAGTTATTGTTACGAATTGACTTTTTTGTTAAATTTCATACCTTTATCTTGCTATCATGCCTTAGGTATGTTTGCTATATAAATTTTTTCATTATAATTCTTGAGTTTATTCTTATTTTTATTTTATTTTATTTTATTGAGATTACTCTTCAATTTTTTGTTATGACATGAGTCTTTTCAGTATAAAGTACTTTGCATCATATCTTATTGTAGCTCTCCAGATTTCAGATCCATCAGCTGGTTCGGTGCCAATTAGCTATTTTTTTTTCTATATAATGTTTTCGCTGTTTAGATTTGTTCTATTGTGTTTTGATTATTCTTATGTACTTTGCTTTCTGAATATATATATTTATATATACTTAATAGCTACAATAAGTGAACAATTTAACACTATAAGAGAACAATTTCAAAGTCTTCAATATTTCCTTAAAATGATTTTTCAGGTTAACAGGGATGCAACTGCAATCTTATAGTGTACATGCTAATTATTCAGGATTTTTTCCAATTCCTTAGCCTTCATTTAATATATGTCAAGTCAGTAAAATAACACTTATTCCTTGCTACATGTACATGTAATGCCTTTAAGCATATCAATCACCAACATTGTGCGAATATACTTTTCCAGTTCATGGACGGGTTTCATGCTAGTTAAAGACAAAAAAAGGGATTTTTTTATTAATAAAAAAATAAAAAATCAAAATTACAACAGTAGAAACTGTTTTTTAAAAATTACAGAAATAAAAAAACCGCTACCTGAAATCGCGGCTTAGCACTGTTCATGAGCCGCGAAACTAAGCCGCTATCTCAGATCGCGGCTCATGAACAGTGCTAAGCCGCTGTCTGAAATCGCGGCTTAGTCTCTGTATTCTGCTGCGGATTTATGAAGACATTTGAAGGGGCAAATGTTGGTTGTTTTTTATAAATGACCTACTGTTTTAAAGCCTTGAAGTCTACTTTCCAATGGTTCAACTTTCAAGGTGTTTGGAGTTCTCACCAGAGAGTTATTGCAGTTTTAGTGGAGAGGGGTCAGTTTTCTGTATTCTCTCTTTAATTACGAATTTCTAGAGTTTTATGTTGGTTGTTTTTTACAAATGACCTATCATTTTAAAGGTCTTGAAGTTTACTTTCCAATGGTTCAACTTCCAAGGCGTTTGGAGTTCTCTCCAGAGAGTTATTGCAGTTTTAGTGGAGAGGGGTCAATTTTCTGTATTCTCTCTTTAATTACGAATTTCTAGAGTTTTCTGTTGGTTGTTTTTTTTATAAATGACCTACCGTGTTAAAGGTCTTGATGCAGTAAGGCTTCTACCAGCCTTCCGGAAAATTCAAAATAAGGCAACCGAAGAAGATTTGTCTATAGGTGCCTCTATTGATGGGTGGTCCATCTTGCACGCTTGCCTTGATTCTGAAGATTTTGATAGTGTGTTAGAATTTCTAGGAGCTAGGCGAGCTGAAGATTTTGATAGTGTGTTAGAATTTCTATTGAGAAGCAAATATGCATATTGTTCCTAAAGATACTGTTTTAAAATTTCTTATCAAGTATACAAATGCTCTTGACCTCCCATTATTGCAGCCTCCTGATATTGATTTGGCCGTTTTAAATGCCGAATTGACATGTGAGAAGGCCTTTTTACTACTCAATTGGGTCAATCACTTGACGAGGAATTACAGTAGTTTGCCAAGTAGATTTGCAAATAGTGTGCATTGTGGTAGGTGGTTGAAGACCATTTCAGGTTTTGACAAGCCTGAAAATTGCTTTATGACAACAGGAGAAAGCGCCCTCTCATCTTTGAAATGACACAATCTTTACTTAGATTTTCTGTAATTGATGAGCAATACTATGGTGGAAAGATCTCGTCTTATGATGATGCACTCAAACAGATAGGTGTGACCTTGGGTACAGAGCTTTGCTACACTTCCATCATCCAGCAATTCATTTCCCTGGCAACAACAATGACAATGAGTAGCAAAAGAATTGAAAGTGATCGGTGTTGCTGTTGATCTCAATGATACTGAAAAGAAAATTACAGATGTGTTCAAGTCCATGCTATCTCATATCGCGGCTCATGAATAGTGCTAAGCCGCGATTTCAGGTAGCGGTTTTTCTATTTCTGTAATTTTTGAAAAACTGTTTTTACTGTTGTAATTTTTATTTTTATTTTTTTATTAATAAAAAAATCCCCAAAAAAATATTAAGCAAGATTACAAAAAAAATGTTTTTACTTTTAACAAAAATCAAACAAAATCAACCTATATAAGATATGGTACTGAATTGGTAAGATTCCTATATACTAATTAAACATTGTAGTTGATGGTGGTGATGCCGCGAGGAGGGGTTTAGGTCTTGAAGATACTACAAATGGATAACAAATGTCCTTCTCAATTACATCATCACGGATCTAAACAATCGAATGGTTCAGACACCCGTAACAAAATATGTTATAAACTACGTGTAACATGTAAACCATACCCCCAAAATAAAATTTACCAATTATAATACAAGTAACCAACGGAAACGAAGTAATTGTGCATCAAATATATAATGCAGAAGAAAAGGACTCATCATCTGTATTATTATTTTTGTCGTGTACAATACAAGTGATAAAACCGAAGAATTGGTGTCATATCGAAATAATCACGCACGCAACCGCTAAATATATATATATCGATCGTTTTCTACATATCATCGATTGATCTGTGATATTTTTCTTCATATATATGGTCGCAGAGAGCTTATCCGGTTTAATATATATATATATATATATATATAGCTTATCCATAAGGAACTTGAATATCCAAAGAAAATGAAATATCATACATCGTGACATTAATTCCTACAAAAAGCTAGCTAGCAAAGATAAACTTGTCAATTAAGTTTTACTTTTACATATATGTTGCAAGTTGTGCAAGATAATGAAATAAAGTTTATATATCAAATTCAAACACAACCAAATTTGCAAAGTAATTAAAAGCTTAATTTCTTCCCTGTTTAATTAATTCCAGAAAAATAAGGTTATATATATATTGCATGTGTTCAGAATGAATGTATTGGTGGAGGGATATGTATGTATCGCTGTCAGCTGGCCTGGGCTGCATATTGATATTGATATTGATATTGTCATATTGATATTGTGTTTCTGTTCTCCACTTCTACAGTTCTACTTAATTAATTGTGGAATCGTTTTCGGATTAATTTCCTTGGTGGAAAACAACAATTAAACATGCAGATCGAGATGAGCTCAAGCTTATCGAGGTTGATGCATGGTTGTCATAAAACCACTAGATATATATATATATATGCCACGCTTGATCATTTAATTTCTACTTTTCCATCAAAGTTAATATCTCAATCGGAATCTGATTACGTACTTACGCATAATATGCAGCTTAATTTCAGTAAGTTTATTTTATTATTTGCTGCCTCATTGCATTGGATTGGGGATATTATATATTTTTATGCCAATTGGTTACCACTGATGGTAACCTCAGTCGATTTTTTTTTTATTTTAACCATCCAGGCTGTGAGCAACAAATTCATTTCATCTTTGAAACAATATTTACAGGATTTCGAATCACATAATTTCTAAATCTAGTAATAAGAATATATTTAGTACTATTATAACTAAAAACAAATTAAAATTAGCAAATACAAATTAAATATTGATATTCCTTCATTAAAAAAATTTACTTTTAAGTACACCAAATAGTTTTCTTGTGTCGCTCCATAGACATAATTTTAATTAATTAGATTAATTACATTTTATTAATATTATATAGTCGCTTTTAAAAAATCTCAAGCAAATACTTAAAAATCTCCAAAAATGAAAAAATTTTTGCGTGCCGTAAGATTTTGATATGAAGAATTTATTGAGCCATATAAATCGAAATTTAGAGGTGATTTGATATGTTTTTGGATCGTGACTCACGAAGCAGCCCGTGAGTCATGACTAACCGTAGCATAACTCTATATATATATATATATTTGGTAAGAATTAATGAATTAATTATAATTAGAAACGTGAATATATATATATATATAGTCAGCGAGTTATAATATATATATGTGTGTGTGTATTATGAAAAATAAAGTTACGTACATAGTACGTATGTCGTTCAAAGTCCAACTAATGCTGGGCAAAACTGCACTTCTGATTATCATTTGAGGAATTACCTCTCGATCGGCTCTCGCTGTGAGGGTAAAGACAAACCAAAAGATATATAGCAAAAATAGTACAAGTGGTAAAGATAACATTGTATTTGTACGTGTTAATTGATTGATTGAACGGTAAATTAAGATAGCAAAAATATATAATATATGGACCAATATATATTATAAACATTGGGAGTTCGACATATATACTTTATCAATTTTGTCCGAAATTGTTTTTATATATATATACAATCAAGAGGCCCAAACGTACACCGATCGATCGACTCATTGCAAACATTATGGAACTGTTAATTAATTTTAGTCTAAAACTGAAATGATCAATTATGAATATATAAAATAAAATTATATACTTCTTTATGGAAAAATTAATAATGTTACTTTTGACTATGTACCGGCTTCATCGTGTTGTGTGTAAATTTTGGCATGAATGCCGTACCTCCACTTGGAAGATAGTTTGAACTTTGAAGAAAGAAAAATTAAGTATACTTCTTTTTTATAAATAAAGAAGATATTTTAGATAGCTAGTATAGGTCCAATGTCAATATCATAGTAATGTTATAATTCATTTAATCAATTTAATTTGTCTTATTTATATGTACTATTAAATTTCGTATAATGTTGAAGCTCGTGAAACTTGCCGCGAAGGCGCAATAATCAAAAGCTTTTCATGTTTTTTGTAGATATGTTCTATCAGGAATATTTTCATAAAGGGCTGCAAACGAATCGAATTTAATCAAATTTGATATAAATCAAATTTAAACCTAATCAAACTCGAGATACATCGAATCAAACTAGCTCAACTCGAATCGTGCTCCAACTGAGCTCAATTATCATAATTTTATTTTTATTTTTCATATTACCGTAAATTATTAGAACTAAAATAGTATATACTTTTTCCTTTTTGATAATATAAATTATTATCCATAATTTATTAATTTAATAATAAATTATGGTTAAATTAAATTTGATTCTTATTAATTCAACAATAAAAAAAAATAATGATTGCGTTTACGTATATCAATTAATGAACTAAACTAAACGCAATCATTTGTAATAAAATTCGATCGGTGCATACTCTTCCCATTATACTAATGAACATGGAATTCTTGATTCAAATATATATATAAGCCGGATATATATATATATATATATATTCTCTTCTCCTCTTAATTTTGTCATCAAATTTCACGTGCTATAATAATATAATCTGACCGATTATTAGATATGGGGACTTTAATTAATAGATAATATTTATATTGGGCCATTGAAAAGAGGATGGAAAAAGAAATGAGAAAAGGATAGAAGGATAAAACAAATAAGAGAGCAATGAAAGCAGAGTAATTTGGGAATCTTTTAGAATATTATACATTATGAATGAATCAAATTTATTGAATTATATTTCTAACAGAACAGTGTATTCAATTATTAGTGACAGACAGACAGACAGACAGACAGGGACATATATGCAATGACAAAGAGCTAGCTGAAAACATGAAATTAAATCCATTAATTTTGATTTTCCAACACATATATAATTGAATTTATTTCCTTAATTATTATCTTTGTCCTGTACATACATATATAGTCCACATAGGATAGGAATAGGATTAAGCCAGCTGAGCTGATAAGCTGTCCAGCTGATATATATATGCCTCAGAGTCAGACTGAGACAGAGACTGAGGCTGAGACGCCCAGGCCAGGCCCAGATCCGACAACAGTTGGAACTTTCCTGATAACCTTGGTCGAAATTAAGCATTAATATGTCATCTCATCATGCATCCATCTATCCTAAATTCCTAATCCTAGGCCTGGCTAGCTAGCTTGATCCACTACAACAAACATAGAAACAACGTTTCATGAAGCAACTCACTGCTACTATATATCGATCTGGCATCGCATCGCATCATCGAAACGGGCTCAAGGAAAATCCAAAGCAGAGTATGGACCTGACACCGAAGAGCAAGCGCTAGCTAGCTTGTCCTTTACACTTAATTTACACTTTACACTTACATGCATGTTTCTCGTTCAGCTCCCTCCGATTTCATTTCCATCGTACCGTAACATGCATATATTTTTTAAACATGCATAACATGTGAATCTTCGAGATGCATGCATGGCTAGCGAAATTGTTTGAATCGGATTTGAATTCGCTTTTTCTTAGAGCGATGCAAATATGTAGCTCAAAGTTTAATTAATTCACCCATTGATGTTTTTATAATTTTAAACTTATAATAAAATTAGTTGAATCTCAAAATCAAAGCGCTAATGAAAATTTAATTGTTAATATCTGCTGCTCTGTTACAATGAAATTAAGTCACTAATTAATGACTAATGAGATATTAAGACGAGGGGAGCGGGGTGGGTAAACCCACTAGTGCACCATTAGATCGTGCACTCACAATATTCACCGTCGGATTTCTATATATTTAATGCCCTTCTCTTTCTTCAGAGTTTACAAAAAAACTTTTATTGATTTCGTGCTATTACGATGAAAGCTGTAACTTATAGTATATTAAATAATTAACTACTCTAACTATTATGCATATATGTCCTTTAATTTTTAGACTTTTAAAGTATTATTATTCTTTTATCAGAACCTTTTTATACAAGTAAATTTTTTACTAATGCATTATATTTGTACAAGCTTATATACTAAATGATAATAGTATATATTAAGAATTTAAGATAAACTTTATCAAGAAAAAAATTATTTAGTTTTAATGTAAATGTAAGCGTACGTATCTAGACTGAATCAAGTAAAATAAATAACAAAAATAATTATTAACTACATTAATTTATGATTTTGAAAGGTAGTATGATATTTTAGTAATATGATTTTCTTTTCCTTTTTTTTTGACGAGAAAGTGATATTTGGAAATCCATTAAATAATATAATAAAATTTCAAGTTATTAATTGATTGTAATTATTTATATAAAGAAATATGTCGTTTCTTTATCTTATTAGAAAACAATAATTCATTTAGAAAATTGCATAAGCAGCGATTAAATGTGTGTGTTTTTCCAAAATCCTATAGTCCATGACAGTTCTAATGAATTTTTTGCAGTTTTATATTATTTTTCTTGATTTAGACATGGTGAAAATACTCTGTAATTTCATAATATAATAATTAATTCACAAATCGTGCTTTCTTTTTTTGAAATAAGTGCATTGAGCAAATAAAATACAAAATTTTGAATGACATAAGAAAATATTATTTTTCTAGTTTACTCATAATTTGAAACTTATTATTTTAATTATATAAAAATCTATACTTTTATAAAAATCTATACTTTTATTGTAATTAGTATCTAATGAAGTTCAAGATGTTCATCAATACTAAAATAATAAAATTATAAAGGATTAGGTCCGAATATAGCTCATTACATAATTTAAGATCGTGAACAGGAAAATTCAGTAAGTTTCCAAATTTTTTTTCTCATGGGACCCACAAGAATTAATTATTTTTCTTTATTTTACCTTTTGCTGCTATGGAATCAGAGCAAAAGTGTCTCATTTAGATGGAAAGAAAGAGAAGCATTAACTGTAACAGATCGAACGGTGAATATTGTGGGTACATAATTAGATTGTGCATTCATGGGTGCATCCACCCCACTCCCTTAAGACGAGACGATCATAATGAGCGAATGATAATGAACATCCTACAATTAAATTAAATTAAATTAAATTAATTAAGGTTTAGGCCTCCTAACAAAAACCTCAAGCCAAACTTGAGACTTCTATTCTAAACAAGTCAATACAATTAATCTGATCATTTATTGCCATCCTAAAGGTTTTTTCTCTTTTGAACCCTTCAATTAAAGCCCGTAGGCGTGATTACTGCCGTTTCCGTTGAGCTTTATCTTACCGCTAGAGTGGCAAATTAAGTGGGCAGGCTCTTGAAATCCTAGCCGCCTCTACTAGTAAATCCTCTATTAGTGAGAGACATACCACCTCTCCCCTGCCACCTCTTTTACTTTTTACTTCTTCTTTATTGATTATCTTCAAGTTTTGTTTGGTCATCAACTTTTCATTCGTTTCTTTGTCCGTCTTTTTGTCACTCTTTTTGTTCTAAGAAAGGCCTTTTGTTCTTCTTCATTTAAGAAGTTTTGAATCACTCAATAATAGATTTTGCTCCCGCTTCAACAAACGGAAATGGTGCTTCAAGAAATGAAGATTTTGTAGAGTGCTTAACAAGTTTTTTAATCCTTTCAAAGACGATGAATCCATTACAACCAAGACGGTAACTTTAAAAATGAATTATGCGCTTCTTCAAAATTTGTCTCTCTATGTTAGTTTATCGGGATAAAAATTATATTGTAGAAGGTTTTGGTTGGCCTATCTTGTGTCATTTGGATTTAGATTGAGAAATAATTTTATTTTATTTTCTTGTGGATGTAACCTTTAAGTGAATGAAATTAGTTACCTACAGGCCTTCAATGTTCAAAAAAAAAAAAAATTAAGTGGGCAGGTCAGATTTGGATTGGTGTAAGGTCGAACCGGTTACCGACTTACTAGTTACGAATCAAATTCCGGTCAGGTGTTCAGGCTAGCTTGACTTTTTTTCAGAGTCGGGTCGGGTATTGTTGGGTTCAAGTTGGATAGATTTGTCAGGTTTAGCCATATTTGCATTTAAAAGTGAAAAAGGACGGTTTTGGAGGCAAGTTTGGGTCGAGTCAGGTCGGCTTCGAATCGGGTATGGATTAGTTTGGCTTTTCTAAAATATTGTGTCGGATCTTTTCCATAAAAAAATTTTGAGGTGACATGAAATCCTACCCGACTCGACTAACCCAACCGACCCTGATCCGATTTCAAACTTACGCAAACCTGACCGATCCAAAACCCGTATAAACAAAACTAGGCAACTTGAAACCCGAACTAATCTGACCTGAAACAACTCAAAACACAGCATAGATAACAATTAGACAACCCGAAACCCAGCCTGTCTCGATTCTCGAGACAACTCGAAATCAACCTAAAATTTGACATGAGCTGGCCCAAAATGGGATAGCTTACCACTTGAGACTATCAAATAACATGAGATATAACACGACCTGAGATCATATATCTGAGACCACCCAAGACTAAATGACACAAATCTCGACTCGACCTGAAACGCGACCTGACCTAACATGATCTGCGACTTGATAAAAGACCACAGTTGGTGACCTGAAAGCCGATCCGATCGGACCTGATGTAACCCGCCACTTGATGAAATAACAGTTGACCCAACCTAACCCCACCTAATCCGACCCGACCCAATTGCCACCTCAAAAAAATATTAATAAGTAAATAAAACTATAGATTTTATAATGAGGAGGAATCCGGTGCCAAGTCTGATCCGGTACCAACGGTGCCAAGTCTGCGATTTTCATATCCAAATTTTGATTTATATGGCTCGATAAATTCTTTATATCAAAATCTTATAGCATGCAAAAAATTTTCATTTTTGAAGATTTTTAAGTATTTATTTCGGATTTTCTAATAGCAACTATACAATATTAATAAAATAATCAATGTTTCATATATAACTTTTGAAAAATCTGAAACAAATACTTAAAAATCTCCAAAAATGAAAAACTTTTGGATGCTATAAGATTTTGATATAAAGAATTTATTGAGCCATATAAATCAAAATTTGAATATAAAAATCACAGACTTGACACCGTTGACACCGGATCAGACTTGGCACCGGATCCCTCATTTATAATTGACAGCCGATAAAGATCCGATATGTTGAGAGTGGAGATAGTCGATGAAGGCAAACGTGTAATTAGGTAGCTAGCAAGCTTATCCCGGAACCTTCTGGATGTTAGCAACGTGGATCCACGTGTCAGTCGTATAAATCCTCAGATGCCAGCTCCCCCATCCACTACAAGCAAAACTTTCTTTGATATCTTCAATTAATTTCTCTGAGCAGAACTCCACTCCAACCTTAATTAATTTTCTGCTCTTTTCTTTTCTTTTCTTTAATTTCCTGTATTTTTATCTTACACTCTTCCTAACACTAACTACACTTTTCAAAATTCAAATTAAGTTCAATCCCCCTCAGTTTTATCTTTAGTGATCGATCTTTTTCTTATCCTCTCTCTCTTATTTTCTTATTATCTTTAGTGATCTTAATTTCTTTAATCTTTACTCTTCAAATTAAGTTCAATACCCTTTTTCTTAATTATGTTGTCTAGCTACTTTGGCAGTATTCTACCTCATCAGCCCTTTTATACTCCCCCATCTTCCCCAGGGCTCTCCAGACTCAATCCTTCCTCACTTGTTAATTAAACACTTGTGCAGTCTCTCCTCTCCTAGCTAGCTAGCTCTTAATTAGCTCCTCTATACACTCTTCTCTTTCTTCTTCTTCTTCTGATTAATTGATCAGTTCTTCTTCTTCTTCTTCTTCTTCTTCTTCTTCTTCTTCATATTGGAGCTGAGCTAGGATGTTGGACTCAAAGAAGGCCGGTGCTTTGCCACTCAGTTCACTCAACCACATCTCCATTCTCTGCAGATCAGTCAAGGCTTCCCTTGATTTCTACCAGAATGTCCTCGGCTTCACGCCTATCCGCCGCCCCGGCTCCTTGGATTTCGACGGTGCATGGTACGTATACATCGATCGATTCACTACCACAGTTCAATTATATTCATCTCTCTTTTAATTAATTTGCTAGCTGGTAACAAATTCACAGTTCCTTTTGTGCATGTTATATATATATCATCTGTTTATTAAGTTTTAATATTTGTTCCATTTTCTGTATTTGTTAATTTACTTAATAATTAGGTTGTTCAAGTACGGGATTGGGATCCATTTATTGCAATCTCCAGACCCAGAAGCAATGCCAAAGAAAACAGAGATCAATCCCAAGGACAACCATATCTCTTTTCAGGTATATATATATGTCTCTCTCTCTCTCTCTCTCTCTGTAATACAACTTGAGATATTAATTAATTACATGCATTAACATTTCAAGTATTCTAGATATTAATTAGGATTTAATTACATACACATTTCAAGTATTCTAGATATTAATTAGGATTTAATCACATTAACATTTCAAGTATATATTAATTAATTAATTAATTGTAGGTGTATTTATTTTTAGATATTTAGACGTAGAGTACTCTAAAACTCTTGCAATAAGATTTAAGATGACTAGTCTATTCTAAGCTAAAGCTAAGCTAGTCGCACTCGCACTCGCACTCGCACATTGTGGTTATGTGGTATATCAACAAACTTTAACCGGAATTTAATTATTGCACGGAACTAAAAACTAAGAGCTAGCTAATAGTAACCGCGCGTGTACAGAAACTTTGCATGTGACATGTCTCATCAAATTTTATGATATTTACCTTGTTTACAGTTTGTTTTTTTAGCTAGCATATAACGCACGTGACAGTTTGTGCCACTAAAAATCGTCTGCCATTTATATGTACGATAAATGGTTCCTTAGTACAGTTGTCCATTCAATAAAAATATCAATGAATTTCTGAAATTTTACTATCAATCGTACAAATTAATTAATTTGTTGTTGTTAATTAATTTGTAGTGTGAGAGCATGGCTTTAGTAGAGACGAAGCTAAAGGAATTAAACATAGAATATATCCAGCAGACGGTAGAAGAGGGAGGAATATATGTGGATCAGTTATTTTTTCACGATCCCGACGGCTTCATGATCGAGATATGCAACTGCGACAACCTCCCGGTGATACCGCTCGGTGGCGGGGAGCCAGCAATGGTATGCAAGAGGGTTAATTTGGGGATGAAGATTCCTCAGAAAAATATGGCAATTCCGTATGCAGGCAGTGAAGACTCACATATCACTTGTGCATGAGTGAGTGAACATATATCATATATGCAATGCATGCATGGGTGTAGGGTCAAGTAATTGGTAGTTTGTCTCTCTGAGTGTTTTCTTATTAATTAATTTAGTGTTGATGGAAATTTAATTTTATATTATGTAATATATGTAATATTGTAATGTCGTGCCTTGATGTTACCATCTGGACTAAAATATAATATAATATAATATAATATCATTGGATGCAGGCATGCAGCCAAATGGGTGGTTTCATGTCGTAGTTAGACTTTGAGCCTTTTCTGTTCATTAATTTGTACAAGTGTAGCTATCAATGAACGGCACTGTTGCTTTCATCTTTGTCAGCTGCAGCTAGCTTTCAATTCCTTCCTGCATGCTAATAATAATATTCTGCAGCAATATATAGCATGTTTTGTTTTCACAGCTTGTGTGAGGTAATCTTTAATTGGGAACTTATGTATTTTTTTGGCCCTACTCCATGTGATGAGTTGGACAATGTCTGTTGTTATTAAAATGAGGCTACTATACGCGTTTATGAAGGACATTTCTAAAAAAAAAAAAAAAATAACATTGTTACCTACTTTCATTTCTTGTTAAAAACATTATTATATGAGTCTAAAAATCGAAGTACCAACAATCAGCAAATCTGATTAATTGGTACAAAACAAAATAGGAAATAGCAGGACTGCGCGCATGACAATACATACATGGCCGGGCAGCCTGAGGCTGAGGCTGAGAGTGAGATATACGAAATCAGATTAATTAGCCCTTTAGAACAAATTATATATTGTTTGATTCAAACATTAATTCATGTAGAGGCCAATGCAATAGATTATCTAAGAAATTGATACTTGAGCTGGAATTACTTAATATGGATTGCAAGTAAATGAAAAGCAATTCTGAGTAGGGATAGTAACCGGGCCCAATATATATGTGGGCCTTGTGCAGGAGCCATATATATTTCCATCTGCGCTGCGGCCATCTCCCAGAACCAGACTCAACAATTAATACATGTATCATGTATATCATGTATATATGGAGTATGGACTGTAAATGTACTGTAGTACTGCTCTGCAAATATATACATAGTTGAGTTTTGAGTAGGCCTACTTACTTAAAGGGAAAGAATATATACATTGGGTCTATTGATTATGACTTTGAAAAGGAGCTTCATCATTCATCGTTCATCAACGGTGGTACTCATATTTTATTTTTATTTTTTTTGAAAAAAGTGGTACCCATAATACCACCGCTGACATTTTTATATATATGAGTTTGATACATTAAGCTCAACATGAAAGCGACAAACCAAACAAAACCTTACAATCAGCGTCAAACACACAAGCAGCCATTAAAAAATACAAACTTTGATTGCTACTCTAATTCCCCTGAGACATCATGCTGCGCTGCAAATTCCTGCTTATGAGACTAGTTGCTCTTCAATATTTGCTATACAATCATCCTAATGCTCCACATCCAACTCCAACTCTACAAAATCCTCTTGACAGAAAATTTTTTATGGTTGGATGGTTAGAACATCATCCATAACAACCCCATATATAAGTAAGATGAGGGATCCATTGACAATACTTATAATGACAATCTTGACAATGGGGATTTTGAAAATTTTGTAAAAATAATTAAAAATTCTAAAAAATAGAAAAAAGTTTATAGAGATATTGTTTAACTTATAGATTGATTATGTTTCAAATTATATTCAATTTAAGTGGCGTTTGATAGCTCTTTAAAGCTCGTTAATTTTCAACCGCTAAAAAATGTGTAAAATTTTGGAACCAGCATTTGGTCTAGTGGCTAAGGGCAACTCTCTCCGATTTTGATAAACATTCTTTTATAGACATTTAAATTTGAGTGACTTGACCCTCATCTATATCTCAAAAAAAAAAAGTGTAAAATTTTGATAAACTATTAAACAATGTTCAAATTGATTGAAATTTGAAACACTATTAATCTGTAAGTTAAAGAATGCATCCATAAAAGTTTTTTCATTTTTTAAGATTGTTTTTGAATTATTATAAATTTTTTAAAATCCCCATTGTCAAGATTATCATTATAAGCATTGTCAATGGATCCCTCCTCTATAAGTAAATTTGTGTTGCATGTTTGGATTTTTTTTCCTTTCGCTCTGGACCAGCTAAGAGCTTCTTCCAACAATTCTTCTAATCAAGTTTTGGCAAGCATTCTAAGTCTATGAATAAAATCCACCCTTGACTCGTCATTCACTCCCAAACTAATACCATACACGGTAAAGAGGTTGCTCACTTGTTCATCTGTCAAGCCAGTAAATGAGAAAAGATCCACAAGGGGATTTCCTGTACCTGAAGAACTAGCTCCTTTTACTTGCAGCCGGAGACTCCTCCTGCTGGGGAGGGGTGGTTGAATTGCTAGGGGAGTAGCAGTACTTGACACGGTGGAACAAGTTCCTTTGACACCTGGAGGCTAATCCACTATACACAAAGCCATACCGCATTTCGGACTAGTGTTGGCATTATCCACATCTCCACTACCACCACTACCACAGAGAATTGAGCAATGTGTACCTGATACAAATGAAACCATAGCTTTACCAGTATCTCCTGCTGGAGCACCAGTATCCCCCTTTGCTAACGATTTCGGCAAACTGATATTACTAGTATCAACCTTCACAGCTTGCCTAGTTTCTGGCTTCTTTTTTGGTACCCAATCAAAACGTTGGCGACTTGGGTTGAAATCAGAATCACAACCATTCATCTCCGGCTCGATTGTGATAGTTAACGATGGTACTCATATTAATCTGTGATATTTCATATAATACCTAAAACCTTTTTTATTTTTTTAAATTAAAAATGTCTTTGATATAATGCTTGTGATGAGTATTGAATGGTGGTACTGGTAGAAAGGCTGCCTGGCTCTTGTTTGCAGAATATATACGTTGACATTGGGATAAGAGAGAGTGCCATCGATAGGGGTGGCAACGGAACGGAACAGTGACGGAAATAAGGTGTTCCGTTGCTGTTCCGTTTGGAGTGACGGAAATTTTTTTGGTGCTGTGTTCCGTTCCATTTATACAATATAACAAAATTCTGTTCCGTTTTCAGTTCCATTTGAACGGAACGGAACAACGGCATAACGAAAATTTTTTGTTCCATTCCAATTGATATGAATTCCAACCTTTGAATCATTAATAACATATAAATTTGATACAATTTTATTCACAAATCACAATATCAGTTGTAAGCATTACATTGAACAAGTATTGAAGCATTCAACAAATGGATACACTATCTGTTGTTAACAAGATATACCAAATTTATAAGCAATTAAGCAATTAAAAGTTCACGTACCAAGCACAGCAATTAAACAAGCAAGGCACTATTTTAAAAGTTCACATATTCAAGCACAGCAATTAAACAATCATTGAAGCAAGGCACTGTTTTAAAAATTCATATACCAAAATGGATCTCAATTCTCAAGCTCTCTTTGGCTAAACCTAAATCTCAAGCTATCCTCTCAAAATATACCGACCTCGGCCATTTGCCAAAAATAAAAGGATTTAAAACATAGAAACACATGTATCATCACTGAGGAATCACGGCTTGAGATCTAAGGAGCCAAAGAGATCATAGATCTCCAGGCTCAGACCAACATGCAACAGACCAAGTAACAAACATGCAGCAGACCAAGTAACAAACATACAGCAAGCACCTAGCAACAAAAAAAGAACTGACCAAGTGACCAACCAGCCAGCATAGTTCAGAGAATAACACTACAGCAACAAAAGAACTGACCAACCAGCCAGCATGTCATGCTCCATTACCACAAATAGATTCATTAGTTGCGTCTTCATCGTTAGGCCAGAGTAGGTCACCAATTTCTCCCCCATTTTCTGCATAGCAAGATCACGTGTTAGCTTAATCAATTCAATACTAATAAAACAACAAGTTGTAGTAATGAAAGAAATTAAGGGAATTGTTATAGTAATCTTACCAATGACCGAAGCTCGCAACCAGTCTTGAGCACAAATCAGAACTTCCAATGTCTCATCACTCAAGGAGTTCCTCACAGGTGAGAGAGTTCTGCCACTGGTACTGAATGTAGATTCAGAAGGAACTGTTGATATCGGGACCGCAAGAACATCCCGAGTCAACCGAGCCAAGGAAGGATACTTTGGGCCATTTACCTTCCACCATAGAAGGATGTCAAACTCCACATCCATTGGGGTCTTATCATTTGGATCCTCTAGATATTGCTCCAGTTCTCCCTTAACTGGTGCACTGGTATTCTTTCCCTCCAACAGAAGTTTGAGGCCAGCTCTAGTGTCGCTGACCATATCAGAACTTCCAGGGGCACTGGAGGTTGGCCCCCTACAAGAAGCAATTCAATAAAGTTAGCAATTAAACACAATCAAGTGAAGCATTTGAAAATACAGAAATTAAACACTATAAGAAATTACCTCCCCTGCCGGGAAGAAGAGGCATCCTGATTTTCAACCTGCCTCTCCTTATATTCCTTCAACAGATTATCTATGCACTCTATCACACTCTTAACAAATCTTTCACTTTCCCTCGGGCTAGGATATAACATTTTAATGTAATACTCAATGACGGTTAGCTTGCATCTTGGGTCAAGCACACAAGCTATAGCCAATAAAGTATTCCCAGTTTTCCAGTATTTGTCCCACTTCAAAAACATAGACCCCCCCCATCTCAACTATAAAGGGATATGGACTGTATTGCATTTTCTTAATGTTAAGGTAAACCTCACAGAATTCAGGGAAATAAAGATTGAGTGTTGGGTATTTGGTGCCACTTAATTTCGAGGTTGCAACATAAAAAACCTTTAGAAAGCCAAGTAAGACCCTCGTATGCTCCCATTCTTCATCAGTTGGTAGGTGTTTGTACTTTCTATCAAGGGTAGCAAACCTAACAATTGCTGGTTTGAGCTGAAAGGCCAGATCCAACATAAGATAAGTTGAATTCCAGCGTGTCGACACATCCCAGGCTGGTTTCTTGTTCGAGCACTTAACCTATTACATTAAACAATTTAAATGTTCTCAAGCAGCAGCAGCTCTCAAGCCACAAGCCAACAGACAACAGTTCTCAAGCAAGCAGCAGTTTTCAAGCCAAACAGTTTTCAAGCAAGTGTCAACACAGTATATCAAGCAACAGTTCTCAAGCCAACAGTTTATCAATCAACAGTTCTCAAGACAACAGTTTTCAAGCAAGTGCCAACACAGTTCTCAAGCAGCAGCAGTTTTCAAGCCAAACAGTTTTCAAGCAAGTGCCAACACAGTATATCAAGCAACAGTTCTCAAGCCAACAGTTTATCAATCAACAGTTCTCAAGACAATAGTTTTCAAGCAAGTGCCAACACAGTTCTCAAGCAGCAGCAGTTCTCAAGCCAAACAGTTTTCAAGCAAGTGCCAACACAGTATATCAAGCAACAGTTCTCAAGCAAGTGCCAGTTCTCAAGACAACAGTTTTCAAGCAAGTGCCAGTTCTCAAGCAGCAGCAGTGCTCAAGCCACAAGACAACAGATCTCAAGCAAGCAACAGTTTTAAAGCATTAGGTAAATAGGACAAGGAGTAATAACCTGAGATACAGCCAACAAAAAATTCTCCATTCGTGCTTGTGAACCTCGAATGTAGATCATTGTATCTCGAATCTTACTAACCTCTTTTTCCAAGCAAGTCAGCCCATCTTGAACAATCAAATTCAAGATGTGGCAGCCACATCTTATTTGAAAGAGAGCTCCACCTGCCGGGAGCACATCCTTCTGCAAGGAAAAAAAAAAAGTAAAATGTTAGATTGCACCAATCTCAAAAAGAGTAGTAAGCAGTTAAGTTACAATTTAAATTACCAGTGTTGTATTAAGCAGCTCTCTAACACAAGCATCATTAGAAGACGCATTGTCAAGACAGAGACAAAATGGCTTTCTATCCAAGTTCCATTGCACCAACCTCAGAAAGATAGCATCAGAAATTTGTTCGCCACTGTGTGGGTTGCTAACATGCAAAAGTTGAGTAGTCTCTTTCTAAGTTTCCAGTTTTCATCAATAAAATGACAAGTCAGAGCCATAAATCCCTTGTCCCCTTTCTTATTGGACCACAAATCACTAGTGAAGCTCACTTTACAATCAAGTTTGTTGAGCAGTTCATACAAGCTCACCCTCTCTTCATCATATACCTTAAAACAATCTGACTTAAGAGTGTTCCTAGATTTCATCAATTTAAACCTTGGACAGAGATCACTTAAGAACACCTTAAAATAGTGGTGAGTTACAATATTGAATGGGTATTCATGTGCAATCACCATTCTTGCCAAACTCTTCCTACATTTGTCTTGGTCAAATTCCCAAGCTACAGGATTTGGCTCACCTGCAATTAGTAAATGGTTAGTCTCCATTTACAAAGTGCAATGCATAATAAAAAAAAAATGAACAAGTAAAGGCCAACAAAAAATTACCAACTGTTGTTTTAGTTTGCAACAACTTCTGCAATGCATTAGGCTTATGCCTCTTTGCGGAAGGAATTTTCTTACACCCCTTCCTTATGTGATGCTTCATCGAGCCAGTGCCAGCCCCATTACCCATCTCAAATTTGTCTTCACAGTAAGTGCAAATAGCATCATAGCCCCCATCTGCCTTATCCGGCCCTATGGTGAAATGCCTCCACACCTCAGCCCTCAACCTTTTTTTATTTTTAATGGGGCTTGTAGGAATTGGAGGTTGATCCTGAGGCTGAGGTGCAGCTGCATCACCAACAACATCCCGATTATCAGCCTGGGTCTGAATTCTTTGAATCTGCTCCGGGGTAAGGTCTGTTGCACCCATGCTGAAACATAGTTCAACAAATTTATATTGGTACAACAAATAAATTGGTTTATTGTCCCAAAGCCTATTCTCTTCTCAGATATTACCAATCTCCACCAAATCATTTGAATTGATATTTCATTGAAGTCATTTCTATCATCATAGAAGAATCATGGCTTGGGACAATTAACCAACCTCAAGCTTCCTTCTCAGTTATATTATATCATCATTGAAGGTTCCTTGAGGTTGGTAAAGGGCCTAATCCAAACAGTTTAAATTAACCAGCATAGACAGTTCAAGCACTGCTGCTTGAAAACTGTTTGGCTTGAGTATTGAGAACTGCTGCTTGCTTGAGAACTGTGTTGGCATTTGCTTGAAAAATGTTGGCTTGAGAACTGATCTCAAGCTTCCTTCTCAGTTATATTATATCATCATTGAAGGTTCCTTGAGGTTGGCTTGAGCCAGTTCCAAACCAACATTTTTATTAACCAACAGTTTAAATTAACCAGCATAGAACTGTTGGATTGAGTATTGATAACTGCTGCTTGGCTTGAGAACTGTTGGCTTGAGAATTGTTGCTTGATAAACTGTCTTGGCACTTGCTTGAGGACTGTTGTCAGTTTAAACCAACCTCAAGCTTCCTCTCAGTTATATTATATCATCATTGAAGGTTCCTTGAGGTTGGTAAAGGGGCCAACACAGTTTATCAAGCCAAACAGTTCTCAATACTCAAGCCAACAGTTCTCAAGCAGCAGCAGTTCTCAATACTCAAGCCAACATTCATCAAGCAAGCTGCAGTTCTCAGTTCTCAAGCCAACAGTTCTCAATACTCAAGCCAACAGTTCATGAAGCAAGCAACATTCAAGACAACAATTTATCAACCAACATTTCTCAAGCAAGCAACAGTTTTCAAGCAAGTGCCAACACAGTTTTCAAGCAAGCAACAGTTCTCAAGCCAACAGTTTATCAAGCAAGCAGTAGTTCTCAATTCTCAAGCCAACAGTTCTCAAGCAAGCAGCAGTTCTCAATACTCAAGCCAACAGTTCATCAAGCAAGCAACATTCAAGACAACAATTTATCAACCAACAATTCTCAAGCCAATCAGTTTTTAAGCAAGTGCCAACACAGTTTTCAAGCAAGCAACAGTTCTCAAGCCAACAATTTATCAAGCAAGCAACAAGCCAACAGTTTATCAAGCAAGCAACAGTTCTCAAATCTCAAGCTAACAGTTTATCAAGCAAGTGCCAACACAGTTCTCAAGCAAGCAACAATTCTCAAGCCAAACAGTTCTGAGTTCTCAAGCAAGTGCCAACACAGTTTATCAAGCAACAATTTATCAATCAACATTTCTAAAGACAACAGTTTTCAAGCAAGTGCCAGCACATTTTTCAGGCAAGCAACAGTTCTCAAGTTGGTATCAAGTAACAATTCTCAAGAGAACAGTTTTCAAGCAAGTCCCAACACAGTTCACATTTCTCAGGCAAGTAGCAGTTCTCAATACTCAAGCCAAACAGTTTTCAAGCCAGACAGTAATCAAGCAAGTGCCAACACAGTTTATCAAGCAACAGTTTTCAAGCAACAATTCTCAAGCAAGTGCCAACACAGTTTATCAAGTAGAAATTCATACTCATCTGATGATATATCGGGCTCATACTCTACATCTCGGTCTCTGTTGTTGTCACTTGAGGGCTCACTATCAGTGTCGGCCATTTCAACAGCAACACAGCAACCAAAAGGCACCCAAGTAAACTGCAGACAAAGGGGAAAATGGAAAGAATGAGAAACAATTTAAACAACAACAAAATCAAAAGCAAAAACTAACAAAAAATGGAACTACCAAACCAACAGAAATCACAACCTTAAAAACCAACTGAAAAACTGAAACTAAAACTAAACCCTAAAACCAACAGAAAAACAAAGTATAAAATTTTATAAATTACCTTAAATCTTTTTATCCCACCAGATAGGCTCAGAAATTTCCCTCCTTCTTTCTCTCTTGCCTTCTGCCTTCTCAGTTTCTTTCTTTCTTTTTTTTCCCTCTCTCTTCTCAACACACAACACTGGTAACAATTCCAGTTTAAATACCAGTACCAGTACCAGTACCAGTGTACTGGTATCATCATTTTGCTTCTATGGTACACGCAACACAGTGCACAGAAACAACCGATCAACAGTCCCATCGCCATCGGTGACTTCTCAAATCTCAAACTCAACGACAAACTCAGCACAGTTTAGGTAATCGAGTGATTTGAAACTAGAACTGGCACTAAGCAAGAGTAGCAAGTAAGCATGAGTGGATCTAAGGGTAGCTGGAAGGGCTAGGATTTGGTATACAGCATGCGTGCAACGTGCGAGAGAGAGAGGTCAGATCAGAAGAAGCGGAGAAAGCGAGAGAAGAGAAGAGGGGTAGAGACAGAGCGGCGCGAGGGAGAGAAAGGGAAGAAATGGGGAAAGAGAACGGGTCGGGAATTAGGGTTAGGGGGGCTTTTATTTCCGCGGAATTAACGTAACGGAAGTCACCTCTTCCGTCTGCTGTTCCGTTAATCAGACGGAAATGAAAATCCATCCGTTGATTGTTCCGTTTGATTAACGGAAATGAAATCCTAGCCGTTTGCTATTCCGTTATAATGGAACAGCACAGCACAACGGAAAATTCCGTTCCGTTGCCACCCCTAGCCATCGACCATATGTTATGAATAAATAATAATGCATAGCGAGCGGCCAGGCAGATATTTTGGTCTTAGATGTACCGGCGGCATGTGATGTGATGAAGATATAATATTTTACAGTTACAGTTGCCAAGCTATTGTATTGGCTACTGTACTTGGTACACTACAGACTAGACTGGTTCAAACAAACAATATCCATCCTGTTAGTGTTAGTGTTAGTGTTGTCCAATATATTAAGTTAAATGACCCAGACCCTCATCTTTTTCTCAAAAATAAAAAAGTTTAATGACCCAGATTTTTTGCTCCATCTCTTAATTATGTATATCATTACATTACGCTGTCCCCCTCTCCTCTATGGCTCTATCACTATGACTCGATCTACAACTCCAGTACTGCTGTATGTTGAAAAATAAAATCCAATTTCTAGAGAGAGAGCAATATCATTTTCCCTTGTAACTTCTAATTAGTACAGCAGCAATATAATATATTAATTTGGAGTAGAAGGAACATGATCTTACATGATTTCATCTACATTTTCTATTATACCAATGAATTTGGTCCAGACACGTACGTATATATATATGTTCTTTCTTAGATGATAATTTGAGATGGGTCATGATAATATCCCCAATAAAAATCTCCTATAACCATCCCCATAACTTACCCATGATTCACGCGTTTTCTGACGCGTTTTCTCCATTTATCGCGCTTTCTCACGCGTCAAAAAGTGATTATACTTAATATACAGAGTGATTATACTTAGTATACGGAGTGATTATACAAAGCGTGTTCAATGTGTTTTCCGATTTCAACTTTTTAAAGCTTAAATTAACGCGTTTTCCCAATTTAACGCGCTTTCTCACGCGTCAAAAAGTGATTATACTTAGTATACAGAGTGATTATACTTAATGTACGGGATGATTATACAAAGCGCGTTCAATGTGTTTTCCGATTTCAACTTTGTAAAGCTTAAATTAAGAAGAACATTTACTTCTAATGATAGAAAATGAACTATTTATATGCTGAAAAGTGTTTATACTAAAGATTTGTACTGGTCATAATAAAAATCGGAAGTGGTTATACTAAATATTTACATTTAAATTGATTATAACAGAAAATATTTGTACAAAATGCATACAAAAAGTGATTATACAAAACTTAGCAAGTGGTTATACCAACAAGTAAAAACCAAAAATGTAATAAGCAAAGTGATTATACTAAACAAATAGAAATGTTTATACAAATTTTATGATTTATTATACCAAATTTAAATTAAGATACAAAAAAGTGATTATACATAATACATGAAGTGAGTTTATTGACTATCTAAGTTGTACATATCTTCATATTGAGTGAGTTTTTGTTAATAACTATATAAGTAGTTATACTAAAAATCAAACAAAGTGATTATACCACAATATGACAATTATTATATAAAGTTTGGTTGTATGTTATTAATTTGAATAGTATACAAAATATACAATATGTATACAACAAATTGTGTGTCATACAGAAATTTTCTCTACCCTTCTTTTCTTTTCTTTTCTTATATCTAAGTTATCCTCTTCTTTACCTGTATTAATTCTGCCGCCTCAGCTCAGCTTTTACCCTTTTTATACCCCCATCTTCCCCAGGAAATTTTCTATAAATTATTCCTCAGTTTTTAACCATTTTCTCAGCTTCCTCCTCTGTGTGTTGTTCCTCTTCATGATCTTATTATCATTAACTGATCACATCTTCGTCATATTGCATACGTCTAAGGGTGTTGAATTCGAAAAAGGGCGGTGCTTTGCCACTCAGTTCACTAATCACATCTCAATTATGTGCAGATCAGTCGAGGCTTCACTTGATTTTTACCAGAATGTTCTCGGCTTCACCCTTATCCGCCGGCCGGACTCCTTCGATTTCGACGGTGCATGGTATATATATATATATATATATATATGCACGAACATAAATCAATTCACTTGTCTATTAATTGATTAGCAGCTCTTTAATCTGTGCATGTCCATCTGTGTACTTTAATTAATTTGTTTTTGTTCTGTCACATGTATATATATATATAGGTTGTTAAAGTACGGGATTGGAATCCATTTATTGCAATCTACAGACCCAGAAGCAATACCAAAGAAAACAGAGATTAATCCAAAGGATAACCATATCTCATTTCAGGTATGTATTGATCTATAATATATATACTTGAGATATCAATTAATTAGGATTTGATACAATTTAAATTAACATTCAAATTAATTAATTAGTGATAGGTTCCAATAAGGATTTAGTTACATTAACATTCCAATTAATTAATGTTGTAGGTGTATATATTTTAAGATATTTAGTGCAGCTAGTTCATGAAAGATCTTACACTAATTAAGATGGATGACTATTAATTCTAGCTAAAACTAGTGGAACATTAATTAATTGTGGTAAATGAACAACCCCGTTAACCGGAATTCAATAATTGCAGGGAACTAATTATAAATAGCTCGTACGTAACAGGCAGCCTTGCATGCATATTTGTACATATAATTATATAATATAAATTAAATTTACATGTGACATGCATGTCTAATTGTCTATATCAAATTAATTAATTAATTAATTAATTTCATGATTCCCTTTAGGCTTTAGTTCTAACAGTTTGGTTTTTAGCTAGCCGGCCCATGCAGCTGCAGTAGCTAGCTAGCATGACAGTACGTACTTTGTGCTGTGCCACTAAAAATTGTCCGGCATAATTTATATGAGACGACGAGAAATATGCATGCATGGCTCCTAAGCTAGCTAGTACGTACCCTTGATCATTCAATCAACCTAGCAACCAATGGTCTTGTCGCTTGTAGTGTGAGAGCATGGCTTAATTAGTAGAGAATAAGCTAGCTAAAGGAATTGAACGTAGCTAGAATACATCCAGCAGACGGTACAAGAGGGAGGAATATAACTAGTGATTTGTTTGTCCCATTGATACAAGAGATCATCACGAAATATCAATTCCAAGCAAAGTAGTATGGAGAGTGTTAATGTGGGTCTTCTCTTTTCTTTTGGGCCTATTTTAGGAGTTCTTTCTGAGCAACAGTACATGAAGAGAAGAGAAGACCAGTGAAAAAGGCTGCCTCAGTTTCAGTGCCTCTTTATTTTCTGTCTATACTACCACTAGTTTGAAGAAAGGAGCATTGATTAACATTGGGGAGAAGGGGCGTTCCGATGTCCATCGGACCAGACCTCGTCCGATGGGTGGTATGAACCGTCCGATCTTATTTCTTGATGAGATTATTTGATTAGCGGATTATATTACAAAACCAATTTGAACCCGTTTACTCTTACGATCCGTCTCTCTGAACCCCTCGCTCTTGCTCTCTCGCTCTGGTTTTCATCCTCTCCATGGAAATCACCAAATAAATGATGGGCAACAGTTCTTGCGGTAGTATGTAATGGTGATGGAGAAATTAGATTGGAGCATTTCAACTTGAACTGGTGCCCCAATTTCGTGCCAGCAGCAGCGGCGGATTGCCAACAGACGGAATTTTGGGGAACGGGAAGAAAGACAAGAAGAGCAAGTCACCCCCGAGGTGAGACCAAGGACGAGGAGGGATCGGCGGCGTGGCGCGACCAGCTCGTCGGCGAGGTTGAGCGGGAGATGGATGGAATCGGGCACGACGGGGTTAGGGTTAGGGTTCGCCGAAGCGCCCGCGAGGGAGGCCGCGATTAGGCTTTTGAGATTCGAGAGGGAGGAGGCGTCAGGGACGGTGATGGTGGTGGTTTGCTTGGTCACTATGGATCGGATTCTGAGCTTCATGTTGCCTTCATGCCTTGAGCAGAGAAGAGAAAGAGTAAACGGGTTCAAATTAGTTTTGTAATATAATCCGCTAATTAAATAATCCCATCAAGAAATTAGATCGGACGGTTCAGACCACCCATCGGACGGGGTCTGGTCCGATGGGCATCGGAACGCCCCTTCTCCCTTAACATTGTGCATTATACTTGGACCTCTGGACACATGCAACCTGCTTCAGATATTATTGCGTTAGAGTTACACTACTATTCTATTTTTAAGTTGCTCACTTCTTATCTACGGTACCAGCTGTTGAGAAAGTTGAAAGTTTTGTTCTGGTAAGAGGCAGATGTAGAATTTTTATTTTTAGTTTGAAAAAAAAAATTGAATTTAGCAAGTGGAATATTTGGTTCATGTTTTCCAAAATTTTGTTTAGAGTGTTGTTGTAACATAAACAATTCCCATTAATTGTTATATATGCAGAATATATTGGGACAGATACTCCCATTCCCATTGATCGTACACTTACAAATAAATGATGAAATATATAGCAGCCTGAGTAACATCTTGCATCCATATGCATAGGTTACAAATTTGATATATATGTTACACAATTGGATATATCACTTGTACATATATGGACAGCTTTTCAATGGACACAAAACGTTTCTCAATTAAGATGTATTGGCATGTGAATGTGATAAAGATATAATTTTACAGTTGCTTATAGGCAAGGCTGCTGTACATAGTAGGTACGGATTGGTTCAAATAATACCTGGATGCAGTAGATCGAGTAGATATTGAAACATCAAACATTGTCACATTGTCTTTGTTTGCTCATTATTATTCAAGTGTTTGGGGGTCCAGACTCCAGACCCCAGACACATGATTTAACTTGGGTTCAAGCTTTGCTTTTCTCGCGCTAGATAATGGATTCTTGGGTCCATCCATTTTGAGAAAGCACCGCCCCAACGTCTCAGCCACTTCGATCTCCACATATATATATTTGTGAAATCTTTAAGGGCTAAATAAATCTAACTCATTCCATTGTCATCGACCCCTTTGACAAAAAAGAGGATAAAATCACTTACAATATGAACATAGATCATATGAAACAAAAAAAAAAAAAAAAAAAAATTACATAACGAAACCAATAAAAGAAAAATATATATATACTGCTTCATTTGCTTAATTAGTCTAACCAAGCAGACATTCAGACCCAAGGTCAGTGACCTGACCACCAAACAAACAAAAGTTGAACAATTCATCATATCCTTGTCAAGTTAGCAAATGATATAATAAATATCATCATAAACCAGTTGGACCACTATTTTGGGCACACCCTGTAATTGGGCCATGACAGTCATATGCACAACAAAATAGTCTGTGTCACGCAATAAATATAGAATAGAGGAAAAAAGAAAAAAAAAAGATATTGTTCAAATTTTGATGATTTAATCATACATCAAAACTCAAAAGCCTATCAGGGTGTGTTCGTTTAGTAAGAAAAGAAACGGAAAGTTGGTTTCCGCATAAAACAGTTTTATTAAGAAAAGGAGAGTACTATTTATTGTGTTCGTTTGGTAAGAAAAGAAAATACAGTTTTCTTTCCATGCGTTTAGTTAAAATGAAAAAGAAAAATGTGAAGGAAAAATCCAAACATTGCTAGCTTGGGAGTATATGCATCCCACTCCATGTCGTCGATGTCGATAGTTGAAATTAAGAGCTCGTACCACTGTACCAGTAAAGGGCAGTCCAAGACTCCTAATACAACGTGCCAATATAGGTACGTGTAGTGGTACCCTTTCATGTAACGCTTTAATTGTCATGTGCAAAAACTTCATCTTTTTGTTCATCTATTTGTGCATAAATTAGATCAGAAGCCTTGAAAGATTGCAGCTCACACTAGCAAAAACAACTAAAAATTGACAGCGATGTCCACACATTTTTAAACATAACAGCAGCCCAAACCTGGCACCAAGCTAGTACTATTAAAGTAACCCTGACCAGTTGTACCAATACATCACTACAACCAATTTAACAACAAAAATTGGTACACAACTCTAACACAATTAGTCAGATTTCAAGAAACACAAATGGATCAAGGAAACCCCAATGCATTATCATTCAAATGAAAAGCAATCTTCAATGGGCAAAAGTGGTAACATGGTACAAATATTACTAGAAAAATAAGCAAATTGAATTGACAAATATTACTCCAATACAATCTGTCATTATTATATTATTAATAGGACAAAAAATGCTTATACCATGACTAATTACAACAAGTCAAATGAAACATACTCTCAACTAATCGTGTAAATAAACAAATTAATGGAAAAAGAAAAAAGAAAATTGTAATCACTGACTGAAGAAACCTGATTGCTGCTCAAGGTATCTGTCTTGTCAGTAAAGTTTGTATATAGGTAATGTGCTCTTGCAATCACCAACCTTCTTTTTTACCATTCATGCAAGAAAATAAATAAGAGAGAAAGAGGAGCTCGCAACCAGGCAGTAATACAAGGAATGCTAAACCATTTCCATCTGAATTTAAAGGAGGAGCATATTTCCATCTTTCTTAACAACCTTGCAATGTAATGTGGCAGACAACTTATAACAACCTGTGTTAAATATTTCAAACAAGAAAAGGAGTACATAGCTGATGCAAAAATGTTGCGCAATAACCTGTGTGAAATTTTTCAAAAATAGTTGTCGAAGCTCGCAGACAGTGAAGATTGCATCTAGGCCACCACAATCTATATGACCTATGGTAAGCGAGACATCAATTATACCGGCCACTCAGAGATCACACTTCCTCAATTCACTCATTCCGCTGATACCCTTCTTACAAGACTCCTGCTAGCGGTCTCAGACTGCTATCCTATAGCGCTGGAATGCAAATAGACAATTCACAATAAGACCAGCCTACAAGATAATGCATGGCTCAGGGATGGTATCTCCTTATTATTACCAAGAGCACCCTTGAAAGTTGAAAGTTAAGACATTTTTTGGGTTTTCTGGCAAAAGATTGATTACAGAAAAGCTTTGGAGAATGATTTTGTGGTCCAACAACAGATTCAGCAATAACGATACATAATGAAGCTATTCCAAATTTCCAATATAAACATAAATGTGAATTAATACTTCAAGCAGTATTCATCAAGCTCATAACAATGTAAATATTGTAATAGCTTTACCAAATTCATGGAGGATAACTAAAATATCAGGACAAAACCACAACAAACAGGCACTCAGAAAGAAGCAGAACCAATTAAAAGCTACCTCTTGAGAAGGAAGTAACCTCAACCACTACAAACGGCAATTGGGAATAGTTTCAAATCGAGCACGTGGAGGTTTCCAGACAATCAATGCCACATCTGGAGCAAGGAGCAGATGGAGACCTCATTCGCCTTCGCAAGTAACTCCTGACCTCAGCAGAGGCGAAGAAGCGAAAGGGATTCGTGGGAGAGGAGGTTATGCAGGATCAAAAATGCGGAGGGGGGAGAGAGCTCGCTCCATCCAATTTTCTTTTCGTTTTCCCTCAAAAAAAGCAGAAAATGAAAACACTGTTTTTCGTTGAAATATGGAAATGAGGTTTCCTGATACTTTATATTTGATAGCAAACGAACAGACGAAAAATAAGAATCCACGGAAAACAGATTTCCGGGTCTGTTTTGACAACAAATGAACAGACCCTCAGATAAATTGATAAATACAATATAAAAAAAAAAAAAGACTACATGTCCATCAAGTGCAAGCTCACACCATGGAAAGGGAAAAAAAACAGGAATTTCTTAATCTATCCGATTCATGCATTTTGCATTATATGGAATCTTTGGCTACTAGCTGTTCTTTCAATAAATACTACTTGCCTTCTCCATTTGCACTGCTGCTTGTACCTCTCCTGCTCACTGTCGTGTTTTTCAGAATCTACACCAACATGTAAAGGCACGATCAACAAAGCCTCAATAACTTATCTCAAAAAAACAAAGCCTCAATAAGATTTAAAAAGTGGCTCTAATTAATGATAGAAATTGCTAGCAAATTTACATGTCAACATGTGAAATATGGATCAATGAAATGCTTATCAGAAGACAACACTAGAAAACATTCAACATATCACAAATTGATTCATTATGTTATATGTCCATCTATGATGCTAAATAAGACAAGGTCATCCTGATGAAACACTAAGCACCAGTGCACCACAAACATTTGATTTTAAATTTGAAAATATCTATCTTTTGACATTATCAAAATTTTGTGATCACACAAGGAGTAAGTTTCTGTAAGCAAAATGAAGTTATACGCTAACAATTGACTTCCATAATTTGGAAAATGTAGAACATCATTAATCCTTACAAAATGCTTTTATACATATCAAACAGATTGGTGTATCTTCTTCCTTCAAATTATGTAAATTCTCATGAGAAAATGCAGTATGCAACTAAGGCACCCGGCACTCATAAAAAAATAAACAACATTCTCATCATCACTAATAATGCACCTTGTTTTGTGTGTGCTCTTTGTAAGCATTTGAAAAACGAAAAAGTAAATATCAAGACATTGGAAATTAGGCATTACTAATAACTAAAACCACCTTTAATCGATACTCAAAATAGTTCTATCAAATAAAAAAAAAAAAACTCAAAGTAGGTAGATAAAGTATTTTACTAAAATTAATTCACAAGAGGTCCATAATGTTATGACAATTTTGGAAGTACAAATGAGCCATAGGCTACAAAGACCTCTATTACCAATTTCAATCTAATAAGAAAATGTTGTTTCGAACATCTAAAAAGCAAGGAACATAACATCAGACAACTGAATATCCAGTTTTAATTGGCCTGGTCATTTTTTAATTTTAAGGTACTGGTCACATCTAATACAACATCTCAGTTCTAAATTCTTAAGATTTATATCTCATACATGCTTCTTTTAATTCACTTATTTTTTCATTGCCCATAATGAACCTTTTTGTGTTGACATCTTAATTTCAGCCAAAGCCATGTGGCTTCGGTGATCTGTAGTTACATACATAATCTCATGTAAGCTCATACTTTGGAGCATCATAGTAATGTGTACTACATGAAATATTTATTCCATTATCGTCTTTATAAATGAACCTTCTCGCTTAACCTCAGTTTCAATAGATTACGGCAGATTGGCATCCCCAGTTAATATTAAAGAGAAAATGATGGAACAATAACCTACCTGACGAAGCATATTATTTTCATTCTGAAGAGTGGAAACACGCTCATCAAGCTCAGAATTCTTCTTTTCCAATTCTTTGACTCGCATCTCAAGATCATTTAAGTATGCTTTCTTTCTCTCCCTTGCTTGCTGAGCTGACACTCTATTTCTCAGCAGCCTTTTCAGTTTTTTTCAATTAGTTGATCATGTTTCAATCATTGAATAAGAAAACTGTGTACCCAAGTTTGAATTGAGAAAAGGGGAAGCACAAAATGAGAAATTAACTGATGATAATACCTTTTGAGGCGCTTGTGTTCTTTATCGGCAGGACTCCTGCCTCTTCTCTTCTGCCCAGGTTGGGCTGACGACTGGGCCTTATCGGGTCCGGCCGCTGCAGTCCCCCGACCGGAAGTGGACGGCCCGCCAGATCCAACACCGAATTCTGGCACCCGTCTGATCTCCTCATCACTCTCCATCCCTGCCAACCCAAATCCATCAGCAATTGCCCCAACGCACACAAAACCAATGAGACATTAACGTTAATGTATGTACCCAATTAAGAAACCCACAAAGTCAACGGGCATACAGTGAGTGATGTGACTTGTAACTTACCTTCTTTAACATCCATTTGCGGCGCAGAACTGGAGGATCTCTCGCTACTGGAAGGAAGCGAACTGGTAACTTGCTCCGGCATTCTCACTAGGCAGCGAAATCTCTATCTACTTGAATTGGCCCCAAATTGTGAGAAGAAGAAGAGACTAGTAAGAAAGGGAAAGAAAGGAAAGCTGGTGGGTTTGAGGGGAGGGGGGTTTAGGGAGGGAGGGAGGGGGGATCTGAGCCCTGGGAAGGAAGGAGATCGGAGGGTTAAGAGAGGGGAGACGTGGAGGGTTTGGGAGCCATAGAACTGGGGCAGCTATCTAAAGGCGGAGAGCGGGGAAGCGTGGCCTTCTCTGCCACGCTGATTCCATTTCCCTCAGCCATAGAAATATAGAATAGAACTCAACTGGGCACGCACGGCACGTTGTTATGTACAGTACAACTACAAATTACAATACAGGTACAGACAGACGTATGTATACTTGGTCGTTCACCTGTTCTCGTGTTACAATTTTCTGATGAGCTTTGTATTTGATGGTAGATAATTTAAAATTATATTCAAGGAATAATTTACAAATTTAAGCAAGAGTTTCTTCAATATGATTTTATTTTGATAAATAGAGCTAGACTATTATACTAATGTTAGCATTTCGAACCGAAATGCTAACGGCTCAAAATTTATGTTATCGTGTCTGAAATCACAATTTATGGTGCTCAATAAATTCTTTATATAAAAATATTGGGGTATACAAAAATTTTTTATTTTTAGAGTTTTCTAAATACTTGTTTTGAATTTTAGAAAAAAGCTCATTAATATTAATAAAATAATAATACTTGTATATGCTATTTTCATAATTGCAAAACAAATACTTAGAAAACTCTAAAAATAAAAAATTTTTGTATTCCCCAATATTTTCATATAAAGAATTTATTGAGCACCATAAATCGTGATTTCGGACACGATAACAAAATTTTTGAGCCGTTAGCATTTCGGTCCGAAATGCTAACGTTAGTATAATAGTCTAGCTCTTGATAAATAATTGCTTATTGGATACTAAAGTTCTAAAGGAAGAAGAGGAACCTCTGGCATATGGTCTGCCCTGATACTCATCTCTAGAAAACATTTAATTTATTGACCAATTTAGGGTTTTGGGTGATTTTAATTTATTCTTTATTTTTGGAGGCTTTTCGGAGGATGGGGAGAGGAAAGACCAAGGCGATTCCCACATCTAGAGGCTGGAGCATCATCACCTCAAGTCGCCACCGCCAGACTCCGGCCGACCCCTCCCCGCCACCGTACAAGCCCTACGAAAACCTTGCAACCCACAAAACCTTCATTAGCTACATAGGATCCAAACCAACCTTATGCTCCCATATAACTTACCCTTTCCGCTTTAACTTTATTCCCAAAACTCATTCCAAACTCACCCATCCCAAACACACTCGCCACCAACCAGCCATGAAGAGAGACAACACAGCGGCCATGAGAGGGAAACGCCCGGCCCCTCCGCCAGTCTCCCCCCTCCCAGCCGGGCCCCTCCGCCAGTCTCCCCCCTCCCAGCCGGGCCCCTCCGCCAACCTCCTCCCTCCACCGCCAAGCTCCTCCCTCCCCCCCACCTTTGACTAACACCGCCCAACAGCCACCACGCTCGTATGCACAGGTGGCAGCCTCGCCGCCTAGGACGCACCCTGCTCCCAACCACCAAACCCACCCGGACCGCCCTACCACCCTAAACCAGAACAAATACCATGGCCCTGTGGCAAAGAAAGCAAGGGGGAACCACTTTCAGGGGCACGGCAAAGGAAGGTCATATGTACCTTTCAAGCCACTCTCACCGGCGGCGCTAGCCCGCCTCCTTAAATACTTACCTTTTCCACCAAATCCTGCGCACCCCGCTTGGGAAGGTAGGTGCTTTGACTGCTTCACAGTGGGTCATAGGCCGGGAGCTTGTCACGGCTACATGATATGCCATGGCTGTAAGAAGCCGGGTCACCCGGTCAAATACTGTCCGGAGAAGCAACAGGAGAGGCAGGATGAGCAACAAGAAGGGCAGGATAATGGCCATCATGCCTTGGAACCTAGGGGAAACATAGGGGAGGACCTCATGCCGCAAGCCCGGCCGGACACACTAGCCTCCTTCATTCACGAAACCCCAAACTTAGCACAAGAAATTGTCCGACTTCGACGGGGAGTAGTGATTGATGTGCAACTAGTACATGGCCACTCCCTGTTCAAGGTGAATTCTCACTTTACTCGTTATGTGCATGAGGGGGGCGACCACCAAATCACCAAATTGGATGAAAAAAGGTATCTCCTAATTCTCCCGCCAAACCAACCGAGGGCAGAATTTATGAAAGGGAAATATTCTGATTTGATTGATGCGGGCTATGTGTGGTACCCATGGTCACCATTGGTATCGGGTCATAAGCTTGATTTGAGATTCAAGGTCTGGCTGGACTTGCTACACCCCCCATATTCATGGACGGTGGATCACCTCGCCACGGCTCTAGCCTCGGTAGGGTTGCTACTCGACCACGGCCCGCTAGAGAGGTTGTCATCACTAGAAAGGCTGCGTGTTGTTGTAGTAACGGATGACTTGTCCAGAGTGCCAAGAAGCCTCACCCCTTTCGTCAAAGGTGTGGCATCCAGGGTAGGCATTGAGGTCGCGGGTTGGTCGGACGAAGTATTGCCATTCAACATCTCGCCGGACACCACCCCATCGGACGATGTGTTCGAGGACCACGCCTTGCACTTATTCGAGTTGTCCACCATTAGACGACACTCACCATCCTCCTCGGGGCAGAACGGCATGATGTCACTGCCGACAAACAATGACATACCTCTAATAGAACTACTCCCCAAAGATGCTGCAAATTGGGCACTGTCACAGTCCTTTCTCCGGCACCTCTGCGATTCGGCACCATCGTCGGAGGCAAAAGATTACTTTCTGGCCATACTTAGTGCAAACGCCGGGGAGCCGAGGACGGGCCAGGAGGTGGTGCTGCCGGACACATCGGCTCAGTCAACGGGTCAAAGGGAGGAAATGGACATCTCCAGTCCAACTCCACTGGAGTGGATAGGGTGGCAGCAATCTGTAGCAACATGGAGGCACTAAAAAACAAGGAATATTTGAATTTGGGTCGTGATAAAACCATAGGGAAGGACAAGCCCGCAGGGACAGAAGGTTCAGTTGCAGTCTGCACAAAACAGGCCAATACAGTCCAAAAAAACGACAACACAGCCTGTCACAACCCTAACTTGCTGAAGGGGGATAATAGCAAGAGTGCGGCGGCGTGAGCCAAATCCAGGTCGGGCCAGCCCCAAGAACTTTGGGTCCAAAAGAGTAGGCCTTCCATAGGGGTCATAATTAAGGAGCCAGCCTCAATTCCTAAACAGGCTAAGACTGTAGCACAAGGGCCCAATTCAAAAGAAAAGGAGAAACAGGCCCAGGAAAAACCCAAGGCAGCACGTTGCCTAATCCCACCTCTGGCTGATCTCTACACGGATCGGCCCATTTCGAGTAAGCAAACTAGATCACGAATCAAGCCCACCTCAAGTGATCCTAAGAGCAAAGGGTCAGAGCTTCCTTCCATCCCAAAGGAGTCGGCTCAAGGCAAAGCTCAGGGCAAGGGTGGCGTCGCCCAACTAGGGATTAAAAGTAAGATCACCTTCAAGATTAAGGGCAGCGCAGGTGATACAAGCAGCAACCTCCAGCCAAGAAGAAGCACCCGACCGATCAAGCAACCCATGCTTGATGGTTTTGTTTTGACAACCCCTCAGAAAAGGGCCAAGGGAAAGAAAAGCGACTCGGGCACGCCTACTGAGAACAAGGCAATCAAGCAAGCATTGGAGGACGCAAAACTCAGGGCGGTGCCGCTCACGGATGAAACAATCCGAGTAATCGATGAACTATGCAACCTCCCGAAGCAACAACCAGGGGAGAAGGGCGGAGACGTGATTCAACAGGAAGCAGACGATGCGACTCAGGACGCCGACGACAACATCGACTTCGATGCGGCTGCTGAATTTGCCAAATTGGATGATGCGGACCTGGTGGGCGATCTTTTCGAAAAAATGGAGGAGGAGATCAGGACCGCACTGTCAGAAGAAGAACTACGTCAAGAGGACGAAGACAACTCGAATGAAGTCATGCAGGAGGTTGATCTGGCGATGCACGAACAGGCTGACCAGACCAACGAAGAAGACGATGTAGACCTGGTCGACTACGATTAGTCCGATCTCCTGATAGGTTAGTTCGGTTGCTAAGATTAGTCTTAGTCTTTCTTGTAGCACTGTGTGCTAGGATTAATGTTGTTTTTGGGTTTCTAGTTTAATTATGGCAAGAAATTTAGCTTTATTATCTTGGAATGTAAGGGGCATAGGTGACCCTACCAAATGTTCGATTGTCAGAAATACAATTCGGGATTCTTCTTGTCAGATTGTGTGTCTTCAAGAGACTAAATGGGACCATTTTGATTTGTTCAAATTAAGGGAAGTTTGTCCGCCTAGATTTATAAAAGGGCATACTCTTAGTGCTATGCATACGAGGGGGGAATATTAATTGCTTGGACCAGCAATTACACTGATCATATCACTTATACACATAACTTTTCGGCTTCAGTTGTATTAACACGTACTGGTGACGGGCTGCAAATTCATGCTAACATCAGTATATGGTCCGACTGACAACTCGTTGAAAGGGGATTTTCTCAATGAACTAAGGGCAATAAGGGTGTTAAATAATTTACCATGAATAGTGGTGGGTGATTTTAATTTATTACGATCAACGCGGGATACTACGGGGACGTCGGTTAATTTGGATCTTATATTAGAATTTAACCATTGCATACATGAGCTTTGCATTAAAGAAATTCCGCTTACTGGGAGGAATTACACCTACTCTAATAAAAGACCAAATCCAACCTTCTCTAAGCTTGATCGAATCTTTGTCTCTAATAATCATTGGGACTTTCAGGGTAACACCCCGATGGATCAAGGGGTAATTGACATTCCCTCAATTACCTCCGACCATGTCCCCCTCAAATTAACTCTTAAGAAACATGTCATACCAAGGAAAAGGGATTTCAGATTCGAGAGGTACTGACTGAGATATGAAGAGGCGCGCAACATTGTCAAGAAAGCATGGGAAATTCCAAACCCGTCGCCCTTAATAGCAATATCGTACCTCCAACGTATGAAGGCAGTGCGACAGGCTTTAAGGGAATGGGCTAAGCATAAATTTAAGAATGCAAATTCTATTCTTAAAACTACTAAATGGGTCATTCAAAAATTGGACATGGCGGAAGAAATCAGGGAATTAACACAAGGGGAGCGTCAGCTGCGAACTCGACTTAAAGAGCATGCGTATCAGCTCGCCTCTGATCAGGAGATAAGATGGCAGCAAAGATCGTCCGTTCGATGGCTCAAATTAGGGGACAATAACACAAAGTACTTTCATTCTATTGCTTCGGCAAAAATGAAAAGTAACCATCTCGAAAAAATACGAGTAGGGGAACGAGTGGTAACTGGGGCAGAAGACATTGCGCAAGAATTCGCAGCTCTTTACAAACAGATCATGGGTCAAATGAATGAAAGTCTAGGGCAACCTGATGTGTGGGGTATCTTTACTAGGCTTGACGGCCTACATGACCTGGATGCCCCTTTTACTGAGGAAGAAATACGCAAGGCAATCTTTTCTCTGGCAAGAGGAAAAGCCTCGGGACCTGATGGATTTCCTTCGGAATTCTTTCAGCACTATTGGTCAATTATCAAACCGGAAATTATCAAGCTGATATTAGCCTTTCAAAACAACGAGCTAGATCTTTGGAGACTAAATGAGGCTTGCATAACAGTCATTCCAAAATTACCGGGGGCAGACACCATTGATGATTTCAGACCCATTAGTGTCATATCAGCCATTGTTAAGATAATATCCAAAATCTTAACCCGTAGACTACAACCGCACATGCAAGAATTAGTGGGGCAAAATCAAACGGCATTCATTAAGGATAGGCTGCTCATGGAAACCTTCCTAACAGCAAGTGAAACCATTATTCAAAAACATGGGCAGAAAATACCATCAGTTTTATTGAAAGTAGACTTTAAGAAAGCTTTTGATACGGTCTCATGGGATTTCCTACTAAAGCTGCTGAAAGCAAAAGGGTTTTCGAGTACCTGGGTGGAATGGATCAAAAATATTCTATCTCCTCCTCCTCAACGGTACGGGTTAATGGTGTGCAGGGTCCAACATTTTATCACAGAAGAGGACTGCGACAAGGTGACCCCCTATCGCCTCTACTCTTCAATATAGTGGCGGACACGCTTCACACACTCCTGCAAGCACGCGTGAGCGTCCAGTTACCTACCGGGGCATTTACAAAACACACCGTATACCAGTTTGCTGATGATACATTAATAATAGCAGATGCTCATCCGCAAACATTGAGAGCAATTGCGCAAACATTGGAGGAATATGCGCTCCTCACAGGCCTTACCATCAATCTCAACAAGAGTGCATTTGTTCCGATTGCAATCCCACCTAATTGCATCCAAACGGTGGGGAGAATTCTACAATGTCAACGCCAAGAGTTCCCAATCAAGTACTTGGGTCTGCCAGTATCAATCCACAAACCATCAAGGGAACACTTCATGCCAATCATTGAGAAATTGATGACTAGATTGGCGGGCTGGAGGAGCAAGCTCCTCTCTAAAGGGGGGCGCCTCATACTGATCAACTCGGTCATCAATGCGCTCGCTTTGCACTACATGCAAGCTTTCACATTGCCGAAATGGTTAGTGGAACAACTTGAAAGAGTTAAAATGATATTCTTTTGGAAGGGGGGTGATAACTGCTCCGGAGGCCATTGCTTGGTGGCATGGAAAGGGGTATGCCTACCTAAGCAAAACGGGGGACTCAGAATCATAGACTTGGCAACGCAAAACAAAGCATTGATGCTCAAATGGCTTTGGAGAATTTACCGGCAGAGGGACTCCCTGCTGGCACATGAAGTCCACACCATATACATGCTACCATTGCCAAATGAGGGAGATATTACGGGGTTCAGGTTCCACTCTTTCTTCCTCAAGGAGCTTTTCAAACTATGGCCAGTGTTTCACTCGTCCGTACAGCCGCACCAGGACCTGCAAATAGTGTGGTTAAGGACATCCGACGGGGTCTTCACAACACGATCGGCATACCAATTTCTTATAGATCCGGGGGTGTACAGTTTCTTTGCAACTCAACTGTGGAAGGCCAGGGTCCCCCTTCGAATCAAAGTCTTCTTCTGGTTGCTTTCGAAGAACAGATTACTCATGGCTGAAAATCTTTCTAAAAAGGGTTGGCCACATAACTCCTGTTGTGTGCTATGCGGGCACAGGGTCACGGAGTCTGATAATCACCTATTTCTAAGCTGCCCATACTCCAAACGCATATGGGCAGAATGCTTCCCTAACAATGCAAGTGACTGGCACTACAATCTTGCCCCCCTTCACTTTTGGTGGTCAATCAGGAGGAACACACGCCGTGAATTTGCTGGGCTGTGGGATATGGCGTGCATCTCCATCATGTGGAACCTCTGGAAGGAAAGGAACAGAAGATTTTTCCAAAACAAGCTGCTACCAACCGGGATTCTCAAGGATCATATCATGCAGGAAGTTAGGAGTTGGGAATTGCACATATAGGATTAGCTTTACAGAATAGTCAGCACTATTGTACATCTAATAAATGGGTATGCCGAGCATACCATTATTTTCTTCTTTATTTTTTTCCTTTTCTTTTTTTTCGTTTTTGTACAAATTATCTTATCAATGGAATCAGGTAAGGTTTTTTCCTACCTCTTCAAAAAAAAAAAGATAAATAATTGCTTATTGCTCCAGCTTTGAAAATTTCGGACTCCCTTGAAAAATTCATGTTTGAAATCGTCCTCTAAATATGATTTTAGGGGGAGATTTTTTGAATTATTCTCAGTCATTATAAGTGGGATTGCAGGCTCCTGAGATCGGAATCCGATCTCAGCTGATTGTAACGCCAATAGAAACAACAGAAAAATAAGAGACCGAAGAATATTATTGGATTCCAAATCAAAAGTGAGGATGGATAGATTATCTCTGTTGCAGAAATTATTTCTTTGGGAAAGAAAATTAGGACAATAGCATATAAAAGAGCTTTTAGCTACAGCAATGTTGTAATTTATTCTCAAAAAAAAAAGAAAGCAATGTTGTGATTTTTCTTTTCTTTTTTTGTTTTTTTTTTTGACATGTAACCACTACCAGTCCACCACCTTTTTAATATGTTGCATTCTTTTCTACAATTTTTCGTCAAAAAAATATTCTAAGCATAAAAATAAAGGAGAAATTATCTTCATCCCTAACATTCAATCCCCCATATTATCCCCCAACCTCTACCTATCTCTTTTAAAAACTTTCTTCTCCAAATTTGAACTATCATCTTCATCTCTCTTCTCTATTTATAATTCTCTCTTTTGTGTCTCTTCATCCCTCCGATGATCTCTCCGGTGATCCCTCCGGTGATCTTTCCGACGATCTCTCCGACGCTCTCTCCGACAATCTCTTTTGTCTCCCTCCTCCATGCCCCATCTGCTGCTCTCCTTCTCCACTGCGACCTCGGCCCTCCCGCTCCCCTACCTCTTCCCCTTCGGCCCCTCCTTCGACCTCCCCTAACTCCTCCACCCAGGCTCTCTAATCAAGATCTCTCTTGCCTCCGGCGATCACCATCATTTTTGAGGTCGATGATGTTATATATGTCATACGTATGCACATTTTTATTTTTATATAAACGCTTTCTGCTACTATATAAATACTTTTGATTGTTATATAAACAATTCTGGTGATCGCGATCTCTCGTCTCCGGCGGCCAATCTCTATTGTATCCGGCGAACCTGATATCTCTTATCTCCAGCAAACGTAATCTCTCTTTTGTATCCGATGATCCCGACCTCTCTACCATTTTTTTGTGATTTCCAAGTCCATCTCATACTTCTATATAAATATTTTTTATTTATCTAAATATTTTCTTCTGTTACATAAGCACTTTTTTCATTTATTAAAATACTTAGTCACTTATCTAAACACTTTTTATTTATCTAAATACTTTCTCATGCTATATAAACACTTTTTTCATTCATCAAAATACTTAAGTCACCTATCTAAACACTTTTGTCATATATCTAAACACTTAAGTGACCAATATAAACATTATGACTCTAATAACATAGTGCTGGAATGCTTTGAATTAAGCTTGTAGAGAATAAGCACAGCAAAAAAAGTCGCGAATTTGCCAGTTTTAGCAATATCCAGAGCACATTTTTATCAAAAAAGGAAAGTTAGTTAGGTGGATTTGGTTTGGGGGACTAATAGTTGGACTCCCATCTCCCATCCCCTGACTTTGTCCCCCGGGTTGAAACCCATTTAGTCTATCATATCCAAACCCGTTATTGTAACTCTCTTCACATTTTGTACTTACAAAGAAAAATCGCTCTCCTCTCCCTCTTCCTCAGTTCCATCCTCTCCTTCTGCTCTTGTTCCATCCTCCCTCCTTCCTGTTCTCACCTAAAGTGAAAAAACAGTACCAATTTGTGTAGAGTTCACAACACCTCTCACGAGTTCACGTGCATCACTCGTTCCTTCACCTTCTCTCAATCTATGCAATCGGATCTCCCCTCTACCTTCCTCTCGGCGTCCCCTCCAATCTCGCCTCCAACTCTCTCAGATCTTCCCTCCGCCACTTCGCTCTGGTGTTGTAACTTCATCACACGCCTCTCTACTTTTAATCTCCAACCAAGGTCGAAAGATGATCGACCTCTCCATCATCTCTTCCCTTGTCTCATTTTTTGAGACCGTCTCTTGTCCCTACAAGAACCTTCAATGTTTTTGTGCAAGTCGCGGCTCCATTGTTGCTACTCTCTCATTTCCACAAAATTATCTTCAAAATATTATTTTATGAATACGCTTAACATATATAATACTAGATAAAAAAATATAAACACTTACCAATGCAATATAAACACCTATTATAACATTCTTCAATATGCAAAGAATTATTGTATTTATGATCCAACACACCGGACTCGATCTCTAAAGTGAACTGACACCGGACTCGATCTGAAGTGAACTGAAGGTAAATAGGTCAAATATCGGTCAACATTTCATGAATCAGATATGGGTCGACCCATACCTGACCTTACCGGACTCGTCTCATTGCACTTGTTTTATTTTGCTTGTTTTGATATATCTAATAATCTGACTTTCAAATATAAGTACGTGGCTTTTGAGATTAACACACTTAGATGTGCAATATAAATACCTGGTTCTGAAACATAACTACTTAAAAATATTAACATATGGTAGATAAAACACCTAGATGAGAAATATAAATACCTGGTTTTGAAATATAACCACCTGGTTTTGAAATACTAATACCGAAGAGATTAAACACCTGGATGTGAAATATAAACACTTGGATGTGAAATATAAATACCTAGCCTTGAAATATTAATACTTGTAGTAACATGCGGAGCTACTGCGCTGCGCGCGGAGCTATTGTAGCGACGCGTTTTTAGATTTGACCGGTCAGCACGCTTTTGACAGGTGGTGCAATCTGACTGGAAGGATAGAATTGGGGGATTTTTGATGGGGACTATTAGTCTAACCCTAGAAAATTTATGGATAGATTACAGGGGAACTGAATTCCTTTCTTGATATATAACCATTGACAAATCAGGGTGCGGATCGAGGACATTGCTCTATATAGATTTAGATACCAATTAATCAATCAATTCTGCTCAGGATATATTCAGAATTCTGTTGCAGCTGCGCGCGTTGCTGGCATGCTGCTATGCTAGCTATGCTGTATTTGGGGTGGGTCAGCCATATATACCTAGCACTATACCAGCAATTACTACTACAGGACCGCAAACTCTCTTCTCATGGCATGTTATGTTATAATTAGCCGACATCACTTGTGCATCATGTGCAATTCCACATGCAGATAAATTGATCATAACATATACACCATCACCATGTCATGTGCACCTTCCTATTGCTATTGCTAACCAAGAACGTATGGTTTACTATATATGTTTGTATATATGTGCGCTAATTCCTATGCATGATCGATTGCCACATGCAGCTAGCGGATGGCCTCCATTATTTGTCTTAAATTATATATATATATATATATTCTTGTATTAAATTATGATGGGTGGTAGTTTAATATAATATTAATTGTTTCATATATGTTCCTTGTCAAGATGGCAACAAACATCAAAACTTAATTGAGTACATATTCTGTGATGTTTCCATGTTCAATCAATAGACATAAATTAAATCCCCATTTCCTAACCAAATTGGCAAGATTAATAATATATATCATATAATCCAACTAATTGTAACAACTAAAATTGGTCAATTGTGAGACTATATATATAAGAACTCCAAACTTAAATCATAATAATATTAACATGTATATATGCACATTGATTGCAAGCAGATATAATAAACTATATCAACTGTTTTCCCAGACAACCAAAAATAAAGTAGGGAAAAAATAAGAGAAAAAAAAAACACTACAACCTCACTTAATTTTAGATCTAATTAACATCCTTCTCAAAACCACTAATTCCTCAAAAGAAACAGAAGACCCAAAGCATTTCCTTCTCCAAACTATGAATTGTACAATGCATCCTTTCTCATCACTCCAATAAATTAATTAAACAAGATTGAAAAGAGAAAGAACATACTTCTAGCGCCTCGCAGGTCGCTTCTTTGGCTTCTTGGTTTCGGTCTTTCGGAAAATGGAGCAAAGTATACACCCTGAGACCCTCGGGGACGGCGGGTCTTCGTCCGGCGTGACATGAGCAGTATGAAAAACCTGCTTCTTAGCTTCTTTTTTACTTGTCTTCTTCAAGTCTACGACCTTCTTTCCTTCTTCGACATCTCGCTTCAACATGTCAATTGACCCAACACTTCGGGAGTGTCTCAATTGCGGCACATCAGGCTTATTTTCCTCACCGTCTTCTGCGTTCTTCTCACCTTCATTGTCGAGGCTGGCAAGAAAACGCTCGTCCCAGACCAGACCGGAAGAACCGGATCGTCGGAATGTCGTGGCGGATCTTTGCAACCCTGCCATATATCTTTGAATTCCTCTCTTAACTCTCTCTTCTCTCTTCAGAAATGAAATGATGCTTCAACAGGCGACACAAATCAGAGTAGAGGAATATACATATAAGCAAAGAATGTCAATGATTGTATGTGTGTGTGTATTATTTTCTTTTGTGCGTCAGCTATTCAATTGAGACCTTAAGCGACAGCGTAAGGTCAATAATCCGGAATATGGTGACTGGTTACAGTTACAGGAATGGATATAGTGCAATGGACACAGAGAAATCATGCAGCGGTCAAGGGTCAAACATGGGGGGGCTGATCAAGCTAGGACGAAATAACGGTCAAAGGTTAGGAGGGCAGACAGAGTTAATAATTAATCTGCATTGAATTGGAAGTGGGACGATATTATTGAATTCACGAACTATACAAACAAACGTAGTTGGTGCAGTACTCATGTTTTTGTATGCCATTTCTCTGCCGACTATATAGACGAGACGAGATTCATTTTTATTTGACTAGCTAGGCCTAGGGGTGTACGTCACTTTATGTACTGTTCGTTAAGTTAAGTTGGGAGCTAGTATCAATACCGGTAATTAAGTTTATTACTAGTATTTTAATTAATTAAAAGCACGACTCACTTGACCAAGTTAATTAATTAGAACATTATTACACTATATATTATATACGTATGTACATACGTCTGATTGGAATTCGACTCAGATAATTAAGCATTGAAGAAAGATCTGATTTAACAGAATATAATTGTAATTTGTCCTTAATTAACTCATACGACTAACTGTCCTAAGTCTGTCAATCTGGAACACATACTACCTCTACATAATCATAATAGGGGACTGCAAACTTAATTTTAAAATAAATAAAAAATTATTAAACAACTACGATAATCAAATTTTGAAGAGTAATATATAGAGTTAATTGACTATTATCAAAAACTGTTTCCATTCCAACCTAAAATGTAAGTGACTCGATATATAATACATTTGTCACATGTGAAAATTTGATTTATGTTTCTAATAAATTCTACATATACAGTTAAAATATTTAAGGATATAATTTTTTTTTCTTACCTAGAGTTTTTAAAATATATATTTCTATTTTTCAAAATAAATATAAAATAGTAAATATTTGTACATGAAAAGTGTGTTAGTTTGAAAAAGAGGAAGAACAGGTTTGTATCTTCTATATTAACTTATTAAGGACCATTAAACTTGACGAATAATGTTTTGATTTGCGTACATTTTGAACCGAAATACATAGGTTTTCAAAATAGTAAAAAACTTGAGTACTATATTATTATAAACGTAACTTCCAACTTAATGTGTTAGTTTATTTTTGAAGTTGTTTAATTTGTTAGAACTTATGGGTTCATCATAAAGTTGAAAAAAATAAAAAATAGGGGTAATGACGCCAGACCCCCCCGAACTTTCGGGTTTTGACAACTTGGCCCCCGAACTTTTAATTTGGACAAATGCCCCCCCGAACTACCGATTTGTGACAAATCGCCCCCCGGCTATTAATTAGCCATCTAATACTCCATTAAAAAGTATGAAAAGACCAAAATACCCTTATGTATATATTCATGATATTTTAAATATAAATAGATTAAATTCAGTTTTAAAAATTTTTATGCCTCATGAATATTAAATCTGAATTAATTATTAATAGTACTGGTATATAACTAAATATTTGTATATTATTTTTTTATTTTATTGTATATAACTAAATTTTTACGCCTTACTATTTTTATTTTATTTTATTTTGCTTGAATTTGTATATTGTTTTTTTCAAAGATAGATATTTATGATACATAATAATTCTTTTAATATGAGAAATTACGAACTAATACATTAATGATGATAAAAAAAATTGTTAACTTCAAATTTGATTGAAAATTTTAAATCATTTAAAATGGTAATTGATTTTTTCATTAAAATTAGTTAAATATATGTAAATATTACGTTGATGAAATAAAAGAACAAAAAGTAAACGATAAATATTTTGTATAGATTTTTGTATTTAAAAAATATGTAATAATTTCTTATATATTTTTAATATCTAGTGATTTTTAATTAAATATTTTTTTGAACTTATTTATATTTAAAATATCATGAAGATATACATAAGGGTATTTTGGTCTTTTCGTACTTGTAAATGGAGTATTAGATGGCTAATTAACATCCGGGGGGCGATTTGTCACAAATCGGTAGTTCGGGGGGGCATTTGTCCAAATTAAAAGTTCGGGGGCCAAGTTGTCAAAACCCGAAAGTTCAGGGGGGTCTGGGGTCATTACCCCTAAAAAATAAGAAGAACAGAGAGATGTGGCTGGTCGAATTACCCCTTGTGTAGCTCTTGACCCCTACGTGGCAGACATGCCACTGGCCACCCATTAGCATCTCTCGCTCTCTCTTGTGGTTGTATATATATAATAATAATAATAATAATAATAAAAAGGAGGAAGAAAAGAAAAGAAAAATATAATTTGCTAAATTTTAAACTTTTTTTTTATTATAATTTGGTAGGTTTGCTTTGGTATCTCGTTCTTACACATTAAAAAATATCAACAGAAGTTCTAAATATGTTTGATGAACTAAGAAATACTATACATACAAAGGAATTTGGCAAACAAAAGTATATATAATAAGCACTCAGTGACGCAAAGATGTACAGAAGAACAAAAAGAGAATATTTGGAGGACAGATACTGGGACAAAAATGTGGGGATCAGAGAATTTCTCCAATCTCTATTCTATTATATTCTATTCTATTCGCCTGGAGAATCCAGTATGTGACTAATCAAATACATGCAGATTGGGCACATGCCGAGACTAAGAACATCATTACTCTGACGCTGTGTAAACAAAACAAATAACATAACTATGAACTATGAACTATCACAAGCCGAGATTTCAGCATTCCACATGTAATTCCCAAGTTTACCACCATAAAAATGGAATGAGGTAGAATGATGGAGGGACTTTCAACAAGTGAGTCCTCACATTTCAAATTCTAAGTTTACACAAGCATTTTTAGCATATCTACTCATGCAAAAAAAATAAAAATAAAATATAAAACATCCCTGTGTCATCTTGAGTTATCTAGATGAAGTCTTAGTTACAGATCGCCGCTTATATCGGGCATGGATAATCGGCTCCTGCGGAATACCATCTTGTACCCGCTTCTCCTCAAACCAATTAAGGATGACCTTTCTAGGGAGATTTGTCACATGGACTATACTGCTTATCATCTCATTCTGACAAAATACACAATTTATTAGATTAAGATGGTAGGTAATTATTACAAGTACATAAAAGGAAGCATTTCAGTTGTTGCTTATAGTACTAATTTAAGCTCGATAAATATATATATTCTCCTCAGAATAGTGGGACAACACTTCAGTAGTAGCAATGTCTCTTGATAATACAAGGATCAGATTTACAATGACCATTATAATACAACAATTATGTTTATAAATGATTGTCGTCTTGATTTTCATTGTCTTCAACTCATTCATGGATTTTTGCATTGCTTTATAGTAACATTAAACTTGGTTTACTGTATTTGGTCATTTGCAAAATGACTACTAATGGTCATAAACAAGATTTACTAACCGTGGGGCGCTTTGTTTTGTAGTAAACTCTTTCGAGCGTCTCCACCTGCACTTTCTTCAGCCTCTTTTGAGGAGGAAACTGTCCTCTACGGACCTGTTGCTTTATTTCTGGTTTCGTCTCCTTGGATTCAACTGGTTCCGTCTCATAGGGTTCAACGTCAGAACCATCAGTCGGAATAGAGGAATTCAGTTCACTATTTTCTGGCTCAGTAAAAGCCTGAGGGCTAGGTTCATCTGGCAAAGAATCAGACATGAGTAGGAGATTTGGAGGTGGATTACGGAGGAACTCGAGGACGGTGGTTCTATCTAATCCCACATCTTCTGAAAGTTTTTTAATCTATAGATAGAAGATAAGCAATCTAGTGAGTATGATTGTTTAGCTGGAAACACAAAATTAATTTAATAAAACAAAAGGGTCACTGCAAAATGCAGGTTTTCTGTTAAACAATATTATCCAACCAGTAAGAAAAATTTGGTCATTTATATGACTTACAGCTCAGTATAGTACTTTGGAATTGATTTTAAAACAACCATGGAAGTTGGTCTACAGATGCAAAGATGTTCTTGTGTACTTTTCAGAATTGCAATGAACATGGTCTTACATTAGTCTTGCGTCGTCCCATCTTCAAAGCACGAGCCAACTTTCTCATCTGCCATGTTTTAAGCTCTGGCAACTGAATCCAGTTATCCTCCTCATCAACCCCTTCGCTATCCGAGTCACCTTCTTCCAAATTTACTCCTGCTTCCCCCAGTGCTTGTGTCAGTTCTTTTTCAAACTTCAACAGATCCTCTTCATCAATTTCCAGATCATCATCTGACAGCTCATGGTTGTTAATATCTTTCTCCAATTGAGCAAAGAAATCATTAAGCACATCCAACTCTGGGTATTCTTCATCTTCTTCTTCCGCTTCTTCTTCCTCTTCCTCCTCTCCTCCTATGTGTTCTTGTTCTTCCTCCTTCATGAAATCATCTAATGCTGTCTGACGTTGTTATAAAGCATTAATAAAATGTGTTAAACGTCAAGATTTCTAACAAAGCCGTTTAAACTATACAGTTGCAGTAAAGTATATATATATATATATATATATTTTTTTTTCTCATTTCTTTTACTTGTGGCTAATGCTTTGTAAATTGATGATTGACTGAAACCATCACATCTGGTACTGTGCTCTTTGAGTAATGTTGATACTAAGAGCTGGTTCAATTTGGTTAAGGATACAAAGAATGAATTAGTATCTGGTTCAGCACTTGAATTGAGGTCTCCTTTTTGTCTGTACCAAAAAATAAACATACAAAATGATATGGATATAGTTTCACCACTATTTGTGCATATCAGATTTTTCATATTGCATTTGCAACCAAAAAAATTGCATCAGATATTCCATGTGTTTTTATTGTACTGAGAAAATATTTTGAAAGGTTACTCATAATGAAGAAAAGAAAAGTGATGCTAAATCTTTGAAATGAATAAGTGTAAAGTTAATCCCAATTGCAATGATAATTGACAATCATAATGGTAAACGGTGCCCTTTTTGAATAGAGTAAGGGTTAGAATGCAATTCAGGCAAGCAAAACATTTGAGCTACCAACCAGTAGAAGAGCATTGCAGCAATGTTTTTCGTCAAATGGTGAACATCTAAGAAGGGTACAATTAGAACCTCACCTTGTTATTGGGAGGCGGCCTCTTCGGCGCCAACCGCGACTCCCTTGCCCTTCTCGGGCGCAAGAAGGCGATGACAGAAGATCTAGGCGGAGAGCATATGAGAGGCACACACCGAGGCATGACGTGCCCCAGATGCAGCGGGGAGTAACTGCCGTGACCGGCATTCGAAGAGCCGACTTGGGTCGGATAAACCCTACTACAGAAGAAGAAGAAAGTAGAAGTAGCCATGACTGATTGACTGAATGACTGGTAAAGATTACAAGCTCATGAATGAATAATGATATCTATCTTTTTCCTTCTCAAGTGATCTGGAAGAGAGTTGAGCTGAGTCGGGTGGAAGATTACTTGGGCCTTCGAGGGTAGTAATTGGGCCGTAATTGTTATGGGCCTACATTAATCAAATTAGAGGCCCAATTATATCTTAAGTTTTTTGATTGTATTCAGTTGCTGCCATCAAGCCCATGGGCCCATAATATACATTATATCCCATGGGTCCTGAATCCTGACCTGAACTCAGATTAATCTGCAGGGGAGGGACTAAGGGACTAGGGAGGAGGAGAACGCAAGTCAAGTGCTGTTAAAATCTGATTCTGTACAACAGTACAACTGTTTTTCGAGCTTCCTTTAGATACAACTTAATAAAGGACTATCGTTGAATATTTCTACAGTAACAATCAACAACAGATCATGTAGTGTACTTACAACATTTCACTTCTATCCGTTTCATAATTGTCGCCTTTCCTTTCCATCCACAAGACCACAAAGTTAATGTTCGTTTTATTTCTTAATTAATAAATTAAAGTTGTACAAAATGGAATGCAACACGCAGATTGCAATTGTTTAGACTTTAGATCATCAGTAGTACATGGCATGGTTCCTGTTTAGGAGAATTTGAATAGATATTCAGTACTGTTACTCTCATTTTTTTCTTCTGCTACTGCTAGCACCTCGACGACTATCTGACAGGTGTGATTCAGCAGATGCAACCAGACTACCTTCAATCTCATGGCCTCTTGCTGCAGCTCTTACTTTTCTCACCACTTGTTGTTTCATAATTATTCTCTCAGCACCTGACAAGTTCTTGCACAAATCCAACCCCTTCATAAACCTCAATACCGACCCCCTTAACTCACCTCCTAGTTTCTCCAACCCAACAAGTTTCTCCACAATTTGGCTACTAATCATCTTTTCAATGCATGGTTTCGATCCTATTTCAACTAAATCCACTAAGAAAAGCATGACAACCTCTTTTGTTTTCATGCATTTTCGATCCAGCGAACTGACTGACTTCTCTATTTGACCCGTTTGAAGGAGCTTCGTCACCACTTTTGACCCACCTTTAGCAAACACTATCTGGTGCAAAGCTGAGTAAGCTGAATCCTGTAATTCTGTAATGTTACACTGCATCATATATATTAATGTGCAAATCATATCAAGCTGTAGGAATTTTTGCACAAAAGGTTCACCGCCTGTACAAGCCAATTTCATGATCAGAAAAGCCGATTCAGATCGAACCTGGGTTTGATCGATACCTCCTGATTTAAGCAGAAACCCTAATCTCTCAATCAGCCCGCTTCCTAGAATGAGGTCTTGAATTCTGGGGTCATTTGCCTTCTCTGCTATAGGTATAAGCCCTTGTATGGCCTCAACAACCTCTTTTCCATCCTTATCAAGAATTTTGTGTAGCATTATTTCGAAAGTTTGGGGTTGTGGTGAAGGTGTGTTCACTTTTGAGTCTGAGAAAACAAATCTCTCCAGACTAAGTCTGGCCTTCCAAGGTAAAAGATTCATTTCTTCCGGATGGAAGCATCCTTTGTCAAGCCGTGCACCGAGTTCATTGAATGCCTTCAAGGTCACTATTGCATTATGCTGAGACAAATCAGATCCCTCTATCAGAAGTACAAGAAGCCTTTTGTCAATACCAGCATGAAACATTGCTTTAATGGCAATCAATTTTCCAGCTTTCGCTAAGGATAATAAAATAGTAAACACACTCTCATGATATTCCTCCATTTCTGGAGACAGAAGCTCAGATAACAGATCCATCGGTATATGTGTCAGAATATTATCTACAGTCCTGGCACTGAAGTGTTCTGCCAGCTTCGCAACAGCTAGTGACACGATTATTAGGATTTCAGACTCTTTGCATGGTTGAAGGAGGCCAGTAAGTTTACTAATTGTGTTTGCTTCTTCAAGAGATTTTGCAAGCGGTGCATAATCTCCAGGCACAAATACAAGTGTGATAGCATTAGCGGCTGCAATCAGTAATTCCCTTGATCCGCTAGAAACAAGCTCACACATCACAGGGGCAAGAATTCGGCTAAATCCTAGCCTGCTGGCCTCCAGCTCAGAGATTGATTTACTGGCCATGAGAGCTTGAGCCATGCTTTCTAATAGAAACACAACCTCCTTATTTTTAGGCTTCACCAAAAACGACTCAATTTTTTCCCGTGCCATCTCCTGAATGGATTTTTTCCCAAAAATAAAAAGCCATGGGACAATAAAAGCAGTTTTCTCAAGTGAACCGTTAACCAAAAGAGTTGAAATTGCACTCTCCAGTTTGACATCCAAATAAAGAGACACCATATCATGCACATGATATAACAACTCTTGCTCCAATTTTATTAACAAGGATCCCTCAACAAGCTTGGAAACGACTAGAGGGAACATGCCATCAGGACCCAGTACTGACCAGAGAGCCTCGAGGCATGCCTCAGGTACTGGCTCAGCCCAACAGAGAGAGGACAGAAGGATAAAGAATTGCCGAGAATTTTCAGGCATGGCCTCAAGGCTAAATTCAAAAGAACCAAAAATGGTCAAGGTAGTTTCGGTAGCTTCTTTCTCATTGACATATGAGATGGGACCTGGTGCACAGGTGGCATAAGTGGAGAGGTTGGATATGGCCTTCTCCCATTTCTCATCACGTCTCTCTTTTCTGAGTGCCTTGCCCATCACTGCAACTGTCAGGGGATGATGACCACTCCGGTCTAGCAATTCTTCTGCCACAGACTATCAATCAAATTTAGCATTTGTCAGTTTATACTTAAAGTATCGAATTTAAACTGTAACAAAATTAAGTTTTCTAATTGGTTTTGTCAATATGGTGCTCAATTTGGCCAATAGTAAATGCTGTGACTGGTACATGTCTGTCATTTAGTGCCAAAAAATTCAAGTAATAGTAGTGCCAAAAGAACTTTTACTTAGTAGTAACTAATTTTTATCTAGTTAAACCTGTGCTCAGTTGACTGGTAGATACTTAAGAGGTATAACATTTGTTTCAGTTTCACTATGTTGTGCCAGATAAATCGAATTAGTCAACTAAAGCCTTCAATTATGTAACCAAGACCTCATATCCTCATCAAAACCTTAGTTATGTATAACTTCCATCAACTCAAAAAGAAGTGATTAGGTCTTCGAACCTTAAGAATTTTAAAATACTTATAACCCATAGGACACGTAAACATATCTGCTACAGTATGGACTCGTCAGAGTAATGGTATGGTTGCACAAAATGGTAAATCAAGCTAAAATTAGCTCAATTAACCCCACCCAATCCTGTCTTGCTAATCCCCAATTGTTTTAGTTGCTCCTCATTTCAAATTTAACCTCATTTGCTCTTTATTACTTTGGAGAATTCCCATTTGTGGATAAGAATAGAAAAAAGAAACATTAGAAAAGGCTAACAAATCTGATTTGTCGGAGTATATAGCGCTTACTGGTAGTTCTTCCTCACTCAGGAGAGTATGATACAGTAGGACCTCCTTGCTTATTTCCTTGATGTCATCTTTACAAATCTCAACCTTCTCAGCCTCAGTAATTTCATATACTGCCTCATCTCTTGTTGTTACCAAGTAACAGCACTCATTATCATACAACCGCACAAACCGGTCTACTATATCTTGTTCCCACACATCATCTAACAGCACCAGCATTGATTTTCCCACCATTGCTGTCTGAAGCAAAAGGCAAACATCCTCCAAATCTCCTCCGATCTCACAACCCCGTTTTCCATACCCAATTTGAACCAGAAAGCGTTTTATCCTCTTGCTTAGCCTGCTATGATACTCAGATACGTTCCCATTGCAGGCTGCACGGCTACACCAACGCCCGAAGTTTATTTCAACTGCACCGTCGCAGAATCTTCCTGGTGGGTCTGATGCAATTTGACGAGCCAGGCAGGATTTACCAATGCCAGACAAGCCAACGATTAGTATAACCCGATGAGTATCTTCCCTTTCTAACAACTCTCTTATGAAATGGCATTTTTTAGAGACTGGATAGCCTTTTTCAGCTCTAACTCTTAACAAAAAAGGTTGAGATTGAGCCGTTGACGTAATTACCTTGCAAACTGTATCAGTTATATTTTGTAATTCAATCCACCAATTCAGGTCATCTCTAATTAATTGAATGTATTTGGATAAGGGATCACCAACCATGGAGCTCCAAACCAACTTTGCAATTCCCTTGGCCTTGTTTTTTGTTACTACCTTTCGAGACTTGGACAGGTTGGCACGCAATCGTACGATTAGAGCGCTTAAACTCTGGATCTGCCGTTCTAATTGGGGGTTGTGGAGCTTGTGCATATTCCTCACCTTGGTTTGGTGCATCAAAGATTCAAGATTGGCCACAAATTCTTCAAGGGTTTGAATTTTCCTTGGAGCTTCTGTAAGGTTTATCGCGGCTTGATCTAGAGCACTGATGGCACCAAACATGGCTGTAATGATCTGTGTAGCATTTGAGATAACTTGGAGAGCATCCATGGCCAGAAAACAGCTAGCTGGTCAAAGCCCTATCTATTGCCCAAGTACTGTGATCATTTCATCAAACATGTCGCGTGCACGGTTCCGAACCCGACTAAAAAGGTAAAGGTCTGGCTTGGTTTCTCTTCTCTATTTTTTTTTTTTTTTATTATATCTCTTCTCTATTTCTAGGTGATGTCTGTATGAATCAACTGGTAAGTCAAAAGTGAAACAAAAAATGGTGTATTATATTTGTGAATAATTTATGATGCAATAATTGGCAGAGAGGGATGGAGAGATAGCAAAGGCTCAGCGCTGGAATTGTTTGTTTGGTTTGGTTTTGGACTCAAAAGTCAATAATTGGAGGAGGTCCCGTACAGGTACTGAGGAAGCGTCCGGGAAGAAAACATAATTTGACGCCACTAAAACTAGAATTGAATTTCACCGGTCTGGAATACCTTACCTGCTCTGCTCATCAATTTAAACAATTCGAGATTCTAGAATGTGTTAAACCAATTGATTTTGTCCCCCTTAAATGTCCCACCAAGATTCTATTAAAATTCCAATTTAATATTCAGATTCTCACTAAATACACATTTATTTTGACTCTAAAAGTCGGATCTCACCACTTAATAATCAAATTTATTATATCATAGTGTTATAGTAAATAACTGTCTGCGCAGATCTGTTGTTCATACCTATCTTTCTAGGTGTTCATACTTACCATGATAAGGTGTTCATACTTACGCATCGAAGAGTTTGCGTGGACCGTCCAACATTCCACGTTCTAGTAAATGATTCCATTAGGACTGGTCAAAGATTCCACATTCTGGTAAATGATCGTTCGCGCCAAATTGAGTGTTTATACAATGTATTGTCGGGTGTTCATATCTATTACATTGAAGTGTTCATACCTTATGTACAAGAGGATGTGTTGTTGGAGGACATTTAAGGAGGATTTTTCTTAGGGACAGTTAGCATACCCCTTGATTTGTTAAGTCTTAATTTCATATATATCTCCTGTTAGAAAAAGAAGTAAAAATGTTTTCACATATATTCACGAATTAGTACTGTCTGATTGGAATTTTTTCTTTAAATATAAATACAGAAGACAGGCACCTAGATCTAACAAAATTAGGTGAACGCCCAGAACTGTAGCACATCTGCTGCTCTGCATAAAAACAAAGCTACAGTAGCAGATTAATTGATATCTTTAGAGAGTAATATTTAAAATCACAGAGGTCAATTATCATAGACTGAAATTATTTAAGAGAGTAATATCATAGACTGAAATTATTTAAGAAAGTAATATTTAAAATCACAGAGGTCAATTATCTATTTTAAGCTGAAATAGAGAAATATTTAAGAGGAGGGATCATTGACAATACTAATAATAACAATTTTGACAATAGGGATTTTGAAAATTTTATAATAATTCATAAAAAATCTTAAAAATGAAAAAACTTTTATGAATGCATTATTTAACTTATAAATTAATAGTCTTTCAAATTTTAATCAATTTGAACATCATTTGATGGTTTATCAAAATTTTATACATTTCCTAACAGTTGAAATTTAACGAGCTTTAAAGAGCTATCAAACATCACTTAAATTGAATATAATTTGAAACATAATCAATCTATAAGTTAAACAATATCTCTATAAACTTTTTTCTATTTTTTAGAATTTGTAACTGTTTTTACAAATTTTTCGAAATCCCCGTTGTCAAGATTGTCAAGGTAAGCATTGTCAATGGATCCCTCCTCAATATTTAAATAGACTCACTTTTTAGATTGCTTATGGAGAAGAAAGGAACATATTATGCTGTGTTTTTTTTTTCTGTCTATTTTGTAATCCAGATATAGAAATAAAAACAGTTTGTTTAAATTAGCTTTGTAATTAATAATTAAGAAGTATCTATCTACTATATTATGCTGTGTTTTTTTTTTTAGATTGCTTTGGGAAATTTGTGGTATGTTTATGGATCATTAATTTCAAAAGGAAAATGTTTGAGACTATTAGTCATAGCATGCTTGTATCGGCCATTTTTATGGATTGGCTCTGAATTTATAATATATAAATGAAGCATATGACAGATATCTTAAAAATTCATCTCAAATTTATAAACTAGAAAGAGGGGTAACTCTCCAAGCACCTCAACTATGCCACATCATCAATATTATTAACCATTGATTTTATTTAAATCTCTTCATCTACTTTGATCCAATGGTTTATATTTATTTTTTAGAGGGATGCTAACTGTCCCCCACAAAAAATCCCCTTAAATGTCCCCCGCGCGCATACTCTCGTCCACGTCAACTATGAACACCGAAGACCATTGGATATGAACATATGCTAATAAGCAGTATGAACATCCGAGCGCGCTCCGATTTTCATCACGTGCTGAAATTGAATTAAGCACGTGCTTAATTTATTTTTGCACGTGGAAAATATGCCAACTCCCGTCTACGTCAACTATGAACACCAAAGACTATTTGATATGTACACCCGCGAATAAGCAGTATGCACACCCGCGCGCGCTCCAATTTTCATCACGTGCTGAAATTGAATTAAGCACGTGCTTAATTTATTTTTGCACATGGAAAATATGCCAAAAAAATTTTCTCCCAATTTGCATTGTTCATAGAGCTCTCAGAGGGTGTTCATACTGAATGTATCGTGGTGTTCATACCACTTGCCAACTAGTATTCATACCGGTTCTAGCAGAAACGGATGGGGGACGTTTAAGGGGGACAAATGATGGGGGACAAAGAGATTATCTCTATTATTTATTATCTCTCCCCATTTAATAAGATAACATGATATGTTTAAGATAAAATTTAATCCTTAAAGTGGTCCAACATTTATATGCTATTATTTATAAATTATACATCATCATCATCATCATTATTCACATCAAAAATTTTACAATTATGTTTAAGTTTTTTAAGTTTTATTATTCAAATCATCATCATGATCATGATCATGATCATCATTTCTTTCAAAATTATGTTAAAAAATTATAAGCTTTATTATTTTTTTGTTATCATATTTTAGGGCGAAGCCAGAGTTACATCTCTAGTTCTTATATTATATTATACAACCTCTGTCCATGAATAAATGGATTTTTAGGAAAAGTCAAAGGAACTAGTGAAAAAGTGAAATTACTTTTATGCCCTCAATTATAATCATTACATAATAATTGTTCCAATTAAACAATATAGATAAAAGGGTAATCATAACATTGGAGAAACAAATGAATTCAAATAACTTTACTAGACAACTAAAAGACGAATAGAAAAATAATATTGAATCGGTAAAGTTTATTTAATTGGGAACAAACTGTAAAGGGTATAAATTCATTTAATTATGGACGGAGGTTGTATTATATTCTTATATGTATATAAATCCTCAACAGTGGTTTGCACAGTACCCCTGAAATGAATCTGAACCGTTCAGGTGCTGTTGACTGATGATCTGAACCGTCCAGCTATTGACATTTACTGTGCGGTACTGTTAAAAGAATAGTATTGCACATTAATCGATCTCGTCCGTCGATCAGAGGCGTTAATCCCGGCCATCTTCCAGATTGTTCCACTCCAAAATCCTCTCCACTGCTCCCTGCTCTCTCCCGTCGGCGGCTGATGGGAATGCACACTGCCTTCTCCTCCCCCACTCCATCCACAAGCTCACCCAACGCGTTGAACGCACTGCCTTCTCCAAGGTCTCACTCCCTCGCTCGCTCCCTTCCCTTCCAAGCAGGTTGTTTTGAGAAAGCAGGCTCCTTCCAAGTGCAGAAAGAGGCCCATGGGTGTCTGATTCCAAGCAGGCTTCCATCGGCGCCGCTGCTGCTCCCATTGGCGCCTGATTCCAAGCAGGCTCCTTCACTGACCTCCTCAGCAACGAGCACACCAACCGCGAGGTCCTCCTCTGGCTCAAGCAGTGGGACTCCCCTCGTCTTCGCTCCCCTCTCAAGGCCACCGCCGATCACGTCCTCGCTGCTCTCCGCATCCATTCTTCCTCCGCCAACCGAACACACTCCTTCCCTTCCAAGCATCACCACCCCCCCTCTCGCACTCCTAATGCCACCCGCAAGTGTTCCCTTAATCAGCCTCCTGAGCACAAGGTCCCTCCCTACACCAATCTCAGCATCCTTTCATCTTCTCTTCCCCTCCATCTTCCTAACTTACAATGGCAATTTGGCAATTGCAGGTACTTTTCCATTAACTTTCAATGGTAATTAGGTTAATTATTATCTAGAATTGCAGATCCAAAATAAAAATCAGCGCTATCACTAAACTAGAACTTTTGATACTCTGATCCAACCAAAAGATAAAGGTACTTACAAGAGAAGTAACATTGCTTTCTTGCACAATAGGTTCATAAGAAGTATTATCCGACTTCCTAATTTGGCATGGCAATCCAATAATCAGCTCCATGCTTTTAATATGGTTAGTTTTTTGCTAATATTATAGCAAATATGGATGGTTCAGAAATGATTTAGTTATATTAGTAAAGCCGATTCATGTATTTCTACAGTAACACGACCATTGCTGTGACTGATTTTAAACCGTTAGATGCAGCTTGATTTTAGATCTGGGCCAAACACTCTTTGTAGTTACTGTTGTCTCAAGAGTAACACACACAATAAACTCTCTTAAACCGTTCGATTGAACAAGAATTCGATCTGAGCCGTTGATTAGCTACTCCTCCAGAAAGTTCTTGCTCTTGCTCTCTCTCAGGCTCAGAGAGCGTCTGCGTCTTCTTCCTCTTTCTTCCCCACCTGCATTCATCTTCTCCAGAAATTTCTAATGGGAACAAATAAGAAACAACACTACTTGAAGAAGACCCCTAACCAAGTTCGTCCATTGAAGGGTCAGGCTTCAGCTATCCTTGCTAGGATGTCTTCTCAACAAAACCATGGCTTTGGTTCATTTGCTCTCCTCATTCTCTTTTCCTTCCATAGGTACCTTTCCCTCTTTCCTTCTCCTCTCATAGCATCTATTGATGCTCTTGTACGTAACAATTCATTTGTCGTTCAATGAGTCACCAAACGAAATGCTAAAGTGGTGGAATTAATTGCTGTTGTCTTTTATTATGAGATTTTTAATATATATTTGGTAATTTGTTTGGAGTTGCAAGAAAGTTGAAGAAGCAAGCATACTTATTTGAGGTGTTCAAGGTTTCTATTATCATGAAGCACGATATTTGATTAAAATACTCTTTTTGATGTCTTTTTTCTTAATTAAACAGCAATGTAAATTATTCGAATTAAAGAAAAGGAAAAGAATATTGGTTACTTCTATTGGTGCACAAATTTGTTGAGTGATTTAATGACTGGTGAATTGTTATTAAGTGGCACATTTGTACCTTTATAATTATAATTATATCACAAACGATATGGTATCCCCGATGGTATATTTACTAGAATTTACCTTCTTCCTTGTAATGAGCAGTAATTCGAGTTTATTTGGAGCTCCAATTTCTATTATTAGCTCTGAAAGTAAGCAAATTGTGCACAATTTTCCTTTTGACAGAAATAGCAATGTCGGGTACAAGAATGGGCCGGTCTCTCGATGTCGACCTTCTGAGGCTCACTCTCCATATTTAGTTCATTTACAAGGTACAATTACGCAGCCTTTTGACAAATGAGAAATCGATTAATGCTTTGTTTCCTCACAAAAAAGAACCAGCAAACTGGGGCACAAAGAAGAACCAGCAGACTGACACACAGGAAAAATGGTGAAAGATGCATACCAGTTAGTGCATTCATTGAGGTACTTAATGTCTTCTTATCTCAAATACATCTTAGATAAAGGATTCAATGACAGTTATGCATTCAATTATGTTGGTGCTAGAGTTGATCGATGAACATATAAATGATGGTAAGTTGTTTTATATTTTTAAAGTGTCAAGACAAGTCTGCCATAAGATGGGATCAATTTTTTCATTCTGATGGGAATGCAACGGCATTTGCTCATTTATACATGCATGATGCTGAAAATAAAATTACAGACAGTGGTGACTTGCACAATGCTCCTACTCCTGGAGAGAAAATTATAAGAACTGAAAACTATGCTGACACACGCATAACTGATGCAATTGTAAGAGCATTTAGGACAATCCAAGAAAGATTAAAAGGGAGCAAATCTATCAGAATATAGATTGAGAATCAAAGGTGACCCATTACGAGATATATGCCACAATATAATATGCCTTAAGCATAAAAAATTGTTGCCCTTGTATAACAAAAGTTCCCTTCATCTAAATTATAGTCTCATCCCATTTAGTTTTTGCTCAAATTATGGCAAAGGCAGCCAAATTAAATGTAGAATTTGGCATTCAGTGCCCTTATGACAGAATCCGTATTCTCTCCCAGGTGAGCTTTAGAATTAGGACTTTACTTTTATTTTAAGTAGGCACTTTAAATTGTTTTATTTTCTTTAATTTTATCCAAAATAAAAAAATTAATGTTCCTTTGAATATAATAGTGGTACTGATTTTCTGAAGCAAATGCTGACGTGTTGAGCATAGATCATGTCTGCTTGAAACAGATAATTTTTCTACTTTTGTTCTTTGTTTCTTGAGGAATTATGAATCAGGATGTTACATTGGTTTTCTTATGTAAAGTCAATAACTTCCTTGAAGCTATAATTACCAATATTGGCCTCCTTTTTTTAGGTAAATAAAAGTGTCACTTTGGGTTGGAGAGCATGTTGTTTAAGACACTAAATATTCGAAGATTGTGCATGGTTTATACTAGAACAATGGTTTATACTAGAACAAGTTAGTTGGTTTCATCAAGGTGATTTATTACTTGCTTATGAAATTATGGGAGAAACAAATTTAAAATGAAATATGGTATAGATATTGACAATGGATTGTTTAATATTTCTACATGTTGTTCACTTCCCTGAAAAAAAAAAAAAAAAAAAAAAAAAGAAGAAGAAGAACTTGGAGATTAAACATATATGCTACAATTTTTTTTTTTTTTTGTGGGACATATATATAGTCACGGATACGTACATTGGTTGCATTCAAGATTGTACAATTTAGTTTGCTTAAATGATTTGAATCAAATAATTTGCCGAATGATATGACAATCAATTATTAATTGTTCATATTTTTGCATCAAAGCTAATTAAATCCGGCTGAATTATTATCTCAATAAATTGTGTCATTGCTCGCATGGAGCGCGCGCCATCCTCTAGTTAAAGATAAAAGTTCTAAGTGGTGTCTCTCTTAAAAAATTATTTGCTTTAGACCTTTAGTTACTGTAGTTATTTATTATTATTTTTTTTTGGAACCAATGAAGTACGTAGACAATTTATTATGAGTTTTCAAAATCCAAATTACATGTCTTTTAGACCAGCTCATTTTAACTGCAACCAGCACAATGTCGGATGATTTTCATAAATGTCCCAAGGCTCAAACTTAACTTCATCAATGGCCTTGGGCCAAACATATCTTCACCAATGGCCTTCTCAAGGGTGCTACTTGAAGTCGTGCCTTTTAAACTGAATTTTCTCTACTCGCTGTTGCTCGAAAAATGAAATCATTGAAGGGCGCAACTTGAACTTGCACTCTTTAATTTTTTTTAGTTTTTATTTTTTTCAAAAATATCACCATCGTGGTTGTACGTTTCCGGAATGTGGTTGTACGTTTCGTGGGGAGCTTCCTATCAAAAGTTATGCATATTTGAAGTATTCTGTTCAATTATTAATATTTACTACATTTCTTAATATTATTATACATATTTTTTATTCACATAATTTGGAAAAGTATTTTTATAGTATTCTAATTGTATAGAAACTATAAAAATTTAAAATTTTGTGTAATAATTTTTAACAAATTAAAATAACACAAAACGTAATGTAAATTTACGGTGTTTTTAATCTCACAGAGACCTTCCATGAGCTTAACCCTAAAAACATATTAAATCATATCCAAATTTTGATTTATAATAAATTCTTTATATCAAAATAAATGTGCCATGCAAAAATTATATCGAGAAAATATAATAAAAAGTTTATAATTAAACAAAAAACTTCAAATATGCATAACTTTTGATAGGAAGCTCCTCACGAAACGTACAACTACATTCCGGAAAGGTCGTGAAAAGATCTACACGATGGTGATATTTTTGAAAAAAAAATAAAAAAAAAATTAAAGGGCGCAAGTTCAAGTTGCGCCCTTCAATGATTTTATTTTTCGGGTAACAGCGGGCAAAGAAAATACAATTTAAAGGGGGGGACTTCAAGTGGCCATTTATGAAAATCTTCCCACAATGTACTGATGCTTTGCTCCCTTTCTTTCTAAACAAACCAACTTCCAGTAATTTCTAGCAACTTCTTTCTTCCACCAAGACAGTTCCGATCTTCTCTTCATCGGCCTCAGTTCGGTACTGTAGTTACTACTGTAGATGAAACTGTAGCAACCCGACAGAGCTTAATATTACTACTAGAAAAAGCGCCTCGCTTTGCTTCGGCAGTAAAAGTTGAGCAATATCATTTATTTTTCCTAAACAATTTGTGTTTCTATTAAAAACTATCATATTTTAATGAAATTCGAAATATAATTAATGTACAAAAAATATGTTTGTCAATTGTTAAAATAAAAGTTCTCAAGAAAATTCAATCTTTGTAGTGCCCTAATAAAATAATATAATTTATTTTGTTGTGATGTGTTAATATTAAATTAAATAGTCTCTACATAAAATTTGGATGAAGTCAATATTTTTATAAACTATCATATTTTCAAATTCATTGCAAATTAAATTTAATTATGAAATCAATTGTTGTTGATATATCTATATTCTTTATGATTAGCATTTTGAACACTTAAAAATAAAATCAATATCTTTGAGTCATATGAAGACCTAAAATTAGACTATAAATCGTCAAAAATATAATAATTAATGAAGAAAAGAAAGATTCAATATAGAAAGAAGAAGAAAAGTTGGGTGAATAGCAATGTTCAAATAGTGCAAACTATTTACTTGTTTCATGATTACCTCCATGTAGAGGTGGCAAGCGACCTGAAAAATCGGCCCGATCTGATCCGACCCGTATTTCAAAGAAAGTCAAATTGAGTCGAACCCGACCCAACCCGTGTTTCAAGGAAATTCAAACTGACCTGAATCCGAACTGAACCACGACTCGACCCATGTATCAGGGAAAGTCAGACTGACCCGAACCCAAAAGACCCAAAACTCGAGATGACCAGAGAATAGAGGTGCAAAATTTGACCAGACTCGAAAAACCCATCACCCAGCCCCGACCCGAAAAATAACCGACAGACGTCAACCCGATACCGACCCGACCCAAAAAAAATGTCGTCAACCCGATACTCGACCTGATCCGAACCCAACCCAACAATCTGCTACCTCTACCTCCATGCTTTGGCTCATTGTGTACCAATCTTTAAAAAAAAAAAAAAAAAAAGTTACTGTTGTTTTCACTGTTCATGACACTGTAGACACTCATCGCAGATTAGAATACTATAAAAGGATAATAGGAATATAGGATGTTAGTTACATTTTGTTTTTTGATGCACCAAAATTATGGGAATAACTGTTGTCTCGTTCAACTTCTCTAGGGATTCGACCTACAAAATAATCCAAGAAAAGCTTTGGCCAGAATTTTTCTCGTAGTATGAGAAAGATGAATGCATTATGCATGAATAACTTATGGGCAGAGTAAAACTAAGATCAAGGGTTTTCAATTATATCTGTATTGAACTATCAATTGTTAGTGGGACGCTATATTAATAGCTAGTATATTTGACAACGTGGCAACCAATGATCAAATAAATATAAGAGTGATGCTACGATACTATTAATTAATAGTACAGAGTGTCCTGTACTACGACTCCATATTATTATTTTTGAAATTCAAACGGTCGATTCGAACAGTCTAATGCGATCTCTATATGTAATGTTATTATAGACCAAATTTTATAATTTTTAGAATTTTTAAACTATTTTTTAGATAGAAAAAAAACTACATTTTTGAATGGTTCTTAATATTTAAATCAAGTCATTTTCTAATTATCTATAGAAATAGTAAAAATATACCAAAAAATATAAAATTTTTGTCTACAATGATATTTGTGTATGAAGATCATGTTGAGCGGTTTTGATTGACCATTTGGACTTTAAAAACTAATAATATAAGAGCCGTAATTTGTACTATTAATAATATACCATTCATTCTGATTACATTATATTTTGGGCCAAGTTATTCATCCCTTATTTGGGCTAAGTTGTATGTCCCTTGATTTGGGCCGAGTTATATAAACCTTATTTGGGCCTACTCTTCTGATCATTAAGCATTTAAGCTCCTCTCCTGTATGCTCGAGCAAGAACCAGAGAACCATGGTGAAGAGCGTGGTGGCCGACGAAACCCAGCTCAAATCCATAGAGGACCGTCTCTTTCAGTCTTCCGCTGCGCCTCTCTCCCTTCAGGTACCAATTTCTCTTCTCTTCTCTTCTCTTCTCTTCTCTTCTTGTTGGATGTTGGATGCTTTATGTCTGTCTGTCTGTCTGTCTGTCTAGTGTCTACCCTCATCTGTGACTTACTTCTACACTCAAATTCTAGTTGTAAACTCAATTCTTATTTATTCTAATAATTGCATGAGTTAGGTGGGGCTTGTCATAGGCAAATTGAGTGCCACTTCAGATAGAGGCCTGCTTTATGCTCTCATTCCTACACCCCCAACTGAGGCTGGTGAGCCTGCATGCTATCTCAGATCTGAATCTGCAAGTGCTTCTTCTGGGAGAGATGACAAGAAGAAAAGTGCCTCCAAGAATAAAGCCCCCCAATCTGTCGTGCTTGATGCTGATTGGGTTGCCGAGCACGCTCGTCAGGTCTCAAGAATGCTTCTTGGTGGCATGAATGTAGTGGGAATTTATATATGGGCTTCTGAGGCATCATTCAAAGCTACTGCTGCTGCCATCTTCTGTCAGGTATTGCGCTAACTATTTTCTGGCATCAATGCTGAATTTTTGTCTATGGTTCCTATCCAACGAACTGAAATTGAATCATGGTCGTGTATTGAAATGTCTTTTCCAGGTTATAAGAGGGGTTGCTCAAGCTGCGCCATGGTATGATACTCAATTTGACGAGAGGCTCCTTATTCACATTTCTTATGCCCCAAGAAGGTATTCAGAGCAATTTCTGTTTGTAGTTTTGTCTTTCTCGTGGAAAGTTTCCTAAAAATCTCAAGTGAGGATAGTTTCATTTTGCCAGTTCAAGTACTCTTGCTGTTATAAAATTGTTTTAGACAATTTATAAACTTCTTTATGGCAGGTTGGCTTGTCGGATTTGCAACTGGGCTTCGGGTAATTTGCGCCCATGTGATTTAAAACTCAGCAAAATAGTGGCTTCTCTTCAAGAGTTTAGGTGCAAGTACAATTTTGAAGTAAGGTAATGCAACTCAAACCTCTTGGGTGCTCTTAATTTTTTACCTGGTAATTGTAAGACCAACTGCTGTTGGGCCAAAACATAAGGCTGCACCGGTTCCTTCTCTTTCTGCCCAGTTTTCCTTAAATTACTTTTTTTTTTATTTTTTTTTTTACTTTGGTGGTATAGGTTACCGATTGATCAAGCGAGTTCGTCTGATCATAACTCACTCAAGAATGCTGTTACCAAAGCAATAAATCATCTTTCAAAGAAAATACAACCTGCAGAAGCTCTCTTAAATGGATATATGGTATCAATATAATATTTGTCACAATTTATTATTCCAAATTTACTTGTATCGTAAAACTTTCACCTAACACTTGTATATATTATCACACAAAAGGGACTTTTATATCATGAACGTGCTAGTAATTGTAAACTGTTTGATATGGCTTCTTAATGTTTTCCTGATATTTGCTTATAGGTGGAAGAAAACTTAAGCCTTAGCAAAGAAGTTCCACATAATGTTGAATTGCTTCTCCCATTTGACCTAGTTTCTGCAGAAGAAGATGGTAGGTTCTAAGAATTATCAATGGTAGTTACTAAAATGATAAATTTTATGCTGATATTTTATCAACAATTTTCCGAATATGGCATGGTTAGATTATAATCATCTCAATGTGTTTCATTAAAAGATAGCAACTCGGAGGATGTAGCTGGGTTAGTGCTTCTTACTGGATCTGTCTGTGCCTTTGCATACTTGGGTCCACGTGAACCTGTTGCTCAAGCTATTTCTGACCTAAAGGTACTGTAGTTAAATTCAATTAGGCTATCCTTTGCTTGTATATGGCGCGTCTTTTTCTCTTTGGTTTAATTGGGTGCTACTGATTGTGTATTAAAGGGTGATATAATCACAAGTCTCAAGAGTAGATTTGACCTCATGCTTGATGAGGCTGAAGGAGAGGATGGCTTGGCTGGTGAAGATGTGCAATCTGAGAAATCAATTCGCCAACTGAAAATTCATGAACTAGAGTAATTTCAGTTATCAGAGATTGTTTATCTATTTTATAAAAAAATAAATAATACAGGCCACCCCCTCAAACCCCTTCCTACCCAAGAATTTATGTACTTCCACTATCAGAGAGGAAGCAAAAGGTTCCCTTACTATATTCCATCGTCTATTATAACCAGAATTTTTCATAGAGAATGGACCAAGAGGGATAATGCTAGTAGTTTATGAGAACCAATAAGTGAGATTTTCTAAATTTTGTAGTTTGAGGAGTTATATGGCATTTTTATATATTACATTTCATATACAGAGATGATTGCCGGCTCTCATTTCCCAGAAGAGTTATGGTCCCTTGGTTTTCTGGCATATATATATGTGATTATTTGCAGCAGTCAGAAACCTTTGAGGTATGTTTTCATTCTACATACAAAGAAGTTTATAGCACACTATAATATGTATATGGAAGTTTCAGTGCAGACTCAACTAATTATCAGAAACCTAAATATACCTGGTTCTGATTTCTCCAATCCGAGCAATTACCAAAAGAAGCCCAACTAAGGTTCAATCAATTTCAACTGTTGAATGTAAACTCTATATGTTCCCAATTAGTCCTTGGTAATCCTCAAATAGATCTCCACTATGCATCTTTGTATCCAATTTTTTTATTTTAGTGTTAAATAAACAGCAGCAGAAACAAGATACTGGTATTGTTGGCCTGATTTGGCCTCTGGTACCCTGACAGTCTCATGATCTCGGGGTTTACATTATCTTTCAGGACACAAAAGATCGGTGCAAAGAGATAATGTCAATGGAAGGCACATTTAGCACCTCATCAATATTGGAAACTGAATTTCAGTCCATACCCAGAACAATAAAACCAATCTGGGAATTTGTCCATGGTGCAGATTCACCTATTCAGGATAGTTTAAAGAATAGAGATGGCTCATCATCACAAAAACAGACAAATAAGGGAAGCTCAAAAGGGAGCAATCAATATTTTATACTGGCAATTTTTGTACTTGTACTGGCTGTTCTTGGAGGACTTGGGTTAAGTTTCTTCTCTGCTCAGAAGTGATTACAATTCTATGTTAACTTTTCAAAGTAGTATACTACATAAATCCATAGGTTTTATTAGCTTTTTTTTTTTTTTTTTTTTCTCATTTTTGGGTCTGTTGTGGGTTCTTCCTTTTTCCTTTAATTTTGTTGGCATTGTAAGTTTTGGGCTAGAATGATTATTGATTGTATTTCAAGAAGTAACGGAAGTTCTTTTGGGCTATGAAAATGAGATATTTAAGAAAATTGTACCCGAGGTGATATCCATTTTGGCATTGCAAATTTTCTTTTCGCCAAGAAGGTGATCTATTTTCCTTCAAAGAACATGACATTGTCCATTAGTCATTTGTCTCCAGTTGGCTATAAAAATGAGCTCACTAATCTTTTTGCTAAGAAGGGAACTTACAATTTGAAAGCTCAAGCTAATAGGGCACGTATATGTCGTCATATGGCTCCATCTTTTTTTTTTTTCATATCCAAGTATAATGCGGCAGGCAGCTATAGGAATTTAACATGAGAAATGACTAATGGAGTCGGAATGGACAATGTCATGTTCGATCATTATTTCCATTTGCTGAGCAGGCCATTTTTTTTTTTTTTTTTTTTTTTTTTTTGTGGTGAGAAATGGACAGTGTCTGCCACTTTTAACAGCGATATGCTCATGACATTGGAAGAGTTTGAAACTTGTAGTAGTTGGTAAGTCGTACCTTCTTCAGTTCTTTATTTACAAAAAAAAAAAAAAAAAAAAATAGCAGGGAAGGGATATTATTTCATTATTTGCAAAAGTGTGCCGATTCTTGTATGATTTCAGCAATAATCTTCAGGTGGACGGTAAAAACACAAGATTTTGTTACTAAAATCAAAATTTGTTGAATTAGTTAATAACAATGTTTATAATTTCCCTTTAATTCTCTGGTAAATTCGAAAGAAGAGGCTCTTTTGCTCGAGCCTTGATTTGATTTTCAATTCCTGAGTTCAGTTTAATTGCCTTGCTTGTGCATCCTGCGAAAACACTCGTTATCGACACTCTTCATATTCTCTTGCTGTATCTTTCTTGTGTAAATGGGCAGTCTGATACTTGATTGCCAACTTTCTTCTCAATATATATGATATGACATTGCCAGAGATATGGCTCCCAGCTGCATCACATATATATGTGTATGATTCAGTGAAAATTGAAGGACAAATAAATAGGCTATCGAATTACAAAAAGGTGCTTGGCTGCTGTATGCTTTCAGGAAATCAACTGAACTGATTCCTGGCACTGGCAGTCTCATTCCTGTCCTGTCAAATAAGCACATCCTGCCAAGATGTTTTCCTTTTACAAATTTCATCCTTTCAAAGTTCAAACACATAATAACACCAGGCCCATATAACTTTACCAATTTGGGCTCTATTAGTTCTCCTTGAATTGCACAAATATTCTATAATTGATATTCCACTATTGTGTAAATGGGCTTGGAAGTTGGAATTGTAGTTTTGGTAGCAGCCATGTATTGTACTTCCATAATAGCAGCCCATATTTCCATGTTGTAATGTAGGTTCATCCCTCATAAAATAATGACAACTCATCTTTTTCTTTCATCAGTTATAACCAAAAAAATAAAATAAAATAAAAAATATGAACATGTAGTAGATCATATGAACTAGCAAGATATACTTCATACATAATTTAGTATACATAAACTATAAAGCTAAGTTATTAAGATATACATACTTTTTTAATCATATTGGAAGCACATTCTCATTCTCATAAAATTAAAGCAAAGGAAAGGAAGTCTTTGAACTTTAAAGCGAGGTTGCGCAACACAGAGTCACAGAGAGAGAAACTAAAGTGGTGCAAGCATATATATATGAATATGAATATGAATATCTAATTCAAATTACACATCTCCCTCAGATATACTTTTGACCAAGCATTTTAGTCAGTCAGATGACACAGCAGCACCTTAACTTTCTCATACCAGTGGCAGTAGTCCAGAGATTCCTTATCAAGCTAGCTTTATTTGCCTCAAATTAACCAACAGTGCATCCAACCATTTCCAAGTCTTTTTCGGCTCTGGAGGCTAGCTTTAGATGTACACTTTAATTATATATAAACAAACTCAAGCTGGCCTGCTTCATATCATGTAACTCATCACTATGTTATTGTATGCTTCATTAAATGAATTCATCTTTATATATGTTGCTAAAATTGATGATATGTATGTATGAAGCCCCTTACTTACTAAGAAACTCAGATAATTTTTTTTTCTAATTAATTTATACATGAACCAACAAATACATTTTGCTTTTTATTAAAATAATCAATCACAATTTTATTGTCTGAAACTCAAATATATATTAATTAGAAACTTGAAAATATTGAGCAAGAAATAATTAAAGATAAGACGATGTGACACCAAAACAAAACCGAAAGTAATTTCACACAATTCTATCTATTTTTCTGTTTATCCTCATAATTAATAATGAGTAGATGTTTTAATTCAAGAGTTCATAGATTTTCCCGGCCTTAATGCTTTTATCAACTTCATATAGTGAGCTTTGTCTCATAAAGAGTTAACATCATTCTTTCTTTCTTTTTTTTTTCATTCTTCAAGGTTAGCTTTAACTAAAGCTTCCATTCCCAAAAAAAAAATACTTTCATTAAAGTTGTTGTTATAGAAGTTTAAGTACATTCTTGCAAGTGCTCTTGTCGAGAGCATAATGCATATCTCTTACTCCTCTGTTCATTAAGTTACGTGTAAAATCTTTGTATTCAATTTTAATAACTTGGTATCTTTCTTAAACAGGTTCAAGAACAACTCAGAAAAAGGAGTTCTAATCTGAGTTTTAATCTGTCAAAAAAAAAAAAAAATGTTTGAAAGAGACATATTGATAATTAATTATGCAGTTTTGTAACATTTATTTGAACTGAGATCAGAGAATATTAATCTGGCAAGGTGACTGATGTGTGGGATCCACCTTGTCTGGTGTTCTGGTACTTCTTCAGTGTATCCAAAATAACAAGGCTATTTATTATTAATTTAAATTAGGCAAATTTCTTTGAAATCATAAAGCATCTTATAGAATTATGTAATGTACCATCTCCAAGCTTAATTACTTGCAACTGAGGAAGAAAAGATCTTTCCTTTTTAATTGTAAGACTTGGCCTACCTCAATCTCTTAAGAAAGAATAGAACTTTCAAGTAAATACCAACTTAATTACAGTTAAAGGATTTGCAAAAGCTGTTAATTAATTAAGCAGATACTAATTAAGTTTTGCATAACTAAGCACACACAATTAAATTAGCATATTTCAATAAACAACATCTACTAATTAATTCTACTACCATGCATCTTATCAGCTCATAATGAAAGCAAAGAGTCTAGACATTACATAACTCCAGCATGAAACAAATCAAAAACAAAGACAAGGCGCTAGCTCCACAGAAGAAACATGGTTAAGGTTAATCCACATTCCTCCATGGCAGCAGCCTTCAAACAAAATAAATATGATAAAACTAAAGTAGTCCAAAATTAAAAAGGTAGGGGGCCAAAATTAAACTAGTAATTAATTATTTTAAGAGCCTTAGGTTTCTAATGTTCTCAAGGTTGAGTAGAGTAGTCTTCTTTCTTTTTTCCACAAAGCTATTTCAAATTCTCTCTCTTTTTTTTTTCCCTTAGACTTCAGCACCTGATGGTCAGTAAATATAAAATAAATTAGATGCTAAACCAATTAAACAACTTATATAATAACTGCAATTATGAGATTGATTTTGTAAGTACCAGATTCTCTTGGGGCGTTGCACCTAAAGCACTCCATCCTGCTAGCAAAGTTGTGCTCATTGCAACCAGATCTGTCAAGAAATAAGATCCATTTAATTACTGTCGTTATATCATTATACCATATATACCATGTATCTTCTAATATCCTAAGTCACTCAAAACATTATCAAAATGAATAACAACGGCGCCAAAACATATTATTTAATTTTTGGGGGGGGTTATATTTGAACTGTTTAAAGCATCTTACTTGTGGGCTGTGTTTGATTGGATAAATTGAAGATACTGTTTAAAAAGCAGGCAAGTAAAGTAGTGGGCATACTTCTTAATTGCAGGATTAATTAAAATATGCACTGCTGATATGTTTCTTTTAGCCGCATATCATATATATATGCATTTCCTGACTTCTTTAGGGAATAGAAATTATGCTTTCTACTTGTACCAAAGCAGCTTTTGAGAACAAAGGTTATACATAAAAAGGTACATTTGTCCTGACATTTCTCTTTTTGAAATACTTTTCTACTCATAAATTAATTTCTAAGGGAAGAGTAAATTTGAAAACACCAGATGCCAAAAGAAAATTCTGAAGATATATGTCACTGCATGAACATTTTTTTACTTGCGTTACACCAAATGACTATAAAACTTGTATATTTCATTGAAACATTTTTTTTTTTTATCTCTGGTAGAAATAAAACAATTGAGATATTATCACAAAGTAAATGAAGTATGATACCTGGTGCAAATCCAGTCACCAGATTTCCACCCTGGACGACCCCCACCGACGCTGTTGCCAAATCCGAACCCCCTCGCCCGGGGCATGTCAGCATCAAATCCACCATTAACAGCAGAGTCCTCCTTGAAGGCACCACATTTGAAGCAGCTGGAGCGGCTGGCAAAGTTATGGGCGCCGCAGTTGCAGTACCAGTCACCCGGTCGCACATCTGAACCACCGAAGCCACCACCAAAGGATGACATGCTGCGTCCACCTCCGAAGTTGGCACCAAAGTCACCTCCAGAGCGAGGATCGCCGCAACGCTGGCACATGTCGCGCCGGCTAAAGTTGAGGTGCTGGCACGACCGACAGTTCCAATCTCCTGGCTTCCTGTTCATTTTCTTGATTCTGGTTCTGTTTGTTCCTGTATAATAGTAACTAGATTTGTGAAAAGAGTATGATTGTAAGTAGTCTATGATGTAGAAGACTACAAGTACAACATGCAGAGTTGCAGTACTTATTACCAAACTAATATATTATATGTTTATAGTATCTAAATCTAGATATATAGTGGCCTATTCAAACTTCATATGCAGAATTAATCATTGGAAAAAAAACATTTATCTAGCTAGTCTCGGTGTCTCAATATATACGTTTGAAAGTGGTAAAAACAGCAACAAAAGATCAAGGCACTGATCTAAGACAACAAAATTAACTGCTATAAGTAAACTAATGACAAAAAAGGCCTGGATCCTACATTGGGACAAAATAAGGGCAAATTAAAGAAAACATACCCTGATAGATTGGAGTAGAACTAGAAGCAGTGACAACTTACGGGTTACAATAAGGTTTGATTTTGTGAGTTGGTTTGGATCAGGTTTGGTGGGTTTTATACTGGCTTGGAGTTGAGAAAGTGAGAGAGAAATAAATCAAAATAAGTTAAAAACAGGAAGAGGGGCCCAGGCAGAATCAAGACTGAAAGAAGGGAAAAAAAAAGTCATTGGGAGGAATGCACAAAGATGGAAAAAAAATAAATAAATTATGGGGAGTTTGAATACCGCTCTGGGGTGAGCAGTACCGTCTTTTTAGAAGGAATGCATCAAGATACACTGATTTTTAATTTTGGAAAAAATTGCCCCTAGGCAACATTGATTTGAGAGAAGCTGCAAGTGTGAAATATGATGATGGCTCATCACAGAAACTCACTTTGAATGAAATAATTCATCTATGCTTTTGGCCACAGCATGAAATTTAAATTATGTGTCACCCTCCAACTTTGGAATTTTGAATTCATTATTTCTAGTAAAACGAGGGCAATTGTTGCAATAAGTTTCAAGTAATGTATCGACGAAAAAACAGTCGTCACATGTGTAAATGTCTAAAATGACTTGCAGGGGTATTTACTGAGACACTTGTACCAAGTATGCATACGGCAATATATAGTAGTCATGCATGTAATACCAGAAACTAATTTTCAGTAAATTGAAATAAATGTCACTGCAAAAGTCTGATCAGAAATTTGAATGTACAGTTGGATATCTTGAGGTGCAACAAGAGATAAGAACATTTAAAAAAAAGCTTTTACATGAAATTGATGGGAGTGATATGAAATTGCATCAAAATACTGCATTATTGTGGCAACTTTATAGAAAAATATTCTGATTCCAAACTCTCTCCCCCTCTCATTCATGCATATCAACCACCTATTGCATGATTGTGATTCTTTTGTCCCCAGTACATATCTTTGAGGGACTGAAAAACAAAAATGTAAGAACAATGATGATCCATGAAAACAAAAATGTAAGAGCAGAGATGATGCATGAAAAACAAGAATGTAAGCACAAGATAATGCCCACAATATGTACATGCTGATGCATAAGTCTGATCAAAGATGTGCAAATAGAAGTGCACGATGAAATCTGGTCTTTTCAAGATGCTCGTGCTGTTTAGATACCATTGCCTCTCGTTTTAGGCTATTCTAAATCAAAAAAAAAAAAAAAAAAACTACAGGAATAGAATAACCTGGTTGAAAATTCTAATTAAGCACCTTACAAGTTGCAATAATCCAAACAGTATAATTGGTTACTTAGAGGTAAAAACTTAAATACTTATGAATTGACTATAAAAATAAGAACTTGTTGATACTTTATATGAGAGAACCTGATTAAAATGTGAATCCTGGCATGCACGCCATCTTCGAATAGTATTATAGTAAATAGATTAAAAACAAAATTATCTATTGCATGGCCAGATAATTGAAGTTTGTTAAATTTATGGCCCTTTGTATCTTGTTTAAGGAGATCTCAGACATCAGAGAAGATAAGACCCACAAGCAGAAATACCTAAGATGTGTTTTGGATGAAGTGAATACCCAAAACCAATTGTTCAAACTAATATGTGTCTTTGATGATGCTTGCTAATTATTTGCATAGCTCACCAGTGCATGTTCCTATTTGCTCTAAGTCACGTATTTCAATTAGAAAAGGTGTACTCACCTCCCCAGTCCCCTGGTCCTTTTATGATATATATGAAAGCCATTAATAAAAATGTCACTTCAAACACAAACACAAACACAAGCCATTTGCATTCTAACCTAGAGGCATATATATATTTTGAGTCAAAATTTTCATAATTGTATAAGCTTGTAATATATGATGACAGCCATTTGGCTTCAAGAATCTGTATAGATAAGTGTGTAAGCCAAATGCAAACGAAATTATTGAGAATCCACTAGAAAGTGAAGGAGAGATGAGTTAAAGCAAAGGGGGTTGTTCTCAAAGCAGGATAAGCATGAAATGATAGAGAGTTACGTTGGAATGAATTGTGAACTTCACTTTTCAATATTTTTGTGATTTAATCCTAGCAAGAACTTGTTCTCACACCAAGTTTTTTGTTTCATGTGTCTCCCATAATTAAGACTGTTAATTCCATATTTATTAACAAAAAAAAGTTTCTTACATCGCCTCAACCAAAAGGACGAAGCAATGAATTAAGAGCATGTACAACAAATTTGTAATAAGGATGACAAATTAAAATGACAAAAAAGGATATCATATCATATGCAAAAACGGGTGTTCTTACAGCTGGCGTGATTGAACTGATAACTTAAATTTTGAGGATTTTTACAATAAAAGTAGCACTCTTAAGTCCTAACAGTAAGAACACTTATAAGAGTTCATAATTAGTATTGATGCATCTCCAAGAGAAGTTTCTCAAAAGAGAGAATTAAAGAGGTAACAATGGTGAGTTTCAATAAAGAACAAAAAAAAAAAGGCAACTGAAGTAGTCTCCAAGGCCTCCATTGACCATCTTTTGAATCTTCTCTCTCTCTGTGCATAACATAAATCTATCTATCACTCTTTTTCTATATTTACCAAATATCCATCCACTCTCTCCTCTCTAAATTTCATCTCCAGCTTTAGTTACTGCCTCGTCCTATATCTTTTATATCTCAGTGGTTTTGCTTTTCACTTTTAAACATTTATCAGCTCCTGTTATCTCTTTTATGCATGGTGAACTCTTAATTGTGTAAAGATCTTAATGGAAAATATAAGGGGGAAAAAAGAAAAAGGAGAAAGTAAAAGCTTAATTCAAAACAATGATGTCATTTGAACCTTGAAGTTTTCTCTTGGGTGTCGTTAAAGGGCAACCTCTGAATCAAAGAAGTAAAAAAACGAAACAGGAGCTTAATTATCTATATATGTAGTCTATATACAATTGCATAGTTAGGTATTTACCTTAATCTCACATTGTAATAATTTTGGTCTTCTTCTCAAATCACGAGTATTTGCAAAACTTTGGATCAAAACAAGAAACAATGCCAAGATCTCATTTGAGAAGAGCTTAAATCACGCAAGTGTATCTTTCACTTCTTTTACTTGTGAATTTCATAGAGTTTCGAACTGTCAGATACTACAAGCGTTTCTGACATAGCATGACAACTATTTTTGAAATTGGTATAACCATGGCCACTTATCTAACCCATGGAAACAGAGGCAAATAGTTGAACTATAGTGCTACAGAAGTATATTGTTTCAGTTGCTTGGCTCCTATATTATAACAAATATTCATTATATTTTTCATCATTTAATTGGAGAAATTTATGATGCTAAATATACTGAAGCACAATGCAATTCAGAGAAAATAAAAACACTGACGTAATTGTCATGAATTATTTGATCCTACTATGCAACAACATCTGCAAGTATCCCTCTCACGAATGCAAGAACAACTAGACATAATCTGGCATTATGGTGCTAATTAAACTAACCACCATCAGGCCATCACCATATATAAGTTGAATGGCAGGATTAGTGCAGAGCGGTATGCAGTAAGAGGTAAAAAGAAAAGGTAAAAAAGAGAAGGTTGAGGTTGAGGTTGAGGTAAATTGGATTCTCTTCTAGCCTAGGGAAATGGTGCCATGCATCATATGATATGATATGATAGAGAACAAAGAGAAATCAAAGGGAGGGAGTTCAAATGACATAACATGCTTTGATTCTCTTCTCTGTTTTTACACCTCCAACCAACTTTTTAGCTTTTCTCTGAACTGAAACCGGTACTATGTCTATGATGACCACCAGGAAGATTTTGCACTTTAACACCCTGTACTTCTTTGGATTCTGTGAAGCCCCAACCCTTGCTCACAGTAAACTATTGCAGCACTGATGTGTTTGGGTGCATGCACAATTTAGAAAAACGGACTAAACAGGATGATATGATCATATAACCCACAATTTTACACAGTAGATCGATGTATATCTGCATCTCCATGCAAAAAGGAGGTTTACACTGACTGCATCCTCCCCTTAAAACCATATAATATATCTCACCAGTTAGGACACCTCACTACTGTCCCCATGTCATCCAAAGTAGTTCTGTTTGTTTGCTTCACATAATTTCCCTATGCATTGAGAGAAGCATAATTCATATATTTGAGGAAATTGGCAAATTAATAGGCATTTTATTAATAGTATAAGATTTTCTTTTTTTCTTTTTTCTTTTTTTTTTTGCACACAATTCACTCAAAATTTCAGTATGCAATTTGTAGCAATGAAAAGTTTCAGATGATCCGTTTTAAAGTACACATAATTGGAAGAAAGTAAATTTGAATGGGAAGATAGATTAATATATGCAGATCTGACCTATTGAAAGGAGAAGCTTTGTTTCACTCAAGTGTAATTAAATAATTTGCCAGTATCAATTGAAGCTGTTATGTATAATGGCGTTGTAACTGATATTTTTTCAATACTTTTTTGCGTATCTATTGTATCACACTTCACAGCAAGTAGCATAGACCGAAGAACAAAAAATAACATCCAAACAATCCCCTGATTGGCTATTGCAAACTGAGTCGGGAACCGTCTTATTTGGGCCTTACAATTCAACAACATTAGCCCAAATATCAACAGCCCAACTTTGGTAAGAGTAAGACTGGTCCGTTACCAGAAGTGCAGAAGCTCAAGCTCATATATTTTCAGCGTCAAGGTACTAGACTACTGGTTATTCATAGAGAATTTCTCATAAAAAAAAAAAATGCAGGGATTTTATTTTATAACAATAAACAGCTTTATTTAGAGTTTTTTTAATTTTATCGTTTTTTCGTCAAATAGGAAATATGGATAGGTAGGTACTCGGGAGAAACTGAACAAAAATTGAACATGCATTACTACAGTTACGAATGAGAAATTTAACAATTTGATATGTACAAGTAAAAAAAACAGTTGTCATTCAATTCAAGATCAATCCTAAATAGAGAAGCATTAGCATTAGCAAGGCGTACCAGAAATAAAGAAACTTGGTAGTCGGAGAAAAGGGATATTCCTCCTTTCTTCTCTTCTTTTTTTATTGTAACCTTTCCGTAAAGAGGAAAGAAAATCGATCAGACTGACCCCAAAAGAGGTGCTTTCAATTTTAAAACGAAGGAAACAAGGAGAAAAGCAAATTCTAAGAAAATCACACTAAATGGATGTATCCAGTCAAATATATACGCCTTTTCGTTGCCCTTCATTAACTTCTCGTGAAGCTGTACTCTTGGCGAGGCTCTTTGCATAATTTATGTGCTTGCCATACCTCTCGTTTTTTTTTTTACTATATTTAGTATAGATATATAGCATGTTTTGTGCCACCCTTTGATTTCTTTCTCTTAATAGCATGGAAGAATAAATAACAAATCAGCCATCTTTTATAGTTATCAAACTTTAAGAGACAATAGCATAACAAACTTTGTCGTAAATCTTTATTCCATAATTTATCATATAAAACCGACAAATAATTTTAGTCGGGTACCGTATAACTAATGGTTTAATAAAAACAAAATATTCTCTCTTCTTTTTATTTTTCTCTCAGTAGAATAGACCGACCAGAATTAGAAATTTGTATGATAAACCATGTGAAGGTGAAAGACGAGCAGAATGGACAATGAACGGGAATTATCAAATGTGTTACCGACTCCACTGCAATTTTCCTTCAACTACGTTTGTACGTCCATGATAACTACGTAACTAGGCTAATAATTTCGAAAAGGTTCGATTGTTGTGCAAGAGGATTTTATTTACATTACATAATTTTATTTTCATTTTATTTTTTAAAGAATTGACAGCTGCCACATATTTATATACTTTTATCCGTGCAAGTTCTGCATTGTTCATTTGAATGAGCTGCCGGGTGATAGTACAAAAATTACAAATATCAAAAATTCTTTTTTTTCCTAAGATTTGAAAAATCACTATTAAGCCAGATTCAGTAACTCAATATTGCCAAGCAACCCTAGCTTTAGCAAAACTCCAACACACCATTTTGATCTTATTTTCTTTCCATCTTGCAAATTGTTGATCTTCTGAAGAAAATCAAAATCAACAAAGAATGATAGTGTGAGTCCATCACTATTTAGGCTCCATCAGATCCTCAACATTTATCTAAAGGGCCCTTGAGGTCCTGTGACAAACAGGAACCATACCAGTCTGATAAGATAACTTGCCAGTATATTAATGAATGGAAGTCAGTCTAACATTTGAGACATGCTTGGTCAGTTGGTCATGGACCAGCAAGATCCTTCTCCCATGTTTGTTTTCATGTTTAGACCACCTTTTTCCTGGTTTTGTTTATGTTCCATGCAGCTGAGACGAAGTTAACAGAATTGCAAGCTAGGTTGAGAATTGCATGTAGACATCAGAAGCCAGTTTGAGGACTGAACAACAAGTAAAATTAGTGCTCAGATTACCTAATCAGCGTCCGACTGCATAATTGATCAGATCAGGATGTGCAATAAAATCTGCACACCATGGTCGCAAATTGCACCATGTGAGTCCCTATTCTCCAAAATGAGATATTATAATCAAACTGTAAGTAAGAAAAAACAGAAATCTTCAGTCTTATAGTTACAAGATGTTGTTACTTGCCACTCCATTCTATGTATAAACGAAAAGCAAAATTGGACACAGACCCCTGAGTAATGCCAAACTAGACATACAGTGTTGTCTTATGATGAGGGAATTGCTAAACTGTTGAATATTAAAACTCTGCTTATAGCATCTGAAGATCAAGCCATTATAGAATGTATATTATTTGTTGCACTTGTCCTGGTTCTATTCAACCCAGAATTTAACATAGAGAATACATAATATCTTGTAATCCATCAGTCATACACAATAGCTTCTCATTTTCAACCAATAACAGTATGTATATTATTTGCTCTAACAAGTACAGCTATCCTTGTTCCAACAAAATAATAAAATTAGTTGGTACAGCTTAGTCAGGTTCAGTACTATCAAACCAAGCTGGCATCACTGCATCAGGAGTAAGTACACTGGTACCTTTGCCTACAGAGCTGTGTTGGTGTTGAATTGCTGCTTCGCTAAAATCTCAATTGAATAAACTTTGATCCAAAGTTTTAGGAGCATTTATTTACCAGCTCAAATTGTAAACCAACTATCAATCGATTGCTTGCTTGCTTGGAGAATTGTGAATGGGTTCAGCACTAGCTGTACCGTTGCTACTGTACATGAAATACGGTAACTAATAAGAGCAAGATCTTCTTCTGTTCTGTCTGATACTGAACGTAAGACAGATCTCCACTCAGGTAATTTGGATTGAATTTGGAAGCAGTCGCCACACTTATAACACAATCTACCTACACAAGAAATACTGGCAAAAGTAACTACTGATGATGAGACAAAGAACAAAGAGCAATCACTCGACTTCTCTAATCCGAGTTACCCTCTTAAGCCCCTCTTTTGCTGCCTTCATAGACGGATCCACCCGCAAGGCATTCTCAAACGCCTTCTGCGCCTGATCCATCTCTGCTCTCTCCTCATAGCACTCGCCGAGCTTCGCGAGGGCCTTGGCATTGTCGGGACTGAGCCTGACTGCCTCGGTCAGATCAGCAATCGCTCCATCGATCTTCCTCCTCTTTCTCTGACTGAGCTCCAGCTGCAGCTCAGCGCGCTTGAAGAGCGCATCGCCGCGCTCCGGATCGGAGAGAGAACTGACAAGCGGGGGAGTGAGGGCAGCGTTGAGGGACTTAACGGCGAGGACGCGGCGGCCGAGGAGATCTAGGGTTAGGGCTTTAAGGATGTGCGGCGCGGCATCGCGGGGGGAGAGAGTGATGGCGAGGTCGGCGTGGGAGAGGGCGGATTTGGCGAGGGAGGGCGAGGGGGGAGAGGTGGAGCGCGCGCGAGAGAGGAACTGAGCGCCGGTTACGAAATGGCGGTGCGCCTGGGCGGATGTAGCGGAAGTGCGGGCGCGGCGGCGACGGATTTGGGAAGGAATGGATTGGAGCGCGAGGAGGAGTCCCGCGGCGAGGAGCAGCAGGACGCCCTGCACGGCCGCGTCCGTCCAGGCCCCAGCCACAGATATCATCATCCTGATTTCTCAATTCTGTTTCTCGTTTCGGAGAGCGTTGATGCTGTATGTCTTGAGTCTTGACAATCTTAAACAAAAAAATTAAAAATGAAAAATAAATTGGTTGATGGTGTTTCGCTTTTGAATTTTTTTTCAACAATTTTTTTTTTCTTTTGTGTTTTTCAATTTTACATTTCAGAATAAGCTCAATGGAGCACCAAAATTTTCCAAAATTTGCAAGGCAAGACTTAGTCTTCCACTGTACTCTAACCTAGCTTTTCCTCAGTCTAACCGCACACTTTAGCTCTAATACTTACATGGTGGTTAGTCTTGATTTTGTTGTGTGGTTTGAAAAACACAAGTGATTTGAAAACAACACAAGTGATTTGAAAGTTCTAGTGAATGATTGGAGCTAGACTAATATGAAAATATTAGTATTTCACTCCGAAATACTAACGGTCCAAATTATACTTTGTCACATTCCGAATTTTAATTTATGGTTCCCATCAAATTTATTATATGAAAAATACTAGGAGACACAAAAATTTTTCATTTTTGGAGTTTTCTAAGTATTTGTTTCAAATTTTTCAAAATGACTCTAAAATATTAATAAAATAGTGCTTGTTTGCATATAGATTTTAAAAAATCCAGAACAAATACTTAAAAAACTCTAAAAATGAAAATTTTTTGTATCCCCTAGTATTTTCATATGATAAATTTAATGAGAACCAAAATCAAAATTTCGGATATGGCAAAGTAAAATTTTGACCGTTAACATTTTGGAGCGAAATGCTAACGTTTTCATATTAGTCTAGCTCAAATGATTGTAAAGAGTAGTAAGAGCTCAGTTATTCTTTAAGCTTGACTACAGGTTTCTCTCACCAAATTCCTTCACAATTGAGCATGGTGTCAAATAGTCATCAATATAAACATTGCAACTCTTTGGTTTTGGGGAATCAAAGGCTCAAAACAAAGTTTTGAAAGTTTATAGACTTGTCATTCGTTACAACGATTTATAAATCGTATAGCGATTTGGGGAGTTAGAAGCATTGTATAACGATCCTCCCGAGTTATTTTGCATGTTTTTGGTCCTGAGCAGTCATTAGAATGTTTGTAAACATTACAAAAAACGCAATGGCACATTCTGCTCGGGGTTTTGGTTGATTTTGGCCTCCACAAATCATTATAACTCGAGAGAAACATTATGGATGGTCTTGGGTGAGTTTTGGATAGTTCAAAAGGTATTTTAGTCACTCACCTCTTCCTATCTTACCAAGTGTGCACCTAAGATACTTAGAAACAAAATGTAATGTAAACAAACTCCAAGTTGGTTTTCAATCTTCACCAACTTAGCTCCGATGCTTCCAATATCTTCTATGGATCCAATTGAGCTTTCGTACACCCAATTGACTTTCCTTGCTTATAATTAAGCTTCCGATACATCAAAATTAGTTTTGGCTGTACATTGTTGAGAATATCACCAATGAATCTTATTTTATGTGACTTGATATTGTACGTACATTACATAATCTCACCTGCAACTCGTTAAAATGCAATTAGTAAAGAGCCCACACGTTGTTTTGGGCTGAAATTGTTACTTTTTATAATCAATTTTTAAGATAATATGTAATGAGCCATATATTGAGGAAATTGATATGAGCATTAAATTTTAATGAGTTGAGACATGAACGTCAACGTGCATTGATGTAAATCAACGGTTCTGATCTATCAAAGAAAAATGATCAACGGTTCAGATTTCTTATTTGAGGAAGATAGCCCTTTCATATCATTTTTTCCAATATACTTTTATATATAGTAAGGATATAGGTTTGTAAATTGTCAAACAAATAAGAGATTATTCACGCAATTATATGTACAACAATATTTATTTAAAGAAGATACGATATGAAACGTACTTAATTATTGTAGAGACATTTACACTGTGCTCCAGAACCAGGTCGCGAAGGGGAAGGGAGGTGAGGTGAGGGGTGACCGCTGCTGCCCAGCTTAAGTTACTTGCTCCAGATTAATAAAATTCGGAAGGGAGACAGTGGGAAGGGAAGGGAGACGAGGTGAGCCCAGAGAAAAAACTGTATAGACTTCCCCTTGGACTGTTACCTCCCAAATCGGAGGGTAGAGGAGGGTAGCCGCCTCCTATCTCCCCTACCTTCCCTTTCCGTTCCTTTCCCTTCTCCTGCTGTTTCTGGAGCACACTGTTAGTGTTCAAATAAAATTAGTTTTTAATATCATTTGTTTAAATTAATTTTTCCAAATCAATCACAAAGTGAAAAACAAACCTGTTCCTCATTATTATTTAGTAGTATCCGATATAGAAGAGGCAGAAACCCGACCCGATAAGAGCAGATAGCCCCCCCTTGTATTAGCAGGCCTCCGTAGTCCGCACGCCCATTCGACATTCCACCAAACCAACAATCTTCTCTTCTGCCCCCAAAACCCTAACCCTAGCAGTAGAAGAGAGAGAACATCAGAACACAAAGCCAGCCGCATGTGAGAGCACCCAGCTCCTAATCACCTGTGTATTTCCTCTCTTTGTGTACTGAGCCTCGAGATCTGACCTCGGGGACCTCGGTTTCGTCGCTGACGACGAGCTGATTTGAAGAATCTTTCGGGTTCTTTGTGCAGTGTGGAGTATCTGTCCGGAGATTCTGTTTGCGAGGTGAAGCCATGGGGAAGGCGAAGAACCCCAGCGTTTACTTTGATGTGTCCATCGGAGGCGCTCCGCCCGAGCGGATGACCTTCGAGGTGCGTCCCTTTCTGCTCCGAATATGGCTTACCGATTTAATTGCTTTGCGAGTGATAAATTAATGTTTAATTTGTAAAGCATATTAGTAGAGTAGACCTTCCAAATGATTAAGGTTCACTCCTAAATGTCTTCAAATCATATACCATATCAACAAAGACAGCTTTAAACCAGATATTCGTAGCTTGTATTTGTTACTTAAGTACCTATACTTTGGGATATATAGATACTTGTAGTTTCATTTTACAAGACTGCTTCAGATTTTTGCTAGGCATTACCTAGTATCATATCTACTTGTAATTCCCAGGGTAACTAACTGTTTCAAACCTTTTTTCAGCTATTTGCCGATGTAGTTCCCAAGACTGCTGAAAACTTTCGAGCACTATGCACTGGTAATTGCTCTCTCATCCCTCTCTCTTCAACTTCAATTTTATAGATGATTATTTGTCACCTAGTTTTAATGAAGTGCTATTCACTTGTGTCTACTGTGAATAATAACAATGCTTAATTTTTTAATTGGTAACAGGGGAGAAGGGTCAAGGACAAGTTACCGGGAAGCCTTTGCACTACAAGGGATCTATCTTCCACCGTGTCATCAAGGGTTTTATGGCTCAAGTATCTTATCTATCTTCGAATATTTACTTATTCTATTGATTTAAAAAGGCTAAAAAGTTATCTACTATTACAAAACTGGACATGACTCACAAACTTGGTCCATTGTTAAACTAACCTATGTATAGTACAGAGCTGTACCCAAGAACATCTGACATAATGCTACAAGACATCAACTAAATTTTTTTTTAATTGTTTTAGTTTAAATTTGGTAGTTATTAAGATAAACAGATAGCACAACCCCTACTTATCTTCTGTTGTTCCACATAAGGTTTCTTATTTTTGTTTTGTTCAATCATGTTTTATGTGATGTGATATTTCTGTTCATAAGATTGTATCATGGTTGGAGACTATCAGGCTGTTTTAATACTATGTTCACTCTTTTTGAGGTTACTAACTCTTTATTTTTTTTGTCAGGGTGGTGACTTCTCTAAGCGAGATGGTATGTTGTTCATATCGCTACTTGTTATAAGTTTACCTTTTTAGTTAACCTTTAATGGGACTTTTGATCATTCTACGCAATTTGTTGTTCTTAAGGATACTATCTAAATTGCTAGTTATACATCTGAGTTACTGACTCTTACTTATACGCTGGTGCAAAAATTTGTGAGAAGCTTTTATAACTTTTTCGTGTCCTAGAGCATGATTGTTAGGGAGCCAAACTCATGATCAAAATTTGTGCTTTTGACACATTGGAATATTACTCTTGTTTTTGCTTACAAGCAAAGTGACTGCATTGCTGCCTCGTTTACTGATAGTGGATCATATGGTTTCAGGAACTGGTGGTGAGAGCATTTATGGTGGCAAATTTCCTGGTAATATTCATATCTAACAATTTTGAATTTTCTCAAAATTGAATATAGAATTCTTGATTGCTTAATTGTTTTTGGATGATGGTCAAATATGATCTTCTTTTTATTTCTTTTGACGTCTTCTTTTTACTTGCAAATTTTAACATGAAAAGCCAATTCAAAATCGTAAGATATAATTGATTGATCCAAAGGCATCGGTAGTCTCTAGTGATCTTTGAAATCTGTTGTTGAAGCTACTCTTCGCAATTACCTAAATGAAGTAACAGTGGTTTAACAACGGATAAGATTAAGAAAGAAAGACATGTGAAACCTTTTTTTGTTGGTTTTTGAAGTTTTATGAGGAATGTTGGGAAGCATCTCCTATCTTCATATGCCAGCTGGTTCTTTATACTAATTTTTGAAAGGTATACATGTCCATGCATTTATATCAATTACTTATGTAGTATGCTATAGTCTTGTGAAAGGAAATGATTCTACTAAAGGCATTTTGGCTTAAAAGTAGACTTAGCATGATTTGTGAAATTAAAGATGAAGCTTTAATTCCTTTTTTAGTATAAACTATTCTTCTAGTAATTCTCTCTAGTGTGGCAATTTGTTCCAGTGGTTTATTTCTGACTCTTTGGTGAGAAATGTTGCTCGACTACCTCACATTTGTAAGTAATGGCTTTTATATTTGATGTGTGCAAAAAAATAAAATAAAGTAAAAGCAGATTTTTGCCTCTTAATGGAGTTATCTACTTTTTATAATCCTTTATGTTTGTTTACATTGTGAAGTTTTTTTTACCGTACAGTTAAAACTATCTGACTCCTAATATATAATATCATTCTATTTGCTATTGCAGATGAAAATTTTAAGTTGCGTCATGACAGCCGTGGCTTATTGTCGATGGCAAATGCTGGCCGTGATACCAATGGCTCTCAGTTCTTTATCACTTTTGGTCCTACTCCCCACCTTGACGGGTTTGTGCTTCATTTCCCCTTATCTAGTGTACTGCATTGCATCAATGTTATTATTTGACCAAAGATGTTTTTATCTCCTTGCGCTACGTGATGAAAGAAAAGACCTGCCTTAATCATATCATGTGTTATTTTACTTGTGAGATTATAAATACATTATTGTTAAATGAGTTCATTGCTAGTAGGGATCTGCAGATTAATTCCTTAAAGGTGTGGTCCAGATGGGGTGAATGAGGGGAGTGGATCAGAGAATCAATATTTAGCTTGTCCTGAGTTTTATTTTAAGAAGTGAGTGGAAATGGAAGGTGTTGTATGGATGTTAACAACTCTAGTTTCTCCAAGAATATTTAACCTCCAACTTTGGGGTGTACAAAACTACAAATACTAATCTCTATCCATTCCCTCCCTCAACTTCCATACTCGGGAGCACAGTATAATAATATATAAAAGTTAGCATATTAGCACTACTATGTTGCATATTTTGTTTTGTGTTTTCTGCAAAAGAAATAACATACGGGGACTATCCTTTTGTCTTGTTTGTTAGGGGTTGATGACAATTGTTTCACTTTTATCAGAAAAAAATGCGAGAAAATATTCCACTAATTATTTGGGTAAGGGATTGGGAATACCTAAGAGTGGTTCTAATAAGGTGCTTTGCAATTTACTACCAGCTGATGATTGGAAGGGCCATGCATGTTTAGATTTTAAAGTAATTATTTTTGTACAGGAAGCATGTGGTTTTTGGGAAGATGATTCAGGGGAAAGAAACACTGAAGAAAATGGAGAATGTTGAGGTAGATGGCACGTCTCCTGTGGAAATCATCAAGGTGGTTGACTGTGGTGAACTTAAGGACAGTGATGCATCAGAAGGTTCAGTGCTAAAAGGTACTAGTTTTTACTGAGCTGTGATGCCTTGTAATTTGAATACTTTATGCAAGTTAAAGACCATTATCTTAAGACCCCTGCATTGTTGCAACGCTAATTGTCTTTGCAAGTCAGACAACTATCACAATAGAATTTAAGAAATTTTGTAGTTTTGCCTTGTTGCTTATTCCTAAAGGATTATATTAAGTATTTTTATTTTTTTTAACAAGAAGAAAAATGAAAATTTGGTGCTTTAGATTCTCTTTACTCAATAATATGAAGAATGAATGACTAAAAATACCGAGAATGTTTCTGTTAGTGGTTTACAAAAGGTTCTTGGACTGTTAAGTTGCCACTAAGAACATTATATTGCAGGACTGTAGTGCGTTAAACTTCTGTAGGATCTTTATAATGCACGTATATGGCAAAAACGCCTTTTTGGGACATTGTTTCTAACATTTAACTAATAATCCAGAAAAGAAGAAATCATCAAAGTCAAAAGCGCTGAAGGATGTCTCAAGTGATGAGAGCTATGAAGAAAAACGGAAGCATCGCCGCAAAAAATCATCTAAAGGGAGGAGAAAGCGGAGGAGAAAGCATTATTCTTCATCTGATTCTGACAGTGACACTGAATCAGACTCATCTGACAGTGAGAGTGATTCATATTCTGATTCGGAATCTGAGTCTGATTCGGATCTGAGCAGCTCAAGTGAGGAGGAACGGCGGAGGCGTAGGAAGCGCCATTCCAGAAAAGACAAGCATAAGCGTAGTAGGAGAAAGAGGGATAAGAGGAGAGAGAAGAAGCGCAGGAGGCGTGACAGGAGATCACGTCGCAAGAGGAGGTTTGTGTTTGTAAAAATATTGAGAACTTCTTTTGGTTGGTATCAGTTTGGATGCTCTGCTGAATCCATTTATTTTGTGAATTTGTAGTGGCCATCTACTGAGACATATAATTGTGTTAGTATAGTTTAGATTGCTGTTTATGTTGCTAATTGCAGGATGGACGATAGTGATAGCGACAGTGAAAGCTCAAGTGAAGGTAGCTCAGATGAGGGTGAGAGAAAGAAGCATAAAAAGAGTAAAAAGTCAAAATCTTCATCACGTGTTTCTGGTTAGTTCAAATTCCTTCTTGTTTTCTGAACCTAATAGAAATTAAACCGTGTTAATTCATTTTCTGATATGATTGTTTTAGAGGAAAAGCTGCAGCAGGAACAGCCACCGTTGATTGCTGAAAAGGATGCAAAAGATGCCACTGAGAATGAAACCAGAGAAGAAGAGATGTCTGCATTTGAGAATGGAAATGGCAATGGCCACACCTCAAAATCTTCAGATCACAATGGTCATCAAGCCACTGGTTCTCTTCGTGCTACTGCAAGGAGCAATGAAATGCCAAGCAAATCTAGGTTCTTTAACCATTCCAGTCGCCGGTTCATCATTTTCAGCATCATAACAGAATCAGTAAAAAGTGCACCTTTATTTCTAGATGACATAATAAACAACCCTTAAATTCGGAAAATGGTGAATATGACAGGAGTGAGAGCCCTGGTCCTGCACGGCAGCAGTCCATGAGCAAGAGCATGAGCATCAGTCCAAGACAAACTCCATTCAGCAAGAGCCCTAGCCCGGTAACAAGGAGATCAAGAAGCAAGAGTCCTCGAAGAGTGAGCCCAAGCCCGAGTCCTAGCCCAAGCCCTCCTAGAAAGAGAAGCATCAGCCGGAGCCCCACCAGGAGGTCACCACCACCTCGTAGGATCCCAAGTCCCAGTCCTGTCAGAAGAGGCAGTAACAGCCAGGGTTCAGCACGGAGTCTACCTGCCCGACGGAGGAGCCCAAGCAGGAGTCCTGTAAGATCTCATCGGAGGAGTCCAAGCAGGAGCCCTGTTCGGTCTTCCAGGAGAAGTCCCAGCAGGAGTCCTCTTAGGTCGCCGAGGCGTAGTTTGAGCAGGAGCTTGAGCCGGAGTCCTATTAGGGGTCCCCGCTCAAGGAGCCCTCCAGTCAGAGGGGGCAGGTCAAGGAGCCCACCGCCTCGAAGGGCAATCTCTCCTCCTTCGAACCATGGGAGGAGCCCATCGAGAAGTGTCTCCCCTGATGGGTCCCCAAAGCGTATCAGGCGAGGTCGTGGTTTCAGCCAGAGGTACTCCTATGCAAGACGTTATAGGACCCCTTCACCGGACAGGTCTCCTGTTAGGTCTCGCTATGGTGGAAGGTGCAATTCTGATGTATTGTGGTTGTATTATTTTGAATTTATATAGTCTGTTGTATATTATGATTCATTTCTGTTGGTATTGGTAATTTAGGTACTACCCCAGCTATCGTTATAGGTCACCTCCTAGGCGCTATAGGAGCCCACGGGGAAGAACTCCACCAAGGTACATTCTTCTTATGACAAACATCATCTTAATTGTTTTTTTATATTATAGTCTAACTTTCTGCTTGGAAGTGCCAGTTGATTTCCTATAGTTTCATCAATTATTGTTATGTTACTTGCCCCCCTAGGTGGGGTTGAGGTGAGGGGAGTCACTGAACCGTGAGGGATATTAACTGCAATTAGAGCGAACCAAACATATCTTCAATGCGAGGTCTTTTTGTACAGAATTTCCTTGGCTTAGAGACGCCTAATGTGGTTGACAAATGATTTTTGTCAGGGGCAATCTATATACAATATAACCTTTTTGTTAAGTAATACTTATACTATTTTGATTTAAGCAGATATAGGGGGAGGAGGAGCCGCAGCAGGAGCATCTCACGGAGTCCACCTTCACGCAGAAGTCCTTCACGTAGCCGCAGCCGCTCTCCGATTTCTCCTGACAGACCTGGCCGTTTCAGAGGCGGTGCTGTTAGGAACCGCTCTCCTTCTCGCAGCAGGAGCCCTGTTGGATCAAGGTCTCGTTCACGTTCTCCATCATCTCCCCGTTCAAGGTCTCGTAACTCTTCTCCTGACACCCCATCTCCAAGACGCACCAGCCGAGACAAGTCAAGGTCCCCATCTACTAGCTCTGGTGGAAAGAAAGGCTTAGTGTCCTACGGAGATGCTTCTCCTGACAACTAGACCTTTTGTACTGATATTGCCGTTATCAGTGTTTGTGTAGTACCTCTTATTGTAGTAGGATGCTTTATGGAACAGCTGTATGGATGGTTTGTTTGAACCTTTCTGGATTTGTAAGCTGATCTTTGTATTAGAGCTTTTCAAATGTCTAGGTGGTGTTGGGTTTTCAGCATGTTGTGGTCAGCACCGATCTGGTCTTTAGTTATTTGCTTTAGTAGGTAATGGTACTATTTATTATGGATACTGCCATTGTCATGATAGACTTGTTGCATGTTTGATCATGTAATAATTGAGGATGGTTTTGAAATGAGCACTATTAGCTATAAATTTGTGATGTCTTGAGGTAGGATAATAAAAATTACAAAAAGACTCTAATACCCTCCATTATACAAATTTTTTGACCTTTGAGAGTTTCTGGTTGAGATTTTGATTGGGTGAAGTTTTTCCAGCCCACCGATACCTCCTGCAATTGGAATGAATTCTCGTGTTTTATCATTTGGTATGGTCGTGAAATTCAATGATCCTGCATTCGTTTTTGTGAGATAAATTATGATCGGCAAGGCAATTAATGAAACTCTTCTCTTTTATATATCATATCATATTTCCATGATTTGTCAAATTAATAAAAAGTGTAAAGGTAAGAGTTAGTCAATCGTGGCTTCACCTGTACAAGTGTAGACGTGGAGTTGCTTAAGCCACAGAAAGCATCGTCCCAGAGCCCAAAGAAAGGGCGTGGCAACTCTTGGACCCCTCGTTACCGTTTCCAATGCATTCAAATCTGACCGTCCGATCATTCATCTCCTTCCCTAATCCAAAAGGCGCGAAAGAAGAAATCCCCGCACATAATAATAAAACCAAACCAATTTCCCTCCCTCGAATCCCGATGACCCTAAATCCAACCCCGATCATGGAATCAAACGCCATGATATGGTTCCGCAAGGGACTGCGCATCCACGACAACCCCGCGCTCGACCAGGCGCGCCGGGGCTGCAAGCATCTCTACCCAGTCTTCGTGCTCGATCCCCATTATCTCCACCCAGATCCCAGTGCGTTCTCACCCGGATCTGCTCGCTGTGGGGTCAACCGGATCCAGTTCCTTTTGGAGAGTCTCAGGGACTTGGATGCCGGTCTGCGCCGCCTCGGCTCACAGCTGCTGCTGCTACGGGGCGATCCTGCTCCGGTGGTGTGCCGGTTGCTCAAGGATGTATGTGACTTTGTGAATTGTTGAATTTGTTGTTTTAGTTTTGTATCTTTGGTTTGTTCATGGTTTGGTTTTGAATTGTGCAGTGGAAGATTGGGAAACTATGCTTCGAGGATGATACTGAACCGTATGCACTGGCCAGAGACAAACAAGTCAAGGTCAATTGCTTCTTCTCATCAGTGGAAGTGAATGATGTTCAATAAATGTTCTCATACTAATTGTGCAATTCATGATGTATATATGTTATTGTTTCTTTCATTTTGCGTAGGATTTTGCCTCTAAATGTGGGATTGAGGTTCACTCACCTGTCAGTCACACTCTTTTCAATCCATCTGATATCATAGAAAAGGTTAATACTCAAAATCTTTGCCATCATTTCTAATACTTCTGTTCAATTATGTCTAATATCCATTAACTTTGAACATATGAGATGTTTTCTTGTTGTGTTCTTTTCTTATTTCTGAAAATAAGAGCTCTATTAAGTACTGTTTGTTTCCTTCATGAAACATAGCTTATCATGATGTTGTTTTTTGTTGTACCACTGTATGAATAACCATTTCTTAATAATGCATAATGCATAAATTTGTTAAATGTACAGAGTTAATTGCTACTTCTTGTAGTAATTAATTCTCGCCGTTCAACTTATTTGATCAATAGAGCATCAGGCCATCCTTCAATCTTTATTTATTTTTAATATTCTGTCTGTACAAAACAAAAAACTATATTCAACATTTTGGTTATTTTTATTGCATCAGAATGGCGGTAAACCACCTCTGACATACCAATCATTCATAGCACTTGCCGGGAAACCAGTAGATCCACTAACCACAACTTATTCTCTACTTCCACCTATTGGAGAAACTGGAGATCATGAGTTGTTAAATGTGCCTAAAATTGAAGATCTTGGATATGGAGATACCTCTGAGGTCTAACCTCCTCAGTCACTCACATCATCTTTTAGTCTTTGTGTATTACTGAACTTCCTGAGCTCACAAACCCGTTTTGGACAATGTAAAAGAGTAAACAACAAATGCCCTAAGACATGTACTCTTATAGCACAAATCCACCTCTCATATACTAATTTTAGGGGTTCATTTCATATGGGTTGTACACTGTGATGATAATCATTATTCACAACTGCAAATTATGTTTAAAAAATCTTTTAATCTTACTTATTTATATTTGAATATTATCATATATCTATTTCGTAGGTAGAGTTTTCTCCGTTTAGAGGTGGAGAAACTGGAGCTCTTAAGAGACTGGATCAAATGCTTGAAGATAAGGTGACATATAGTACACCATTCTTTTGTACTTCATCTTGTCTTGTTTTCTTATTATATGAAACTAATTTAATTCCAGACATGCATTTTTAATTAAAGTCATCAATATTGTCATTGCAAATATCAAATGCTGCAGGTGTTATTGCCAAGTCATATTGTGGAAATTAAAACATGGAATATGATGTCTGTATAAATCCCTATATGATGCAAACGAATTTTGTGAAAAAAATAAAAAATAAGTAGTTTATTTATAAGTTCTGATTGTACAGGAATGGGTCACACAATTTGAGAAACCAAAAGGTGACCCGTCAGCTTTTCGAAAACCAGCAACCACTGTTCTATCTCCTTACCTCAAAGTAAGATAAGTTCATTTCGACATGTATCTTTATCCTCCCATCTCTTTATTTGTTTTCTCTTATCCCTCTTTTTGTTAAGTTATTTATCCTTTGGCATTATGGTGCTTAACTGCCCTTGTAAGCTTATTGAGGCCAAAATAGGGTTAAATAATGGGGCCAGTGTTTATTTCAATCAAATCAGATGGATTGCTAAAGTTGTGGCAAGTTTTAGTTAAATCGGGTTTGGTTTTTCAACTGGAAGTTATTGTTGAAAATTTTATTGAACATAGGTAGGAGCGCACATACTTTGAAGATGAGGGTTAACTGAGACAGACATGTTTAAGATTTTACAATTGAGCTGATGATCAACGTATTACATTTGCAGTTTGGTTGTATTTCTTCAAGATATTTCTATAAGCGTCTGCAAGATATATATGCAACTGTAGGAAAACATACGAAGCCTCCTGTCTCTCTTGTGGGTCAGGTGAGTTATAAAATTTACTTTGGAAGGGTTTAATTCTACATTTGTTCCAAGTCTGGCTGGTGTGGATCATGTAAAGAAACAGGTTTTGGATCTGGATACACTCTATATATGCTTGCCCTGTCTGCCTTTGATTATTTTTACAAAAAGAGTTGATATTTTACTAGTCAGATTATTTTATCAAAGATTACGGTTGGATAAAGTTTGAATTCAAATTTCATGCCTTGTCAGACCTGAGTAACTTGCTGATTAATTTGGTTTAACAGTTTGTTTATTTTGAAGACTTGTTGGGTGATGAACTTCACATTTTTATGGATTATTTTGGAGCTATTTAGATAGATGTATTTGGAGAAACTTGTTTGTTTTCTCAGGAATTTGAATTGTGCACAGTTACTGTGGAGAGATTTCTTCTACACTGTTGCCTTTGGGACCCCTAACTTTGATAGGATGAAGGGAAACAAAATATGTAAACAGGTATCATATACTAGCACTTAGCGCCAGTTCCAGGTTTTTTTTTGTTTAGAAATAAACAATTTAGCGCATTTCTAGTGTAGATTCCTTGGAGGGAGAATGAAGAACTTTTGGTTGCGTGGAGGGATGGCCGAACTGGTTATCCTTGGATTGATGCCATCATGATTCAGGTATGGCAAAATACTTAAAACTAAGACCCATTTTGATTTTTTCTTGGCCCAACTGGTAATGATATGAATTAAGCAGGCAACAGTCCATGCATCAAACAGAAACAAATGCATTCTGATAAAATCAAATTGCACAGTTGGAGCCATTTTATCCCGCATTTAACTTAACCGCATCTTTAATATATGTTTTCACATCAGATTAATGGAAACAATGTACTAGCTAAGACATGTATGCTGCATGGTAACAGCTTTCATACTATTGCTGTTTGTCTGTCCTGACTGATGCTAACCATACTATTTATTATTAGTTGCTAAGGTTATACCTACATTGTGTCAATGTTTGTGTGACCTTTGCTAGTACCAATTTTCCATCAGCTTTGTAAAATCATACATAAGCAGGGATTTTGTAGAAGAATTATAGTTTTTCTATGGATTGTTACATATTACTTATCTCTCAGAAAGATAATAGAATGTTGTGTGTTTATTTTTGGCCATGGCAAAATAAATAATATCTGATGTTATATATAACTTTAGGAAATTTTTAAAATATATAACAATTAATTTGTGGTTCATTTCATCATATATTTCAAAATATAGCTGAAGACATGGGGGTGGATTCATCATCTGGCCCGGCATTGTGTTGCATGTTTCCTAACACGTGGTGACTTGGTAAGCATGTATTAGTCTGCAATAACAACAAAGAAGCCTTTTATCCCCAAACAATTTGGGTAGGCTAGATATGATATTTTAGAGTCACAGATTAAGGATTATATCTCTTTGTGCCACTTTCATATATACAATCACAACCTGCATCAGATTTTAATATACCATTTAAAGTCTGGCTTGGGGATAAAATGAAACTTGTTTTTTTTTCTCTCAATGAAATCAACAGACTTTAAATCTACTGAAATTGTTTTTATTTCATTTTTTTTAAATTTATTACATACCATAGGGTTTAAAGCATTGAAACCTAGTTTCCCTGGTACCCAATGAGAATGAATATAATACCAGCTTCTACATTCTGGATTACTGACAATGTGACAGGACAAATGATTGTTAGGACTTAGAACTGCACCTTCTGCGCATTGCATCAAATAACAATTTATTATTATTATTATTTTTTATAATATCTTATGTTCTTATCTGACTATTGCACCTCTTTCAATTAATTTTCAAGTTTGTGCACTGGGAGAAGGGTCGAGATGTGTTCGAGAGGTTATTAATAGACGCTGATTGGGCCATAAATAATGGAAACTGGCTATGGCTCTCTTGTTCTTCCTTCTTCTATCAGGTATTTAATTATATTTTTTTAACACTTTACTACCTTTGACCTTTTCATTAAAAAAAAACTGTAAAAGAAAGTAGCTTGAGGGCCAGTTTCTAAAAGTTTTGACATCAGTCCTTCAGGATGTCTTATTAAATGAAGTTTTTTAATTATTTAAGTTACAGGATCTGACTATTAGTTAGAACTTTTATTGATCTATTTGTCAATAAAAAGACTTAAGAGCAATTCTGATAAAGAAAAAAACATATTCAATATTTTGCCAGCCTAATGTTACAAATATACATTATGCAAACTTTGAATTAGAGATATCTAAAATGCAAATGGGTGTTCAATAATTTAAAAATCACCTCTTCTTTTTACTTTTTTTTGTTAAAAATGTTAATATAATTGATTAACAGACTGGCTCAAACAATGACAATCTTTGAAAAAATATAAATTAAGGGTATTTTATATTTTTTTTTAATATGTAGAGTTTTTAATCAGCACTTTGAACTTCTTTAGCTAGCAAAACATTATAAAATTTGCTTCATTGTGCAGTATTTTAGGATTTATTCTCCAATTTCCTTCGGAAAAAAGTATGATCCTGATGGGAAATATATTCGGCACTTTCTACCAGTTTTGAAAGGTACACATATTATACATTTGTACTGGAATAACTCCAATTGTTGTATCCTTGAATTGTAATTTGAATAATTTTTATTACATCCTTCTCTTTTAGACTTTCCGAAGGAATATATTTATGAACCATGGACTGCACCACTGGGTGTTCAGAAAAAGGCAAATTGCATCATTGGGAAGGATTATCCCAAACCAGGTATGGCAACACAAATGATTCAGTTTTGGAATTCATTCTCTATATTTCATGAAATACAGGAGCTATGTTGTAATAAGTAATAACTGGGAGGATGCTTGGATCATTTGCAGCAATTGGATTTGGTACTCTTTACATGCTAACAAGGCCAAGTTTTATTTTGATTGGACCCAGCTCATATAGTTAGGGTTATATTTGAAATACTTTGTTGGGCTAGGTCAATTAGTTTGAGATCAATCGAACTCTTTTTTGGTTTGGTCTGCACAGTTTAAGCATCGCATTTGTCGTTTGAGCTTGAATAGTGATACTAAAAGCTGTTTGTGCTATATTTAGTCATATGCTGCAATTGGTAATTTGCAGTGGTCGATCATGGAGTTGCAAGTAAAGAATGTAAGAAGTTAATGGGAGAAGCCCTCGTATCTCCCACATCTAATGCCGATCCGCTTAATCAGAAAGCTTCAAGTTCTTCAAGAAAGAAGCACCCCAGTGATGGTCATGAAATTGCTTCTCGTAAACAACAAAAGAAAATGAAGTAATTAAATTCTGACATGCAATTCACATGTCTGTACTTGTTAGTTAATGTCACCAACTCTGTACTGTTGTCGTAGATTTGTATATGTTAGGCTGCATACATTCTCAATTTCTTATATATTTAGGGCTCTTCAATCCGATATGTTATATTGTGCGGTGTGTGTGGGTTGTGGGTGGTGGGGGGGGGGGGGGGGGGGGGGGGGGGAGGTGATGGGATGTGAAATGTACATTAAAGACAAGTTTGCTTATCTTCTGTTCGTCATTCTTTTTTCATTTTTGTTTGTAAGTAAAGCAATCTTGTACCTGAACTCCTTTTTTTTAATTAGTGGAAAAAAAAAGAAGAATAATCAAGCAGTGACAGCTTGGAAATGAGGACCGGTTTTTAGAGAGATATGAATATCTTTTACTATTTTTAGTAATAGTTGTAGCAGGGCATCTATCCGCCTAGGAGATATTTTTCTTAGCTACACTTCAGCTATAATCTCTTAGACGAGTTTAAGCAACTATACGAAAGCTAAAGAGCATTCAAATCACCGAAATCTAAGGAATCCTGAAAAATAAACAGTCTAGTGGACATACACTTTAACAACAAATGAATTCTAAGGCACTTGCAATGTTAACAATTCTCCTTGTTTCCGGGAGATTCTTTGCTCTGACAAGAGCTGTGACTGTAACTGAAGAACCTACTAATCAGCTGGGTATTGGTAAGTTGAACTGAAGAACCCACATACAATTTCATAGGTGTAAATTTCTGATCATCACATTTGTACTTGCTATACATGTTGTGATGGTGCTATACATTTTGTGATCTAGAAACAAGCAGAGAGATCTATGAGGAGGAGAAGGTAATCATAGCACCGCAAAGGCCCCTATTTTTCCACCACCTATTCGTTCCAAACCGACATATCAACAGCAGCGAAAATCTACAGAAAGAATTACACTCTGAAAGTCTGAAAGGAAGCTGAGTTTTTGGGAGGGAACAAACAAGCAGGTGTTTCCGTTACTACAAAATTGTCTTATACTGTTTCAGCTGGAGCATAGATAATTTGTGTACACAGTACACACACATCAATTTCATCAGATATCTTTTATGTGCCTACCAGATTTGTATTTGGTTACTAAAAAGATGATCCAAATTAGGTTTAATGTCCGTTTGGTTACAATCTTGGGCCATTACTAGGAACCGGAAAATTGAAAAATGAAAGATTAATTGAGAATATTTTTCCCCCTTTTTGCGTTAAGAGGAATTGTTGTGAGTAAGAGTTGGTACTTATATAACTAACAAATAGAGTCTGCGTAAGTTAAATAAAAGGGTATATAATTTAATTTACATGCTTCAAATCAGTGCAAATCTGACAGTTCAAACAAATGGCGGTTATTTTGGACCTTTTGAACTAGTAACTCTCTGAAACAAGAAATTTAATCAAATGTGGATGACAATTTACCCAAACTCAAAGGCAACAGTGATGCATTGCCTATTCTTATCTCGCTGGCTCCATGCCTCCATCTGATTGATTTCATGTCAACCACAGATTAATTTGAAATTATGAAGCAATATTTCGTAATACTGTACTCTTTTTGCCGCTATGAATCGCAAAGAGAGCCATTATGCCATAGCTGTAAAATTATTGAAGAAAATGTTTGTTATAGCAGCAGAGACTTTACGCATGTGTTTTAGTACTTCAATTCTTTGGCGGATTGATGCTCAAGTTGGATTCCTTCTCTTCCTTTATTTCAGTCTTAAGCAAGTACGGTATCCATTCTTGTCTGCAATGTACAAATTATATTATATGGTTTGCTTAAATAATTACTTAAGTCTTTTCTTCCATGCGATGGTATGCTTTTTAGAAACTTTTGGTTAAATTTACTCCCACCAATCATCATTTTAAATCCTACGCAAGATGAATCCCTAATTAAATTATGAAAAAGATTAACTGCTGTTTCGTTGAACAGGCAAGATTGGTTAAGCAAGATGGAGGGAGCACATGTAATTGAAATTAATGAATTGGCCATTTCAGACACAATCAAACCTAGATATGTAGCAAACAAGACGAAGGCTGATCTTTGCTTATTTCGAAAGAAAAGGAGACAGACTTGTGATAGAGATGATGAAGATGTTTACGCGCCAAGCGTCATCTCTATTGGGCCATATCACCATGGAGCAAAGGCTACATATGAAATGGAAAAGATAAAATGGGAATCTCTCAGCTACATCCTTGATTTCAATCCCAACAAAACTATGAGAGATTACATTAAGGAAATGGCAAAACTAGAACATCGGATGCGGAGTTACTACGTACGGTAATGAGATTAGCATGGACAGTGAGAATCTTTTGAAGATGATGGTTCTAGATGGATGCTTCATAATTTGTATTCTTCATGGAACGGGAGGAACTGTTCAAATAATGCAAAATTGTAATATGAATGATGCGGATGAGAGAATAATGACATTGGAGCATGAAGATAATCTTGATGACAAATACTATTCACAGAAGTGGCATCCTGGTTATTTCTCGCGTGATCTATTACGTACTGCTCGAGAACCAAATTCCTTTCTTTGTTGTCACAAAAATATTTGAAATTGTCACAGATGAAAACAGCCAGGGTTCATTACTCATGCAAAACATCATCAAATCAACAGAAGGTCTAATCTACTCGTATCCTAAGGCAACTGTTAGCTTTGATGGGCAAAGTTTGCCTCACAATTTGCTTCACTTGTGTCACATGTATTTCATGCCTAGACAAGTACAAGTTGAGAGTAACCATGAAGGTGCAAGGCATCAATCACCGTCTTCACTTCCAAACTCAGCTAGAAATTATATTTCCCAAAAAGAATGAATCATGCATAGTTTTTGTGTCTATAAATCAGCTATTAACTTACAGGGCAACAGTTAGTTGGATGGCGTCAGGCAACAAAATACCAGAAGGCAGGAATGGAGATCAGGAAAACAGATCCCTCTATGGAGAAACAACATTCTTTGCTTGACATTGAATTTTGCAAAGGAATAATGCAAATACCTCATCTGACAATTGATCCGAACACCTATTGCCTGTTTCGAAACTTGATCGCATTCGAACAAACGGCCTGTCCCCAATTTGGAAACTACATCACCACATATGCCGTATTTTTGTGTCATTTCATGAGAACACCTGCTGATGTCTCTATACTCACAAAGGAAGGCATTATTGTAATGTACACCATCTAGAGAGCGATGCTGAAGTATCGGAACTTTTTAGGATGCTGGCAGAAGATGTTGCTTTTGACTTTAATGGTGATTATTATCTGAAAACTCGATCTCTATTATGCAATGGAAGAGCATTATCATATATGGAGTGCAAGATGGAGGAATTTGCTTGGATGCAGAGCATTGTGTCTAATACTGCAAACTGGGTTCTGCAACCACAAATAGATTAATTGTGTAAGTTTCAAAAGATGAAAGCTAGAATCGATTGCTCCTATCACCTCATGTACAGATTTTATCTTCTTTTTATTTTTATTTTTATTTTTTTAGTTGTAGATCTGAATCACAATCAAGTATCACACTTTGTCCCAATTAATTTTTACAAGATTTTGTTTAATATAAGACTGACATTATAAATTTAATTTGATTTTGTAATGTTATAACGGTGCACTGCATTATAACTAGTCTAAAATAAGGGCCGGGGCTCCCTTTTTTACTACGTACACGAGGCCGGGGAGCCCATTATTGTAGCAATTGGATTAATTAATTGTGTACTCACCCTTAATTCTTAACCGTAAGCTATAAATATTGTTATCAGATTCTCACAAATTAAGAGATTAAAAGACTAACTGCTTACTTAACTGCGAGAATTTCCTTTTGTTTTGTGTATAAATGGAAACAATTGATGCTTCTGAAGAACTTCAATGGTCATGCCATTATATATATATATAGAGTAAAACTATGGTGCTCCTAGGAGCACGGAGGCCTCCCGTGCTCTTAACTCAAAAATCATACTAAACCATCTCGAAATTTCGATTTATGGTTCTCATTAAATTCTTTATATCAAAATATCATATGATACACAAATTTTTCATTTTTTGAGATTTTTAAGTATTTGTTTTGTATTTTTTAAAGTTGATATAATTTTATACATTATTTTATTATTATTTTGAGGTCATTCTAAAAAATCCAAAACATATACTTAAAAAACTTAAAAAATGGAAAATTTTTGTATCCTAAGAGATTTTTATTATAAAGAATTTAATGAGAATGATAAATCAAAATTTCATGATGGTTTAGTATGATTTTTAAGTTAGGAGCACGCTAGATTTACTCTATATATATATATATGGAGACTATATCTTCTAACTTCTAAGATTACAAAGTGAAAAAATGATACCTACCAACAATGGTACTGAACTAAGAACCAGCTTTTTTGTCTAGTAGCTAAAGTCCGGTAATGCTCTCCGTATCGTTTATCTCAAAAAAAGAAAAAAAGAAAAAATAAAAAAACAATGGTACTGAATCAAAACTTTAGCGGACGATACCTAACTTACTAGACATAATTATAATTTCCTCATGACATGGTTTGGTAATCACAACTTCACTCAGGAGTCGAGACTCAAGATTCAAGACTCAAGAGGTAGCCAGCTAAAAATGTTATTCCATCAAGCTCCTCTTTCTCACCAGTTCCAAGTTTAGTTTGAACCTTGGTACATCTTTTCTTTCCTTTTTTTTTATATATAAAAAATAGAGCTCCTAAAATACCAAGGTTCAAGTCACGAGTAATAAATTTACTTGCATTCAATTTAAGTCACGATGGCATTCAAATTATTATTATTATTATTTTTTTTTTTTGAGAAAAGCATTCAAATTAAATTAAACCCAGCAAATCACATTTGAAAATTAGATTGCAGGTCATATATATTAGTCTGAAGAGAGTTGACTTAAACAAACTTAAGGGCTTTGCAACAAACGAGGATATTAATAATGTAAGTGGGAACTTAAGAAAATATTTTTTTTAATTTATTTAATTTATTATTTTTATTTTACCACTTCAACAGACCAATCGATACTCGTTACCAATAGTTATCCAGAACACCTGAATCAGTGCCAATTACTAATGATCGATGTTGATGCTAATTACTATAGCCTTGTATCCAGAATTCTTGGTTAAGTCCCTCAACAAAAATCCCCCCCAATTAGAGTGCGCCACATGTCAAAACGTGTTGAACAGTCAAAATTAGAAAACGCGTTTCTTTTGAATTCGCGTCACTCTACGTCACGTGAAGCGCAATGCCCCCGCATGTCACTACAGGTATTTATATTTCAAAGTTAGATGTTTATATATCAAAACCAGGTATTTATATTTCACATCCAGCTGTTTTATCTTAATATTTCAAGGCTAGATTGTTATATTTAAAAATCAAATATTTATATTCCACATCCTAGTGTTTTTATCTCCTACGTGTTAATATTTTTAAGTCAGATGACTATATTTCACATCTAAGTACTTATATTTCATTTGCAGGTGTTTATTTCAAAGCCAAGTATTTATATTTCGAAGTTAAATGGTTACATATCAAATCTGAGTGATTATATTTCAAAGCAAGGTGGTTATAATTCATATCCAAGTGTTTATACTTTTAAGTCGGGTGTTTTTCTCATAGCCAAGTGATTATATTTTGAATTCAGATTGTTACGTCACAAATCCGATTGCAAGATGGTTATATTTATGTTTGTAAAGGGGACACATGGCAAAGATTATCTTGTTTACATTTGCAAATTGTGTAAACTTTTTATTATCATTGATAGATTCACTGAATTTGTACTTTGACTTTCTTAAATTAAAGTAGAATTGAGGATACATCCATTCAAGTGTGATTGCATTTGCATCAATGGCTGACACAGCGGGGTTTCTCTCGAGATCGGTGTATCCTTCGTCAGTGTTGCTTCCGTCGGAGTAAGTATACAACATATGGAATGCCCATTGATTGCTTTTTTAAGTTCAGATCTTAACCCAATATATAATTAGGTAAACCTGGTAATCAATCTTTAGTCAGCTAGTAAGAGATGCACAATACTCACTCTACTTTCACACAAAGAGGCAGGATTGAATTCGAAGGAGGAGATGTGAGTAGTGAAGTTGAGGCGACCTCTACTTGGAGTTTGCTTTAGGGATATGGGAATTCGTGGTTACTTAAATCAAATTAAAACGATGACGGTGAAATGGGGGAGACATAAAAAAGAGCAAGCGAAATTGATTGCTCTAGCCTCTAAGAGTGGCAGAGGAAGAAAGATTGAATGACAGATGGGGAAGAAAGAGAAACTAATGGGTTGGGTTTAGAATCAAGATAGACATACTAAAACTGTAAGTTGTGAGTTGGGGGATGGAAACGGGGGGCGGACGACGGGGGATTATAAGATTTTCTCTATTATTATTATTATTTTAAACAAGTTGTCATGGTAAGAAAATTTTCCAAATTGATTATTATATTGATGCCTATACTAAAAGGAAGTGTGATATTATGTTGAGATAATTTGTAAATTTGAGTATTATCCGAGTGATCCATTCCCCACATGATATAATAATTTCACTCTAGAACTTATTTTGTCGGATCGATTTATCTTGTTTCTAGTTAAAAAGGAATTTAATTAACAATTCACATCCCAAATTGAGCAAACAATATTGAGGTCTAATTACTTTTAACCAAATATAGAAAAAAAAAATGTTACGATTGTTTGACAATGGCTTACGTTAATAACAATAAAAAAAAGGTTTCTCAATAAAACATGTCAAAGCAAAATACAGACGTAATTTTCTTGCAAGTTAATCATGCAGCAATGCATGCTTATGTAACATTTACTCATTTAGTGACAAGGAACACTAAAACGGCACAAATTGGATAATGTCTTGTAAGGTTGGTTCAGTTAATGGAGAGCACACGCTCAAGCTCAACAATAATTAGGTAATTAGAAGCGATAGCGACACAATTAAGCACGCAGCCATGTACATGTTAGAGCAATCACACCACTTAAATTAGTTCATTTGACTGTGGCTCCTCACTCCTCAGTCCTCGGTTGTATTTTATTTTTCCTTTTGGCAGTTTATAATTAAGCAACCAGTAATATATGTACATTATCAGTACCTAATTATCTATGGCTTCTGCATGTGTTGTAATGTAATGGCACCTCCTCCACAGGATGGATAATTATTGACCAACACGTCTTGAATTTGTCAAATTCCTTCTTCTTTCTTTTCATTTTTTTTGGGTTGGCTTGGGTCATCCTCATCCTTGCCTGGAGATGGTCAATGCCACTCTTTCTATTTTATTCAAACAAATATTATGTAAAGAGAAGAGGTCCAACAGAACAAATTAAGCCCATATATATAAGTGCTAACTAGCACGTGTTAAAACTAACAAAACTATTAAGAAAAAAAGAAGAAGAAGAAATGAAAATCCAGTTTGACTTTAATGGGTCAAAAACACCCCACAAAAATATTGAACGACCTAACAAAAATTCCCAAAATTATAGCCCCACAATGCACGGTGCCAAGTTGCCAACCTACCTCTCCTCTCCACACGGTTAAAAACTAAAAATATATTCGCTGTATTATATAACAATACATTTCACATCCTCTCATGGTTAAAAAAATATATATATAACTAAATTCTCACTAATAAATTATGAAAAGAAAAAAGAAAGAAAGAGCGAGCATTCTTGTGGAAGGCAAGGATGCATATACCTTTCTTCAGTCAGTTACCTTTGCGTGGTAATGGTAACCAACCACTAAATACATCCTATTTGCTCACAGATAACCCTGCAACAATTCCAAGTATCACCTGAACCTCTGATAAATAAGAATATAATGCAATAATGGTTACAACAAATGATAATACATCCTAGTTGCTCTCCTCCCTTCAGTACTTGGAAGACTTTGCTACCTACACCCTTCCATCACTGTTGTCAATCTTTTTTCTTCAATAAAAAAAGGTTGATGCCACCAAATTGTTTATTCAATGTACAAAATTATAAAACATTTAGAACACTATGTTTACCATAATTTAAACATGATAAAGTTAGGCTTTTGTGGTTTATACACATCAACAAAAAAACAATTTGGGGGGGTACTTATCTTTCTTTCTGACTGTCTCAGAAGAGAGAAGAATCTTGAACCATTCCTTTGCAACATCAGACAGAAAAAAGAATGCTGGACCATTCTTTTCCAAATCAACCTCTTGCTAAGTTTTGTAGAGCATACAAGATTTTTCCCTTGAATTTCAGGTAAGGCAATATTTTCATGTTTCCTCAGGGCATGCAGGAAAGTACAACAAGGATAATAATCAGATAAGATGGGCCAATCAGCATTGCAGTCTAAGCTAGGTAATCTGAACAGCAAAGGGAGAAGTAGGACAATAATTCTCTGGATACGGATGACAAAGAGAGGTATCCTCATAAAGGAAAGCTACCTCATTTGAGCCTTTCTCACTCCAGTTCAGATCTTGCATCATAAACAGCTGAAGTTATGTTTCCAGAATTTATGTATTTGTTTCACCAACATATTTTTTAAATTATTCAAAGTGTGTTGCAATTTAAGAAAAAAAAAATCAAAGAAAAGCACATGTGGATGGGTTATGCTTATAAACTCTTAAAAGCCAAATAACATAATATACAATTGCATTCTGGATCTAGGAGAATTTCTGTACTGTTGTTTTCTGAAACTAAATACTTGTCAGTTCAAAGTATCTACAGTATACATGAGCATAAAGATGTAAAAGATAGTAGGTTCACTCTTTACAATTTACAGAAGACATAACATAAATCATGAGCCATAACACATAATAATTGCATACCAGATATTCACCACGCAGTGGCTTCATACTCAGAAAAATTGTAGCCGCACTTGGCAGAGTACCAAAGAGAAGGGAGTCTACTTACTACATGCCCTCCAACTTTGGTCCTGGAATCATTAACATCATTAATAACGTAAAAGGGAACTAGGGGAGCACCATTAATGCCATTGAGTTTAACAATTTCTACATTCTATCATTCGTACAAGGCCATTCTAACTTTATAACCTAATTTCATAGAAGCAAACAAAAAAGAGAGCACAATTAACCCCTAAACTAGCAGTTGCAAGTTATCCTGAACCAATAAAGACAAAGAATAGTAATATTTCTCCTTTCTTTCTATTGGATGGACTATACAAAATTCCTATAATGTAAGCTTTTCTACCTTGCATTCTAGATATGTAATTAACCGAAGAAGAGCAACTTAACAGAAGATCAGAGCTAGCTACTTGGAAGAAGATAAACTCATCAGCACAGATTTCTGTTCATCAATAGAGATATTTAATGAAACACGAAGGTCAGATAAAATTGCCTCTTGTTCCCAACTAATAAACCCCTTGGCATGTAGTGCAACCATGATTGTACGGTACGCATCCAGTGCTAGCTTATGCGCCTCCATCTCCATGTCCATCTCCATCTTTCCATCATTTTCTTTGTTTCCACAAGGTGAGATTTCCTTTACTGGTACAGATGAACTCACTGCGTCGTCCTCGCAATAACTAAACAAAGGATAATGGTCTGGTCTACCGCTGGTACTACAGCTACCTGTAGATGACACAGTACTCTCATTTCTACATGAATTATACCCACACTTGTCACCGAGCATTACCTTGCCATGTGCAAGCTGTAGCTCGTTAGAAGCTCCCTCATACAAGTTAGCACCATTCTTTTCCTTATTTGTGCCCTTGATTGCAGAATCCTATTAAAGATAAAAGAAGATAATATTATTAATACAAAAAAAAAAAAACAAATTTACAAAATATGTAGGGAAAAAAATTAAAATAAAAAAAAACTTGGTTGAGATGATAACATACCTTTTTGGTCAGAACCCATTTGTTCTGTTGCCAGAGATGCTGCCGCCTCAAACTGGATGTCCTTACAGCAAGCTCTCGAGTGTGCCCCATAAGTGTAACAAAATAGAAGTTATTGCCATAAGCGACACCTATCACTTTCCCAACCTTCCATGAGCCATGAACATATACCTCAACAACATCATCTAACGCCCACTTGACCAGTTTCTCTTTCACAGGAGGGCATGGCCGGATTGCTTTTCTTGGAACCTTCTCCAAATCTGAAGCATTATGTGGAGCAGACGCCACCGCGTCATACCGCACAGTGTAGGTGCGACCATTGCCATCGACAATTTGTGCTGGACGCCAGAACCCCGCCGGGATGCATTTGGAGGTACGGAAAACCTCCACCCTGCTTCCTTTCTTCAACCTCACCACCTTGGTTCCCTTCTTTGGTCTCATGGTTTGATTGTATTTGCTTGCTTGTTCTTTGGACTCCTAATTGAAACAATGAAGATTTAGCATATTGGGTAACAAACAAAAGTGTTTATATTTATGAAAGACTTACAATAAGTACGATCAATGTAAAGAAGAAGAAAGAGATGACTTGAAATAGAAGAGAAAATAAAGAATTCTAGTCTTGCTCCTATAGTTATAAATAAATTAAAGCAATTGAAGTCAGAAATAGCACATTAAAAATAGTTTTCTAAAAATAACAAAAAGGAAGAAAAAGAAGGGACTATTTGTTGATTGTCCAGTAATAGGAACAGCTCAATTGTAATAGCAGAAAGAAACAGCTCAACTGGGTAATAGAAAACAAGCAAACAACACTAAGATCCATGTATTTGGGATCGTGGTATTGTTTAAGAAAACGATTCAATCAATCAATCAAAGGAGAGAAAGAGGGGAAGAGGAACTATGTCCATGGCCAAATTCAAAGTAACATTATCAAGTATTATTATTATTATTATTTCCTAATGTTAGCTTAAAATTAAATTAATCGAATAGAAGGAGATAATGGCATTGAGATTTGGGAACCCACAAGTATAAAACCTGAATCGAAATTTTTAGCACTCATTATTAATTATATAGTAATTCATCTCAATCGATCATACTCTTTTTATTGTCCTCATCATCCCTAATTAATCGAAACTACATTGCCAACAAGCCAAATTGAAGTCGCTGAAAACAAAGGCGCATTCAATCAAATTACCCAACAACAAAACAAATCAGATGAAATCATGAATTCCCCGACGAAATTGACAAGATAATCGGGGGAGAGAGAGGAGAGGAATTCTTTCAAACTTACGAAGTTAATTGATCGTCCGAGAGAGGAAGATTGAGCTCGATTCTTCTTCTTCTTCTTGTTGTTGTTGTTTCTCTTGCAAGTATGAATGTATGGTATGCCGCAAGAAAGATCGAAGGGAAGGGAGGAAATGCTTTGTATAAGAAAATAACAGAAATAATAATAATACGAGGAGTATAATATTATATGTCATATGTATGTACAGTATGTATCAACTATCAAGGCAAGGGATTCGTATCAACGGCTCCGATCGTTTATACAGGAAATGTGTTCTCCCATCAAAACCGTCGGATGAAACCGCCTTCTAGTTGTAGTTAAGCCATGGGGGCCGTTGATGTGATAATACAGAGAGAGATTCGGAATGGACGGTGAATGATGGAGATGTCTTGCGGCTGAGGAATGAGGCCATGAGGATGGTTATTGGTTCACGGCCAAGAGCTCGCTTGACGCCTCACTTTGCTGCGGTGGGACCATGGCAACGTCTGCTCCCGGTCTATATTCAAATGCCCCAATTCACATATTTTGCCCTGATGAGATGAGATGAGAAAATAGGCAGACATGAATTTTACAAGGAAGAAAATAGGCAAGCATGTCATAATTCAAAGCCTATTTTGAAGAGGCCATCGCAATAATAGGCAACACATGCTATGAGAATAGAATAGAGCCATTTTTCATTTTTCTTGGGGGAAACAAAAAAAGATACATGCATGTGATTTCATCCTTCCAATTTTTAGGTTTCAGGCTTCTATTTCCAGTTTTCCACACAGGAGGAGCAAATTAAAGGAAAATAAATTAAGTAAGAATTGGATTTGTCATTTGAGTGGTCCATAAATCCTAACGCATCAGCAACAACAGCATCAGCATGGGAGGATTTCAACCACAATATTTATGTTCATCATAAAATATAGAATTATAAATAGAATTTTTTAATGACAAATTGAAATTACAACATGTTTGAGAGATATTATAGAAAATGCGGTAACAAATATTGCGATATTGCTAATGACTGCACTTTTCAACTTGTTTTGTACAATTAATTACTATTTATAATACTCAATTTATATACAAAATAAGTTGATAGTAGGCTAGCTAGTAGCTCATTTAAGTTAAATAACAAACTGATGCCCAAAATAAGTTGAAAAATAAAATCATTAACATAAAAACTAACTCATTTAATATAACTCAACCCAACTAATGAAAGTTAGTATCTCCAATAGTAATAGTATTTCTTAAGCCACCTGCATATCACTGTCTATACAGTTCCACTTTCATACGATGTCCGAGGGAACAAAAATTATTAAAAAAAAGAAGAAAAAAGCGAGTCGTAATTATGGAATAATAAAAGATTCAGAGTTGAAGCTACCAGCAGCCGAAGACTAGGACGAAGAAATCAAATCATGCATCTCTTCTAGTTCTAAACATAAGTAAATCAAGAGTACTATCTTGGAGAAATGACTTAATTTGTTTGAGAAACTAGAAGGAAACTACCAAGTCAAATGAAGTCTGATTTGACGCACACTGTGTCTGTGTGCAATGAAACAGGAAACTAATTAAAAAAATAAAGAAAGTGAAGGAAGCTTGAATTGAATGGTCAAACAACATGTAATGTTAATGTTATGTATATGTACTCAACAGTCAACAGCATAAGCTGCCATGCACCTTTTTATTTTGGGTCACCTGTCTGTCAGCATTTGAGCCTTGTGAGTTGTGACAAACAGGAACAACTGTCAACTGAGGTCGAATCGATCAGAGAGTCTAGAACATCAAAGTTGCCATTCCATTAGAAGTGTAGAACCTGAAGGGAAGGGCTTGAATTAATAATAATAATCTTGTCAAAGTCAATTAAATGGAGTCAAGTACTTAATTAAAAATCTCATTCAAACCTACCTACCGTCCTACCCCTACCCGGCCCGGCGGAAAAAAGAAACATAAGCGGCCCAATTCGCATTCGGATGCATGCGAGATGCATGCCACTGTACTTCAATTCGAGCGGCCCGTAGCCAAATTAATTAAGTGCCATGAATGATGAATGATTGATGAATGTGCCAATGCCAATGCCAAATTGCCAACCTTGGAGTCAGTCAGGCACTCAGCACTCAGCACTCAGCAGAGGCGATTTTTGTTTGATCCTTTTCTTATTTGTATGAACATTGAATTGAACCTTTTGGAGGGACTGAGACTGAGACTGAGACTGAGAGAGTCACTGAGACATAAAAAGACCAAAGCTAGCTCATCTTCACATGAGGATATAACTGAAATTTAATTAAGGACCTGAATAGAAAGCACAAAATGGGCCTTAATTATCCACGTACCAAAGTCTTTGAATACTTGAGAATGATTCATGATTGGATCTGTTAGGATTAGAGGTCCCACTTCCCTTCATCCTTATCAAACACACCAAACGGACAAACATGTTGACTATGTATGTCTATGTTTTCAGCCCTTTCCCAGAGTGAAAACCTCGCCCTTCGCCACCAGTTTTCAGTTTCCGTCCTGCAGCCTGCACCGGGTTACTGGAAAACAGGATATATAGGATAGCTGCCGTGACTATACTAGTTAATATATATATGTATTTAGATGATGGAAAATTAATGTCATGTTCATTAGTTAATTAATATGGACGTTGACATGACGTGATGATGGACACGTTTTTACTATGCCGTAAATGCAATTTGTTGTGTACTGTGTACTACTATTGATATACTAGGATACTCCTGATATGCACAAAATATTATAATAATACTGTATAAAAGTATTATTATACTATTATACTACCGTTAGTATTTCTAACGCCTCAAAATTTATATTATCGTGTTCGAAATCACGTTTTATGGTGCTCAATAAATTCTTTATACGAATATATTAGGGAATACAAAAATTTTTCATTTTTAGATTTTTCTAAGTATTTGTTTTGAATTTTAGAAAAGAGCTCATAAATATTAATAAAATATTGATATTTGTACATGCTATTTTTCAAAATGTAAAACAAATACTTAGAAAACTCTAAAAATGAAATTTTTTTGTATTCCCCAATATTTTTATATAAATAATTTATTGAGCACCATAAATTGTGATTTCAGACACGATAACATAAATTTTGAGTCGTTAGCATTTCAGTCCGAAATACTAACGTTAGTATAATAGTCTAGCTCAATATATAACTCATTTAAATAATATCATAAATTAAGGTGTGTCGATATTTATATGTGTGCATAAGCTCTCTTAACAATTTACATGCACTATTTCAAAAGAGATTGATTATTAATCGGTATCACTATAAACAATAAGTGTCAAATTAGGGAGCTTCTTTTATCTCTAAAGTCTAAATTATTTCGTATTATTATTATTATTATGGAAATAATTATGACCTCTAATTAATTAAGTTAGATGCAATCATGCAACAGCTTGACTTTAACTTAAGAGAAGCCTAATTAATTTCTTTAGTGTGATCAAATTAAAGACAATCCGCAATTAATCTATTTTTTTAATTAAAAGGGATCCTAAGCCCGCAACCCATCGGCCCTAGAAGAGCTTGACGTAACTAAAGCACGCATTTACTTAAATTTTATATGATCTTATATTAAACTTTGATGGTACACATTAAATATTACTGCAAAGTGCAAACTAAAAATTTTAGTTATGATTTCAATAATTATTTTTGATAAAGCGTTAACATATATTTCAATTTAAGACTAATCAAAGTTTAAATAATCTACCATGAATTTACTGAAAATGCATCATTCAAAAACGTAAAGTGTTCGATAAAAGCTACAATTGAAGTCGCAAGCAGGGGAGGGGCATCAACAAAATTTTTATCAATGGTAAAACTGCAAAGATGAAATATAGTAATGATAATTTAGAACATAAAATATACATGCAATAATAATATATTAAAATAGAATAGATCATAGAAATATTGAATGCACATTACATTAAACAATCCATAAATTAAATTTAATGGCACATGAGGTGCAATTAATCTCAGTTGTCAGTGGTCCGTCCTGTCCATTAGAGAAGTTCAGCCCAACCCATTAACCCAATAAACCGTGCAACTTGTCAGTTAACTTATTACCACTCGCCAATATGAGTCCCCAAAGGCTTCCAAACTTCCAAACTTCCAATTCCATAACCAAACCCACACGAAACGAAACCGAACTCATACATACTTGGCCGCAACGCCACATAAACCAACTTCCGGACCATCCCATTCCCATCCCATCCCATCCCATCCCCGCCGTCCGTTTTCCATCCGAGACTCCGCTCAGTCCACTCAACGGCCGAACTAAGTTCCAGTTAAATCAACGGCCCTGATCTTGACTCAGCTGACTGCAAGTCCTCAACGAAGTCGGTTCGGTTATCGGGTCGGGTCCCAGACCGGTCCAAGGGATCCGCTCAGATATAAACCGTAAACATCACAAATTCACAAACAGCAGCAAAACTCTTTAACAATCAGAGAGGAATCGAGCGAGAAATAGAATTTGCCCCCAATCCAATCCAATCCGTCGCCGTGAAGTTGATCGAACAAATCGGAGCTCCTCCCCACGCGATTGCCGATTGATCGATTTAGCCATGTGAGTTGTTGATTCTCTTCACCATCGAGCATTGTATTTTGATGTTTCATCGCTTAATTGTCTGTGATTTCTGATTTTTTTTTTCTGGATTGTGCGATGGTTTTCTGTAAAGAATGGTGTTAATTAGGTGCTTTCAAGAGTTGTGTTATTAGTTCGAGTAAGTAATTAAATCGTTTAATCAATCAGAATTGAATTTTCTTTTTTTAAAATTAGTTGAAGAATGCTGCGCTCGGAGTGGATTTTCGATGATTTCATGTTGCTTGCGCGTTTTTTATTCTAGTTGTTGTATGATATGATTGTGCTGCTTTACACTTCCCTAAATACTTCGGTTGTTTTTGTTCTTGATTGATGTAATCGATATGAAATCAATATTGATTGGAATTATTACTTCACTCTTTGTTTTAACGATTGTAAATCCGTCAGATCATATTTTTTAGAGAAACTATGTCAATTGTAAAATTGGTTTTTTCCAGATCAATAAAACAAAATTAAAGAAAATTAAGAAATCGGTACTTCTGTTTAGTATGTTAAATAGCAAGATTAATAGTTTATTTAGGTTGATTTATTTATTAAAAGATAAAAGATGATCTTCTGTTTGTTCAATTTATTCACCTGACAGGAAAGAGTTTTGCTATAAATAGTTTGTGATTCCTCTTTTGGTACTTTGCTGTAACATTTAAAATTATAGAAGGAGAAATTTTGCAATTTTTATACCTTTTGTTTTTGAGCTTGCTACTGGTGTTATGACTGAATTTAGTTAAAAAGTAAATTGGGGATGGGATCAATAGAATTCTGAATTACTTCAAAAATATTCTTTGATTTCTTAATGTTAATGTTCAATTTCTTACATGTATTTGTTGTTTGGTGATCAGGGCTAAAATCAAGCACTTGACCAGATTTAAGAAAGGAAGCCAAGTGGAGGTGTTCGACCGAGGTAGCTGGAGACCAGCTGAGATTGTCTGTGGCAATGGCCGTACATACGCTGTGCGGTACAACCACTGTACCTATTCATCATCTCCAGGCAGCGGCGCCGCAGAAGCAGCACATACAAATAGAGTACCAAGGAAAGCGCTCAGACCACCCCCTCCAGTAAAAGGAAAGACTGACAAATGGGCCCCTGGTGACATGGCTGAGGTTCTTGTACATGGCTCGTGGAAGGCGGCAAGGGTACTAGGTGTTGCTTATGGTAACGAGTATTACTTTGTCTCCCTCGTGGATAATTGCAGAGAGGTGGCAGTTAAGAAATTAAACTTGAGAAAGCAGCGTTCTTGGGAAAACGGAAAATGGATCACAGTTAGGAAGGTATAATTTATTTATTTTTATTTCTATCTACTTCCATTAAACTTTGCTTCTGAAGATAACTGTGGAGTCGTCGTGCATGCTAGCAGAGTTATCATATCAAGTATTTGTTGGTCTGCATTGAGGGACAATTTAATCATTGACCTGCCACTCATTGTAGTAATAACAGCGTCCTATGGCCTTGTTATTATATTCAGGAAACCTGTTTCAGGGAAATGGCCGTTCATGCTTGTGTGGTACCTGTTGGGGCTTCTATTTTGAATGGTTGGCTGAAGCACCATTGAGCATACTTGTTATTGCATTAGAATTATAATTATCCAGTTCTATTTGTTGGACCTCAGGTTGGTAAAAATCCTAAAAGTACAAAATTCAATATCAGCAAAATGCACTCCATTAAACATAAATATACAGCCTGGGGAAAAATAGTTTGCAACATTTCATATAATTAGGCCTGTCACTGATTAACATTTAGTGTGTGTTCCTAACATCTGAGAATCTGATGTATTATACCAAATTGCAGAAGTTTGTACTGAAGTCTAAAACCATGTCTGTTCTTTTGTTCTTAACAGGATTCTGGCAATGGAATTGACACCAAGAAGAGAAAGCCATCGTTAGAGGTATTTGATGGAGTCAGTAAAAAGCAAAGAATTTCAGAAAAGGTAATGCTGACTAAGAGTTACAGGGATAGTTCTTTTGAAAATGTCAGTACTATATCCTCTACCGGTAGCTGTAGCACCAGTGGAAGACCGTACCAGCACCTGGCCTCTAATTATGCTGAAGATGATGACGCAATAAGTTCATTTGTACCAGAAAAAGAAGCCTCTTATGTGGAGGAAAAGAGAGATAGAGAGATGGACAGAGAGGCACATAAGCTCGAGTTGGATGCATACCATGCTACCATGGCTGCACTACACGCCAATGGGTCTATTAGCTGGGAACAGGAAGCCATGCTATCTAATCTTCGTCTTTTGTTAAATATCTCTATTGATGAACAGCAATATGTACTAAGAAGTTTAGGATCATCTAAATAGAATTTAGAAAGATGACAACTTTTTTCTTTTTATTTGATTATTTCTTTAAATTGTTAGTTGAGGGTTAAGCATAGGTTTAAGCTATTTTCTAGGTCTTCAATTTTTTATGTGAAAATTAGGTGAGAGGAAGTTACTAATGTCTCAAAAGGTAAATAAATGGTCTTTCACTATGTACTTTGTTTACCAATTTTGTACATGCTAAAATTATCTTGCTTATCTTTTCTTTGTCTCAACTATCGAGCTTTGATTGATTTTTTTCAAGTTCATCTGATACTTTATCTGTCTGTCTGGTCAAGTTTAGCTTATGCGAGGTATGAAGAAGGCCATTTCCTTTGCAAATGAGGAATCTTGTTCTTCTTGATGATGTGACAAGTTCTGATTAGAGCTTAAAGAATTGAAGGAAGCATGCTTCTAAGGCTGCTGCAACTCATGTTGGGTTGAAATGGAATGTGGGTCAACATCAAGGAATCAGTAGCCGGTATTATTTAATTTTTGTCTGTAGCAGGTTCCTTCTCTTTTCTTTTCCTATACTTCAAGTGCTTCTGTTTAAGAAATAATAAGTAGAGCACCTGAATCATTACTGTGCACTTGTAACATGTCAGTAAGCAGGGAGGCAATACCCAGTATTGTTGGTTAATAGTGTTCCATGGGAAACAGTTAATTGAGATTAGTGTGGTAAATTTGCATTTTGATCATAATCAGTAGATAGACATAATTGGTCTCTATTCTTTTTTTATTATAAATAGCTTGGTTTTGTTCAGTCTACCTAGGAGCATGGAAGGTGCCACCACGTACTCCTTAGTAATGGTGGATTTCAATCCGTATAAGATACAGTTGAACTACCAAATATTCTCCTTTCTCAGATATAATAATGTTTGTCTGCATTGGAAAGAAGGGGGAAATCATATAAAGTGTGTATACATGATTCTTTTGCCAGAATGGAAAATATAGTTATGGAAAGCTATGGCACATGCATTATTTTGTTTTCTTTTTAGAACCTAACTTTTTGTGTATCCTTCTTGGAGGAAAAAATAGCGTTATTCGGAGAAGTATGATATAGCGGAGATAACTAGAAAATTGAAGATACGAAGAAGTGGTGAAAGATTACTATCCTTCAGTATGCTAATCATGCTTGTCAAAATAATATTTGAAGTAACAACATAATGATATGAACTTAAATATTGACAAATTAAGGAACCAAAATATTATTCATATCCTTGATAGAATCTACATCATGAATCGTTCATTACTTGCCGTACGCAAGAATATGACTAGATATTTACTTCTCTAAGTATATAATTTCTTTTGAGATAACGTCAATTATATTTTTTGAGGAATAATGCCCGTTATTTATTTTTATGTCTTCTAAGTACTTACAAAAACTATGTACAGACTAATCTGTACCTTCTTATTCATAATTTTTGTTAGGTTGAATAATGTGCCGTTTTGTTTGTTAGAAATTTTGTATTCAACTATAAGGTTGTAATATAGGAAAGATATTCAGCTACTAATAAAGTTCTGGCCTTTATCTTTTTCTTATATTTTGTTGAAAGCCAGATAATAACGGTAGGAATGAAATTACCGAAAGTGCAATAAAAAAGACTATTCGAATTTTATTTTAGAAAAGAATTAATGTATCCAGTGTATTAATATAATTTGTAGAAATTATAGAAGGAACAGAATGTCACATTGCTTTCCACATGTTATGTTATGTTATGTTATGTTATTCGTTTAATATTTCTTTTAGTAGCCAACGGCCAAGGATGATCGTTCGTTGTCATTGATTTCTTAATTGTAACAAAACAAAATGTCTACTCGATCTAATTTTGTTTCTCTAATATGAATAAGTAATTGACAAGGCCGGGAGCCAAATCAACTCGAGGGAGGAGGTAGGGATCTGATCTCAACGTGGAACACATGTCACACCTTATTGGCTTTATTATCAGTTATCAGTGCTCGAGGATTGAAGCTTCAATAGCTTCAAGTCTTCAAGTTGAAGACGAGTCCGTAGCTGTTCTTAATTCCTTCAGAATAACAGGCTATTCCGATTAAAATGGATGTATCTCAGTATCTGATCGACCTGAAATTCTATAAATGGGTGTTGTTTTTATGATCACACTCAAATAATGTTATTGGTTATAGATCATAAATTTTGATATTAGATAATATTTATTTATAGTCGTTAAATAAAGAAAATTAAATTAGTGAGATTATTGAAGTAAAATTCTGGATTATAAGGGGTCTTTTATTTTTTAAATTAATTTCATTCATTGATTTTGATTTAAATGAGAATAATACTATTATCCAAAATTCGGATAGTAGTATATATGAGCGCTTACTCTACTACATCTTCTAATATGTATATGTTTTTGTTTTCAATATTTCCTTTCTTTTGAGTTTTGATACATGCAAGGTTATATATATGAATCCTTCCTCCTGAGGATACATTCTTGGCGGATTCACATCTGCTGCAACGATAACAACTTGTGTTGGAAAAATGCATTCAATGCAAGCAAAACGTTTTTGGTGCTGCACTTGATTGGATTGAATGCAAGCAAAACGTTTTTGCTGCTGGTCTATAAAATGAACCCTTTGGCTGTTCATTTCTTAATCAGTTTTTAGCATCCCTTTGGCTTCTTCTCCACCAGTTTTCACCAGAGAAGAGAGTGCATTAGAGAGTTGTTAGAGAAAGGCTCTTAGGTCGTGGATTAGAGGAGCACGTTCGACTAACATCGTGACGTGCTTCCACCGGCGATCAACGACGCGACGAGACGAGGAGCCGTTGGAGCGAGCAACCGACGTCGAACTTGGGAATCGCAACGTGAAGGAACCGAACAAGATCAGAGCTTCCGCTGCGGTATAAATTCTTATACTCTTTGATTTAGTTTCGGTTAGTCGGGTCGGTGTGTGACCGACCCGTACACGTATAGAAATTCCAACAATTGGTATCAGAGCCCTTCGTGGTTCTTTTCGTTGGATTAGATTCCTAAGTAAGTTGGTAAATTTCTGTTATACGTTTAAAATTTCAACCAAAATCGTTAAGCGAGGATTAAAATTAGGATTGGGCTAATTTCGGTTTCGATTTGACGAAACTGTGACAGCAGATTTGTAGACAGTTTTGCGTGTCTGTTCATCGTTCGATTGACTGGATGTTCAACACGAAAGTTGTAGAATTTTTTACAAGCTTTCCAGAAAGTGGTTGAACTCGTCATTTGGATTAACGGATGAAAAGATACGGCTGTTATAAGCCGCTGTCGTCGGTTTGTCAAACCGTGACAGTCTGACTTGTAAGCAGTTTTTCATATCTTTATATCGTACAATTGACTGGACGTTCAACATGAAAGTTGTAGAATTTTTTACAAGCTTTCCAGAAAGTGGTTGAATTCGTCAATCGGATGAACGGGTGAAAAGATATGGCTGTTACAAGCCACTGTTGACGGTTTTTCCAGAATCTGAAACTGTGTTTCTTCGTGATTTTGGGTCGTATGAACAGACATTGCTTGCTTTGGAAAGGGTACATAATTGACTTGTAATTTATACCAGACATTAGTTGTTGTTAAGTATAATAATAAGCCAATTATGTTAATAGCACGTGTGGTGCTAATCGGTTTTATGATAGCCGGGCTATCGTGAAACGCACTAAGTGGGCAAGTATAAGTTGGTAGACTTGGAGTCTCATTTATATTCTTAAATTTTGCACAAATTAAATTAGTAAAGAGTAATATTAATCTGTTAATGGGATTTGATTGATCGCCTTAGGCTTTCTTTTGGTTCTATGACAGAAATAATATTACTCTTGTACCAATTATGAATTGTGTGGCAAAATTAATTAATGCTAACGTGCATACACTTTGTGCTCTGTCTCTGTTTGCAGTAACGATGTCGGCAAGTAAGAGCATCATTCATGATCTCAATGCGGGTGAGAAACTTAACGATTCAAACTATGACGTTTGGCATCGTAAGATTCAGTACCTGCTTGAGGATCAGGATCTGCTCGAGCCGCTCACCAAGCAAATGGAAGCGGTAACCGATGAAAAGTCGGAGAAGTACGCTGAGTACCAGGCCTTCAAGGTGAAGGACCGTGCTGCACGCATTACGTTGCTGAGCAGCATGGGTAATGATCTGCTTGTGCGCTTTGAACAGTACAAAAGCGCCAAATCACTTTGGGACGTTGTTACCCTCCAGTACGGCGGAACCTCGACAACCCGTCTGCGCCGCCTCACTCTGAGGTTTGACGGCTATAAGAAGCGCCAGGATTATTCCATGAGGCAGCATCTTAATAGCATGTCAAACATGATTAGTGAGCTACGGGCAGCCGGCCACCAGTTGACTGATGAGCAGCAGGTGCAAGCAGTTATTCGCTCTCTCCCTCACTCTTGGGAGCATATGAGAGTGAATCTGACGCACAATGAAAGTATTAAGACTTTCAATGATGTTGCTCGTCATGTCGAACTGGAGGAGGAGCGGTTGTTGAGTGAGAAGGTTACTGAGGAGGCTTTTGTAGCTGGTTCTAGCATGCACAAGAGGTCGGGTCCGAAGAGGAAGAGAGGCAATGATGGTGCCACCTCCTCGGCTGCAATGGCTGCATCCGGGCCTGGGAAAGACAAGAAAAGGCACAAGGCGCGCAGAGGCAAGGTTGACGTGTCGAAGGCGACATGCTTCAACTGCAACAAGGTTGGACACTTCGCTCGAGATTGCTCTGAAGCGAAGGTATGTGCCTCTTTGTCTCGATCCAGTTTATATGTTACTAGTTGTTGCATGGTTGCTGAGGCATTTCCATTGTGGACTGTTGACTCAGGTGCAACGGACCATATAGTTCGGGATCGGACAGCTTTTCTGGACTACCGCCGCGTACCTGTCGGAAGCAAGCAGATGTACACGGGGAACGATAGCACAGTTGACGTCCTGGGGATAGGCACGTGCGAATTGGTGTTCAGTAGTGGACACAAGTTGTTACTCCATGATGTTTTGTATGCTCCTGATATTAGGCGTAGTCTTATTTCAGTACTTGCTTTGCTTGAACTTGGTTATCGTGTTGAGTTTGTTGGTAGGAGTTTAAATTTGTATCTGAATAATGACTTATGTGGTACTGGATCACTGGTTAATAAATTCATGATTTTAAATACAAATCTTGTTCTGCTGCTTATGTTTCTGATTCTGTTGATTCTGTGCATGATGAGATAAGAAAGTGGCATGCTAGATTATGCCATGTTGGGCAAGATTGAATGAATCGGTTGGCTCGAGAAGGACTTTTAGGTCAACTCGCCAAAGTTGATTTGCCAACATGTGAGAACTGTCTAGCAGGTAAGGCTACTCGAAAGCCTTTTGGAAAGGCTGTTCGTGCCACTTCTCCCCTGCAGTTGATTCATTCGGATATTTGCGGTCCGATGAATGTTAGGGCTCGACATGGTGCTTATTATTTCATCACCTTCATTGACGACTATACTAGGTATGGTCACGTCTATTTGATATCCCATAAGTCAGATGCCTTGAATCGTTTCAAGAGCTACTTGATTATGGTGGAGAATCAGTTAGATAGGACAGTGAAGGCCCTTAGGATTGATCGAGGGCGCGAATACCTCTCGGATAAGTTTAAGGCTTTGTGCGATGAAAAGGGGATAGTTCGTCAGTTGACGATACCCGGCACTCCGCAGCAAAATGGTGTAGCGGAGCGCAGAAATAGGACCTTGTTGGAGATGGTTCGTTCTATGATGGTGCAGGCGAATCTACCAATTTCGTTTTGGGGAGATGCGCTATTGACTGCGGCCTTCGTGTTGAACCGTGTACCCTCCAAATCTGTGAACTCGACCCCATATGAGCTATGGACCGGCAGAAAACCAAGCTTAGATTTTCTGCAGCCATGGGGCTCTATGGCGTATGTGCTAGATTCGTCTCACAAATACAGAAAGCTTGGTCCTCGGGGGAAGAAGTGTATCTTTATTAGATACTCGGACACCTCCAAGGGTTACGTATTTGTTGGAGAGGATTTGAGCGGTTCGATTACAGAGTTTGAGGCACGAGATGCCACGTTCTTGGAGAACGAATTTCCTAGTCGGAGCGAGGTAACCAATAGCAATATTGAGATCTTCGAGGCTAATCCTCCACCAGACAATGAACTTCGCCCAAGCGTTGAGGAAGAAGGGGGAATTTATTCCAGTCCTCCGCTGCAACGGGCAAGTAGCATTGTGAGGGATGAGCCTGAACCTCGCCGGAGCAGGCGTGAACCGGTACCCCGCCGACTGTTTGATATCGAAGGGGGGACTAGTTCTATTTTTCTCGCTGCTCAAGATGGTTTAGTGGAACCACGGACTGTGAAAGATGCGCTTTTGGGTCTAGACGCTAGGGAATTGATGAGTGCCATGCAGGAGGAATTGGATTCCATGAAGAAGAATCAGGTTTGGGAATTAGTTGACCTGCCTAAGGGGCGTAAGTCTGTCGGGAACAAATGGGTTCTCAAGATTAAGCGCAAGGCAGATGGATCAATCGACCGCTATAAAGCTCGTTTGGTTGCTAAGGGGTTCACTCAGATAGAGGGAGTGGATTATGAGGAAACCTTCTCACCTGTTGTGAGGTTTGCCTCTATCCGACTCATCCTATCACTGGTATCGTCCCTAGACCTAGAACTTTATCAGATGGACGTTAAGACTGCTTTTCTCAATGGAGAACTCGAGGAGGAGATATATATGGACCAACCTACAGGTTTTGAGGTTGCCGGGGAGGAGCACAAGGTGTGCAAACTCTGCCGCTCCATATATGGTCTCAAGCAGGCATCGCGACACTGGAATCTCAAATTCAACCGAGCCGTTTTACAAAACGGGTTTGAGGTTGTTGAGGAGGACCACTGTGTGTATGTTAAACGGTCCAAGAAATGTTTCTTTATTTTGTCTTTGTACGTGGATGATATCCTGTTGGCCGGAAATGACAAGTTGATGATTGAGACTACAAAGGAATGGCTCTCATCAACATTTGACATGAAGGACATGGATGAAGCCAGCTATGTGCTGGGTGTCAAGATCACTAGGGATAGACCTCGGAGGTCCCTTAGCTTCTCCCAAGAGACCTATTTGAAAAAGGTGCTCGAGAGGTTCGGAATGCTTGATTGCAAACCGATTGACACACCAGTCGAGAAAAACACAAACTTGAGCTCTAGTATGGGTCCCCAAACAGATGAAGAAAAACAGCAGATGGCTCGAGTACCCTATGCGAGTGCAGTAGGGAGCTTGATGTATGCGATGATGTGCACGCGACCGGACATATGTTATGCAGTCGGATTGGTAAGCCGGTTCCAATCCAATCCTGGACCTGCCCACTGGCGAGCGGTCAAGAGGATCTTGCGATATCTCAAGGGCACATTGGATCATGTCCTATGCTACCGAGGTAGGGACTTGCATCTGGTCGGATACAGTGACGCTGATTGGGGCGGCGACCAGGATGAGCGCAAGTCGACCTCAGGGTACGCATTTATGTTGAATAGCGGGGCTATCACTTGGAGCAGCAAAAAGCAGACATGTATTTGCTTTGTCTACTATGGAAGCTGAATACATTGCATGTTCAGCTGCTGTCCAGGAGGGTGTTTGGTTGAGACGCTTTCTAGAGCGTTTAAGTGTCCTCACGGTTCCGGGGGAACCAGTGAAAATCTTTTGTGACAGTATGGCTGCTATAGCATACTCAAAGGACCCTAAGTATCATGGGAAAACCAAACACATACAGATGAGATATCACTTCATCAGAGACATGGTAGCGCAGAAGGAAGTGATCATCGAGCATATTCCGACTGGGAAAATGCTTGCAGATCCTTTGACAAAATCGATTGCAAAGGACGTATTTCTGGCTCATATGAGGATGTTAGGACTCATTAGAGCATGATCATTTCGACATGCTTTGTTTTTTTTTTTTTTTTAAATAGTTGCATGTATGTATGTTTTTGAACAAGGATATGAATAAAATTTATATGTTTGCTTGTCATTTGCGAAATATAATGTGTTTTGATATATATCTGTTTGATTGAATGTTAGCATTATGTGGTAGTATGTCGCATGGGCAATGATTGGCTCAGTCACATGAGCAATCGCCTCTGACATCAGGGATGTGCAGAGATGAGACAAAATTAAATTACTGGTGCTTTGGAAGCTAGCTGAATTTAATGTCGCCTCATTCGAGATGAGATGAGATTACTAGAGTGTAGTCGACGTGAATTGAACCCCACAATTCGACGTGCCTATGTTTAGCCGAGGTGGGAGTCGTCAGTGTCGCCTTGGAGGCAAGCACGTGATGATACCCGGGTGAGTTGCAATGTGCATATGGCCTTACCACGGGCATATAGTTTGCGACTAGACCAAGACTCGTATAGTGTATATCTGTATGGACATACGACTGCCAAGGTGGCAGAAAGAAACACTATAGCATGCATCTCATACTGCATGTGCTTGAGCGACGCGAGGAAATGAGTCGAGTGACCTGAAGGTCAATATCTCGATCTCCTCATTGTGTGATATCCTCAATTTAGTACCCTTCGGACTTCTGACTATGTCATAAGAAGAGGGAATAATGTATGCTACTTTGATGTGCTACCTATGGCCATGTATACAATTCGGTCTAACGGGGCATTGCTGGGAAAGCAATTATTTCTAATTTGAGTGACATGAGGGTAGAAGGAAGGAAATTTGATTTGTACCACGCTGAATGTATTCACGGTACCACCAATTATCGTTGTAGAAACGGAATTAGGAATACATGTTAGTTAGAGAGGGAGGAAACATGTTTCGAATGGGATCGAAAATGTTTTATCCAGTACAAAGTCGAATTCCTGGGGTATAGATACACATAACATCTATATGTTTTTAAAAGGGTAGATGTCTCTAAGCTGGCCTTAACAGGTTTGGTTTACGAGCTCCCGAAATGCAGGTGTATCGTTAGTCGCACGACCTATTTGCCAGTATGGAGCCTAACGACTCTCGTCAATAGTCTCCAAGAGGGAGATTGTTGGGAAAAATGCATTGAATGCAAGTAAAACGTTTTTGCTGCTAGTCTATAAAATGAACCCTTGGCTGTTCATTTCTTAATCAATTTTTAGCATCCCTTTGGCTTCTTCTCCACCAGTTTTCACCAGAGAAGAGAGTGCATTAGAGAGTTGTTAGAGAGAGGCTCTTAGGTCGTGGATTAGAGGAGCACGTTCGACTAACATCTTGACGTGCTTCCACTGGCGATCGACGACGCGACGAGACGAGGAGCCGTTGGAGCGAGGAACCGATGTCGAACTTGGGAATCGCAACGTGCAGGAACCGAACAAGATCAGAGCTTCCGCTGCGGTATAAATTCTTATACTCTTTGATTTAGTTTCGGTTAGTCGGGTCGGTGTGTGACCGACCCGTACACGTATAGAAATTCCAACAACTTGTGATACATTTTTGTTTGAATGATAGTGGGACCTAAAATAAAAAAGCACCCTCCTCAAGAATCGGCTTTTGGTGTAGTGTTAAGGGCAACGCTCTCCGTGTTGGAGGTCGCCGGTTTAAAATATAAATAAAAATCTTTTATAGACATTTAAATTTGAACATTGGTAGTTTTTTACCAACTTTTCGAAAAAAAGACATTTAAATTTGAATAAATTGACATTCATCTTCACCTCAAAAAAAAAAATAATACTAATAAAAGCACCCTCTATTAGTTAAAAGATAAATATAACTTGCCACACACAATGCTCCCATAACAACCCAATAAACTTGAAAAAAATTTACAAAAATATCTATTTTTTCGGAAAATTTTACAGAAATATCCTTTATTTCTAAGAAAATTTACAAAATTACCCTACCATAAAAAATTTTTACAAAAATGATCCTCACAATCTTACAAAAATATACCTCCGCCCCACAAAATTTTCAAAAATAACCCTCCCATCCATATGCCACCTCATCACAGGGTTGTGAGGGCAAAGTTGTGACATGGTATCATTGTCCCTAGTTAAAATCTGCACAGTTGAACTCGATCACATAGCCCGCAATGACTGGCATTTTGCTGCTGCCGTAGTTTTTTATGGCAGCGGTATTGGATGTGGTGCAGTTGCAAGTTGCAGCAGATTGAGCGAGCGATAATTTTTTTCTTCTAACTTGTCTAGCTATCTAAAATGAGAGGTACATATCCTTACTACTAATAAAAAAGCATATTGGATTTTTTGATATCAAAGATCTATATTCCCTAAGGATTAAACCTCAGCCGTTGATTGTTTACTTAGATTGATCACCATCGTTGACGTTCTCAGCCCATAACAATTTAAGGCCCATATAAATTAACTCAATTTAAGGCCCATTATATATTATTTTAAAATTTTATTATAAGAAATAACAATTTCAAGCCAAAGCAAAGTGTGGGCTTTTTATAGTTTTCTAAAACACACGTACTCAGCAGTCCAGTGTGTGAGCAATTTTACAAATGGATAGCAAGTAAATTCAAACTCACACGAGGATTCCGTGAGCGTACCACAAAAAAATATCAAATTATCTTCAAATTTTGATTTATATCAAAACTTTATGGGATATATAAAAATTTTATTTTTGAGAATTTTTAACTAATTTGTTTGAGGTTTTTTAAAAGTGATACATAAAACTTGATTATAGCAATCTTGCACAAAGAGCCTTGGTCATAATCAAATTTAGAGCATCATATATCAGGATTTTGCTTCCATTACAAAAGCACAATAATGAGAGGGTTCTAACTTTTTGTGTATCCATTATTTAATTTGCTAATTACTCAAAACATTATATTGATCACATCTAATAGTTTTAAATTTTATAAAATTAGCTTCAAATTTGGAGTTATGATCAAATTTAAAAGTAGAAACACATTGGAATCACAAAAAATGAAGGCATTGGAACCCTCCTCCAATAATGAATATTCTTTATTTATTAGTACAAGATAATGAGAAGATTATTTATATTTAAGATGAAAATAGCAACTAAATGCAAAAATTAGGAGGGGAATATAAATATTATTCAAAATTTAGAAAAAGTGAAAACCATTATCGAATAAAGTTAATAATCCTAGAAGTAAAAATAATAGCTAAAAACCTAAATATATATATTTCATCCAACCGGAAAAATAGCTACAAGTGTATTCGTCTATTCGAGCTCCCTCAGATTGTCCATGTCCATCACTTGCATTGCAATTGCAAGACGGACGCGTTGAGGGAGGTGTCTACAAGTACTCGACATCTACATCTACAGCATGTTTTGTTTTGGACATGAATCATCGTTGTAACTTGTACTCAAAAACACCCAAACTCAGTCCCATTTGCATTTCCATCCCCAAATAAAACATAAAAAAGCAGCAAGAATTCCCCAAATGCACCGGATCCACCTAAGAAAGAGAAACTGTGATCTCAATCCTCAAGGCTAAACCCAATCCACCAAGTCATCCAAAACTTTGCCCCAAAATAAACACAAACCAAGACCAGCCAATACACAGCCCGCACGTGTCCGTCATGCAACAAAGGGACCCTCAATCTCATCATCCGCCGTCCATTTCCATCCAGCGACTTATCGCCAATCAAAAACAGACGGTCCAGATGTTGCCTTCTTTCCGGCTCTGTTCCAGGGTGTTTCTGATCCGACGGCTCTGATGCAGCGCCATTGTTTACTGGAGACAAAAGGATTTGAGTACTTAATTGGGAAACAAACAAACCCACAAATAATAATGAAATTACAATTACAATCCTATTTTCGCTGTTAATTGATATGATATGATATGATATGATATGATATACATCTACATTCATACATACATTTGTACACTTTGCAGCTTCGTTGTTGATTGATAATAACAACAAGAACGAACAGAAAGGAAGAAAAGGAAATAAATTTCCCCAATTCCCCAATTTCTTTCATCGATCAATTCCTCCCAGCAAGTGAGTTTCTTGGTTTTTAATCCTCTTTGCATTGTATTTTCTTTTCTGCAAATTTTGTTCGATCGGTTTCTGTTCAGCTATTTACCAGTTTGTTTGCCTTTTTTCTCAAGTAAATTCATGATGATTAGAGCGTTCTGGGTTCATTCAGAAGTTAAATTTGCTCCCTTTTGATTAATTCAGTGACGAGGCCAAAGAACAGCCTCTTCAATCTCAGCATAAGAATGTGGTTCCAGTAAATCTCTTCGTGATGGAGATGATTGTACCTTTGTTTTTGTTATGATGATCCACTTTTTCAGTTTCTAAAAGAAAAAAAGATGATCAGTTTTCAAGCGATTGTGTTCAATTTTGAAATAAATAATTTTGTAGCTGATCTTACTAATTCAATCTTCTTAATTTACTGTGTTTGATTCTTGTATTCAAGCATTAAGAGAAATCCCAATCAATTTTTGCAATTAGAGAAATTCTGAATCTTTTTAAAATTTCAAAGTGAAAAGAAATCCCCAATTAAATATCCTTCAGGAATTAATTCTGCATTAAATTCAGTGCTTGTTCTTGTACTTGTTTCATTACCAGTTGGGAAATATTAGCTGCAACTATATAAAGATCCCTTGTTACCTGCCTTATCTTTGGAATTAAACTCTTACCAGATTATGCTTATTAAATGATTGAATAAGTTCACAGGATCCCTTTTGTGGGAGCCTACCTACTTTTTTTATCTCTCTCTTGCAACACCTAATTACTTGTTTTTGTTTTTCAGGCTATAGATCAAACAGTTAGCAAACATGAGATTTAAAAAAGGAAGTGAAGTCGAGGTGTTTCACAGCTCCAAGGCACTCCCCGCTGGTTCCTGGCGGCCAGCTGTGATTGTCCGGGGCAACGGACGCACGTACACTGTGCAGTACAATCAACAATGCTGCTCTTCTTCTTCAAACAACAATTCAGACGAGGAGAGAGTGCCAAGGAAGGCTCTCAGACCGCCGCCTCCTATTAAAGAGAAGGCTGGCAAGTGGGCCCCAGCTGACCTTGTTGAGGTGTTCGTGCACGGTTTCTGGAAGCCGGCTAAAGTGACGGGTGCTGCATATGGAAATGAGTATTACTTTGTATCACTGATCGGTCAGCGTAGGGAGGTGGCCGTCAAGAAGTCAAATTTAAGGAAGCACTGTGCATGGGAAAATGGCAAATGGGTCACCATTAAAAAGGTATATATGTTTGATTGTATTCAGCAGATTTACAACATATACTGAGATTATGTTATCCAATCCTATTGTACTGTTTAAGTCTGGTATTTCTTTCTCATTCTTATAATTACATATACTGAACCATGCCCTTGTGAATAATGCTTTTCTTATCATTCGAAACTACTAATTGCCTTTCTTATTCTTCTCTTCACTCGTTTGATGCGGGCTATAAGTAGGTTGCTCTATTTGTGGTTTCCTATTTGCAAACTGATGAATAATTTAGGCACAACTGGCATCTGCATTGGTAATAAATATTAAAAATGATGTGATTGTAACACCTAGAGGCTAATCTCTCTATAATTTTGTGCTTAATATAATTATTTTGTGTATAGGAATCTGGAAGTGCAATGGGGATGAAGAAAAGGAAGTTGTTGGAGACAGTAGATGATAAAATCAGCAAAAAGCCCCGAGTTTCTGAAAAGGTATATGCAAATAATTCATGTGAAAATGAGAGTACAATGTCGTCTACGGGAAGTTGTAGTACAAGTGGGCGGCCAAACCAGTATCCAGTGATTGAATATTGTGAAGATGATGCGATTAGCTCAATTGTAGCAGTACAAACAGCTGGGGGTGCTATTAATTCTACGGAGGCAGGAGCACATACACTTGAGCTGGATGCTTACCATGCAACAATGGTTGCATTATATGCAAATGGTTCCATCAGTTGGGAACAGGAGGCTATGTTGTCTAACCTTCGTCTTTTGCTAAATATCTCATTTGACGAACACCAATCGGTCCTTAGGAGCTTAGCACCTTCTAGATAGATTATAAAGAAAAGTAGTCATAAAATTGAGAAAGGAACAATAATCTTTTTTTTTTTTTTACCCTTTTTATGGATTAGTTCTTTAAAATGTTTAATTTTTATGTAAAGAAGGGGGGAAGAGTGCAAAGCAGATCCAAAAGGTTGTATCATTTCTTCAGAAGGTATCCAAGTATACAAATAATCTTGCTGTATATCAGGTTATGATGTTTAGTCTTTTTGTATGCCTTATAAAGCTGATCATTTTTGTTAAAACAAGAATTTTCTGATGCATGTTTGGCAACTAATTTCCAGGACCAAGTTAGAGGGCTTGAAAGGCTCTCTACGCTTTGGTGATCTTGACCTGGTCACATCTAAGATGTGGTAAGTGAAATCAATTACTTAATTAGTGCCAGTTTGCTGCCCTAATTTCAAATTGGGTGCCTTCTTCTGTAACTTAATAGGCCTCAGAGAGTATTGTTGTGCTGATAAATAGTTTTGGTTCAGCAGCACCCTTATCACTGTCTCTTTCTCTCTTTTATATCTTTTGAGAACTTGGTGGCAGGTAACAAGGTGATGTTTCTCTCTCTCTTTTTGATAACTTGACAGTAGCTATCAAGGTCACTCTTTTTTGTGAACTTTTGTATTGGCTATTTGCATATAATTTTACAATGAGGGTTAATCATACCAGGTTGAGTTTCCTTGATGCAATGCCTCAGTTGGGTTAATTTGAGGTTTAAGCACACATATAATAGTTATAAGCTGGACATGATTTTTTATTATTCTTATAAATAGTGCTTATCTAGTAACCAAACTATTAGTTTGGATTGTCCAATTTGTGTGCTTTTAAGGAGTTTGCCAGGAGCCACTTGGCTATTTTTATGTCACTAATTGCTGGGGGTTTGAGTGTATGCTTTGCACCAAATGTAGAAGCATCTCCTTGAGTGCATGCTTTCTTTCTTGGAAAAATGCCTTTAATTTCCTTCTCGCGCTAGAGGCTACTGCTAAATATCATATATGAAAATAAGAAATGTAAATTCCTTTATTAAAGTATAAGTATTTTTCTTAAGCCGGCAAGGCAAATAAAATTGAATTGAGGGAGAGGTTTGTTAATTGCTAATTGCTGGCATGGTTTAAGGCTTTAAGCAGAAAGGAAGCCGAGGGTGGGCTTGAATATAAAGAAGAAAATAGTTGTGAATGAAAAAAATATTAGAATGGGCTTGAATATAAAGCGCACTGATTTGTAGGCAAGGCAAAAGAAGATGTAGTCCAAGCCAAGGCGTCCAAGGTGATGAGTGATGACGATAACTTGTCATGGCAAAAGATGAAAACCCAATATAGATCATAGATGTTTCTGTTCTGCCAGATCCTAATACACACCCCCAAGGCCCAAATTCATTAATCATAAGAAGTTGCTGATATTAATTCTTTCTGGCTATCCTATTCCTAGCTAGCTAATTCATCTGCTACATATACATTCAATTTTCTCTTCTATATATCACAGTGCACACTGCACACAAACAAAATTAAGAACTCTTCATCTGTTCGGATAGATGGTGCCGATGCGAACCAGGTAGACCGCACAAATTATTCACGATGGCACCGATGTCTCCTCACTCAGCCCACACAAGGCACACGGATCAGGCACGTCCCTATTGCATGTGGATCCTTCCCGATCGATATAACAGCCCCTCATTTGCCAGTTTCCATAGGAACAGCTTGAGATATGGCACACTAGAGCCCCAAACAGTGGTCCACCGGGATCTTTCAGGTGTAGAAGCCGCCGTGTACCATCTGAGGCACTTAATTATGATTTATGAGGTCGGCAACTGTGGATCTCACCTGACCCACATTAATTAATTAAGAGCATGTATAATTTCCCAACTGTCATACGTACCACGGTTCACCAACAGCGGTACAGGTTGTACCATTGCCAATTAGCCACTGGACGCATATATTGGGAGTTGTATAGTTTGTGTTCTGCCATTGCCTTCCACAGTTTGGTGCAGCCATATACGTACGTTAATAGGAAGCATTCTCGATCTTTCATATACGAAAATAATTATATTATAGTGTAGTTAGCCATGCACTCAGATATAAAAGGAAGTCAAATTAAGCCAACTATAAGTAAGAAGTATTTTCTAAAACTAGAAAACAATATATATGAATCATATATAGTAGTAACGAGCTAGCGATAAGAGATCGAAACAGAAAATTAAGAAGCAAGGAGGGGTTTATACTTTATAAATTAAAACAGCAAGAGAGCACAAGGGGGCCATGCACCATGCATTTTGTTTTGCATCCAGAAGCTGTGCTGTGTTACATATTTAAGTGCTAATTTGAGTTAAAAATGACTTGATTGACTTTGTTTGCTCAACAACGTTAACAAATTATATAAAGGAACATGCATGAGTGAACAAAATGCACGCTGAATATGCTAATGCCTAGAAACTTCCCCATACCAGTATCATAACATATTTAGCACCATATATATCAGGAATACCAGAACACCAATACTATCAGCAGTCACTATCTCACGGTTTTATTGTTTGCAACCTTATGTCCAGGGCTTCAACTTCAAGCAGCACTTTTTTTATTTTTCTCATCCAAAAGCAACTAATTTGCCTCAAACAAGTAATGAAAGGGTAGCCGAAATAATTACAATTCTGTGGAAGTTTTTTCTTCAAGTGCCAATGTGCCATCACCTGATGGTAATGGGGTTGTTGACGACTAAACATACCACCTGTCGAATGCGATGTATCGATTCATGCTTTCAGTTCATATTCAACGACAACGAATGCTAGCTGCTGATTCCTTTATTTTTGGGGCAGCCAACATTACTTTTTTTAATTTCAAAGATGTACTAATTTAAGGCCTTCTAAGTTTCACATCAACACCTTTTGGTATGATGAGAATAACCATAGGAATTAAATTATATATGTTCAATAAATAAATAAAAATGCCAAAAGTTGAAGACTAACCATTATCCAACCCCCAAAAGACTGAAACATCCACAATAATTTCTACAATTTGGTAACAAATAAATAAGGCCCAAATAAGACCTTCCACTTTGATTCCGCTGTTGCTTCTGTTTGGGCCTGGTACAATTTGACACTAGATAGTAGATACCAATCTCTTCTCAAGCCTGTAAACGGATAGCAGCTCACCCAACATGCATTTCATTACGGGGTCAGATAACTCTATTATTTCAAAACAAGAATGCTATCCTTATGATCATGGTTCATGGATATATATTATTTTATAGTTGTATGTATACTAACTTTCTTAGACAGCAAAAAATACGGAAATTGTATGCCCTAAGAGGTGACAACATACAACATACGTACCTGTCTTCTCATAAACAGAAAAACATAAATAAATAAATAAACATACGTACCTTTGTCTGTCGATTCTAGTCTGTCTTTTTATTTGCAGTTGCTCATTTCATGTGCTAACAGCCAGATATATTTAGGCCTCCCATGTGCCTGCCTTTTATTCCCTCCCTCCCTCCCGTATATACTTTTTTCATGAAAACTCTTTTTTTTTTTTTTTGATAAAAGCCCTTAGGCACATGAAAACTCTTCACTCTTAAGATCAGAGCTCCCTGGGTTTCACTCCAAATTACTGACAGTACCACATGTGCCAATACAGTCTCCACTCTCCACTCAAAGGAGTATGAGTATCAACTATCAACTAACACCACACCATTAACCTCATGCCACAAAAATAAGAAAAGTAGCTAGGTAACTACAAATCAATGATAAGTATGCACACTAAAACACTTAAACAGATACTTAGTACTGGTACTTTGTGTATTATCATGTATAGATATTTTTTTTTTGAGGAAATTTCTTATTACCAGATGGGACATTCACATTCTGATTCCCCGTGCTTCATTCTTATCCTCAATACATAATATTTTTTCCGCTGTTGTTGGTGCTGAAGCGGAACTGCTGAGTATGATATATTTATTTTGCTGATCTTCGTACTTCGCTTTCTGTCATGTGCTCAGCATGTGAGGCATGATTGGGTAACTGACAAACTTTTTATGGAGGTGTGGATCAGTGTATGTGCAATAATGTTCCCACAAAAAATGGCACTAATAGTATAACTATAACCAATTTAATTTAATTTTAATAAAGTGACAGAAATTAATGATGCAACTTAACAAACGCACATGTGATTTTTTAAAAAAACATTTGGGTAATAATAATTAGATATTGATATAACTGATTACTTAGCTTAATTTTCAGATTTCCTGATCAACATCTGTGCTTTTTTAACTTGTGATTTATCAATTGAAAAATAGCATTATCCAATTAAAAAAGCAAAGACAAGCATCATTGTAATTAGTAAACAAGGCAGAGTCTTACACGTTGCTTCTCTTCAGCATGGTAACAAAATTAATTAACAAGAAAATTGCTTTCAAATTTCAATAAAGGTTTAGAGCTGCTTCTTTATTTAATTTAATTAATACACTGACGGCTAGTCTTCAGTTGAAGAAGATAAGCTCAAGGTTATAATTTTTCACATAATATGAAAATTACAAATCTTCAGTAAAGTCTTACACGTCTGCTAGCCTCACTTGCAATTTTTTATTTTACATAAGCCAGGAAATTATAGAGAACATATTCTAGTCTAGAAGATCAAATCTGATTAAGAATATGGAATAAAATCGACTCAAATATTTTTAAAAACACGGATAATATAATAATGAATGCCACCCCATTATAAATTATCTTTTGCATGAAGTATATGATATTCATATACAACTCTGTTTGAAAGGTAAAACAAAATACAAAAGAGTTTTGCACAAAATTTTTCCTGATTAGACCAGAAAAATGGACACCTACTTTTTATCTAGTTTTTGTTGAACTAGTTATTAAGGCAGCAAGCAATTTATTATTTCTTGACAAGTCCATTATCCAAACTTGTCTGCCTGTAATTTAATTGTTAAACCATGCATCAAAATAATCAGAGCGAAAGGTCCAAGAAGCTAATAATTAAAATTAAACTTAAAATATACTCAATTCTTCATAGTTTTTCCCTAGGAATTGAAGCACCTTGTTGTACATTTTTGTACATTGTGATCATTAGAATAAATAAATAAATAAACAAACAAGTAAATTGAAAGAATGCACATTTTACATTTTACATTTTACATGAATGAAATTTCGCAGCAGCTGCCGTTGATACTGCTAATTAATGAATTAACCAACCTAATTGAAACCAGATCAGAGCCAATTAATTTGTTTTTCTCGAGATATATAATTTTGGGATCTACCACCAGGGCAGATTAGTTTAGTGAGCTAAATATTAATTGGGGGAGTGATATGCGGGAATTTTCTTGGGAGCAACAAAAAAACAGAGAAAAAAATAACATAACACAAGAGAATGAACAATTAAGAATTAATGAAGAATTAAGTAGCAATTAAGAATGATTTAGAATGTATGAGAGATTTTTGGAAGTATCGAATGAGCTGGAAGGCATTGGATTTGGATTGGAGCTGAGAAAAACAAGGCAAGGCAAGGCAAGGCATGCCGTGCAGTGCAGTGCATGCTGCTGCCATGTGCGGCCTCGCAGCATATTTCATGGCAAAGGATTTGTATTAATTGTTTGTATTGTACATACCTATGATATATGATATGATATATATAATTTAGTGCAGTCATTAATGGTCTCGTTACTTTGTATTATTCGTTGTTTGTTTGTTTGTTTGGGTTTATTTTTGAAAGTTGAAGCTAGAAAGAGAACTGTTTTTTTTAACTTTGTTAATGTTTAATTTTGTTGTTGAGTTTGAGTACAATCACTGGTCGGACGGCTGTCGGGGCCCCTCTAATAATATAATAATATGGCATGGGTCCCAAAGATCTGTGTGCAGCTTTGTCATTACTCATTGTTAGTACTTAGTACATCATATCATATAATATAGCTAACTACCTTGCAGCCTTGCAGCCTTCCAGCAGAAATTTATATATAGAGAAACCTTTTGAAATTAATTTATACTGATCGATCATAATAATAGCTAGCAAGTAGCAGCTCACTGTTGTTATTATTTTTTTTTGTCACAGTGGGCCTTTTTCATCACGGTTAAATTTTTTTTAGTTATATGGGGGTCCTTTTGGAAAATGTGTAAGGTCCTCTCTGTTATTTTATCATGAGTAGTTTATTTATAGCATCAAGTTGTCATAAAAAATGACAGAGGATGTAAATCCTTGATTGCCTACTTTTTTTTTTTTTTTTTAATTTTATAGACATCTCAAGTACTCAACACCTTACTAGTTTAATTAATGTTCCAACAAGCTACTGCAGCAGCCTAATCCAAGCTAGAATCACATATCATATATATATAAATTTACTTGCCTAATGCCACAAATTCTAGCCAAGTAGAAGTAGAGTATATAAACAATTTACAAAAAAGAATAATAATAAATCAAGAATACAGTGTCTATCAGTTATTGATCAGGTTGCAGCAGGAAGGACAAAAATCATTAATGTGTATATATATAGTGTATAAAAGTAGCAAGAAATTTATCAAACAATGCAAACATCCATCCCCAACAACTTTATTTCTTCTAAAATCCGTACAATAAAAAAGCGATCTATTTTTTCTTTCCTGTCATAACAACTCCATATATAATTAATTTGTTTGCACACATTGACAATTAAAAAGTTGAAAACCTTCATTCACAGATAATTAATGATTTTGTGTTGGACTCCTGCAGTCGGATTAATTATTAGTATGAGTGCATCACAATTAAAACCAATCAGCATTGCTTTCCCTTTGCAGGGTAGAGGTTACTGAGAAAAATGGCAAATCAATCTCTAATTAGTATTTAACTAAAGAATCACCATTCAGCATTAATAAAAATAAACTCCAAACAGTTAAATGAGTATGTTTTTTTTTTTTTTTTTTTGTATAAATAATTACTCTGCATGAGCTGCCGACATGGATGCTTCTTTGCTCTTCAGAATTTTTAATTTTTTTTTTTTTTGCAGTTGAATTTTCACTTCTCCTCAACGGGATTTTCAGTGGCTTTATTAGAACTAACTGTGAACCATGCACACATCTACTATTCTACTTGCAGCTTCAGCGTTTCATATATATCCCCTACTGAATTGCATGTTGCAGTTCATGACATGCACATGAGCCGTTGGATTGTCTCGAGAACCAAGTCTGCGCATATTCAAAATTAAGAATCCAATGGCTCATGTACAATATGAACTATGAAGTGCATGTTGTACCATCAAACAAACATTGTTAGGCTCACTCGGTAATTAGGTCTTGCTGAGCTTAATAGCTTATCCATCTAATTAAAAAAGTTATTACATTACTTGACTTCCAACAACAAATTCAAAACGAGAAATTAAACCAATCTCAACATGGTTGTTTTAATATGAAAAATGTTTGCTTCGAGTGTACCTCGTCTGATTAATTTGATTCAACACCATGCATCTTTCTTTCCTATGGGTGTATGTACGTACTCCGACTGATAATTGTTAAATTAAACTAGCATGTGTTCAACATGGATGAAATATATATTAATTGCCACACTAAACTGGCGGAGTTCGTGAGCTCAACTCTTAAATTCAATATTCAAAATGCTGTGATCAGTGGCTCTGATTTCTGATTTCTCTGTTTCCATTCTGGGCTTGTGTTTTGCTGCTGCCTAGGCCTAGCTAGTGCTCGGGTGGCACAGCGCCATAAAATTTCAGAAAAGAATTTTAATAAAAAATGGAGGGAATACATCTGAAAGCGTATTTTTTTTTTATTAATTGTTGTAGCAGTTAAATTTATATGGTCAGATCAAAATTACATGGTCTGAAATCTGAATTCAGAATTAATAATCTAATTTTTTTATTAATAATCTAATTTCAATCATTACCCTGGTGAGATCTTATCAGGCATGATGAGCAGCAAACAAATTTGTTCGGTTCAAAAATAAAAAATATTCTAAAGTAACTTCAAGAACAAATCCTAATTAAACTTTTAGTGAGTACAATATCAATATATGTTCGAATATTGTAATATATATTATCTAGTGAATTTCTGAAAGATGCGCATCCAAAGAAAGTACTTGGCAGCTGGTTCATACAACTGGAAGCAAAATAGTGTGCTTGCTTGATTTGTCACCAAGACAAGACCTCATGATGTGATGAAATGAAATGACAAATGAAGGTGCCTGCCTCTCTCACTGATCTCTAATCCTCTCCTCTGCATGCCTTCTATTAAGACACCATGCAATGCAATCCTCTGCTCCCTACCTTCCACCCCTCATCTATAATTTGTACATATTATATATATATGGACCGACGTTACAGGATTTTGGAAGCTTCTCTTCACCTACATTTACATATATAGCACTTGTGTTGTGTGTATCTTTTCTATGTGGGTAATTATATTTCATTTCACACATCCCAAATTGTCAGAAATGATAAGAAAATTAATAAAATGGTACCAACACAACAACAGACAAGTAGGACATGCATGTAAATATGTAATGGTACGTGTCATGCATGCCATGTGTTGCTCCTTGCATCAAGCTGAAATGAAAGCCATCCCTATTTTCTCAAAAAAAAAAAAAAGAAGCCATCCCTATAAATAAAATAAAATAAAATGCCAACTATATATATTACTATTCATTTCGTTGGTAACCAAGACATGTAATTATTGTGATCACTAGTTTTGTTATATTGTATTGCGTGTCTCATCTTTTGAGGCAAAAGCACGTACAAGACATGCTGGTAAAGAGGCTTCACTGCTCAATTTCCCAAATTAATTTGTGCTTAGTATAATATAGATTTTAGAAAGTTGGAAATTGTAAATTGAGGGGGTTCTCGCTGCCTAGCAATCTATTATATTGTTCATCGAAATTGATCGCTGATTTGATATCAATCTTTGCAATTTCTGCACCTGCAAAAAATTTACAAGTTGTAACAATTTTAATTTTTGAATTTTTTTTTTTTGAGGTGGTTGGCAAATTGCCGACCAATAAATTTCATTAAATAAATAAAAAAAAAGTTATGTACAATATATACAAATTACAAAGCATGATAAAATTATCTATTGGATATCCCATCCTTTGGATACTAAAAATATATTTTATCCCTACCCAGTACAATATTTCTCCCAAGTTTCTCTATCATTAGTATAACAATATATTTATAGTTTGATAATTTATTATAAAAACTATTGTGAAGATTATTAAGATGAGCATTGCCAAGTAATCCCTTCCCTTTCACTAAATATTAGGAAAAGTTGTATTGTTCATTTTATTCATGCTTAGAACTTTTTTTAACCTCTTGTATCCAGGGGCGGAGCCAGACTTTTGACGTATGGGGGTCAAAAATTGAAATCTAATTTAAACATAGTAAAATATTAATATGTTGAGCTAAACTATTATACTAACGCCTCAAATTTTATGTTATCGTGTCCGAAATCACGATTTATGGTGCTCAATAAATTCTTTATATGAAAATATCAGGGAATACAAAACATTTTCATTTTTAGAGTTTGCTAAGTATTTGTTTTGCATTTTTAAAAATAACACGTACAAATATCAATATTTTATTAATTTTATGATCTCTCTTCTAAAATTCAAAACAAATACTTAGAAAACTCTAAAAATAAAAAAAATTTGTATTCCCAATATTTTCATATAAAGAATTTATTGAGCACCATAAATCGTGATTTCGGACACGATAACATGAAATTTGAGGCGTTAGCATTTTGGTCCGAAATGCTAACGTTAGTATAATAGTCTAACTCTAATATGTTTATCATAAATATTTCTTAGAATAAATATGAGTAAAACTATGGTGCTCCTAAGAGTACAAAGGCCTCCTGTGCTCCTAACTCAAAAATCATACTTAACCATCTCGAAATTTTGATTTATGGGTCTCATTAAATCTTTATATCAAAATATCATAATATGCAAACATTTTTCATTTTTTGAGATTTTTAAGTACTTCTTTTAGATTTTTTTTAGGATAGCTTAAAGATAATAATAAAAATAATATATAAAACTATGTCATCTTTACAAAATCCAAAACAAATACTTTAAAAACTCAAAAAAATAGTAAATTTTTGTATCCTATGATATTTTGATATAAAGAATTTAATGAGAACCATAAAACAAAATTTTGAGATGGTTAAGTATGATTTTTGAGTTAGAAGCACGGGAGGTCTCCGTGCTCTTAAGAGCACCGTAGTTTTACTCAATAAATATTACACTTAAGTACTTAACATATCTATATGAAGCATTAAGATTTAATAAAATAGGAAAGTGTCGAGAAAATAAAGTGTCCATGAGATTTTGAAGTTTCCTATTCTCATTCCAAAAATTCTCTGTTTTTCTATGTTTGTAAAAAAAAAAACAAAAGAAAAATGTGTTAGGTTATTAATGTACTAAATACTAACTAATGCATATCTAAACAAGAATTAATTTTAGTCAAGTTGCAATATTTTGCATATCACTATATCAGGCATGCATTGTAACATTATTAATATAATATAAAAAGTGATGAAAATGTATCAAAAAATTATGAACATTAAAGTATGAATATGATTATGAATTAAATCTAGGTACTTACATATAACAAACTATTAATGTCTTCATACAACTAATCGTTTACCGTCTCAAATGTTAATTAGATATTCAAGGACTCATTGGACACAGCAGAAATGGCTTACATTTTTGGGAGCGTTTTCTTTGGTACAGTGGTTTGTGCAAAATTTAGTGATTTAAAAACGGTTCCGGTAGGCCCAGGTTGGTCCAAATCCGTTCCGGTCCACGGGTTCCCCGGTTCACGGGTTCCCCGGTTCACGGGTTTTCCCGGTTCGGGAAACCTCGAGAAAATTTTGGAGGAAAGAAGATTGGACCTAGCTTAAGACCGTCCCCCCGGGTTGCCCGGTCCCGGAGTTATATCTCAAAAAAAAAAAACAAAACAAAACAAAAAATATAATACACCTATTTTATACTAAAAAAATCGGAAAATGTACTTATAAAAACGAAAAATAATTAAAACTAAAATTATTTGTTTTAATCATATATATATATATATATATATATATATATATATATATATATATATATATATATATATTATTAAAAGTTAGGAAAATAGTATTTTTATATTAAAAAGGGATCCCGGGTCGCTCCGGTACCCCGGGTCGGGTCGGGTCGGGTCCCGAGTTGCCCCGGTACCCCGGGACGGGTCGGTTCGGGTCCCGGGTTTGCTCGGGTTGGGTTTCCACGGGAATTTTTCTGGGATAATGGATACCTACCCTTGCGCGGACCGTTCCTCCCGGTCCTCTCGGGTTGCCCCGGTCAGACGCCCGGGTCGGGTTAGTCGGTCCATTTTTCCCGAGTTTCTCAGATCAGATTCAGATCTCTCAGATTTTTTTAAAACACTAGCGCAAATAGAAGTGGGAAAGCCTAGAGAGGCTTGGTAATTATGATGGGTGCACGGGAGCCGAGCCGTGAGAAAACATAAACTGCTATATATCTCTCAAGTTGTCCACAAATTGTTGTAGTCAATTTTTTCTTCACGAAGGAATGGCCGAATGGGGGTCAACCTTACAAAAAGTTCATAAGACGAATGGGGGTCAAGTTGGGGAATCTGTAGCATTTTACTCTGAATTATACGGTAAATTAAGGCCAATCTTATAGATTTTGAGAAATAAATGGGGTCAATTGACCCCCATTAGTTCAACCTAGCTCCGCCTTTGCTTATATCTATAAATTTTGACCACAACGTCAGTAGATATAATTTTGTTTTAGTTCATGCTGTTGGAAGAATTATAGCACATGTTTGTCTAATAAGATTGCAGTTCAATTGATTAACCTTGCAGCACATGACGAGCAAACTGTTGGTTACATGAAGCTTTATCGGGTCGACGTGTAGTCTTGTTGTGATAACATTAGAAATTGGCATAATCGAATGCAAAATTTAAAACGCTCCAATATCAACATATATATAGTTGTTTTACACTACTAAATTTTATTAAACACTATGCAAGAAATTTAGAAGACAGGTGAAAATCATTCAGAAAAAATAAATGGCAAAATGCACATAAAGAGTTCAGAAAAGGTTGCATTAAAAAAACAGAAGAAAAGAAAAGTTCAGAAACGGGACACTTCATTGCAAAATTTGTCAGACGCTGATTATTGCTCCATCAAGTTATATGATTGTCGCCTATATAATGAAAAGAGGTAATTATAGCATGCAATGGGCCACGTGATACGATACTTCACTAATTATGATTAATGAGATATTAAAAAAGAGAAGGGTAGGATTGATTGCATGAAAGAATCTCAGTTTTTCAACTCAGCAAATAAAAATAGAAGAAAGAATCCCAGTTTGCTGCATCGCATGGCTAATTCTAAGGGGACCAATCCCCTTTTTTCAGATCTCCAAAGGGCTTCAAACAAACCAAAAATCACTGTTTTTTTTTTTTTTTTTTCATGTTACCCTTTAAACACATGCACCAATCTTTCGCGCAATTTCTGTGAAAATTTTTGGGGCAAGTGCAGTTTTTTTTTGTTGGGTAATTAAGATTGTGCAGAAGTTCCTAACGTACGTAAATTTTAAACTCCATTAATTATGGGTATATAATGGCAGCAGAAAAATATACAGAGCAAAACAGAGTCTTCTTCAAAATTGGGGAATGGTGAACAAGAAATTAATTGTAAAGGAAAAGGACAAAAGGAAATGTAAAAAGAGAGATGCATGTACAGAATATATAGACTGCAGTGGCATTAGGAATTAGCTTAATTGGATATCATAATTCATATAGGTTATCTGTTCATCAATCATTGAAATGCTATTGGCTATTGCTGATTTATGCTTTAACAAGGCCAAAGAATTAATATAGTTGAGTGTGAAATTTTTCATGCTACCATGTAGCTTAGATTTAGTGGAAAGAAAACTACTGATTTATAGGTGTTACCGTGAGAATTTATTGGATAGCATTGTGGAACATAAACATTGATAAGGAATTCTTATTCAACATTGCTTGTACCGAAATGTAACAAAATTTGCCATTATAATCTGAATTTCTTTCTTAGAAGAAATACTCTTTCTAGGCTATAACAAAATTATAGACACTATATATGTTACGCTTGGTTGCAAATAGTGCAAGTACTGTAACAAAGAAATAAATTTAACGTGTCTATTTAATTAACTGGGTAAGATGTACTCTTAAACGGAAAGAGTATGACTTACAAGTAAATATAAGGTATAGTGATTGAAATATTTTTATTATTATATATCAATGTTGTATGCTGAAACTTGACTGAAATATTTATTTTTTGGGTAAACATTTAACAATTGATTTATTTATTTCACTAAAAAAACAATTGATTTATTTATTTCACTAAAAAAACAATTGATTTATTTTTGTTAATATTTATCAGAAAAGAAATTTGTATAAAAGATTCAATCCGTCACATGCAGTTGTCAAGCTTTAATGCTTGACAAATGAATTCTAAGAAGAAAGTAAGCATTAATATTAAAGCATTGCATGAAAATTGAAATGGCCACACCCACGTACATAAAGTTGATACAAAGCCGTAAGAAAAAGGAAAAGCTCAATGAAGTTTTATAAAGAGCCTGTTTGGAAAAATAAGCCAAGAGAATGATTAGAACATCATGATTCATGAAGAGCAAACAGAGAAATGAATAGATGATGATCATTATTGATTGCAGGAAGTAAGCTAGCTAGCTCGCCACCTCATTCATTTTTCTGATGTACACTCAACTCAATAATTACTGAATGCATACAGCTAGCATACTTGTTGGTAGCAGAAATGCATGTCTATTCAATTGATTCAATGATATATATACGAAAGGGGAAGAGGTAATGAACAGAGAGAGCCTGCATAGCATAGTGCATAGAAACAGTTATCTTTATAATGGTATTGGTACGTAATAGATAGATGCGGATGCGGATGCGGACAACATTAAATGATAACCAATATGCATGATTCGCATTTCATTTTGACATCATGCATGCCATGTCGGAATGATCAATGAATTATGAATGCACGGTAACATTTCTTTCTTTCTTTCTTTATGCCATCACTGCATTGGATTATATATGCCACAATTTGATCCCAACTGTTGCATAACGAATTTCGTACAATCCATGTCATCTCATATATAAATGTCTAAATCGGTACCATTGATGCTCATGCTAAACGAGTTGTTAATCATGTGGAACAACTCTTAACAATATACTATACAAAATAAACAAATACAATGTAAATCAACAACAAGAAAAAGTAATATAATTGATGACATGATCATCGCTATTGATACTGATTGTGATAAATTAATACTTTTTTTCTTGATATAATACGCATTTTGAAGTCAATATCAGGCTGCTTTACCAGAAAATTTCCAGAGAAGAAAGTACCAATTTGCGCAAGTAACCACTGATGGCCAATTATACATGCAGGAAACATTCTGTCATCCTGTCCATTTTTTTATTTATTTATTTTTTAATAATGATCCTTTCCTGTCAAAAGGGGAGGACGTTTGGGTTAGTTAACCTGGGGGCCCCCTGAATATATACTGGTAAATAATAACACATGCTTTCCCCCTCTATTTTTCATTTTTTTTTTTTTTTTCACTCAGAGCAGTTGCAGACTTGCAGTATCTCAGTCACACTAATAAATTACAATGAATGAATGAATGATACAATAAAGTAAAGAATAGAAAAATGGGAGTCATTTTCTCTGGGCGGCCGGCTGTAGGAAAATCAGAGGGCAGGGTGTGGATGGACCCAACACTCTGCCCCACCTCCCCTTGATCAGTAACCAACACTGTTGTTGTTGTTGCTGTTGTTGTTGTTGCTGTTGCTGTTGCTGTTGCTGCTGTGTCATGTTTGATTGTTTTCTCTCTCTATCTATCTACTAATTATCTCTTTATATATGATATATCTATCTATGGATCTAGCTAGCTATCATATGTATGATTCTACGAGCTAGTTGCTGTTCCGGCGTCCAGTGCCTCTGCTCCCGACAGCTGGCCTTCTTCAGCCTGCCACCTCCACTCTTCACTCTCCCTTCCCCACACAAATTAAAACTCAAGTGCCCAACAAAACAACAAATTAAAGCATGCATTTGGGCAGTCTAGGTTCCCTGTACCTCTCTACTGACCTCCCCCCCTTTCCCCTTATATCTCTTTCGCTTATGTAATTATGTTATTATGTTATCTTATCTATCTGATCTGCCTCCCTCCTCACACAGTCACACTTCACTATTGTTGGCGTGGCAGCATGGCTTGCTGCCTTTCTTCTTTTCTTTTCATTTAATTCATAATAAGAATTAATTAAGGGGAAAATAAACTGAAATTGGGTATATGAAGTGAGCCATTCATCATGAACAAATCGTATTGATGGTGAAAGACTAGTACTTTGCATGAATTTGGTACTTACAATTTACTTAGGATGACATTTTAATATATATATAGTTACTGCAATTAAAGAGTATTTACGACGGGATCAACATATACAAAGTCGTACAAAAAGAGATTGAATAAGCCATCCATCTGTACAGCTAGATTACATAGATATATCAAAACCCAAACCAATATATAAGAAAAGAAGAAGAACCCAACAAATTAAAGTACAACTGAGATATGGATATTCATATGGGGCACTATCTAGCTAATTAACTTGAGTCCTAGGAAAGGAAAGTGATCCGGATCTGTTTCGGTTAAAGAGGGGTGAAATTGGAAAACCTATATGCAAGGCTACAACAGCAGTTAGGAAAGGAAAGGGACAGTGTTAGTTGCTTTGCTTGTGAACTTCAACATTTACTTACAAGGAGGCAGGAGGCTGCTGCCTGGGGGGCACAAAGTACAACTTCAACGGTGTTTCAGTCAATCAAAATTCTATGACTTGGTCTCTAGCCACAAATTGACAGTCAGGTCCATGTCAGTGGACCACCTCATCCGACGGCTCTGACGGTTTCATCGGTCGGAATATTACCGGCGCCCCGTATTGCGGGTACAGAAGCATCAACACGGTTGGGGCATGAATGTATGACGGTGACGGTCTTAAGCTAAATCTTTGTAACAAAATTGCAAGTGTGATTTTTGCCTCTAAGATTGCCAAATTCTGACCAATGCACATGCGGGCCCCGAGCCCGAACGGGATGTAGGCTAACGGGTGCCGGGCTGCACGGGCAGCACCATTCTCAAACCGGGATGGGTTGAATTGCGATGCATCGGGGCCCCACAAATGCGTGTCGTGATGCACGGCCAAGATCGGGATAAGGAGTTCTGTATCCCGTGGGAGCATGTAACCGCCGAGCTCGACATCGGCCTTTGCACGTCGTATCGTTGCAACTGCCGGTGGATAGAGTCGTAGTGTCTCACTTAATATCATGCCAATCTATCCGAAAAGAAAAAAACAAAAAAGAAAACAGTTAGATTTCCCTTTTTATTCTCTTTTTATCTTATGATACAGGAATGCTTTTATTATTCTCAATGATAGGCAGATGATTGCCTACATATTCTTTTAAAAAAGGGAAACCCAGATGGGAGGTCGCGGATTCGAAACCTAGATGGAAAGTTTTTTATAGACATTTAAATTTGAGTAGCTTGACCCTCTTCTTTATCTCAAAAAAAAAAAGGGATAATGACCCGAGACCCCCCCGATCTTTCGGGTTTTGACAAAGTGCCCCCCAAACTATTATTTTAGACAAACACACTCCTAAACTTTGCTTTTTGTGACAAAGACCCCCCCAGATGCTAATTTGCTCTTTAATACTTCATTATAGGTTGTGAAATGACCAAATTGCCCTTTAGCTTGTATCTATACATGATACATATGATGCTTTTGTTTCTTTAAATTTTAATTTGCATAAATCAATAACTATTTAGAATAAATAAAAATTAGTAATTAAATTTTCACCCTAAATAAATATTTTTTATATCATTTCAGATATAATTTTATATGTTTTATTTATTATTTATTTTATGAGAAACAATTAATTACGTATGTAATTGTTATTTGATAAAGTTTATTTTTAAATGTAGAACATTTACAAACTTTACTATGTTAATAGAAAATTTATTAGTCGATTTTTTTTAATTGTATGATTTTATGAAAAAAATTAAATTCTGATTTTGATTATTATGTAATATATTTATCTTGAAACATATAAAACAAACTTAAAAAAAGATGAAAAATATAATATTACGTGTCAAAATCTATTTGATCAAGTTCTTAATTTTTTTTAAATAATTATTGATGTATGTAAATTAATAAATCACAACAACAAACATAATTACTTATCACATTATATATAGGTATAAGAGGGCAATTTGGTCATTTCACAACCCATAATGAAGTATTTAAGAGCAAATTAGCATCCGGGGGGGTCTTTGTCACAAAATGCAAAGTTCGGGAGTGTGTTTGTCTAAAATAATAGTTCGGGGGGCACTTTGTCAAAACCCGAAAGATCGGGGGGGTCTCGGGTCATTATCCCAAAAAAAAAAGGAAAAATGTTTATACCGTTTTGAGCTTAGGAAGGTGCTCTTTGGAGGGAAGATCGGTGGGGCCGCAGACCTCAAGAACCTCCTGTCGGGCCCGCTCTTGCCAGTCTGGATGCATGGCGAGAAGCACGCTGGCCCACGTTAGCAGGTTCGATGTCGTCTGCTTACCGGCGAAGAAGAATGTCTTGCATTCCTCCACCATGTCATCCATGGTGATCACTGAGGAATCGCCGGCAAAAGGGGCACGCTTGTTATTCATTGTTGAATTGATCATTAGCCCGAGCAGATCCCTTACACCATTTTTCTCAGACTGTTTTTCGTCGAGTGAACCCTCTTGCTGTCGGCGAGCAATCAGATTTTGCAGCCCTTTTCTGATTTCTCTGTCCAATATCCATGACTGCCTGTTTTTCTTTGTGGGTATGAACCTGTAAAATTTACAAATTAATCATGTCAATTGAATTTTACTTGTTAAAATTTGGAACTGAAAATTTGACAGGGTGAGTTAATTACCGGTAGCCCGGGATGAAGACCTTGCGAAAGGCTTCAGCGGCGAATGACATGAGCTGCGTCTGCAATTTGAAGACGGCCTTGCCGTCGTGATAGCTGGAACCGAAAACTGTACGAGTGATGGCGTCTTCTGTTACAATCTGAAACCATTCAGCCACATCAATCTCCACCTCACCTGCCTCAGCTGATGCTGACATTGCTGTCCATTTCTCGGCCAAATCTGCCACAGTCTTCCCCACAAAAGGCACTAACAACTGTTTCAAGTCAAAATTCAATTCTAGTTATAAATAAATAAATAAATAAAGAAAAGGTACCAAATTTGAATTCAACAGAGTCAAAATTGATGTAACAAAGTTTGAACTAACAAAGAAAAAGGAATTAAAAAAGAGAGAATTGTTGAAATTACTTTGAGATTGTCCATGTAAAATGCCGGGGTAAGAACTTTGCGGTGGTGGGCCCACTTCTCGCCATGCAGACTAACGATGCCATCGCCTTCAAGCTGGCGTACCAGCGGATGTGACTCGTACCGGTCGAAGTACTCGGAGCGGGACAGGAAGATCTCTCTGATCATGTCAGGATCAGAGACGGCAAGGCGTGGTGTGGGGCCGAACCATATGAGGACCGTGGAACCTGCAAGTGAGCTTTCAGAGTCAGTCAGCAGCAGTACTGAATACTGATCACTACTGAATTGTAAAAAATGAGAAAATGAAGAGAGCAAGTAGCTAGGCAGCAATAAAGGAGAAAGGGAAAGGGAGGGAGGAAGAGGCAAGGGGAGTTAATGGAGAGGCACATAGCACGCAGGAGGGATACATCTTGCACACCTTGTAGGGCTACAAGATTGAGACATGGATTGAGAGAGATAACGAACAGGGAAGGGAACACACAACAACTCCCTGGCGCTTGAGAGCTACACCCCAATTCCAAATTTCTCTTCTTTAATTTTATTTTCCACCATTTTTCATTTATTTCTTTCTACCCAATATTATTTTTGTATCCTTCATATTTGTGTTGGGTTTTAGTTGCATGAGAGAAGTGACAGACAATAATCTATTATCCAATAATAATAATTCAGTTCTTTTACAGCTTGTAGAGTAGTGTTAACTGTGAAAGAGAGAACTGTAGATACTGACAAAAATAGGAAAAGCCTGAAATCGGTTAGGGAGGGGGAATGGGAAACAGATAGATCATAGTAATAATAACAAAGAAAGATAAGATAAAGAGATAAACATGATCATAAAAGAAAGAAAAAAAGATATATCATACATATATAGGTATTATAAAGGTGAAAAAAAAAGAATAATAATGATTTGAAAAAAAAAAAAAAAAAACCCAGAATTGAAAAGGGAGCTCATGATTGGGAAAACACCAAGAGGTGATTAAACAGCGCCTGAATCCAAACAAAAACATGACAGAGGAAACATATGCCCGAGACAGAGAAAATACCAAAACCGACACTGTTCAAGTACGCAGAAGCTAGATACAAAGATACACAGACAGATAAATCTTAAATCATAAATCATAAATAAAGCTCTCTTCTTTTTCAATTTTCTTTAACAAAAAAAATAAAACAAAATTAGAAGGTACAACTAAATAATCAGACAATGAATGAAATCGATCAGAATGAGTACCGTAGATCTTCTTCCAGTAATGGTAGAAGGCAAGGACTCTGGGGAATATATTGTGGGAGGTCTGGGGCACCATTGGCTTGGAAGAAGCCTCCACCATGAGAGCAACCATCTCGCGGACACTGCCGAGGAAGAAGCGGTAAGGCGGCCCCCGTATCCCCTGCTTCGCAAAGTGGTCCTCGAGGCGTCTGGGTCGGAACCAGAGTATGTCGAGCACCTTGCTGGCCAAGTACATGCAGAACCAGATGAAGCATAGAGATGTGAGCCACTTGAACAGCCACCATGCCATGTTTGCATCCATGCTCTGTATTATGTATTCCTCTTCACAATTGTTTTTGTGGTTAATATTTATTTTGGAGAGGAAGCAAGGAAGCAGGGGGGATGATGAATTGATGAGTGATGGATGAAAGAATGATATAATTGAATAGAGTATAAGAGTAAGGCAGGCAGGCAGGGCAGGCGGCAAGGCAAGTGAGAGGGAGAGGGAGAGGGAAGGCGTTTTGGATTATTTGGAGTGTGTATAGAATTAGAATTAGAATTAGAATAGAATAGAATAGAATAGAGGGGAGTAAAGAGGGGGGGATGGGGTGGGGTTTATATATGGAGGGAGGACAGAGAGAGGGAGGATGTTGCGAGACCGGCGCCGCTGGTGCCGCCGTTTGGGGCTCCACACAGGGTTAAAACTTATAAGGGTCAACGACCTGCCTCCATATTCTCTATTCTCTTTATATATTGTTATCATCTTATGATATGTTGTTATCAATGTTATGTTTTACGAGAGCTAGACTAACATGATCACAACGTTTTGGTATCACTTACCATTTTCATTCTCGTATAATAAATTTAATGGAAACCATAAATCGAAATTTTGAGTATGACAAAATATATTTTGGACCGTTAGTAATATTTTGAGGGAAATGAAAATGTTTTCAAAATAGTTCTACTCAATGACAAAAATGCCCTTTTTATGTCTGCGTTGTGCAATGGATGTTATGGTCCTTGCGGATTTGATGGTCTTTTTGTTAGTGTGTGTGTTGTAGGAAGGAACAAATGTGTTTGTTATGGGGTTATTTGGTTCTTTTCCACGTAGCACCTTGCCCTGTATGTAGGTCGTTGTTGTATGTGTGAAGTTGTTAGTTTGGAATTTTGTATGTTTTTCTCTTTGTTTTTTACGTATGTAGAAACTATAATGTGTATATGTGTGTATTTTGTATAATTTGAACGGGGATGAAGGAAAGGATGGCTATTGAAGAAAAAACATTGTGTCGGCATTTAAAAGTTTGTTTTGTTTGATGATGACATAGATATTTGCACAAAAGTGTATCATTCTTAAGATTAAAGAATGTGAATTTGTGGTTTTTTTTTTAGTTTAGTTTAGTGTACTTCAAGTATGTTGTCAAATGTCAATAAATTTAGTAATATTTTTTCACAATGTATAGTATGATAGAAAGGATGTGAAAAATGGTTGCACGCTAATTTTTATTATAATTCATTTTGTAAATGGAGTACTTGAAATTTTATTCATATGAAATTTTAGACATCCTACCTCCAAAGATAAAGATTCAATTCGATCAAATACATTTTTTCTCAATATTTTAAAGAATGCAAAGTAAAATAAATTGAGAAATACACGAACAAATATAATTAAACAGAGTCTGCTGCAAATTCATAATTTGTATTTTTCACTTGTGCTATAGACTATAGTTCATTTAAGAATACAGAGGATATTCAAATACCCAAAAGGAAATTTGCAAATTGAGTCTATGCGGAGGTGGAAAGGGGAAAAATCCCCGGGCAAAAAAGACAAACAAAATTAATGGGGAGTTAGGAGTGGCGAGTGGGATAGCAGAAGAAGAACAATAATAATAAGACTGCCACTTGTTTGTTACTTATATGATCAATTATATGACAATTAAACTTAGAGGAAGAAAAATCATATTAATTTCTGTTAATAATATATATTTTGGCAAGCATTTATTTGCAATTATAGGACCTGGAATTTGAGGGCCTGCATTAATGTCGTTTTCATTTCATTTTATAATTCCTCAATTAAATACTGGTATGTCTGAGAAACATTAAGTCTCCACTCTATGGACATCCATAGAGTCACAAATATGAGTGTAAGTGTTACATTTGGACCTATATGAATCTCATTTGACAGTTTAATATGTGACTTTTATGGATGTTCATAGAGTGGACACTAGACTAGGTAACACTATTTATTTTGTCTATTCTATTCTATTCTATTCATCAATCATCGTTCACTGGAGCTCTGGTTTCAACTCGATCTCTAACTAACTTTCCTATTATCATTATTGAAAAATAATTAATTCTGAGAAAATTCATTATTACTCCACTCGTCTCGTATATAATGCAAGTACATTTGGTATTTTTGTTGGCTTCTGATATAGTCGTACATGTGACATGTCAATTAATTTGTCAATCGGACAATAATTCATCATGGCAATGAGCAACTGTCGAACTGAAGCATAACATACTCGTATTCATATTCATATGCATAACAATAACATCATCATCACATTCTAACAAACAATTTTCTTGCAAATCTATTTATATACTGAATTATTCTTGCCTGATACTGTTCCAATGAATTCAGAGCATCCTTTTTACTTACAAGTCCTTATCATTTGACAAATTATCCCAGGATACCAGATTATTTTAATTGAGTTCTTATACAGAACAATAATTTCTTTCTTCAGTTTATATATTCCACCCTGATTAATTATTATGTATGTATATCATAATATCATGATGAGCAGTTATTAGCAGGAAGATTTTCAAAAGCTGAATGAATGGCCATCCACTTGCTCCCCAAAAAGATCAAAAGAAAGAAAAACACAGATAATAATAAGAGAAGTAAACAAAGAAAACAGAGAAAGAGCGAAAACGTGCCTAGGAATAAGGTGAACTAAAGTGCAAACCAAGTTATGAAACACTGAACAAGAATTACGGTGCTCGAAATTCGAATAAACACTGTTAAAGAGACTGCATGCATGTATATCCTTTACAGCTGCGCCATGATCTCAAGTTCTCAAATTCTATTATTTTATGCTGCCAATTAGCAATTGGACAACCTTTAATAAATAGTTACGTCGGGTTAATTTGGAATGAATTGGGCCTATAACAGGATCAGGGTATCTTCGGTTCAAATTCATCCTGCTATTCTGGTACCAATATTGTTTTTTTTTTTTTTAGATAAAGATGAGGACCAAGCCCAAATGATATTTCTATCTGCGTTTCGCACCCGCGACCTTTCACACGAAGAGCGTTGCACTTAACGACTAGACCAAATGCAGGTTCTTTTTGTACCAATATTGTTGTTTTGCTGGTTCATCTGGCATCAACTTGGCTTAAAATGCTGGTTTGATAGTTTAATTAGGTTATGGGTTTTCTATATCTCATATTAATGTTTTGTTGGATGTGTTATATATGTGTAATTTGTTAATTATACGTTGCAAATGGGGTCTACAAAAATGTTTGTTGGTACTTTGCAACTTTACTCGATCAGTTGCCCCCTTCCACTTAATTTCTCAAACCTCAAGTCAAACCTTATTATATTTCTGTAATCTCTGTTGCCAGCTAGTCAATTTTTTTAAGTCAAACTTTTAGGAGTGGCCTTTCGTGTATTTTTTCTGTTGATATAACATAATGCACACTTGCACAGCAATAAAATTGAACGTGGAAAAGGATAACGCAAAAGAAAAGCGTCAGTAGAGTACATTAGGTGTAGTACTTTTTTCAAGTATATATTTTTTTTCTGGAAACAGAAAAGAAAATGTTCCCCGATCGATGAAGATGAGCTGACATTAATTGCGTATTAAGTAAATTGTAAAGTACACAACCCCCGGCCCCCAAATCCCCAACTTGACACCCCCATTTCTTTTTTTTTCTTTTTTTTATTTTGTTACAATATTTTTTTAAGAGTTCCATTCATGAAATTATTCATTTTTGGCAATTTCTTCAAAGACCCATATAATGGACTTATGATATTTTCATTGCTTACTTGTTAATCTTGATAATGATACTTCTAACAAATTATAAAAAAAAACATATTAAAAACTTCTAGAATGGTCACATCTTCAATTGCAATCGTCAAAAAATGCTAATAATTTTGTTGAGCTATCAAACGATGTTCAAATTGATTGAAATTTGAAACACTATCAACACATACATTAAAAAAATGTCTAAGTTTTTTTTCTTTTTTAAAAATTATTAAAGGTTTTTAAAATTTGTTAAAAATATTATTGTCAAGATCGTTGAAATAAGCATTGTGAAGTGATCCCTCCCCAATATGGGAATATAAAAAGATCATTTCAACTACATACATAATAGACTTTTCAAAAAAAAAAAAAAAAAACCTACATATATAATAGAGAGCAAATATATGGTGAGCTTAAACTCACGGAGGTCTTCTGTAAGTTTAAACTCAAAATCATATCAAGTCACTTTTAAATTTGAATTTATGTAGCTCATTATATTTTTTACATCAAAATAGCGTGGGATACAAAATTTTTTATTTTTCAGATTTTCTATGTACTTGTTTGAATTTTTATAAAACTAACCATACATTATTAATAAAATATTTAATGTTTTATGTATCACTTTTACAAAATCTGAAAGTACTTACCAATTTTCAAAAATGAAAAATTCTATGGAACTTTAAATCCTGTGAAGTTATATGCATATGAGTAGTGCAAATGGCCTAGTAACTCAAGTGGTAGCTAACTAGGATGACTTCTAAGAGGTCGTGGGTTAAATCCTCTATGGACGCAAAATGAAAAGTTTCAATGAAACTGGTAGAGTATTCCACTTTCTTCAAAAAATAAAAAATAAAAAAAATATGCATATGAGTAGAAGGTAGAGTTTATCTGTGGAAGTACCCCGAATGCAAAGATGATCTAAAAGAAACTAAAATTACTATCTTCCTTTCCTAGATAGTATATAAATAATAACTTAATAAGAATATAACAAATTAACGGTCCATTATAAAGCGAAAATAATTAAATATATAGTTAACTCGGATTGGTCCCGAAGGGTCTGGCCCAGCAAGCCAGAGTCCCAAAACCCGGGAAAAGATAAGAAAAAGAAAAGGGAAAAAAAATATATATTTTTGAGCAATTAAGGTGGGGAAAGGAAATGAATGAAATGAGCAATAGAGCAATAGGTGTGTCGTAATGGACTGGAGACAACTTGGGGCCCTGTGCCTCTGCACTCAACAACGAGCTCCGCCCCGGCACCACAACCTCCTTGCCCTCGCCCTGCTGCTCCGTTCCAGGGTCCGGTTCCTTCCTCCACCCCATCCCCTAGTGCATCATACCATACCACATTCACATTCACATTCACATTCACATATATACATCCCTTTCTTGCTTGGCTCGACTTCTTCTATATATCGTCTTATACATCATCATTACAATGTTTCATTTGTGTTTGTTTACGGTGCATGCTTCGTTACTTGATGTCATGATCCGCGGTTTGTTTTAATATATAATTAATTGTCGGCTTGGCTTGTTTAATTCGTTGGTTCCTTCCTGTTATGAGTTCTGACCGTTGTTGCTTCCTTGATTGCTTCATTGCACTTATTTTGGTTATTGAAAATTGGAAAACTTTTTTGAGTTTCGACGCGGTGGATATGGAATGATTTGATTGATCGATCTTGTGTGTGTTACGCGTGCTTGTATGTTTAGTACTTTCGTGACATGTGAATGTGTGATCCATGTAGTGTTAATTAAGTGCCAAATATGTTATACAAATTTATAACACTATCAAGGTTAATTTGCATACATGTGACTCAATCTATAACTTAGAGGAGGTTCTTAAATTTGTAGATTTAACAATTTATGACTTAAATATACTAATTAACATGTATTTTTCATGAAATGTAACTTCAACAAAATTAATAAATATTCATGAAATGTAATTTCACAAACAATAAGTTCCATTCATGGTACATTAATTAAATGGCTCATAAAATTAATAGTGTGTTAGAATTGTATTAACCACGAACACAACAAATCTATTTAAATTACAAGAAGTCTCATGCATGATTTATAATACGTTGTAATGTAATTCTCATATGGACTTTACTTAATCTTAATTGCCAATTTTTAACCGTCTGATCTAAGTTAAAAATTGCATTCCAAACTTTCTTTGGGATTTTTTTTGTATGATTAATAAAATTATTAAAAATATAATTATTCAAAGGATAAGGTTATTGAATATTTGAACAGCTCATATTTCAAAAGAAAATAATATTGCAAGATGATAAATTGATAACCAAGCCAACCAAACCCATGGCTTGCAGACTTTAGGAGGAAATCCGGAAAAAAAAAAATACATGAACCAATTTTAAAACAGACAACAACAATAAACAGTATGTTCTCTCCATGACTGGTGAGATTAAATGCAAATTAATTTCGAGCAATGTGCACCACGACTACTGTTATTTATTTAGTTTTTTTTATTTTCTGTTATGATTTATTAACTATAGTTCTAATACTGACATCTGTCATTCCAGCAGTAGTTGTTAGCCATCTCATCCGCCGCTGGATATATCATATATATGTGAGAGGAAATATCAAATATATATATATATATATACATCAATTATTATCAAGGCAATATTATTGCTTGAAATCTGGTGTGCCAGCCTCTACTCAGCGTGCTACATTTCTTAATTAATTATATACTTATAGGTAATTTGTTACCATCAAGTTGGTTTTTCTCATATAGTCAAACAAACATGTTTTTTTTTTTTTTTTAATTTGCACAAATTAAGCGTTTGCGTATGAGTAGGTATACTTATACGAATTTATATATGTCACTCTCGTATACAGTGTAGAGCTGTACACGGTACACGCTTGCAGTGTTATATTGTTATACTTATCCAAACTCTGTCAAGTCCGAGCTATGCAGAAAACAGGGTACCAAAAAAATGGAAGCTCGAATAATTTCAATTTGTATATATATATATATATATATATATTTTTTCTTTTCCATGGGAAACGAGGCTCACTTTAAAGCTTTTTTTATGTTAAAAAAAAATTTTCTTTTCTTCATCTATGTTGTTTTTTCTTCACCTTCGGAATATTGTCAACAATAGTTCACATCATTTAAATAAGATTAAAATTGCATCGCATTTGTTTTTCGTCCAACTATTACTTTTATTCTAATGAAAGATAAAAGTAAGCCAACTTACTTCAACGAAAAAAAACATAAATTGGTTAAAAATGCATCGCATTTGTTTTTCTTCCAACTTTTTGTGTTTTAATAAAGATTAAAATAAGCCTATTTTCTTCAAGAAAACATTGAAAATGACAGAAATAAATCAGCTTGGAATTTAATGTAAAATATTAAGCACAACATTATTGGAATACAAATTAATCGCGTGATTTGATCTGGTGGTTAAGCACTTTGGTTGTTTTCTAAAGTGTGGAGGTTCTAGCCGTTGTGCACGTTTTATCGGCTATATACACATCATATATATTCATATCATTCATATAATCATATGTCATACTTCGAGCACGTAGTGCTCTCGTGCTACTAACTCAAAAATCATGCTTAACCATCTTAAATATTTGATTTGTAGTTCTCATTAAATTCTTTATATCAAAATCTCCTAAGATATAACCATCTATAGAGTTTTTTTAAGGATATGTTTTTGGATTTTTTAGGATGACCTCAAAAATAATAATAAAAAAATGTATAAAACTATGTCATCTTTAAAAAATTAAAAATAAAAAAACTTAAATCCTAGAAGATTTTGATATAAAGAATTTATTGAGAACCATAAATCAAAATTTTGAGATAATTAAATATGATATTTGAGTTAGAAGTACGGGAGGCCTCTGTACTCCAAGGAGCACCGTAGATTTACTCTAGGCATGTTTATAGTAGAAGGTTATTTCTCTATTATACATATTGTATACCCCAAAGGAAGCTGTTATCACGGCTTGGTTTATGATTTGCAAATTATTATTGCTCATATATTGAAAATTTACAATCAAGGCCCCAACATGCAGTAGTTGGATTATTTGTAAGCATGTACGTACATGATATAATTTATAATTTAGGGAAGTTAGACATCTCTTTCAACCTTCAGTTGAGCCAGGAGGATAACAGCATGCATGTAGCTAGATATATAGCACCTCTTTTATATATTTTTTCAAAAAGCATCTCAAATTATTCACTATAATTTTTAACATGAGTTCATACACGACAACCGGTCAAAGCTTAATTGAAGGCAATCATTTTCATTCAAATATACAATATTATAAGTTAATTTATTTCGTAAATAAGACGAATATATATACAAATAATGAAGCAAAAAAAACCGAATGATTATGTTTGTACTGTGACAATTAAGTTTGGCAGCATACTTCACATCAACTAATTATAGAGAAACTGGGAAATAATAATTCAGGTGCAGAAATAGCTATCAGCTTAGTTCAGGTCCAACATGATATGGACTTGTGCTGGGCTAACCGCACATGTATCACATCAACACAAATGTCTATATAATGTTGTTTTAATTTGTGAGAAAATATATTATAGTCTAAATAGTGAATATTACTTGTTAATTAGTAGATGCCCCACCTTCCTAAATTTGAAATGATGTAAGTGTTAGCGGTGTATGATGATATTTGATACATTATTTCGGATGAAATTAAAGGTATAATTAAATTACTTCAACCAAGTCGAATTGCATATATATGCTTTACATAATGGGTTTTAGGAAAAAAAATAAAAAATAAAAAACTTAAGAACTTCTATAAAATTAAATGTTGTAGATCTTATGGATTGATTATGTTTTCAAACCAAAGACCTGTAAAGTTTCAACCGTTATTTCGATCGGACGAATTAGTCGGATGAAAAATGCAATCTTAATTGAGAAAATCAACTGTCCGTTTGGAAACATTTTAGTTTGGCTTTGGGTTTGCCGTTTACTTCAACAGAAAACGTCCACAACATGTTTTGACGGAGGGGAGATGCTCGGCCTCTGACTCGATCTGACCCCCTCTTCTCTTTATTCCCAGCACCAGACAAATGTCAAAAAATATAACAAACCAACAAATAATAAAAACCGTTCAATTCGAGTTTCAACTTTGGCATTCAAGTTTCACATGTTTCAATTTAAAATATTAATTGTCAAAAAATATAAGTGAAACTAAGTTATAATGAAAAAAATACAACAAAAAAATTCAATATACACTAACTAAAAGTAAAATAAAATAAGTTTCAATTAAAAATTTGAAGCATAACAAAAAGTTATTAGATTTCCATAAAGATATTGTAACTTTATGTAGAATAATATAAACTATTTTAAAAAAATCGAAACAAATTGGTCGGGTCGGGTTTTATCCAACATATTTTGCAAAATCCGTAACCAAACTTTGATCATCGGGTTGCTCAAGATTCAATCCGTACCTAACCAACTATAATTAAAATCCGTGATTTTCCGGGTCGAGTTGTCGGATCGGTCGGGTTCCGCGGGTTGAACGAATTGGACTTACACCCCTACCAAAAAGGATGAAAAAAATTTGCTTAGTCCCATAATTTACTCAATATAAACATATGCGTTCAGAATGCCTTGTGGAGGTGGACGCAAACGAAGTAGCCATAGTTTGAGATTTGTTCAAAAGAAGAATAATAATAATATTTCTACTTTTAATAGGGTTAGACCAAAAAAAATTATTCAAAATGGGATTGTGATGAAAGTAACACCCTTTCTTTTCTTTGAGGATTAGTAACACCGTTAAGGACAGATAATTATATAATTTAGAGCTCAGTTTACATAACTACTTTTGGTAGAGTTCCAAATTTGAAATTTATAATCAGATTAAATGGCAATATTGTTTATATTTTTTCTATAGAAATGTATTTGTGATATTTACATTTTGCTTCAACATCAAAAAAGATATAAAAAAAATGACGTGGACTAACTCAGGACGGTTGTTTTTCAAGTTATTTATGTCATCACCGCCACGAAAAGCTGCCACAACTTGAGAAAATTTATTCATAAAGTCTGCAAAACAATAGCTACCATGGAAAAAAATTGCCTCATTCGATGGATCAATGATAAAATTGCAGAGATCAATGATTGTGATATCATTAGTATTTAAAGCAGTGTGTACCTTTGGCAGCATTGTGCTCAAATTATGAGCCCGTGAATATTCAAAGTATATACATACATTATCTATTGTTGTGAAGTAAAAAATGAAGAAGAATTTACCAAAGCCACTGACTGTTACATGGTACAGTATAACAGTATATATAACAGTAACACGCCCAATTATATCTGCACAACAGATCACAGTGGCGAGAGATCCTTCCAAAAACATTTGCATATACATACATACAATTAATTAAATGGCAGCAGAAGGAAAGAAAGCCTACATGCATGACATCTTCTTTCTTTCATTGCTGCTGCTGCTGCTGCTGCTGCCAGTGCCATGTTACGATACGAGGCCCATAACCCACAAAGGAACTGACGACTCACTACTCACTGTACCAGAAATTCAGAAATCCCCTTGATTTTCTATGCTACAGTAAAAAAAGGTTCACAAACCCAATTAAGTCGGGCCCGGTAATATCGTTATTCAATTCCTTTTGCTCTTCTTTCATGCTCAATTCTATATAAATCACAAAATGTGAAATCCATTCTGTTAAAAGGAACAGTAACTAGTATATACCGTTACCAGTTTACCACTGGTACCAGCAGTGAAAAGGGGTACCAATACAGGTCGTCCTAAAATGGAGTACTGGAATGGCAAAAGGGGAAAGGGATATGAAAAAGGTGGTGATCAACTGATCCTGAGTGATCTTGACAATGCATCTGAAACTGACGGCTCAAAGGGATCCGATATCGTTTATTAATGAATGAATATATATTTTTTCTAGAGTTTTGTCCGCAGCTTTCAGCTTTGATTTGATGATGATGATCGCTACATGCCATGTCTTTCTTTTTCTTTCATGTATACAAACATGACACCTCTGTTTGGAATTTTGGATATTGCATCTGGTATTCTGGTGGATCCACAGATGGGACGTATCTATACGCCCCTTTTTATAACCATATATACAATATATACACGCAAAGTAATTTTTTTACATTTTAAATATCTATATCCTGGTTACAAATATTTTGAAAATTCTAATTTACATTATAATAAGTGTCAAAAGTGTTATCTTTAAACGTGGCCATCTGATGGCCAATCCTGCTCATGGACAGGGTAAAACTGAGTGCTAAAATACATGTACTAGTTATCATTTTATTTAATACTTTTTTTGATAATTAATTTCAATTAACTATTCTTTATATCAGTGGCAAAACAAGTTGAATAGTAGAAATAGTGTACATTCCTCTAAAAAATAATAATAATAAATGAATGAATAGTGCACACATGAAGTTGAATAAATAAAGTCATTAAATAGATAATTATTATTTTAACCAAAATGATGAACTTTGCAATTGATGACAATATGGCCAATCCTATTTTCCTATATATAATATTGTATGCCTTATTTCACGGTAGATAAGATTAGATAACATAAACCTTAATAATAGCATGGGGTCGTTCGGCGACACAACGAGAAATAAAATTTGATCTGTACTAAGAAACTTATATTAAGATGACTTAATTTGTGAACGAGAACTAAGGAAGCTTAATCCAAGGGTGGAGGTTCCTTAAGGAGCCAGGCGGGAATTAAGGTCTGGCAAGAGAGGCTTAAGAAAGGGTTCTTAATCCGTACTAAGGATCTGTGATTAAGACACTAACCAAGAATGAGCATCTTAAGCTTGATTATTACAATTTTCTATAATGAGCTTAACTAAAAACATATATTTAAACATTTTTTATTGATGTATATTATTACTTAAAAAAAAATTTAATAAGAATAAATATTCTGTGTTCCATATTCTTAATTTTTTTTTTTCAGAATTTTGAAGATAGCTCTAAAAATAGTAATATAACATAATTAATGCTTTCATACGAAAATCGGTCATATTAAAAAATATGAAATAAATAAAAAATGGTCTAAAATGGCATTTTTTTGTTTCTTTAAGAGATTTTTGTATATGAAACTTATTATGGTGTCTTCAAAATAAATATTTGCATATAAGATTGCATATTTTTCAAACAATGTTCAAAGTACATTAAAAACGAATCAATATTTTTTCAGATCCAAATCCATCTATTTTTTTGTTTTTCCATATTTGGCTAAATGATCTTATTATTATTTTTTTTGGCATTTATGTTGGGATAGATATTCTCATTGAATTAATTAGTATTTATGAAGACTTTTTATTTTCCTTAGATGAGCCAAGTGCCTCTCTTTGTCAAATTATAGGACCTAAGCACTTTCCTTGATGGTGCTTACTGCTCTGGTCTCAGCAATAGTGCAGGTTAGCTTTGTTTACCCGTATGCAGTAGACACCATTTGCTGATTGAAAACGTATGTTTCTTCTATCCTATACACTCCCCAATTTCTGCCAATTGCTAGCTCCCACCGGCATTCGAAAATGACAATCCTTTTCATTGAATTTAAACCTCAATTATGTAATGATTCCGTATCTTCTACGATACGAATACGATTGGAGGAAATAACAATCCCAATCCGACGGCTGTAGCTTTTAGAAAGATATTTTTGAAATAATCTTCACCGTTCAACGGGGATTGGAGGTTCCTACGATCCAATTTGGATCGCAGCCGATTTCAGCGTGTTACTCAGTAGGAACGGGACAATTCATATTCCTGATTTGATCTAACCAGCTCCGCATCTCTGTTTCCATACAGATCAGAATTCACAATGTCATCCAAAAAAGAAAAATAACACAACTAACTAACAAGAAAAAGAAAAAGAAAAAGAAAAAGAAAAAGAAAAGAAGAAAAAAGAAGAGTAAAAAATGTGAGCAATCAGCAGCCCGTACCGTACGTAGAGGCCTACATGAACATGACATAGGGATAGGGTAGCTGCTACAAATATAATAATGTGACAAAGGGAAGAAAGGATGGAAGTGACGGGGGAGGGAGAGGGAGAGGGAGAGGGAGGGAGGCGCATCTGATCTTAATTGTTTTCCTTTTTGTTGCTTAGTGGTCCTTTCTTTTCTTCCCAAGTCCCAACTGGCACAACACAACATGAATCCATCCATAAATCCATATCAGAGATCATACAGAACAGATCACAGATGAGATCTCAGTCACATTTTTTTTAAAAAAAATTGGCAAAGGTGATTCGGATCAGCCTGCTCTGCTCTGCTTTACCCCCATCTTGTCCATCGTTTCATTTCTGTCACTTCAAGCAACTCCATAGCAGCGAAATGGATTGGAGCAGCTAGAGCTAGAGCTAGAGCTAGCTAGAGAGGCTCTCTTTTTTCTCATTTCTTGGATAGTTGGATGCTTGCACAAACAATAGCAAATTTGTAATATCGGGTTCTTGTTGTGTCTCATGTTGTGTTTTTCTAAATATTGCCCGGTAAATTTGTTTTGTTTTGTTTTTTTCTTTTAAAAGAAGGACAAGAGTAGGACTGTAAAAGAATTGAATCGAACTTGGTCTAAACTAAAGCTAAATCGAACACGAACAAAATCAAACTTAAATTAAACCGAACCGAAGCTCGAATTTGAATCGAGCTCCAGACAAGCTCAATTATTATAATTTTTTTCCTCAAATAATGATTATTAAAATAGCTTTTATTTTTATAAAGTTATAGGCCATTGTTTTTTTATTTTTTAATATAAGAGCTTTGCATGCATTTACTTATACCAATTTTTTTTTCATAAACTATGCACGAAAAAAATGAAACTGCTAAGCTCTTATTTAAGCAAAAATGCAGTATTGATTTGAATATAATGAATACTTTAATTCATGCCAAGTTGTAAATGTTTAAATTATTACTGATAACATGTTTTTTTTATTGGAATTAATAAACTAAATCAATTGGTTCAGTGAAACTTAAAGAAAACCCGATGAATTAATAACCATTACGATGTAAGTTGTTGCTTAAAAATGGCTGGCTTTTCAAAATTTTCAAATGCAATATTGTTGTTGGAATTTAGCCTAATAAAAATCTTTGCATGATGCACATTGGAAAGAAAGAAGCCAACTAAAAAAATGGATGTCTAATCTAATGTGTTGAAATCTGATCAATGATTTTCATATGCACATATGTTGCCATCGCAAGTGTGACGATGGTTGCAATGATGACATATTCAACTTCCTATATCATTTTTTTTATTCATATCTAGGATACTCCAAAGTATCAAGTCTTCTTGTACTCTTAACTCAAGTCAAATATACATCATCTTTGTTTTTTATATATGTTGCTCAATAAATTATTTAGAGGCATTTTGCTATGTATAGATCAAGTAACCATTTATTTTTAATTGAGAGATTCTTTTTTCTAAGATTGATGATCCTTCTTTTACTGTACTTAAAATTAAAAGATATATCATGACCATTTTAATTTAAGAAAATGAACAGTATATATTTCTCACAATTCATAGCAGAATCCGCCAATTGCATTAAAAAATTGCCAACTTCAAACAACAATGTCAAATTATTTATTTTGATTGAATCTATATATTTCTAAATGCATGTCTATTCATAATCGCGAGGAAATCAAACTTATTCTACTAGGCTAATGCCTGATATATAGTCATCAAGAGATGCTAAATTGTGAAAGTTGGATATAGTCATGAGGTTATCACCGAAAGTGATGGAATATTTTCTAGTGCTTAATTGTTTGTATTGTATGCATCATATATATGTAAATTATTTTCTTATTGCCCAAAGTGGAACAAAATTTTATTATGTCAAAATTGATTTGACACTGCGAACCGCAAGTTAATTGATTCGCTCTACAATTTATGAATTGAAACAACCTTTCATCACAAAAATAATAAAAAAATAATAAGGATAGCAAACCACTACAGGTACGACTACATGTGTCATGCAACATAAGAACACCCTATTCTGGCTGGTTCCGTTTCCGTCGAATCAAATCAAGAAATGGGAAGAATCCAAAAGAATGATTAGAATATGATTACAAATTGGAATTGGATTGGGAAAGAGGGGGTGTGAAAAAAAGTGTTGATTGGTAGTTTATGGTCGATCGCTTCTTCTTTACATTACATCTGATAGATTCAAAAAGGACCCCTATGAAATATTCTCCACTTGCTCCTCCTCAGAGGAGAAGGAGATATTCAACCGGTTTATAATTAGTATTAGGCTATTAGCTAGTTTTGCAGCACAAATTAATCGTGCGATTATTATACAATAAAAATGTTAAAATGTTTGAACAAAATTATGGCTAATGGCCTAATAATAATTATTAATTATGAACAATTTAGAAGGAGATAGTTTTATATCTAAACAATATATATTTATTTACAAAAAACGGATACTAATTTTTTTCATCTAATTTTACAATTAATCATAGGGAGGGACTAGCTAGGGAGCCATCATGGGTCAACTAGCTATGAGAAACTCGATCGGCCTCGCCCTCTCTGTCTGATGATGAGACTGAGACCATTCAATTCCAAATTTCCAATCACTGTCAATTTCATCAGGGATGTACAGTTTAACATGTGAGATGGACGGTCAAAATAAAAGGGCTGCTCGTATATATCACGGAAAGTAGAAAGGTGACCGGAGTCCGGATGGACGGCTCAGTTACTCTGTTCCGTTACTCAGTTCCGTTCAACTGTCTATGTCAAAATAATTCTAAGTAAATATATACGGAAACTTATACATAAAATACTAAAGAGATATCAAAATCAGTATATACTGATGTTAATATTCATGTTAAATGTATTGATATTCAAATTAACTTATTAAGTATTCAACTAATTTATGATATATGGATGAATTTGTATGGCACACTGGTCAAATCAAGTATGGTTAATGGCATACTCGTAGAAAATAATTCAATCGAGATTAATTGGATTGCGCTAGGTTAAAAAGATATATTTTTCACTTCAAACATTTTATAAAATAAATGTTTATACCTCAATGATTTTAAAAATTTATGGAACATATTTAAAATTAAAATATCATGCATAGTATTTTCATCTTTTACTTTTTTTAAAAAAATCATGCATTTGTGATGAAGTTTTTCATGGTTCAGGAGTTAGTTGGGGTGTGCATATGTTTATTCAAATTAAAAGTTTGAGGTCTAACTTGTAAGAATTGAATAGATTGGGGGATATTAAGTCATTTTCTCTGAATTGAAAATACATGACATTGCAAAAGAAGATGACGTAGTTTTAACAAATAAGGAGACGTAGTTTATTTGTTTTGAGTGTACAATTCAAATAATTCAAGAAGAAAATGTTGAACTATGTTTTCACAATTTCTTAGTTTGCCTATTTTGCAAAATCACTTAATTGTAATTCTAACATGTCTTGTGAGATTGTCGATATAGGGAATATAGGTTGCAAGTTTGAAAGAGCCAATTAGAAGAACTTTATATTGGATGAAAGTATGTGCTATCATATCCATGTCATAGAGCTCGTTTCAAGCTTTCCAACGAGCCTTGAATCATCCAATTTGGAGTTAAAATGAGAAAGTTATGGCCAAAACAGTAACATGGACAGAGGATACCGTTCTGTAGCGGTTCAGTGAACCGTTCAAACGGTTCATGAACAGTTCCAATGCTTCAGTGAAGCGTTGAACGGTTCATTGTGCAGTATGTTTTTGAAACATCTGTCACGAACAGTTCCAACGCTTCAGTGCGCAGAATTTGAAATGGACAGTGTTTGGCAAGCTATAAAAGGGAGGAAACCAGTGACATCCGTTACAGATCGGTTCAATGAACCGTTGAACGGTTCACTAACAGTTCCAACGGTTCAGTGAAGCGTTCCAACGCTTCAGTGCGCAGAATTTGAAATTTAGCCGTTTTTGTACTGTTTTTGAACTGTTATAAATAGGTTCCCTTCTTGGCTCTCTCAAGGCTTGCTCTATACTTTCAAAACTCTAGAACTGCCATTAGAGAAGAAAAATAAGCCAAATCCTTTGACTCAAAAGTGATTGATTCTCAAGCCAAACAAGAGAGATTTAGCTCTCACCCCTTAGATCTAGTTATTAATCCATTGGATCTCTTTTCTCTCTCACCCGTTGTGGTGATTTTTCACCCGTGTGTGGTGGTTTTCTTGACCCGTGTGTGGTCTTCCTTTACTCTTTCTTCTTTCCTAGTCTCCATCTCTTTGTGTGTAAGGAGAATAGAGTATTGTAAGAACTTGGTGTCTAGTGAATCGGCGTGACCCGCTTGGTGGTGGTCATGAGTCCCGGAGAGTAGGCTTTGCTAGCCGAACTCCGTTAAATTGCGGAAGTCTTTCTTTCTCTTCTCTACTTACTTTTAAGTGCTTGATTATTGTTTGAGTAGATCTTGTTTCTTGTTGTGTGCCTAAAACAATTTGAATTGCAACGTTTATCCAAACGGTCTTTGAATTGCAAAATTTAGTATTCTCTTGATCTTGGACAAACAATAGAAAACATATCATATGAGAATGTGTGGCCGACATGTATATACTTGATTTTATTTTTACATCATCAACAGAGATTTAATAATATGTTTTTAACCTTGTATATATGATGTGTATGACGCAACTAGCAATTTTTAATTATGCTATCCATGTGAAGTTGACATATGATCTTCATTCATTACATGTACAAACACTTCTAATTTAACAATCATGACTTCCACACTCGGTGGATGGAGATCTTTTTTAATAATCGATCAAAGTGATTTGCTAGAATAATTAAAAAGATGATGACTTTCATTTCAACGCTAAATGGACGAAATAATTCAATAATATATATATATATAGTTGGGTTACCATGTTTTGCATAACAAAACTACATTTTTGTTATGCGCTCATATCTTAACAACCGTAACTCCGATGGCCGATCCGATTTGACCGGTGTATTCTACATATCGAAAACTCATTAGATACTAATTTTTACTATTTTTGGAGCTTCCTAACTATTTTTAATGATTTTTGAAAAAACGACCCTGATTATGAGTTCCAAATGAATTATTTTATTATTATTTTCTGTCCATCTTTCAAAAATCATTAAAAATAGTTAAGAGTCTCCAAAAATAGTAAAAATTAGCATCCAACCTGTTTCGATACTTAGAATACACCGGTCCAATCGGATCAGCGATCGGAGTTACGGTTGTTGAGATATGAGCACATAACAAAAATACAGTTTTGTTATGCAAAACACGGTAACCCAACTCTATATATATATTTAAAAAAAAAAAAAGCATGATGTATAAAAATTTAGTGTATTGGTCCTTCAGTCCTTTGTCAAGGAGAGAAATAAGAGGACGACATTAAAGAATTAATACTCTTTAGGTTGTTACTATTCATATATTTATGACGAACATCTTAAATTGTATAAATAACTTAAGATTGTTAAATTACTAGGTGGATCTGTTATATAAATTTGATGTTAAAAATATGAATATTATAAAATTGAATTTGTTATTGTTTTTAATTCTGTGCATGGAGATGATAATATAAACGTTTCAAATATTACATGTGTAAAAGGATCATATGAGTTTTTTGTCATTTATATAGTACTTTATGATTGAGAATTATATAGTAACAATGGGAGGTTATTTCACAATTGAACAGTTTCAAACTGTGTTAATCCAAATTAGACGTTCAGATGACAAGACATAACTCATAAAACAAATATTTGGGGTTAACAATTAAGACATTTTCCAAAAAATAAAATAACTAGCTTCGAATTGATCGGTAAGCTAGGACTTACGTGAGATTGACGGGACTAAACCTAATCTGACAAGTCAAAATCGAGTATGTTGTATTTTATAATATAATATCTAACTTTGTAGCGTGTCAATTCAGCTAATAACGCTTATTGAATACAATGATCTTTTGATAAATTATGCGTTGATAGTTAATTATATGAAATATTGAAAAAACGTACCTCTCTCAACTTTACTAATGCCGTCACTTAAAGGAGAAAAACAAAAAGGAAAAGAATTACTAATTTCATGAAAGGTCTATATCATGTGACCAATGTCCAAACCGGTTGATTTTTATAATGAGGAAATATATATTCCGAAGGAAGCTGAGATCTATACACGCGTATATAACATATTTGATACCATAATCGATACCATATACTTGTGTCTTTTAATATTCACATCAGATGAGTATTTATTTTTATTATAACAATTTTATTATGCTACTTATCTTTTAAAAGTTCAAATATTAAAAATCATACTTAACCATCTTACAATTTTGATTTATGATTTTCATTAATTTCTTTATGTCAAAATCTTTTATGATACAAATTTTTTTCATACATTATTTTATTATTATTTTGATGCCATTCTAAAAAAATTCAAAACATATACGTAAAAATCTTAAAACTTGGAAATCTTGTATCCTAAGTGATTTTTATATAAAGAATTTAATGAGAATCATAAATCAAAATTTTGAGATGGCTAAGTATAATTTTTGAGTTAGGAGCATTGTAGATTTACTCCCATGTAAAATAGATGGCACCAATATGTAGTATGATTTAGACAGTATATTCAAAATTTTTGCAATTCTGTAAAAAATTCCGTAATCGTGAATTACTGCCAATAACTTTATTCAAAACATACAATAGACATGATTTTTCAGCAGACAATTTTGAAATTTTGGCAAGAGAATATTTACATTATAAACATGGAAATTAAGTTCCAAACATATATATATATATATATATATATATATCCTCACCGTGTCGTGTGATTCATTTTTAATCGTTTGCTGATCATCTTTTTCTCGCCATTTATTCTTATCGAATATCGACCTCATTCTTTCGGTCGATTTCTCCAGATATATATACTGCACCTATCTAGTCTTTAATTACAAAAATAAAAATAAAAAGATGAATCAGATTCTGACTTTATACTTTAACTAGCATTTGACCCGTGACATGCACGGGATAGAATTTAAATATGCTGTTAAGTGTTGGATTGCTGATCAACCGAAGAGCCTATAGAAATTCTCATTGTGTTCATACCATTTCATAAAGAGAAGAGATCTATTGACAATGGCTATATTGACAAACATGACAATAAAACTTTTTAAAAAATTTAAAAAATTCGCATAAAATCTTAACTTATAGATTGATAATGTTTCAAGTTTCAATCAATTTGAATATCGTTTGATACCTTATCAAAATTTTATGTATTTTTTAATGGTTGTAATTTAATGGATCTTTAAAGAGCTATCAAATGTCGTTTAAATTGAATACAATCGGATATATAATCAATGTATAAGTTAAGTAATATTTTTGTAAACGTTTTTCTATTTTTAAGATTTTTTTAAGATTTTTTTTATAATTTTTTGAAAAAATATTTATTGTCGAGATTGTCAAAATAACTATTGTTAATGGATCCCTCCTTTTTCATAAATATACATCAAATGTTTCCCTCTACTGGTGAAATATTGAAAAATTGTGGATATTACCTTCTTATAATTGGGCTTGAAAAAATTCGTAGAATACTTGTTTGTTCTTGCATGTATGATGTATCCAGTCTTCCTACATTATATACAGATCAATGTTTATTTAACCTCTCAAGTGAAAGAATATATTGCATATAATGCATGCATTGAGTTTCACTTCCGTGCAATTAATATACAAAAGAAATGGTGTTCGTGTTAATTTCAATTTCCTTGCATGTATACATCAAAATTACTTCAAATAAAATTTTGTAAATGAAAAATCACAGTCAAGTGTTCCCAAATTCGATTGAATTTAAAATAACTTTAGTTCTCTATTGCTCCTAACTTCAATAAAACCACACATCGTATTAAATATATTTTAGTGGCTAAAACCTCTTTCTATGCCATACCTTGGTATGAATCGTATAGAGAGGATAATTAATTAAATGGTCAGAAGCATAGACAGTAGGGTTTCAAAATCAAGAATTAAAATCGAGATAGAGAGAGAAAAATAATAATAAAAAAAGACTGGTTATGGAAATGAAAGTGGAACCCGTGAAGTTGTGGCAGAGGCATAGAGAAAGATCAATAACCTGTATTGTGTGGTTGGTTGAGAGAATTTTCCTTGACTTGTTGTGGAAGATGGAGGGCGACTAAGATCTGTGGGAGTAAAAATGAAGGGACGTGAAGGTAAGAAACGGACGGCAACAATACAATAGAAATGAAGAAGCGCATTTGGAATTTTGGAATGAAAGGGCGCTCTGTATCTAATCTCAATCGTTGAAGAACGGGATGTAGAGATGACGTGGTATGCTTTAGAGAGCAGTAATTTCTTCTACTTTTCTTTAAAAGAAGAAATTATCTGATAGACTGATCATCCGATGGCATATTGGCATCCTTAAACTTTTCAGTTCATGTAGGTAGCTAAAAAACATTCCACATGCTATCAACACAGTAATTAATTCATGATTCGTATATATTTCATACAAAAGGTAGCGACTGACCAACTGATAATTAATTATAATCCGGTCACAGTTTAATTATGACTCCAAAAGCTACTAGAAAATTTTCATATATATCCAGCATATATATTTGGTCTTGTTTTCTCCACGCACCAAGCTGCATTGAAGTGTTAAATGAATTATAGAATTTATTTAACAGAATAGTCTCTCAGGTAAGATGTCATCTATATATCATTTCAAAAGATGGTTTCACAGTGCACATTTGTCCACGAAGCCAAGGTGACATTAATAAGAGTTTGATGCTAACTATAGATGTTTATATGCAAGCGTCCACAAGGTGACCGTGTAAATTGATTGGTAGAAACAAAGAAAACAAAATTAATGTTCCAAAACTAACTTAACTTGCGGAAAAGCCTGCACAAATTATATAATCCTTAAGGAAATAACAATTGCACCATGCATCTTTTATATAATCTTTCTGTATATTATAGAAAATATAAAAATAAATTAACATTGATGTAATATTAATTATTTTGTCCTTTCTCAACCAATATATAGGTTTAAAATTTTTAGAAAAAAAAAAGATAACGATTATATATGATGATCGATATGGTAGACAGACAGCACAAAGACAAATTAGATGACAAACACCATGACCATAATGGTATATTATCTACTATTCTAATAATCCCAACATTATCTTCCAAACCTAACATCGCATAAATGCCAATACATACCATACGCCACTTGTCCTTAATTATCTCATGCATTTCTCTGGATTCAACGACCTAACACGCGTAAGAAATTGAATAAGCAGGTGAAATTAGACCTTAATTAATTAAGAACTCCCTTTATCACGGTTGTTAATTAATTAGTTAATGATGTTGTTGTTAGAATTATGCAAAAAGTTGGTATGAAGAAGAAGGCTCCAAATTTTACATCCGCGTTTTTATGGGGTCCTCAATTAATCGGAAGTTAGATCGAACTTAATTAGAATTTAGAACATATGAAAAGTTGGTAACTCATGTGGGAAATTGTTGATTCGGATTTATGTGGAAGTTGTTGGAAAAGAGCCAATTCGTGTTCATCTTTTTGTTTGTTTCTAACAATATATCTTTCGTATCTTTGATTTTAAATAAAGTTAGTCAACAAGGGTGCCACTAGATATTCTTGAGTTTTAGAAATAAAACACGTTCACACGAGATTACTAAAAGGAAACAATTCTGATTATTTGGATGGAACTGAAGTTGTCTTAAATCTTAAAAAAATAAAAATAAATAAAAGAATTTGACTAAGCAACGATATCCAAATTATTAAAGATAATTCTGCAACTTTTTTTTTTTTTTTGCTTTTACCTTTGAGTATTATTTATCAAATATGTGTTTTAGAGTTGGATGGACACTATATAATTACACTTACAAATATCGTTCAAATTTTGAATTGGCTTTATATTGTTGATATTTTTTAAATTTAGTTCTTTGTATATATACAGAATTATGATTTATAATTAATTTCACTTCATACTGCATCCAAGGCACCATTGCCATATCAATGATGTCATAACTAACAATTGAAGCAAATTAATCGAGGAGCCTACAGAGAATAAAAATGAAACATATGGGTAATAAATAAGTATTTAATTACCGAGAACTCTGCAAAAAGAAAAAAAGAAAAAAGAAGATAAAAATCTGATCAATCGTTTTCTAACTCGACAACGCTTTAAATGCTAGGGGAACAAATTAAACCAATAATTAAACAAACAAACAAACAAACAAGGCCTTTACACCATACCAATACCAATATGACACATAAACATAAACATGAATAAAGCTATCATGAAAACAAATTAAATCATCTCCAAATCACGATTTATATCATTATATGGCTCACTAAATTTATTACATCAAAATCTTATATATAAAATACATAACTGTCCATTTTTCAAAGTTCTTATATACTCTTTTGAGATTTCTTAAAAGTAATACTATCTTTTGGTACTATATATCTTATAATATGAAAGCCGCAATTAAACTAAAAGGCAAAAAAGGCGTATGAAACTGTCTGTCCCAAAAACTTGGTCCTTTTTTATTCACATAAATAAATAAGCATCAACCTTAAATCCTTAATCAACAACAAATCACATGTGAAACCATCCACGCCAGTCAGTTTTCAGATGAATTTCATTTCATTTCCTTTCCCTGGTAGGCTGGTACCATACCAACCATCCCAGCTGGAGCAGGAATGTGCCACGTAGGCTAAGCCCGACAGCACACCGACCATGTCCATTCCTCTGGGACCAGACCATTTTTGCAGTGATGCATATTGCCTCCCCTCTCCCTCTCTTTCTCATTCTGCCCCTTCCTTTCTTCATTTTCAATGCTTGCTCTGTATCAGGGGAGGAGATGTGGGTCCCCCCTCTTTCTGCCTGGAACAGACATGTTTGCCACGTAGGTTTTTATAAGAGCAGATGGAATTTAATGCTCCTATGATTAGGGGTTGTGGACAATCTATATATCTATGTTCTCTTTATTTTATTTTAATTCTAATTTGTTTTGTTTTGTTTTATTCTTCAATCTGTACTATAAGTCTATAATGATACTGGTATATATGTGGTATCTGAGACACTCAGGAATTAGTTATCTATCTGTGATAATTCTGACACCTTCATCAACAGAAAATAAACATATATTTCTTCTTTTAAAAAAAAAATAAATATCATGTGCATTGTTATGATATATTGATCAAAATTTCAACTCCTATATATATAATTTCCTAATAAAACAAGAAAAGGATCAAGGTGACTTTTCATGTTGTCTCTGAGGCATATGCCAGACCAACCAGACAAACCAAACTCTTTCATGTATGTGTGGAATAATAACCAACCACCTACCAATAAATGATGAAGTGATCAAGTGACTATATATTATGGACATCACATTATCCAAACACCACTGTCGCGTTAATGCATGTAGAGTCAATACTCAAATACCAAATTGTTTGTTTTCAATTGTAGTTACCTGCAGCTGATTGACAGCCATGATCAGAGAATCCTCCTCTGATACCAATAACATGCTGATGAGACCCTCATTTCATAAACGCAATTATTTAATTTTGTGAGATGTAGAAATTAGTCCTATAATCATATGCTTCTGAAATTTGCAGGTAAATAAAATACAACTTATAGATACATTTGGTGGTTTTTTTTTATACTTTTCTTGATTCATTGCACATGGTTCTCACTAAGCATTAAATTTTCAGACATTAGAAGATAGATAGATGATATGATTGGGCCGTACACATCTCACATAAGACAAGCCCAATGGAAGGGGGGAAGGGGGGTATAGCCCACACAATTAGTACAACTGCAAAGACTGTCTGTGCATGTGCCTTGCTGGGTAATATAGATGCAAATGTGGGCCTCCATTGAGGACATGGTCTTTCTCTGAATCATTATTTCATTATCCGGGTGGTAATCTGTGTGGCTGATATCAGATATGCACTGGTTACTGGTAAGAAACTCAGCCTCAGAATGGATTGTGACTGCAAATCTGCAATACCCACAATGAGAAAAAATTGAGAATAGGTTGGGGCCTGCTGCAGGGAAACTAGGTGGGGGCAGAAATGTAGAATAGTGGCATGTTTGTCTGAGGATTGTGGTTGGAGGGAAATGGTTAAGTTGGTTCTGTGCAATGTACTGAAGAATGGGCTGGACCCAGTGAAATAATGAACCAAAACGGGCCACTCAGTCTGGACTACAGCCCCTCCACTTCTCTCTACCTTTGCTGGCTGAGTTGCTGTTTGTTAATTATGCAATTCTTATGATTAGCAATGCACTGATTACAATTAGGAAGTCTTTGGACGGAGTTCAGTTTTCACTTTCAGATTTCGGAATATCAATCAGCTGGTAAAACTGATCACTGTTATCAGGGCAGTGTTGTTTTTCTTTCAGGAACTTTAGAGTTTCCAGTTAGAGACAAAGAGACTTGCAATTACCAAGCTAATTAATCAGCATGTAATTGTAAACATAGCTCCTTTTTGTCATATGCCTTAATTACAAGTTTGAACTCGGTTATTGAAAAGCTTCATCTTTATCATATGTGATGCACTAGCCACGATTAAGCCACACAACAAATTAGACGAGTTCGATACCATCCTGTAAATCCTTCCTCTTTCTTCTCTATTATTAATGACTGTTTTTCTTCTTGTCAATGATTAGCCATTTATGCGCGCCCTGATCCACAATCTCATGTTACAACAGGACCTACACAAACTCCTCTTTGCTCTCGTCTGTTAGTGATAAAATTAATAAGTTTGTAAGCTGGTCACTAGAGAGATATCTGCTTTTGTACTCTGCTATGAAGCAAGTCCATAAAAGAGCAGACACTGCCACTCTGCCAGTGTTCTCTCAGTTGGCATCTGGGTTGAGTGTTTCCTAGCTGTTCCCTATCAAATTTAGATGGATCGAGTACGGAGGGAGATACTTAATATTTGTGCTCTGCTGGAGCATTTGTGTACTGTACGGATGGATTTGTTGTTACACTTTAGCAATCACTAGGAAGGACTAGGATAGGAGAAGTGTAATATCTGATTCTTTGGTGTGGGTTGTTTGTTTGGTTGGTTGAAAGTTGAATAGGCTTTTATTTTGAAATGGTAGGTGTGCAAGTTTCTGTACCAAATCTACGCACTTATAGAGCATGCGGAACCTTCTGAACCAATGCATGGACAGATCATTCTCATCTCAAGGCAAATATCTCTGTTCTTCTTTTTCTTTTTTTCAAAAAAAATATAGGGTTGGCTACTTGGCTGTGACAGCATGTAGCATTAAGGCACTGGCAGGCGGTCCTTAAAGCACAAATCATGGTACCACTCACTACTATCACCATCCAGAACTTTTTGCTTTAAAATGCACATATCTGTATTTGGTAATCTCAAAGACAGATACTTCAAAATGCAACCCAGATACTTTGAGAGTTGAGACTTGAGACTACTCCCACTACAGGCCGTTAGATAAGTGTTAAATCCTTGCATAAACATCAACTTTCAACAAAAGATCTAAAATAAAATTATCGTTTTTTAAATGGTATTTAAACATAATGTTAAGTGGCACCAGAGCAGGAAAGGTGGTGTTTTAACATTACCACATCGTAAAAAGCATAACCAGCAAAGACTTCAACTGAAAGCTCCCTTAATTTCTATTGATGCGATAAAAAGAGATAAGGAAACTTGACAATCAAAAGGCAAGTCACCGAGTCACATCTAACACTACAAGATATAAGAGGGCACACAATAAGCCAATCAAAGGCCACTCTGGGCAAAGTCTTACAGATACTAACCCTCAACACATTCAAATCCCAACCAACACAACATAAAAACCATTGCTGAAAACAAAGCGACACGGCTAAAAAATCGCATCAAGCTTAATCAAAGGCGTCATCATCATCATCGGGAAGGGGCTGGGCTGCAGCAGCAGCAATCTCCTGCTCATACCTGTGGAAATAAAAGGCATATAATAATTTAATGGACACCCATAATCATGCTGGTGGGGAAAAAAAACTTCATACGCAAATGCACCATAATGCTAACCAAGCATCACATGCATCTGAAAACCATAATATGATCAGGGATGATTATCCCTGCACATGTCTCTGGCCAAATGTAATCACAGCACGGAAACGAGTAAACCCAATCAATTGAATACAATTACACTAGGCTGCCAATCCCATCAGCATAAACTAAGAATTTTAGTAGGAGACTAGAAATTGAGGTGATCAAGCAATGTAACATGGCCAGTGGCACAGAAATAACACAATCCCCTTGGTACCAAAAACCGACATATCAATCCAGTAAAAGCTACTTTTTGTTTCAATGCAAGGTAGTAGACTACAAAATCTAGACAAGAGAGCAAGCACTTACTGTTGCTGAGCAGCAAGATCAATTTGAACCTCAGGAGGAGCAAGAGCTGGGGACTCCACAAAGTGGAGGTTCATGTCTCTGCAAATCAAGGATTAACAAAAATTGTAAGAACAAAAAACAAATGAAATTCTAATAATATAGCAAAGCATCTCATGATCTTGGAAGTAAATTTTCTTGTGCAGTAACAAAAGTACTAACTATTAGTTAAGATAACAAATAAAATCATCAACCCATTCTTTCTCATGATTTTGAGAGTAATTTATCTTTTGTCCAGTAACAACAGTATTAATAGTCAGATAACAAACAAAATCATCTTAGTCCATTCTCTCTCAAAAAATGACCATTAACATTAACCTCAAAAGATAAATGTAACTTAAAATTTTTAACCAATACCAGGTATTAAAATCTAGATACAAGATGTGAACAGAACCAACACTTCAAAGGCATATTAATAATTCAAAGGGGGAAGGGTCGATCTTAATTCTTAAAATTCCTTACCCTGCAAGCTTACGGGCAAGATAGAGGAAGGGCTTCTCAAAATTGTAGTTACTCTTTGCAGAGATTTCATAGTACTGGAGGTTCTTCTTTCTGTGGAAAGTTACCATCTTAGCCTTGACCTGACGGTTCTTCACATCCACCTTGTTCCCACAGAGCACTATTGGTATGTTTTCACACACACTGTTTATATGTAATAACATCATAGTGAGGAAAAACCTTTAAATCCAAGTACATGATGAGAGTTATGATTATTTTCCGTGAGAGAAGAACACCAACCGGCAAAGGTCACGATGCCATGTGGGCACATTCTTGTAGGTCAGCCTAGCAGTAACGTCAAACATGATGATTGCACATTGACCATGTATGCTGCCAAGGGGAAAAAGAGACAGGCATTACATACTTAATGCAGAGAAACAGTACCATACAATCAAATATTCATTACATTAATGTGAAATCACTATAAATTAATTTAAGGCAAAGTAGTATCCAATATCAGAACACTATGGATTATTTCAAGGAACTAACAAAATTCAAACCTATTTTTTTTTACATAAGAAAGCTTAAATTCCATATATTACATATTCCAGCTAAACCGTTACAAATAGTTTGAGAGATTTCCATTGAACCTTGGTGATACACAAATGAACATAATTCTCTTCTCATATTTTAATTAAAACAGCACATTGTATGCTACCTATGGCAAAACCAAGCCAATTCAATGGCTTACTCAAATTAATTTCAGACTGGCATAATGTACAAAAGTGCATCTAAATAAACATTAAAGTACAAAAATTATGATGCTACACATATATGCAATATCAAATGCAACAACATCTTTGAGACATAATACCAGTCCATATGAATACAAAACATTCTGGAAATATGATAAAAAAACAGATAATTGAACTCACTAGTAACCATCACGGAGTCCTCCGAACTTCTCCTGACCAGCTGTATCCCAGCAGTAGAACCTGATCTTTCCACAGTTAGTGTGGAAATCCAACGGATGCACCTCCACACCGATTGTGGCTGTTATCATCATAAAAAACATATAAAACACAACAATCAACCACAGATCCGAAACACTAATCAGATGCATAACAAAAGTGAATAAAAATGAACAGATCGGAGTCCTCACGTTCATATTTCTTCTCGAACTCTCCAGTGAGATGCCTCTTCACGAATGTCGTCTTTCCTGAACAAGAAGAAGGACAAAAGGTTAGCACACACATGGACAACAACACAACAGCGAATCAAATACAAACATATCGCACCTGTGCCTCCATCGCCGACGATGACGAGCTTGAAGCTGGGGTAATCCACGGTCTGCTGATTCGGAAGAGCCTACAATAACAACAACAACATCAGAAACAACAAGCATTTCAAGATCAAAACCAAAACAATCTAGATCATCGCCGATCAGATCGACCGCTGTTAAACGAGAATCGATGGAGAGGAAGACTTGACTTACCATTGTCGTTTTTAGGGTTTTGAGATGGAGGCGAAAAGAAGAGAAATGAAATGAGAACGTGAAAGAGAGAGAGGGATGACTGAATCGAGGGTTTTTCTTTCATATAGCAGGGTGACTACACCTGGGCCGTTGCTTTGAATCCACGCGAGATTCCTCACCGTCCGATGCGATCACGCCCCGACGGATGATTCTTCTAGAAAGATCTGAGGCCGTCGGAATGTATCGGACGGCTTTGTTGTTGCACAGTTGCAGGCCTGCTTAATGGGCTGAATCATAGGCCGAAGGCATGTGGACCTTTTTGGGCCGGTGAGGAGAATATGGGCCTGGAGTTGTTTGACAGGAATGTTGCAGTGGGGTTTATGAACTTTGGGTTGACAGGATACCGAGATGTTCTTTGGATGTTAGTTTTTAAATTTTACATGGATGATTTTTACGCAAAATTGTTGCAGATAAGCAGATTGGATCCGTGCTATTTTTCGTATATAATTAAAATTGTTGCAAGAAAGTTCCTGGGCTTCTCTTTTGAATTTTGGTTCATGCGTATATTCATTCTTTACCACAATTCCACACTCCACAACCATAGAAACAAATTTTTAACAAGGTGAAAATAAACGATTTTTTTCCAGAGAATGGAACTTTATGTTATTATTAACTCAGAGCGATTTTTTCCATTAGAAAGAGCAACTTTTATACAACGGTCCAGATATACAGATACCAAAAAAGATACCAAAACAGGTATCAGTTATAATGTAAAATATATCCGAATTGAAACATTAACAAATTATCTTTAAACAATTAACGTATTAACTTGAAATATTGTAGTATTAAGTTGAATAACACAATCATAAATTAAATCATCTACTTGAATCACTACTAAATCACATAAATATTACCTTAAAGTTGTTGAGAGAACGTATGGAAGCAAGATGAAGTGAAAGAGCAACAAATGAGAAAATGATATTATTTGTGTTGCATTTTAATCTCATTAAGTTTCAGATTAACTTTATAGATGTTTCATTTTGATCACAACATGTTACAGATTAACGTTAAGTTAACTTTGTATGATGATATCCCCGATGATATCTTTTGCGGTATACCCATAGCATTTTCCTTTATCCAAAACGAAGAAAGTAGTCTTCATTCTTTCAGTTATACATTGAAAATTGTCTCTTTGTGTTACCAATAATATCGAAAAGGTTAACTGAGAAAGCAATTATATTTCAATGTATCATTAAGATAGATCGGACTCGGAGTGCAACATCCAATCAGTGGGGTGAGTATTATACGTTGAGAATACAACGCTGATCCAAAAAGGCCCAAAGCCCATATACAAGAATAATTTAGAGTAATGTGGTGTTTAGATATTTATTACGAATAATCTAGAATATTATGGATATAAGAAAAATATCTTAGGTCCAGAATTATCCATACAAATATTCTTGAAAAATATCTAGGTTCTAGAATTCTCTATAGAACTAGTATAAATAGGGGTATGGGGTTGGATGTATCAACCAAGCAAGCAATCAAGCAAGATCAAGTACCATTTGCCAAGAGTTAGTATAGTAGTTTGGATGTTAGGATTGTAGTAAGAAGCTAGGGGTATATGGAGGTTTAGTATTTAAGTAGTAATTGTAACAATATTTTGAGATATAATAGAAAATATTGTTACAGCTAGTGCCTCCATACTCAACAATCTGGTATCAGAGCCGGAGTTGTCGGAGCTTGTTCAGAGTCGGTGGTAGGGGTCAAGCATAGAGCCGGAATTCTGCCGGTGTTCCGCCAGTCAGTATAGTGGTATCGACAAGTTGTCGAAGGAGCCGCAGCTTGACGACAGTCTGGGACTGCGAAGTGCGGTGGAGGAGAAATCTTCAAGAAGGCTTACTAGACATCGGCCGTCCTAGTTGAAGCCATGGATTTCTCAGGTACGATTGGTGGAATGAAGAAATTGAATACTAGTAATTAAATATATTGGAAGGCATGCATAGAGTCCTACCTCCAAGGGCAGGACCTATGGGAGGTAGTAGGCGGGTCTGAGACGACCCCGCCGGAATTTGATACCGTAGAAGAGATGGTATCGGAACAGGTTGCTGACCCCAAAACGAAAAAGAAGAAGGCTTCAGAGAAGCCAGCCGAAACTCTGTCCGTGGAGAAGCAAGCCGAAGCTCTGCGGAAATGGCGAATCAAGGCTGGGAAGGCGATGTTTGTACTCAGGATAGCCGTTGAAGACGAGCTACTGGAGTACATCAGAGAATCGCCCACGCCGAAGGTAGCCTGGGATACCCTAGCAACACTCTTCTCAAAGAAGAACGACGCGCGCCTCCAACTACCTGAGAAGGAGCTCATGACAATCTCACAAGGTAACATGATGATTAACCAATACTTTACAGAGGTGAAATCTCTTTGTAGTGAGATTGCTCAGATAGACCCTGAAGAGAAGATTAGCGAGCAAAGGATGAGAAGGATTCTCATCAATGGGCTAAGATCCGAGTACAGCGGGTTCATAGCAGCCATCCAAGGTTGGCCAACACAACCAACGCTCTTGGAGCTGGAGAATATGCTCGCAAACCAGGAGGCTCTAGCGAAGCAAATGGCTGGAGTCTCATTGAAGCAAGAAGAAGAGGCCTTGTTCAGCAACCGAAAGACAGGTTGACCTGACCGAAAGTCAAGAGGTAGACCCGAAGGAAGGTCTAGCCAGCAACAAAGGCCTAAAGAGAAGACTAATTTTTCAGGGGGAGCTCGAGACTCATCCGATGACGATGAAGACGATGACAATCGATGTTATAATTGTGGCAAAAGAGGGCATTATGCACGAGATTGCTGGCGGAAGAAGAAGAAAGGCCATGGCAATGTGGCGACCTCAAGAAGCCAAGACATAGTCCAAGAGAGTAGTAGTTGTGAAGAAGAGTGGGATGCAGAAGTAGCACTCACTGCTGCAATCATGGAAGATGAAGAAAGCCTCGCGGTGACCACAGTGGAGATGGTGCCGGAGGAGGTCCCATATGAAGAAGATTGGGACGCGGTGGCGACTGTTGGAATACAGTCGGTAGTTGGCATAGAGGTTGCCGACAGTGATGAACCAGAGGAAGAGGAGTTTGACATGGAGTCGTGGCTGATCAAAGATGGAGAAGATGCCACAAAAGTTGAGGAGGAAGAGATCAATTCCGAGTCATCATTCTTCACGGAAGACACCGAAGATGTCAAAGAGGTAAGTAAACATGAAAATAAAATTGACCTTGAGTCATTGTCCTTTAATGAATCGGTTAAGGAATTGGTCGATGAGGAGGCCAAAGTCGTGGAGAACACTAGAGCTGTAAATTGCGTCGTGGCTGATAAGGAGAAGCTACAGAAGAGCCTTGAGGAGGAAGTCGTCACCGAAAAGAAAGGTGATGATGACAAGACGACATGGAGGAGTGTCATGGTTGCCGAAGGATGGGAGGTCTTGTAAGGAGATGCAGGCTATCAGGTAATTTGTCAAGAAGTTGGAACTTGGCAAAGACTAGTGTCGAGACCACTAGTGAATCAGATTCCCAAAGTGAAGAATTCGAAAGTTAAACCACAAATGATGGAGGAGTGTCAAGCACTACGAACATGAAGGCAAAGCTTCAAACATGACGATCCGGATGGACGTGGAGTGCCAAAGATCATAGCAATGCCGAGTCAGCGTTGAGGGGGAGTGTTGAGAATACAACGCTGACCCAAAAAGGCACAAAGCCCATATACAAGAATAATCTAGAGTAATGTGGTGTTTAGATATTTATTAGGAATAATCTAGAATATTATAGATATAAAAAAAATATCTTAGGTCCAGAATTATCCATACAAATATCCTTGAAAAATATCTAGGTTTTAAAATTCTCTATAGAACTAGTATAAATAGGGATGTGGGGTTGGATGTATCAACCAAGCAAGCAATCAAGCAAGATCAAGTACAATTTGCCAAGAGTTAGTATAGTAGTTTGGAGGTTAGGATTGTAGTAAGAAGCTAGGGGTATATGGAGGTTTAGTATTTAAGTAGTAGTTGTAACAATATTTTGAGATATAATAGAAAATATTGTTATAGCTAGTGCCTCCATACTCAACATTATATAATACTGACGTCTTCAAATTTAAGTCTCAATGAGCATAAATATACACTAATACAGAAATTTTAGCATAATTTTTTTTTTGGAGAGAAATTTTCAGCATATTATCACAAGGAATTTAGGAGTTGGGAGCCTCATCACTAAAAAATGGAAGTTCAAAAATGTACTTTTCTAATTTTGTTGAGAGCTTTTCTTTCTTTCTGATAAATTTTACCCGTTTGCTGGAAAAATGAAACAACAAAAGGGCAGATAAGAAAAACTTATCCTATTGACTCGCTTGTTCAAAAAATGAGAAATATATTACCAATCAAATTGAACTACAAGATTTGATTTCTTCAGTAATATTTTCCTTAGAAAATATAATGAACCGTTATACAAAAAGCAGTACTCCACAGTGGAAACAACATGCTTGTAAATTTTCTCAACTTTGCTACACATTTGTCAGTAGAATGTCTCTTATGCACCGAGGCTCTTTCGGGATGCAGAACGAACACTCACAAGGACCACATTGTCGAGAACTGGCCCGCAGAGTGAGCTCAGATCATCGCTCCTCATGTTGTAGTTCGAGCTGTAGAACATTATTCTGGTATGATCTCTGGTGGCGCGGAATGGCAGAATCGCTTTCTTGGTTCCACCGGTACCGTTTGACTCGTACGCCACCTTCGCTGTCTGCGTACCTGTGCGAAGAAAATCTCACCATCATTGATGTTTCATTGCCATTGGACCAATTTCTTACAGAAAATCAGTGTACCTTTTCAGAAATAATTCCGATCAAATTATGAATCAAATATATATGTAGTATTTAATTTGGTCTTTTTTAACATTATGCCAGAAAACAATATTATACCAGCATAGGCCTCAATCATGAGGGAGCCCTTGCAAGCATTGCTGCCATCACCAACAGTGAAGGAGAGGACGTACGAACGGCCAGGCACGGTACGAATGACCTGTGAGATGGAGCTTTCTCTGCCAGCAAGGAGCTCAATGGCACGGCGACCTTCTGGGACGGAGAAATGGGGAGAGTCGATGTAGCGTACGGCCTTCAATGAGTCGACCATCCACCCGGGAAGAGGTGAGTGGTCGTCTTCGATGTGCGAGGGGATCAGCACACCCCAGCTTGTGTTCGGCAAAATAAATGGCCCTTCCTCGAAATCGCCATTCTTAATCAAGTTCTCTGTGATATAGACATATGATACACTTTGAGCATTAGCATGTAGTCTTGATTGCTTCATACAAATATGCAACATTTTTGTTGTACAAATCAATTTGATATGATGTCTTGTTGAAACAATTTGTGTCCTTACTGTTGGTTCTCCTGGGTGAGTTGAGTGCCTTGACAGCAACAGAATCGATCAATGGGCCGCATGCCGGGTCATCGCTGACGCCCGGGTTATGGATCACAACCTCGGTTTCGTCCGAAGTGGCCAACCAAGCCCAAGCATAAGAGTCCCAGCCATTGCTACTGTACAGTGTCTGCATCGGAAGATATCCGGACTGGCCTGAGGCTGTTACATTGAGCTGCTCGCCTTGCGCGCATGTGCGTGCTGCGCTGAACGAAACCGAGTACCTCATGCCACGTGTTACGGTTAGATGTTGCTTGATGGATGCCTCATTGCCCAATCGGACCGCGTAGGAACCCTCAGGGACGACTAGCAGCATGTCGCCCTGCTTCTTGCCTGATGGTATGTATTCGACGAAACCGGAGATCTGCCATGATGGGATGCCGGTAGGGGACATCACCTGGGTGCCCTTTAAATTTGAGGGGAGTGGGGCCCTCTCAAAGTTCCCATTTGGTAATAAACCTGCATTTAGTTAAATTTACAAATCATTTTCTGTTATGAAAATGCAGAAACTAAAAGAAAATAGTTTGTCAGATAGATTATATTTTACTTGGTCCCTTCAGATCAAGATGAAATAAGAAACTCAGAAAAATCCCCAATTTTTTTTGAATTTTTATACAGATCGAGGTACTCATAAATCATAATTAAATGTTTTCTTTGTGGCTTTCACATTTATTGTTGTGAATTTGTTACATCTGCATAGATAAAGGCCTAAACAAGTTGTCCACCAGATATGTTTCAATATACAGGCAATGAGACACCTTTCTTAATGGCCTTTTTGAGGTTTTAATATCTCATTAAATTTCTATATTTGTGAGTTTCCCTTTCTCAGAGACAACTCCAATTAATAACTCCACTGGTAACAATAACAGTAACACCTTGTTACTGATGTACTGTTTTCGGTATTTTACCAGGAATTATTGGGCTGCAACCCAGGCATAATTGGCCCAAATTCCCAAAGCAGCCCCAACAATCTCACAACCAAACAGTTTCCTTAATGGTGCAAAAATTACTGGTACCCAGAACAGAAATGCCAAATTAAAGTGATGAACTTTTTATGTCACATGAAACCAAAAGGAAAAAAGGGGGGATTCTTATAAGCAGATCTGGATTGGGGACAAGCTAATTAAAGAAGAAGACAGGGGAAATGGGCAGAATTTGTCCCCGTTTTAAATGCATGGGCTCATGAGTCATGATGTATAATTGATTATTTGATCTTCATCAGATCTGATTTGCACATGATACCAGGTCAGATAATCTTATGCACACTCTGCAAGGGCTATCTATCAATCTATGACTCTGACTGCTGTACCTATAATTTGTCGGAATTAATAAAGGATGGAATTGCATGGCACTGGCTGTGTCTCTTTACTTTAACACTTTTAACACATTGCTAAAATCAATCAGCTCAATTAATTTGTTTGTCCAATAATCATAACCAAATTATAAGGACGTTTTGTTTAGTTAACAAACATTACTTAATGCAAATATCAGTTGGATTGCATAGAAACTATTATACAATAGTAATCTAAATCATAATGTGTATTTCCCACCTCGGTTGCACATTACAGATTCACATATGATTGTTTTGCATTATTTTTTTCTTTTCTCTGTGTATCTGTGTGTGTTTGTAAGAATGTAAAACATCAATCTCCAAAAAATAATCATTGATGGCCATTAGTATACTAATTTTACTATTATAAGTTGATGTAACTTTCTTTTAGTTTGATTATTTAATCTCAAAAATCTGTAGATACTTTGTATTTGTTGATACCAGGTTGTAAGATTGCTTTAGGCCACTGGAGAGTGTGACACATATATGGAACCAGCTTAGTGCATCAGTGCACATGGCTTCTTCCAAAAAGGCAAAGGAAAAGGAAAAAGAAATAGAAGGAGAAAAAGAAAAAAGCTATTGTGAAATCAGTGGCCAACTTTATACAACCAAGTATAATTTATGCTATAACATAAAAGACACCTGTGAGTTATTGTTTCTTTGAATTTTTAAGCATTAAGCAAGTGGATTGTATGTTTGATGTTGCTCAGTGTTGAAGTTGGAACTCAATTTCCTGTATTCAGCAAACTGACAATATACATCTCATGTCACAATTGAGCAACTGATTGAAAAGAAAAACCGAAATATAGATTAGCAACATGGTAGTATCTTACCATCAGTGAAGCCAAGCACTTCATGACAGAATGTACACAGCAGCAAGAGAGAACCAAACAATGCCAACTTCCCCATTTGATTGTTTCTTATTCTTTCTGATGGAGAGAAGGTACTGATACTGAGAGTGAAAGAAGGAACTGGATGATGAGTTGAAACTGAGAAGCTCACTGGTGCTTAAATAGTTAAATTGTTTGATTCCAGTTAAACCCCCCTGGATTTTCTGGTATTTTCCAAGCTGCCATTGAATCGGTGGATCTTGGTCCTGGACAGAAGTATAACATTTGTTAAGGTTTTAAAACTTTGTTTGCATGATTGATTGATTGCTCCCTCTTCAGCCACATCTCAGCAACTGAGACCCACTCCAGTTGCACTGAAACGACATCTCTGATATAAATAAAATGATATACAGATGGCGTTGCATATTATTTTAAAAAGTTATCACCTTTGGTTTTGGAGTAGGAGTTTACCCATGTTCCAAATTGGTCAAAATTTGACTCCAGTCTTTGCCAGTTGCCACCACTCTCTTTATTATTTGTTCGGTGGTTACTATTAATAATGACAATTAAATAATTAATAAGCACCTATTTACTAGCAACCCTTTAAAGAACTACAGAGCTGATATTTTCTTTCTTTTTAAGATTTGTAGCATTTATTGCAAATTTGCAATAAATTAGAACCTCTCTATTTACTGAGCATTTTCCAACTCACCTCTCTTGTAAACTGTACATTATTACAGAACGGTGTGTTCATTATTGCAGAAATAAAATGCACTTGCAACTCAAGTTACTGAATGGAAAGTAAATTTATTGAAAAACTTACTATAAATTTCAAATTTTACTTCAGCCAATTTTTTTTTTTTTGGGTCTATTCTCATCCATGCACATTTACACCGTTTTTCTCCATTTACAGAGTGTGCAAGTGCAAATGCTAATGATCGATGGTAAATCAATACATATAATTTGTACTTAAACGATTCAGTTACTCCTGTTATATGTCATCTATATTCCCTTAATTTGTTTGCTTGCATAATTATCTGAGAAGCCTTCATTATTTATACGATTCAGTTACATATTGGTTTCTATGTTCAATTAGTATTGTAATTAACAAATAACTCTGCATCATAATAGGCACAAATGAATACAGATCTCACATTTCAATGAAGAAAATCAGGATTAAATTTTGCAGATAATTTTTAACAGGGGGAGAGAGTCAATTATACATCATATATATTCTCATATAAAAAATCAATTAACCATGTATACTGAATGCCGACTGATTAATAAAATCTGAAAAGACAGTTTTGACCTCACATGGAGATTTTGTTGAGGGCATTTGGTAGGCCCCTTGAGCTGCAAACGAGATCTTCTACCGCACTGCACATTTGGCAGCGCGGATCCGACGGTGCAGCTTACGTTAGAATCCGTAAAAAGTAATGAGTCCAGATCCCGACGTAAGCTGCACCGTCGGATCCGCGCCGCCGAATATGCAGTGCGGTAGACGATCCTTACTCCTTGAGCTGTGCCTCCCAAGCCCGGCAGAAGGCATCCGGCGAGATCAACTCAAGAGCCCACGACGCCCAGTCCAAGGGCTTCTTCGTCATTTACCATCTGTTAGTATTAAACTTTCAATTAGTTCTCAAGGTTTTGCGGAATGTTTGTCTTTATTTTGGCAAAAAAAAAAAAGAAATTAATAATGAAAATTCTGCCTGCTGTGATTAATTATTTACTAGAAGAGAGCTTCGCTTTGCTTCGGCAGTAACTACTGAATTGTATAATTTATGATGTTGAGCTATTTGTATTTTTAATAATAGTAGAATTAAAAAAAAACATAATATTTTTTATTGTCTTTGATAATTTATCAGAAGCTAACAAGTTTTTATGAAAATTGAAATACATGTTAAAAATATTTTTGTATCTATTTTTGAAGTAGTTTTTAATATAATTAAAAATTCTATATGATTGTTAAAATAATAATTTTCAAGATATCCTATCCTTCACAGTGCCATGAGGATTTATTACATGATTATAAAAACATAAAAATATCTAAAATAACTCTTTAATAATAATACGGTTTTTCAGCAAATTATTAGTGAAATACAGAATGGTTTTCTCAGAGAAGATTAAAAATCAATCATAAAGAAAAGAATGATTTTTGAAAAGTGGAAAATGGATATCTCCATTGCTCTTGAAATGGAGTTGTAAGTAAAATAATATAACCGGTCAGTGGTCAAGAACCAGCCTTTGGTCTAGTGGCTAAGAGCAACGTTCTCCGTACGGGAGGTCGCAGGTTTAAAACCTGGATAGAGGTCTTTTATAGACATTTAAATTTGAGTGGCTTGACTCTCATCTTTATCTCAAAAAAAAATTGGTCATCTGCATTTCAATCTTTGAGTAAGGATAACTAAAAAAAAAAAAAAAATTTGAAGCTGTATGTATATTGATATAACGATCATTGCTCTTTTTTTATGATTTGATTGACATGGCCCAAATCATTCCCCCAAAAAAAAAAAAAAATTACTGTTGATATCACTGTAGCACCACGTCCAAGATTAAATAACTATAATAGGGATTTGTAAGGTTTTTAACTTATCGTGAGTTCCATGGTAAGTTCGTGTTTATGATGATAATGTAATTTTTTACATGGAATTTGCAACCTTCGAAATATAATATTGATGTTGCTTCAAGTGTTTCAAAAATTCGTGTAGTGAATTTAAAGGCTAATTTATAATTAATAGACTACTATTGATTCCGCAAGTCAAGCAGACAGGAGTAAACCCTTGGTCTTTACTCCTGATTCTTCTTAATTCCTGGAGAAATAATACAAGCATTTCATGTTCATCCGATTCAAGTTAACATTGTTTATTAATGACAATTTTACCAACAAGTCCGGAAAACTACGAAAATATTTTTCATCTTACTTAACTTAAAGCCTAACTATAATAAAAATAAAACATGCATGCTTAGATAAACATTTCTGAACCTGGAAGACTTGTATAATACAAAAAGAAATCTTGATACGTTATTGATGAAATTTTGAAATACAAAGAATGTTAGGAAGGAGGAAATTGCAAATCTTAATATACTTTAGGTGTAGATAATTTTGTGAGATAATGTTGTTGTAAATGTACTTGAAAATCAAATTAATCAGATTTGAAATTTGAGTATATATATTGCCACGTTATCCTCCAGCACTCGTTTCGAACATTATTAGTGACTGATTACTTTAGAGAGACGCTATATATCATTGCTTACATTTCATTCGTTATTTCATAATTGAGAGTCCTAAATAAAATTCCTTTAGCGGAGGGATATCGTTTTTTTAAAAAAAAAAAAAATCATGAAAAAATTCCTATTTTTTGGTCACTGAAATTGCAAAAAGAATTACAAATAATGTATTCAAAGTGACAAATTATAGAGATGGTAGTTCTTTTTCTTATTCCCCTTTCAATTGTGAAGTTTAATTCACCAATTTAAGATTGTCTTGTGGCTATTCCACAAAGTGTTCATGATATCATCATTTCTTAATGAGTAAGTACAGAAAATATTAAATGGGCAACAAGGGGGGGCTTCATCATGTGCAGCCTTCCGGGGCACAATCATGTGCATGAAAATTAAGAATCAGGCATCTACATGATGCAGCATGTGCAGCCAGGCAGGCTATGGAATATGGATATGTTCTTGCTCTTAAAATTAGAACTGATTGCATTTCATTAATCAATTGGATGCGTTTAACCACTTATTCATCACACTTGTAATTGGGTGTTTGTCTGATCTTTTATATTTCATGATTATTAGGTATCCAATGATTCTCAATATTTCTGACATCTAGAATAAGGGCATCATGCATGTCGTTTATAAAGGACAGAAAAAAAAATAATTAAGACAATGTTTTTGGTCACTAATATAGTGACAACTACTGAAGAGTTTAATTAACACAATTTATGCCTTAACTAATGCATTAGATGTTTATGACGAAGCATGAAATATCTTGACTTCTAATTAACATTATAATTCTCAGTACTTGGTAATCCAAGTAAATGAAGAATATTGCTTAATTGCAATTGATATTTTCTTCAATAGAACAATAACGTTTATACTTCAAAAGTCTCTAAGATATACTGATTTGAAATTTACTTAATTTGTCAAAAAAACTGGGTAAGAGACTATATTCATATGTTATATTAATTTGAGAGTCGATAAGATTCATTCAAGTACCATTGATGTGGTAGCAGTGAGCTAGCTAGCTGTAATACTGATTGCTGAATCTGACTGAGTGACTGTGACGTGCGTGCTCCAGTAGTCCCGTGCATGCATTTATTTATGATGAAAAAAATTTAATGAGAAACCATCATCTTAAATTATTGGCATGCAAAAGTAATATCTCTCATTTACAGCAATGACACGATAGACGATAACTGCAATTCCTCCAGCAGATCGATCTCTGCTCCGGAGAATCAGAGACTCAATACAGTGCACTCTATATATAAATAAATCGTCATCCTACTGAATCCGATTCAGGGGATGACACAGGGTTAGCCGGTTGTTAGGCAACCATGAAAATGTTATTATGATACTAATATTAATTAATATTCACCAATGTGAAAATTATTTCAATCTACCTTTGTACTCTTAACCCCTCCTTTTTTTAAATCTTTTTTGTAAAAAAAAAAAAATTTGCAGTTATCTGTCTAATACATGAAGGAAGAGATCAATATAATTGACCATCTTTATCTTGACAATAACAATATTTTTTAAAATATGTTATAAAACTTGTAGATTGATTATTTTTTAATTTCAAACAAATTTAAGTAATATATAGTCGTCCATTAACAGTTGTTAGAATTAAACACTATTAATCTATAGATTCAAACATGATCTATTAGATTTTCTTTATGTTTTTGAGATATTTGTATAATATTTGAATTTGCTTAATTCAAACAGTTGTTAGAATTAAGAATTATAACTATGTTTAGTCTCTAAGCATGTAGAAATTAAGAGTCGTCCATTAACAGTTTGGTAGGCTGAGATGTCCAGTAGCTGTAGCGGGCGGGCCATCGTTATACACCACAACATAGCCCATCAGACCAAAGGCCCTCTTCTCTATAGAATAGAGCAGCAGTAAGTAAATGTCCGAACCCTAGCTGCCAACTGCCATTCGTTAGTTATTCGTTCCTTCGGCTTCTCGCGCGCTCCCCTCAATCCTGATCGTGCGGTGCGGACTCCACTGCGGGAGCGACCGCGAAGGCGACTACGTAGAAGATGGAGGCCATGGAAGTTGAGGCGGGGTCAACAAGCGAGCCATCCTTGTCTCCGCCGTCGGCTTCAAAGAAGCTGGGGCTCAAGAATGCCATACAGACCAATTTCGGCGAAGACTATGTTTTCCAAATTGCTGCCAGGTACCTCCCTCCTCCTCCTTCTTCTGTAACGATTCCAATTCATTACTGTGGATCACTGATATCATTCTGAATGTGTGTGTGAATTACTGCTATATGAATGTCACCATTTGGGAATTTATATGTGAACTGTGTTATGGCCTATGGGTTTTCTCCTGACATCCATTTTTCCTTTTTATTTTTTTGATAAAAGTCAGGATATACCGGCCCTCGCGGTGTCTCTTTCCACAAACACAATAAAACTTTACTCTCCAGAGTCGGGGCAGTATTTTGGGGAGTTCAAGGGTCATTCCGATAGGATCCACGATATTTCCTTCTCTGCGCCTGCCTCGCCAAATGTTCTCTGCTCCTGCTCTTCTGACGGCACTGTCAGAGCCTGGGATGCAAGGAGCTTCAACCAGGTTCGATTCCAGCATCAAACTTTGTTATTATTGTGGCCTCGTATGGCATTGGTGCATACCCACCAGGAAGTGTTTGATTAAATGCCTGCACTCTGTACCTCCATTTATTATTTTGGGCTTGTCAATTATTTGATTGATGCAATGCAATCATCTTTGAGCGTCATATACTGAAGTTTGCCTAAGTTCTGGTATTCTAGCGGTTATCTGAAACTGTTACATCTTTACTTAACCCCCAGATTCCGATGTTATTCTGGATTTAGGTCTCCATGGTTAGAGTTGGTCCCTCACAGGAAGTCTTTAGCTTCAGTTTTGGAGGCACAGGCGGTAACCTTCTCGCCGCAGGTTCTAACACTCAGGTGTTTGGTTTAGCTTGTGTTATTCATTTTCTAATATCTTGTTTTTACCTTTTGGTCAATAATTTATATTTGACAGAAATAGCTATTGTAACTTGTCCCCTTCTTTCAGTTATTGTTGCTGCTCGTTAAAAGCTGTTTCTTTCTTACATCTTGAAGGTTCTTTTCTGGGACTGGCGAAATGGTAAGCAAGTTGCATGCTTGGACGAATCCCACATGGATGATGTTACTCATGTAGGTGTTAACACTATTCTGTTTATCTGAATTCTCTTGCCTACTTTGCATAACAGATGACGCATATTGCAGATTTTGTATGATGTATCAGGGATAACTCAGTACAGAATCAATTGAAATGATTCAAGTTGTATATTTGATATAGTCTAATTTGTTGTAGGTACAATTCGTACCGGGCCAACAAAACAAGCTAATTTCATCTTCAGTTGATGGGCTTTTGTGTCTTGTTGACACTGATGGAGAAATTAATGATGATAGCAGCTTATCATCGGTAATCACTCTTTTGTTGCTATTCTTTTTTTTTTTTTTTTCTTTAAACTCTTTTGATGTCTGCATATTATTTGTGTGATTATTTTGCTTTACAACAACAAAACAACAAATCCTTTAGTTTCAGTATGAATCATTTTGCTTTAATTATATTAAAATCCGCACACTTAAATGCTAGCAAAATTTTGGGGTGTTGTATATATAATTACCTTTTTTTAAGCATTTGGGATGGATAAAGTCATTATATATGATTCCACAGTTCCCAAGTCCCAACTTTAAACAGAAGTTTTGAGTTATAACATCCTTTCTGTTTGATTATAGGTTATGAATGTGGAAACATCTGTTGCCAAAGTAGGGTTCTTTGGAAATGAGAATCAGAAACTTTGGTGTTTAACTCATATTGAAACTCTAAGGTAAAGTAAACAGATCATAGCCCAGACTCTTTCTTTATATATTTTTTATCAACTAGACAAAATGTAGAAAAGATTTTAGGTTTATGTGACTATGGAGATGCGTGACTCTTACACTCTGTCCCTTATTTCAGCATTTGGGATTGGAAGGAAGGAAAAAGAGAAGTCAATTTCGAACAAGCTCGGTCTTTGGCTTCCTGTCGATGGAACATGGACGATGTATGTTATTTACAATTTTGGTTAGGATGGATCAAATGCAATATCTGGTACCAGACTGTCAGACCTTTGCTGTTGTAAACTGATACTAGTGATAGAAGTATTGGTTTTCATACTGTTTTGAACTCCTCCGGCAAATGTGATTAACCTGAGCTTGATTCCATAACTTTGTAGTAGTCAATGCAGAATTACAATTAATTGTGATTGTACCTATCCTCTTCATGTTTTGTAATTTTTGTCTTTTTACAGGTTGACTATTTTGTAGATTGCCACTATTCGTCTTTAGAAGATCGGCTGTGGTTGATTGGAGGCACCAGTTCTGGAACACTAGGTTATTTTCCTATAACTCAAAGTTGCAATGGAACAGCAATCGGTGCAGTAGAAGCAATCTTAGGAGGTGGACATAATGGAGTTGTCAGAAGTGTACTCCCAGCAACTGCTGATCAAACATCCAGGTATAAATATGCTGTTCGTTTGAAACCTTGATTGTTGTTACATGTGATGTCGTGATTCCTATTTGACTTTTACCTGAAAATTGGAGGAGGTACATTTCTGATTGTGAATAAATGAGCTAAGGGTTAGGTGTACCTGGATTTTTCTTTTAAACCTCGTATGGAACTTTCTGTTATAGACTTGACATCTCTTCAAGACTTATAAAAAGAAAATTTTCTTTAATTTTCCATTCTTTGTGTTTGGACACCAACTTAGCTGTCAAAATAGTAAATCTACTAGTCAAACTCAGTGGCATGTCGCTGCCCTTTAAATTGACTTTAACAACAGCTACAGAGGTTGTCAATTGTCATGGATGTGATATTCTAGATATTTAGGTAGTTTTAGTAGCAGTATCGTAGCTGTTTGTATTATCCGGTATTCGATTGAGGACAGTATAGGCAAGTATGTTTCTGTTATATCAAGTAACTTGGGCAAAAGCAGGGGCATATTTGGATGGACTGGAGGGGAAGATGGACGGCTTTGTTGCTGGCTGTCTGGTGAGTCGGATCAATTAGGAGGGAATCGATCATGGATTTCAAGCTCTCTTGTAATTAAACCTAAGAAACACAAGAATAATACAAGGCATCATCCTTACTGATCGATTATTGAATCTTTTTTTTTTAACTATTTTTAAATTATCTAGTTCTGGTTTTATGTTTTAATTCCTTGTTGTAACCTATTGGTACTTGTTGTGTACCAAGTAAGATATGGATTTGGAGAACTTGTAAATAACTGGTAGCCGGTTTGAGCGGTTCAAATTCAATTTTGTTTATTTTGAATTTTCAAGTGTATATGGAACTAGTTAAATATCTCCATCATAAAGCAAGAGGTCATGATGACAAGCAAGAGGTCAACCTAAATCATGATATAGACTTGTGATGGCAAAGGCTTGAGTTACAGATATCAGATGAACTGTACCATTGGTAGATTTAGATTCAGATTGGTAGTAGGGACCTAGCACAAAGCATTAATTTCATCATCTGAGCAAAAGATATCAGCACCAAGTCAGCAACTACATGGCCTAGATAAGGTTGTTAATTTCATCTATCAGTGGGACCTCTAGGGGTCTCTATTTTTCTATGCATAAATAAACTGCCAGTTTATAGAATTATAATTGATGCTTGGTGGGACTGTCAGTCTTGGATTTTGCTCTAGCTTTGTTAATCTATCAGTAACAGAATATTTTTACTTTATAGGAAAAAATAAAGGATGATACATATCACAATAGCTTGAGCCATGATCTGTTATGGATATGATGTTTTAATGTTTATCTTTATAAAAGCTATATTTTCAAGAAAAGAAAATATTAGTAACAGAATATTTTCACTGAAATTGACCTTCTTTATATAAAATATAGAAATTAAAAATCTAATGGTATCTTTTTACATTGGGGCTGATATACTCTTTAAGAATCCCTTATTTACCCCCAACAAGGTCCTAGAGCAAAGTGTGCTACCGCACGGAGCGAAGTGCAAAAGGTGTTGATACAAAATATACATATGATTTTACTAAATTAGTAAAGTGCTAAAAAAAAAAAAAATCAAATGAATTTGAAATTTCTATGTTTCTTAAAGTACAAACATTGTTTCCCTAAAAAAAATTACAAAGATTGAAATTCATCATTTTTTATAATTTTATGGGTGGGCCTATTGAAGTAAGCAAACATCTGTACTATAAGATGGAATAAGAAGAAAATATTATGACAAGTTTGAACGGCTTAGTTGAAAATTCTATTTGACCATCACTCACTTATTTATATATTTTATTCCAAATGTACTATACATTTATTCCCATTTTTTCCTCAATAAGAAGTCATCACATTCCATATTGCGACACACAAACACCACCTAGATAATACACAGAAGAATATTTGAACTCATTAATCAATAATTCTTCTCATTTTATTGTTCATTTTAATGAAATAAATTAAATCCTACACTAGTCACGTTGAATTATTTTATAAAAAAATATAAGTCTATTATTAATCTTGACACATAATAGTTTTCACATTGTATATTTCAGATCTCTAATATTTTTTCCACAGAACAGTTCCGTAAATTCTCATCCCATATCTTTCTAATCGAACAAGAAGACTAAACAAGAACAAACACAGCAAGGTTTCTTTCATAAATTCATTGTGATGAGAATTATATGAGACTAGGGCCGGCAGAAATATTTGTAACTCGTAACTCGGTTGAGTTCGATTCCATCTGAGTTCGAGTTCAGTTCAGTTTGAGTTCGAGTTTGATTTAGCTCAATTCGATTTTTTGTTAGCCCGAGTTCAATTTAGCTCAACTCGATTTTTTCTTAATTCGATTTGTAATAGCTCGATTATAGTAATTTGTACATATTTTGAATTACTTTGTCAAAATTGTTTGTAATAATATACCTATTTTATTAATTAATTAACAAAATATCCCTATTTTAATGTTTAATTAAGAAAATATAAATTTTTTAACCATAATTTTTTATAAAATCAGCAAAAATATAGATAATTAATTTATATTATTAAAGAATGATAAAAGAATATACTTATTTTAGATCTAATTATTAATGGTAATATAAAAAATAAATATCAAATTATAATAATTGAATTCGTATCAAAGTTTGGAGCTCGAATTCGGATCAGCTCGAGTTGGATTCAGATGCTGGTGGTTTTACATCAAATGGGATTCGTTTAGAGTGTAGAACACTGTAGACCATGAGAAATTCCACAGAGACAGAGTGCATTAGACAAATAGACCCGGTCTAGATTACGCATCCGGACTTCCCTTCCTTGATTCCTTGATATAAAGAGCAAAGGCGCCGCTGAGTGGCCTTTACCTAGCCCTTTAGGTCTCCCTCCCGACTCCTCAATGTATGTACATACAGATCCTCCTCTCCCACTCATCCCCAATTATTCTGTATCCCATTCCTGAATCTCGATCGCTCCCATCGGATTCTTGTATCTTCTCTCTTCTTCTCCGTTCGCTCGCTCGCTCGCTCGCTCCATCGATCCGGTTAGGGTTAGGCGCTATTTTGTGCTGTTTCTGTAGGTGCAGGAAACTCTCTGGGAGGAGGAGGACGACCGCGGATTGATTGATTCATTAGAGAGCAGAGCTAGGGTTTTGTGTTTTAGATCGGTGGGGAGAGAGGTAGGTGAGGTAGGGATAATGGACAAGAAGAAAGTCGCTGTGCCCCTCGTCTGCCATGGCCATTCCCGGCCCGTTGTCGATCTCTTCTACAGCCCCGTCACGCCCGATGGCTACTTCCTCATCAGTGCCAGCAAAGGTGAGGCAATTGAGGAATCTTGTATCTTCTTTGGAATTAGATTCCATCCGGTAATGTCCTGATTACAAATTTGGTCATGACTGGGTTAATTAGATGTTAACTTATAAATTCTGGAACAGTAATTGGTGTTCTGGTATTATTCTGGTTGGAAATTTGGTCATGATTGGGTTAATTGGATGTCAGCTTATCTATTGCTGCCTATCGGATGCACGTGATGTACAATTCTGGAACGGTAATTGGTGTTCTTGATGGTTGGGTTGATTTGTGGATTAGCCGTGCTGACAAATGTATGTCTGCAGTTGGTGATCTATATATTTGAGATGGGTTCTTGTATTCAAGATTGTTTTTTGATATGGGACCAGCTAATATATCTGTTGCTAATATGGGGAAAGATTGCTAGACAATGAATTAACTTAGTAGTCTTGGCAACATTTCTCTCATCAAATGATGAAATAAGATTGATAATTAGAAACCCTATTGTAATTAGATAGCTCACCAATCAAATTTTGTGTGATTTGAGTATTATGTCAATTAAGTTGGTTCAAATATAAATTCTTGATGAATGGTCAAACATGTATTGAGTGAGTCATCAATTTCTTAGGCATGGTATATAGGGTATATGTCTCCTGCGTATAACCTTGGATTCAGATTTAGACTCATTTTTATTGATTTCTGCAGCTTGTTAACATAGTTTGTTTTCAAGATGTTTTTATCAGCACATGTATATTTCTTGATATATTGTTGAACATGGTTTTATATGCGGTATGGTAATGGTCTGATATGAGCACTAAAATAAGGGGCAGAAATGTTGCATGATCATACCTGAAAACATATCCTCTATGACTATGAGAATTGTGATAAAGGGAAATTGTAGTGTTTACAGTTTGCATTATATATTGCTCACTCCTTGTTTTTGTGAAGCAAAATGTCTATTATTTCAGGATCTAATAAACATATTAACTCATTATTTTTATGATGTGAATTGCTACTCATTGCTAGATTCACACCCTATGCTAAGAAATGGGGAGACAGGAGACTGGATTGGGACATTTGAAGGCCACAAAGGTGCTGTTTGGAGCTGTTGTCTCGACACCCATGCTGTTCGTGCTGCCTCCGGCTCTGCTGATTTCTCTGTGTAAGTTGAGTATGGTGCCATAGTTTCTAATAAGATTTTGCACTCCTATGCCTGTACCAAATGGTATTAGCTTGGTTCATATGGAACTGTTTTCTTGTTAATGCTAATGCCAGTAGCAGTGGAGCGTGTGTGTGAGCATGGTGATCAAGTTATGTTTGTAGTGAACACAAAAAAATGTTATTGGATCCATGTATGAGGAGTCACATATTATACTTTACCAGAAAAAAATATATTATTTTAGTATTGTAAGATACTTTGGTATTTATATTGCACTGACTTTGGACATGATATAGTTTTCTGAACAATCATCTAACTGTTCCTGTTGATCTACTTATTTTTTAGTAAAATTTGGGATGCACTAACAGGAGACGAACTACACTCATTTGAGCACAAGCACATTGTTCGGGCCTGTGCCTTCTCTGAGGTATTCACCTACTTTTCTTTTTCAAATAAATTATGAATATCTTTGTTAATCTTTGTGGTATGTCCAGCACCCCAAAATTTGGACCATTAAATTTAGACTGTGTAAGCGACCATCATTCAGCACCATGGCCTGTAATTGTCTCTAGCTGCTGCTGTTGTGTTTAAAGCTTGAGCTTAATTGAGATTACCTTAGCATACAGCCATTTATTCAATTGTAAAAAAGCAATTGAATTGAGGAAAAAAGTTTCATGAGGTAAACAATGAAGCTGCACACAATCATTTGCTTGTTGGATATTTGTACGTGTTTGTCAGTACCAATCTGTCCCTTGTTGATATAATTAAAACAATCTCACATGATAATAGTTGCTTATTTCTAGTTTTATTTTATTTAATTTTAAGGTATGTTCTTTGTAATTTATAACACATGCAAGACCAGAACTGTCAATAAATGCATGTGTATTAATTATTTCTTTTTCCTGCTAGTTATGCTCTTGATACAGTTCTTCAGTTCTGGGAATAAGGACATTTAGGTCCAGGGTTAAAATTTTCCGGCTCTCTCACCGCCCTCTTCTGAGAAAATGGAAGAAAAGAAAAGCCTAGAAACAAAACAACAAAGAGCTCACAATGGATTCAAAGAAATTAGTTGCCAATAGTGTGAGCACCCTAAGCATTTACATTTTATTGTGTTACCTTTGCAGGATACACATCTACTATTAACAGGAGGATTTGAGAAGATATTGCGCATATATGATCTGAACCGCCCTGATGCAACCCCGAGGGAGATTGACAAGTCACCGGGATCTGTCAGGACAGTCGCTTGGCTTCATAGCGATCAAACCATCTTGAGTTCTTGCGGTGAGATGGGTGGTGTCAGGTCTGTATTTTGAGCTTAGACATCCTTCTTTCTTTTTAACACTTTAGTTTGAAACGGTGCCATACTTGTCTTAGTGGCATCAGTGAGTTGTTTTGTTATTTAAAGCAAGTAACCAGATAAACACCTGAGTTATTATTTGTTAAGTCAGCACAACTTCATTTAATGACTACCCTACCAGTACAGCCTTACCAATATAGGATCAATGTGACTTCTTGCACATATTGATGTATAGTGGGTTAGCAACAAATTTACATATGACAAGTACAATTGCAGCAAGAAAATTTGGAAAAAGGACATTAGTTGGGCCTTTGTTGTTAGTTGTTCTGCATGAAAGAAATAAAGGTTTACATTATACGTCTGCTCTACTAATTAATTCAGGACAGATGATAATGAAAGCCAAACAAGTATTAGTACAAAAGAAGCACAACACAAAAGTAACAAAGCATCTACATATTTCTGCAGAATGTGCCTTTCTGTCACATTATCCTGATTTCATGGTGTTTTAAACTATATTATCAATTGTCCAGCGTTATTTTCCACTCATTCCTTCCATATATTTGTCCATGTGATAGGTTGTGGGATGTGAGGAGTGGCAAAATTGTGCAAACATTAGAGACAAAGGCACCTGTTACAAGTGCTGAGGTCAGCCGAGATGGCCGTTATATCACCACTGCCGATGGATCATCTGTCAAATTCTGGGATGCAAACCAGTAAGTCTCCAGTTTAATCACACATTCTGCTTTGTTATATGAAAAGAATTGTGGTGCAATGTGATATAAAGAGCGGGCATCCTCATTTTCTTTAATGAAAGAATGAATATCATTATATTGTAATCTCCTCTAAATATCAAAGTACAGAATTATTTAGTATTTTTATATATTCTCTTTAATAGGTCTCAAAAGTCGGTAAGGTTATTCCAAATAGATTAATAACACTTGCATAGAGCCCTTACTGGATACAGTAAATGATCCATCCTCTTAATAGGTAGCACTAAAACTTGAACCTCCTGAGGAGATATGAACTGATTGAGAATATTTTTCATGCCTTAAAAGGGCTGGGAATGCTGAACTCATTTTGTTTTTTTATAGGATGGGGACACTTGTCTCATTGTGTTTGCTATTTTGATCTCTCTCTCTGTGCTTGTATTACAATTTTTGGAAAAATGAAACTTAATAATATTTTTCTGTTCGTAGCTTTGGATTGGTTAAGAGTTATGACATGCCATGCAATGTTGAGTCGGCATCTCTTGAGCCCAAGACTGGTAGCCGTTTTATTGCTGGAGGAGAAGACATGTGGGTACATCTCTTCGACTTCTTCACAGGGGAGGAGATTGGTATGTACACGATACTGAATTTAACATGTTCACTGCACAGTTGGGTGCATTTGGAGTTCTGGGCTGAATACCTGGAACATTACAAAATCTCTAATATTAGGGTTGGTTTAGAACAATACCCGCAAAGCAACTGGTGATGATCACGGAGTATTTTGGTTCGCCTCTCATGTGCATTTCCTTGTAGGCAAGCAAAGTGGAGACATCATATATCTTTATTCTAGTAATTTTATTTAGTTTCAAGGGATTAGGCATGTCTTTGGTTCAAGGTTTACAGCAATTAAAGTGGAGATTTCACACATAGGAGACCAGCACAAGACAATTTTCTTTTTACTCGATGCCGGATATAATTTTATACATAGTTATATATCTAAAGCTCCTTGTGCTTGGTATTAATTCAAAAACTCTTTTCTTTTGCGCAGCCTGTAACAAAGGTCACCATGGCCCGGTGCATTGTGTGCGCTTTTCTCCAGTTGGTGAGTCTTATTCTTCTGGATCAGAAGACGGAACTATCAGGATATGGCAGATGGGCCCCAGCTCTAATGAAGAACATGAGGCCGCAAATCAAAACAGTGACTCTAACCCCCATCCTGCTTCTAATGGAAGTACCACAGGGAAGGCTAAGGCTGGAGTAACTGAAATTTCACGGAAGGTCGAGGGTCTCCATGTCACAAAAGACGGCAATGGTGAGAGCTAAGGTGTTCTGTGACTTTGCTTGCTCTGTGTACAATACGGGGAAGAAGGTACTATTGTGCTTGTAGCCTTTTGAGTCTTGACGCTACCTTTGCTTGGCTTTCCTGTGCCATCTTGCTTTAGAGACCCCAAAGTAGTTTCCATTTTTTTTTTTTTTTTTTTTTTTTTTTTGTTGACCCGATGAAGAATTTCAATTGTTGAATTGTAAGCTTTTTGTTTAAGTACATTTTGCAGTATGTATGCTAAGAATATTATACTAGTCTGAGGTACCCAAGGGAAAAGGTGAAAGGACAATGGATGAAAGAAAAATATATAATAGTAAGCCAGGTTTTTCAAGTTAACGTGCTTTGTTGATTTGGTTTGTTGATTATACTCGTTAGTAAATAATAAAGATGCTTGGACAACTTGTCTTGTACAATTTCACAAGTTGGGCTAATTTATTGTGGCAAAATTTCGGCTGACTCGTGCAACTGGGCTGCTTAAGCTGTTTGTTTTATCATGTGGTGTGCAGATCCTACTCATGCTTATCTGTTTGACAATTCGGTCCCCAGTTTTCTTCTACTAGTTTACTGGTTTGGTTTAAATGTTACTTAAGTTCCAATTGAGCCCTATTGTTAACTCACTATTGTTCTGATTTTCAATCTTTATGCTTAGTAGCCTACGTCTTGGGTTTAGTTGGGTTCACTTCAGTTTTGTAATTAAGTTTTTCATTCAGATTTTAGTCAAGAAATAAATTTTGGTTGAAAAGCAAGAATAACATAAAAAGGGTATTTGGTAATTCGAAAATAAGTGGTGCTTTTCAAGATGTAAAACCCAGTGTATTGGAATACAAAATAATTAAAAGGTGTAATGTGAATATGTGATGTGCCCCAAGGCCAAGTCGATCAACAGGTACGGCAATATAAAACCTGTTAGGGTCCATTTGCTATTCAAATAGTTCAAAAACATACAAACAAGATAATTAAACTACTCTAATCAAACAAGCCATAAAAAGCAAATAAAAGAGAAAAAACTTATGAGATTTAATAGAGTTCAGCTTTTTTGTCTACTCTTGTGAGACTCTTAACCACCACCCAATGAGTTGCACTGATTCCACTAACAATAAGTCTCTTACGACTCTTGAACCTTCATCTACACTTAGACAGGAGAATAGTTGTACCTCTTTTGGATATATCATTGATAGATAAAATCCATTGATGCATCTCCAGAGATGTCTTTTTCAAAGGAAAACAAAGAAGCAACAGTGCAAAAACAAATTTTCATTAAAAATTTGAAACGGACTAGTCGATTATAGACACGATATGAAACAAGTAAAAGCCTTATAAAGCCAATCATTTTATTTTTACGGAATTATTTTACTTTTATGTAAATGAGTATGTCAAACATCTTGCATTCTTGCGTATGCTTAATTATCAAATAATTATGATTAGATTCATAATAGATATTCAAAAGAAAAAACTTCTTGGATTCACGCAACTTTTCCTCTCCTTTTATTTATTTATTTATTTTTTCTGACAGAAACTTGTGCATCATTTCACATGTAATAATATTAGACTTTACACTGCCTGCATTTTTTCTTTCAGGAAGTGGGTATTCAATTATTCATTGCATACCTCATTGCCTACTTGCCCAAAGTGAACCGGCAATTACTTTCCTAGTTTTCTTATTTTCGAGAGGTTGGCAATGGCTGCCAACAATTACTTTCTTAGTTTTCTTGTTTTGCCTTTTTCTCCCCCCATTTGACGTTATCATGCTTGCTCATTGAAGAAAACTTTTTCATGATGTCATCTTGCCGGGTCACGGCATTAATTCCCCAAGATTCAATGTCATGATTCATGATAAAAGTTTCCAACTTTTCATGGATTGAAACATGAGTGCTATAATAATCCCTGCCAATTTCGCATAATTGAATATGAGAAACATCTTGCGTCCATTAAAAAACTGTCTATACATCCATAAATGTATAAAAAATGTAACAAATAAATCTAATTTGGTAACATATATCTATATTATGTGGACGATAGATATTACTCATTGAATATCTCCTTAGAGTTTCTTGCGTCTATGATGACCTGAATTCTTGGTCTGTCATACACTCATACTTCATGAGCAATGTTTAGGCAAGCACTTTTCTTATGGACATAACAGACTAACAGTTTCAGACGTTGGTACCTTTCTAGTTCATGAAATTGTTGCACAAGTTTCAGGACTATAACTTACACTTTACGGATTTTTAGCCGCTGCCATAGTTTTGATGGCACGATGTGCCATAGTTTCTATGACAGTGGGACCCACAAAAAATAATCCCCTACAATCTACAAAATCTCAGCCGTCCACTTTGATATGAACCGTCTAGATTAAAACTATGGCACGTCGTGCTGTCACAATTATGGCAGCAGATTCTCACCCTACACTTTACTGGTAATATAACGGACACCACAATTGTGCATGCTTTTGGGCTTTTTTGCTATATTCAAAGTTCAAACTTCAAATTCTGATCATCTACGGTCACAAACTGTGTAACCAGATGCTACCTGTATGTATTGAACCATTGAAAGTTTGAAACGACAATGCTTTATTTCTCTAAGCAATATCCTCACATTTAACTATTAAGCATGCTATTAGAATTCAGAATTAGTGAAGTCTCTAGTCTTGAAAATTGAAATTTTAGTTTGCTGCAACCATTATATGTGTACTTTGGACATTGTAAAATCGATTAATATATAGGACTGCACTGTGATTTCAATTTGAGTTGGTGTGTAGAATAAGGAGCCTAAACTAAATTGAATTTCCTGAGAACATCTGACTGGTGCTTTTACCAAAAAGTACGGGGCTGGCAGGTAAAATGTTTGGTATATAGATAAAGACAAGGCAATAAAGATTAAAGAAATGTAGCCAGAGATGTGCAGTGAGTTCATGGAAAATCCAGTTTCATCTTTCAGTAAATATTATATAAATAATAATCAGCAGATGACATGCGGTCAAAAGAATTTACAGACACACCATTTAAAATCCACAGATGCCATTAAATTACAATGAATACACTGGTAAAAATCAAAACTGATGAAAACTACATAAAAAGACCATACCATACCGGCACTATATGAATTGAATCAATATAAATGTGCAGTAATTAATAGAGAAGATAAACAGCAGCTAGGTTGAGACCTCTGGGCCTACACTGATAAATACAGAACAGAATGATGATAAACAATAATTACCTCAGATGAGCCCAGGATTACTGAGTAAATAATGATCATGACCACAGCACTAATACCAGATCATAAGTTATCATCAACAAACAACCTAAGAAAAATCATCAACCCTAGAAACCCCAAATTTACCCAGTTAATTAAATTCAAACACATTGATGCCCTGAAATTAACATGACAACCAACAAAACTGGATCAATTTTAATTCAGTTTCGCAACCCTCGGCACCTCGACTGGGAACCTGTCAATCTCATCCATCCACGGGTTCTGTTCCTTTGCCGGGTTAACAGTTTTTAAAGCCTTCCATACCGCACTGTTACACTTGAACCCGGACCCGAAAGCAATCTGCCAGATCCTGTCCCTCTTCCTGATCCTCCCCTTGCCCTCGGTATATGCCAACTCGTACCAGAGAGAGCTGCTAGAGGTGTTTCCAAACCTGTATAAGGTCATGCGAGAAGGCTCCATGTGCCACTCGGAAAGCTCCAAGTTCTTCTCCAATTCATCGAGCACTGCCCTCCCTCCGGCATGGATGCAGAAGTGCTCGAAAGCGAGTTTAAAATCGGGGATGTATGGCTTGATCTTCATCTTGAACAACTTCTTACCAATCAGTGTGGCCAAAAACAGTAACTGTTCGGAGATTGGTAAAACCAGTGGACCCAAAGTGGTGATGTTCGTCTTCAATGCATCAGCAGCGACCACCATGAGGTCTTTCGAGAGAGACACACCGATTTTGCCTTCGGTATCCTCCTCTTGGGTCACACAACCGAAGCACTTGTCGTCGGCACCCTTGTGGGTACGTACTGTGTGTACCAGCTCATACTTGGACCGGAAACGGTCAGATCGCTTGTTCGACAGAAGGATAGCGGCACCACCCATTCTAAACAAGCAATTCGAGACGAGCATTGACCGGTTGTTGCCAAAGTACCAGTTCAGAGTAATGTTCTCCATGCTTATAACAAGAGCATAGGAATTCGGGTGTACTTGTAGGAGATCCTTCGCGAGGTCAATCGAGAGGAGCCCGGCACTGCAGCCCATTCCACCGAGGTTGTAGCTTACAATATTACCACGTAATTTGTAGTGATTCACAACCATGGCAGAAAGGGAAGGTGTCGGGTTGAACAGACTGCAGTTAACAACCAAGATACCAATATCCTTCGGCTTTATGCCGGTCTTGGCCAGCAGTTCATCAATGGCACCGAACATAACAGTGCATGCCTCCTTTCTGGCCTCGGCCATGCACGGGTTGGGAGGGATGTTGAGCACTGCCTCCGGCAGGTAGGTATCTTCGCCAAGGCCGGATCTTTCCAGAATTTTCTTCTGGAATTCAAGATTCTCTTGTGTGAACGAGCCCGTCAGAGAGGAACGGTGCATGAAGGTCTGGCGGGTACACTTCCTCTCCAGTTCGGGCTTGTAGCATGCAAAGTTAACGAGGTACACGGGTCGGGGACGGGTGAGGAAGTAAAGAGTGCAGAGAAAGACGAGGAGCGAGAGGCAGATGAGGAGGTTGACCTGGAGGTGAGCCCAGAGGGAGACGAGGTCGTCGAACGAGAGGGTCGAGATGTGTACCGCCACCAAGGCAATCAAGGGGCAGAGGAGGAGGTACATGAAATGGGTTATCAGGTAGTGGTACCCAAGTTTGACATACTTGAGCCGAACCGATTGCTGGAAGTCGGGCAAGCGAGTCCGGGTTGACCGAGCACCGGCTTCAGACGCATTCACAGGTTGCTCCCGGCCCGGATTCACCGTGTTGGCCTCAGCGGCGGGCTGTCTCTCCTCAGCCATTTGACAAATCTGATCTGAAATCAACAAATGAAACAATTGAATCAGGATTTATACAAACCAAAATCAAAGTGCCAGTAAATTAAGCCAAGATCTGGTCTTTTAAAATCACCAAACAGATTTGCAAAAACGCCTGTTCCGAAATCAATTGAAAACAAATAAAATAGAATGTCCATTTCTTATGAAATCAAAATCACATCACAGATTAAGCAACAAAATGCAAATGCAGCAGTACCCAAATTCTCTCCGATCACAAAGTACCGCCCAACGGAAGAAAGCACCAAACTTGAATACAAAAAAATCCCAAAAACCCAACTTTATTTCCTTAAAAAAAAAAAAAAAAACTAACTAAAGAAATAAACAAAACAAAAAAAAAAGATATACCTTGAATGTTGGTTCCTGGTGCTGAGGAATGCACGGAGCTCAAGTGAAGGATAGAGAGACGGAGAGCCGCAGGAAATTAAAGAGGCTAAAAATAAGTAGTAGTCGCCTCCCTCTCCTCTCCTCTCCTCTCCCTCCTCTCCTCTCTTGGCACAGACCCAACACAACTAAGCAGCACCTGCCTGTCTGGAAAGAGAGAGCAATTGTAGCTAAATACAGAGAGGATGCAAATATGCAAATGCAACGGTGTATTTATTTATTCAAAGAGAAGAGAGAATTATTGAATTAAAAAAAAGAAAAGGGAAGGCCGCATCATCATCATCTAGAAACGTTGAAACTCCGAGTTTAAATCTCCATCCGACGGCTCTCGTTTATCCAGCCTTTTATTTCCTTTCCCGGAAACTTCCCACACGTAAAAAGTTGACGACTATCTACGCACGACATTTTGTGTCGATGTCATGAATGTAAAAACAATGTAACATGGTCGTAGAGTGTGGTTTGAAATATGACAAATTAAGTGACAGGATTCGGTCACATGAGAGACGGACAGAGATAGAGAGAGAGGCGGCCTTTGACTGGAATTTAATGTCTCCCAGGAAGCCCAATTTCCCAAAGGAAGCTAGGAACCCAGTTTTCCGAGGAGACCGAGAGTGCCTGCATAATGCATTCAACGGTTCCCAGTCTGTTCACTTCTTCGACCGTTCTTTTAGAAGAAGCCTATGTACTACTCGGCGAGTTGCAATCATCTTTTTTGGAGTTTTGCAGGAAATTCACTCCAATTTTCCAACCTTCCTTGTCCGTCTCCTTTAAGTTTTCTTACAGGAGTTACAATGGATTAAGATTTAAGAATTTTTTGGAGTTTTGTGTAAGAAAGAAATTCAACTCAATTTTTCCAACCTTCATTGTCTCGTTTAAGTTTTTTTTTTTTTTTTTTTCAAGAAGATTTTGATTATGGGTTGCTTGAAAAATCTTTGGATTTTCAGTTCATGATGTGGATTTTGACACTAGCTTTTTTTGCGTATATACCATATATGATCCATAATTACATATCACATATTCAAGTATCATTTTCATTCCATCAGAATTGTATATGATGGAAGGAATTAGTTCACATCACATAAATACGTTACGAAAGTTAATTTCTTCTCGAAATAAAACGACTAGTAATGCTCAAATTTTGCACAAATAAATGTTGGTCTCACAAACATCTCTCTAGAAATCAAGACAAGTCATTAAGTCAACAATACATGACACGTTACACAAACACAAAATGAAATGCGGCAAATATATACATCAACACTGACGTCAACCATAAATTATTATTAGTTTATTATTACCATAAAAAATAATTTTTAGAATTAATAAACCGTTTGATTTCAACAGTGTTTGTGAGCATAAAATGGCCAGCTGTTTCAGTGAAATTATTACATGCTACAGCGGAGACGCACTTTGAGGAAAAAAAAATACTTATAAAATGTCATTTAATTTTCCCATTCTTTAATTCATTTTCTGTCACATATTTTATTCGTATATTGATCATATTAAATACAATAATATTCTGGTACGTCACAGATGTTCCAAATTTAATTTATGTACGAAAACCCGACTATGCTGCCGAGTGCCGACTGCACTTCAATTTTACAATTTCATTTTTATTTATACAGAAGTCCACCGAAATATATGTATATATAGCACCATGATTTTGAATTTCATCATCCTTTTCTAAGAACAAAAAAAAAAAAAGAAAAAAATTGAAGTATCATGACTTGACATTTTTGTGGTTGAGATTAGGTTACCAGTTACCCCAAAATTATGATGATGATGATGATTATGAAGCTTCGTTGGTAGCTGGAAGAAGTTTGGAACTAAATTGACCAATTGACCCAGAAATTAGAATTCCTCCGTTGAAAACTGGTCAACACAGACTGCACTGATAATTATTGATTACACATTATCCATCTCATTTATTATCTTCCTGACTATTAATTATCATCATTATGCACTGTTTTATACTCTAATTAAATCCGGTAATACGTACTGTGTTGAAAAGAGGTGTCTTTGTCAATCCAAATTTCTCCTCAACCAAGAAACATATTTAAAAGCAGAATGTCTATGACTTGATTACATTACGGCTATAGTAATATGACTGACTAATTTACTAACATTCACATTGCAACTTCCAGTATTATTTTTTCAAGATAATTAAACTTAGTGAGCTACCATGCATGAGTTCTTTACTAAAACACCCATAAATTATTGGTTTTGAAAAATAGCGGGTCCCAAGCGATCTTCAAAGTATTATATTTTTTTTTATTTTGCCCGGATAATAAGTTATCTTTTGCGTTGAAATGTTGAATATATTATAATATAATATACAAGGGCATGACATGAAGAGAGTTTAGAGGTCACAAGAAATTAAAGTCTCTAATCTTCATTTTGACGCTGCATTAGTTGGTGGCACGCATATATAATATTTATGCTCTTTCATGCATTTTATGTGAGGAATGCATTGATTGGAATGTTCTTACCTGCAAAATTTTTATGTTATTTTTATAATCTGTCATGCTTTTAGTAGGTGGGTCTTGGTAAAATCTGAGTCTTCGCCAGCACCAACTCTGTGCTCATTATCTTTAAATACTAAGTTTAATATCAAGTAATTAAATGTTAATGGCAGTATGATTTTTTTTAATAAAGATGAGGGTTAAGTCACTCAAATTTAAAGGACAGTATGATTTTGTAATGTATATATTTCATACATTGGTCATGTCTCGTTAGCCGTTACATTAATTTAGAATAGTACGTCTGAAATTTAATTCTTGATTAATTTGAACCGTTCTGATCTGAATGCACGATTATTGATGTATGAATCTGACGGTTATTTGTGATTTACCGAAGAGATATATATGCTTACAACTCTTCGTGCGATTATTTGTGATTTTGTGGACAGGCGAAACTTTTTTTTCTTTGTTTTTTTTTTGGGTTTTGGTGGAACAACTTCTTCCTTAATTTGGCCGTGCAACTGTTTCTGTTCTAACATGTCAATGACCATTAATTTGCATGTAATTAAGTGTGAAAAATTAAGGAGATAACTGAAGTCTGAAGAAGTGATGTCACTCTAATTAATTAATTAATTATTATTATTTTCTCAAGAGAAACCCGTAGGCAATGACGTACGCAATGTCACTCTGAAATCTGAATTGAATGCCTTGGACAACAAAATTTGTGAATCATCTATCAAGGGTCAACTATTTTTTCTATTCAATTCAATTTATACATTTTATTTTATCCTTTTCTAATAGCTAGCTCGATCGGATTTGTGCTGTTGAAATTGTTTTAGCTAGCTAGCAGATTTTAATTGTAGTGAAGGAAGCTCATAAAATAAATAAATAAATAAATTTTGAACAGTACAATACGTACGATGCACATGTTCATTTATCTGTTCTGCCTATATATTTTGCTTAATTATTATTCATATCCTTTTCAAGTGCATTGAATATAAGAACCGCCGTACCGGTCAACTGTGACATGTACGTGATAACGTGAACGAATAGGAATGAACAAGGAAGTAGCCTACACAAACTCAAATGATCAAGTCTAAACAGTTGCGTATTCAAACAAAAAGAAGAACGTACATATATATGGATATAGGATTGGTATCCGCTGCCGTAGTTTGTGATGACACTGGGTGTCATAATCTTTATGACAGCGAGATCCACAAAAAACAATTTCCTCCAATTCATAAAATCTCAGCCGTCTAAATTAATCTCAACCGTCTAGATTAAAACTATGGCACCCGGTGTCATCACAAGTATGGCAGCCGATTCTGATCCTATGGATATACATATAGTTGGTTGGTTCTCATATTGTAAATTTGTAACCTGTACTTGGCTTGATGCCGATATATATAATATAGGGTATATCAAGGACATGGAGACCAATTAATATTGACCGCAATTGAAACATGGAGACCAGAGATGATTAATAGGGTGCCAGAATCTAATTAGTACTTCATATATCTCTCGTCCTCATTCAAGTTACCATCTTGCTTATAATTTTTTTCTTTTTTTTTTATGTTCTGTTGTTACCACAAATTAAGCTGATTTATTCTCTCAAGTTCTTTTAATGAGCTAACTAAATAAATATATTTTTTAGAGAAAAAAAATATATTGCAAGGAAATATAAAGTGTGGGTCCAACTCTAATTAATGCAAGATCCTTAATTTTTTTTAGATAAAGATGTGAGTTAAGCCACTCAAATTTAAATGTCTATAAAAGATTTCCATCCGGATTTCGAACTCGCGATCTCCCACACAGAAAGTATTGTCCCTAATTAGTCACTAAACCAGAACCTGGTTCTGATTCTGAAATTTTGAAGATAAATCGAAAACACCTAGTCACAATCGCACGGTCCAGCTGCACGTGATCACTTAATAACATAATTTTTGGCAACAAAGGAAATTGCAGAGTTTTTTCTATAGATGAATGTAGCCTTTACTAAAATAAAAGAAATGAAAATGAAAAAAACATTCTGGGTCTTAGACTTAACTCCAAGCAAAATCTGAGTTCTTGTGGGGACGAAATACATCTGGGTGGGTCCTTAATTTACGAACCTTTTTTTTGGGCGGGGAGCGGGTGGGGGGTAATTAATTGGTCCTTTACCAACTCATAAATTATGCGAGCATTCGATAATGCTATGTCGTTAAAGTTAAATAAACACAGTATAAATATATAAGTGATCACGTGCTATAGTTCAAAGTTGTTCGTACTACAACTTCATAATTATAATTTTAAAATTCAATTGATCGATCCAAATATCTCAATACGATCTCTATATATAAATGTCATTGTAGATCAAACTTTGTGATCGAGTGGCATGTCTTGTCATGAACCGCTCGTTTCCATTAATATTTTGCAATCAGAAGGTTCAACTAATTGAAAATTTAATCTTTTCATATATGCTTTTTCACAAGCAAGGTTGAACAAATAATTTAAGAGGAGGGATCAAATAACATGTTTTTGGTGACCGATCGGTGACCGTGAAATTAAATCTTAAATAACTACATTTTAAATTCTTAAATAACAAAACTAATTGATAGAATATGTTGTATATATCATATTTTATGTGTATACAAAAAATTATATCATTTTGATTTTATTTACATGTGCATCAACCCTTAACAAAAGTCAACGGTTTAAGTTTTATAATTTTTTCTCTACTCTTGATGACTATCAAAACAATGTTAAAACTTTACCATTTTTTATGTATATGTTGTTAAGATAATATAGAATACATCTAACGTTTAGATTTTTCAATTTATGCATAAATAAAAAAATGGTCACCATGGGCAATATTGCCCATGGTTATTGGATCCCTCCTCATAATTTAATGTGGTAAAGTATTAATGAATAAGAATAAAATTAAGAATTTAAATATTTTACTCCAACGATATCATGATATTAATTTTTTTTAGTCGCGACTATAAATAAATATTATCCAATATATATCAAATTTTATCTGTAACATGTAAAATAACTTAGGTGTGATCATGAGCCACATCCATAATTTAAAATTTTAAATATGAATAGCATATGATACTAATGCTAACTTGTGACTTGTCATTTAGTATTTAATGGGCAAATTAATCGCTAGAGCAAATTAAGTGCATGTCTCATAGACAATTACAGAACATGTTTTCTTCAAATAGTTGAATTAATAAACAGCGAATTAATCAGAATTATTATTAGTGTTGTACTGGAGTCTTAATTAACTCTCCGGCTCTCATGCATAGGCATAGCAAGCAAATGGATGAACTGTCTTCTCACATGACCCATGTGAGCTTGTCTTCGTCTCTTTTGCCTGTGCAAGTCTGGTTTTGGGGTCTCCTTTTTATCAACTTTTGTATTACGGGACCAAACAGAATTGTGCTGCATATTAATTATCAACAACTTTTTAAAATTTATTTTTTGAAATTCCGTTGTGAGACATCAGTTGATAGTTATGACATTTTTATAAAAAAATGATGTGAATATGTTTTGACTTTGACAAATCTCAGGCCAGGGATGCAAAAATTCAAAATCATACGGGATTAACATTTAAAAATATCAAATGTGGTTCGCACTTAATATATTCTGAGATATCCATAATTACTCTAATCCTATACCATTTCACAATTGCGCTACAGTATTCCGTCCCATAAGATCTACAGTGTTTTTTTTCAAATTAATTTTTTTTTTTTACGTTTTCCTTTTTCCTAATGCGCGGAGACGGATATTGTTTCGCTACAGTATCATCCCATCAGATCTACAGTTTTTTTTTTACAAGTTTTTTTAAAATTTTTTTTTTTTACATTTTTCTTTTAAAAAATTTTGATTAAATTTTCTTTATTTTTGTAGATTTTTTATAATTTTTTTATTTCTTTTATTTTAAGATTTTTTTACTTTTATTTTTTTATAATTTTTTAAAGTTGTTTTATTTTTTTGTTTTTACATTTTTAATATATTTTTTGTTTTCTACAATTTTTTTTATTTTGTTCTTATTTTTTATTTTTTTTCCATATTTTTCTTTCATTTTTTCCCATTTATTTTTTTAATGTTTTTTCCTTCTTTTGTTTATTTATTTTTTTAATTTTTTTAATTAATTCGGGAATTGTCTCGTTACAGTTATTGTCAAACTAGCCGGTATGCGCGCTCCGTGGCGCTTAATTGAATATTTTTTGTCATTACTGGTCTATTAATATTGACTCATATGGAAATGTTGATTGGGATATATAATGTTAAAAATTTAGATTTGTAGTTTATATCCTTATGTTTAGAATATTAAGACCACCCAATGTATTAGGTTATGACATCAAGACTACCCAATTTAAATGAGTAAGATACAAAATTAGACAACTCGAGAAGATTTTTTTAATTATGAAATTTTTTAAAGAAAAAGGCGATAACCATTTTTCTGAAAAAAGGGAAAAAATTAATGTAGATGATTTGGCCTGCATAAAAAAAAAAGAAAAAAAGAATTGCAAAAAAAAAAATATTTTGGTAAAAAAAATATTTGTAAAAAATATATATATATCCTTATGTTTGGAATATCAAGACCACCCAATTTATTACAGCATGACATAATAAAAAAGAAAAAAAATTGTAAAAAAAAAGGCAATAACCATTTTTTTTAAAAAGGAAACAAAATTTACTGTAGCTGATTTGACAGTTAGTGTACCAAAAAAAAGGGTTTAAAAAAACTCTTGAAAAATTTTTTTTGTAAGAAAATAAAAGTTCTAAAAAAAATATTTTGTTGAAAGAAAAAAATTTTTGGAAAAAAACGTAAAAAAGAAAGAAACAAAAAGGTAAAAAAATATATTTAAAAAAAATTTTGGGGAAAAGAAAGTTTATAAAAAAGAAAGGAAAAAAATTGTAGGAAAAAACAATTATTGGGAAAAAAAAAGTACAAAACATTATAAAAAACGAAAAAATGTATAAAAAAATAAAAAACAATTACAAAATTTTTTAAAAATATTTTATTGGGAAAAAGAAAATTTTCGAAAAAAATTAAAAAAATTTAGAAAAATTAAAAAAAGAAAAAGAATTTAAAAAAATTAAAAAAATTGAAAAAGGGGAAAAATTAAAAATCCAAAAAATAAAGTCCAAAAAAAAAAAACACTGTATATCCGACAAGACGGATACTGTAGCGCAGTAGTGGCGACAGTATAAGATTAGAGCAACTGTGGATTAGATAAAATATTTTCTATTGAGTATTTTTCTTTTTTTCTTAATTTGCTGATTCAAGAAAAAAAATATATTATCGGGTTGTATTTGACTTTTTGTGCCTTGCTCATTTAAATTTGGTAGTCTTCATGTCATGAGCTAATACATTGGGTGGTCTTGATATTCTAAACATAAGGATATTTACTACAAATCTAACTTTTTCGTGTTATATATTCGAATCAATATTTTCATATGAGTTAATATTAATAGACCAGCGGTGACAAAAAATATTTAGTTAAGCACGGCGGAACGCGCACTTTTGCTAGTATTTTGAAACCCTCAGAATTTTAAATTTATAAAAAATCGAACTTCCAATAAGAATTTTAAATTTATTGAATATTTAAAAGTCATATTGGCGGCTCGTCGATGTCCCGCTAGCTAGCTTTAATTACATATTCAATTGATTTTGCTGTATAACTAATAGAAAAGTTTAGAAATATAGTTCATGAGATTACAGATTGTTTGTGTATAAATTTTATTTGGTAAGTAATCTCAAATAAAATAAAAAAACTTAAAAATACATGTTCTTTAAATTCTAAATTAGCAATTTTGGAGTGACAAATTTTTATGCAAGTGTTTGAAAATATGAACTGATTGCAACGTAGTTTACTTTATGTGCTTAAAATTTGATGAATTCTGTATAACCCGCAATTCCTGTATTTTAACTTCCCAAATCCCAATTCTTCTGTATGACAAATTTCTTTTCCCAGTTGATATTCCAGTCAAGAAGATGAACTCATCAGCACTTGAAGAAGAAGAATAGTGTGCAAATTTAATACTTCATTATGACATAATTAGCTTATTAATGGAAAAAGGGGGGGACGTAAGAGCCTCTTCCTGGTTTCAAAAAAAATAATTAGCTTATTTGCAAATTGTAAATTGCATGTTATAACTTGCAAGTTTGCTTACATATTATGACTTACTGGCCTATTTGCAAACTGTAAATAAAAAGGCCCAATAATTTCCTGGCCCCTTATTTACTTCCAGCCCAATATAATTTCAGTACAAATTCATTCAAACGGACCAATTGGTACTAATTCCCGGCCTCTTACCCAATTCAAACGCCACATTTTATAAAGTCCAATTTGACCCCATATTAGCCCAAATCTTTGAAACTCTGACTGTAATACTTCTCGAGTATGCAACACTTGCAGGGATATGGGACAAATCACATTTGTAAATATTTTTACAGCAACTCACCGGTTGCAAATGCAAGAAAATGTTGAGGAAAATGCATCGGAGTTTATAATATCAACTAGTTCAAGCATCCTACAATGAAAAAAAAAAAGGAAAAGTAGAAATTTTCCATATAACAAAGTTTCATCTACTGGCAATTTTCAGTCCCTTGATGCATGCATGATACTCTCTATCATCTGTGAGGCATTGTTGTATGATGATCCTCCCTCTTCCATCGCCTTTTTCGCCTTCGCTGCCATCTCTGTGATCTTCTTCCGAATTTCCTTCGCCTCTTCCTCGTCCCCCATCAATTTCAAAACTGCATGTTTTATGTCATCTTTGTTAACAAGAATGGTGTCGTCGTCTCCTGCTGGAAACCAGATCGGTGTTTGGATGCCTAACGACACTCCCAGACCCAATACATCGACTACAAGTTTTTCATTAGTGAATTGGTCTGAGAAGTGAGGCCAAGTGATCATTGGTACACCCGATGATATGGATTCCAATACGGAGTTCCAGCCGCAGTGCGTCAAAAATGCACCAACTGAAGGATGTCAAAGGATTGCCAGTTGCGGTGCCCACCCTCTTAATATGAGTCCATTTTGTTTGACCTTCTCTTCTGACCATTGTGTTAACCATTTGTCGAATTCCGGCATGATTTCTGGCTCCTTTAGTACCCATAAAAACGGTTTGTCTGTGGCTGCCAAGCCGAGCCCCAACTCCATTAGTTGTAAACTGCTTTTACGGGCAATGGAACCAAAACTAACATACACAACCGATTTTGGTTCACGTGCATCGAGCCAATTTAGCACTATTTCATGCTTCTCGGCCCCTAATTTGTTTCCTCTTACAGATTTGGAATGCTCATCCTTGTTGTATAAATTGAGGGGTCCGATGGTCCAAACCTTCTTTCCCAGCTCTTTCTCATATAACTCAATGAACTGTCTTTCTAAGTCTTCAAAGGTATTGAGTATTATCGCATCTGCCGCTTTCTCTGACTCGAATACATCATCGCGCATCTTCTCCCAGCCAGGTGCATTGAAGAACCCGGGCCCGTTTGCTTTATTAAACCGTAGTGTAAGAGGCATATTTGGTACCACAAACTGCTCAGTATAATCGGTTATATGATGAAGTATCTTGTGTTTACTTGTTATGTGATCACATAAAGCAAATAAACATGACGGTCCATGGAACACAAGCCTCGGGATAGCTAATTTTTGCGCAATCTCAACTGTCCAAGGATTGCATCCATCTGATATCATGCAACTAGGAGGGATGTGGTGACACTGGAGGTATTGCTCTAAGGGTTCTCTTAACAGCTCCAAAGCTTCAAAAAAGGATAAGAAATGGTCGCTCTCAATTAGGTCGGCATTTTCATACCCCTCAGGGAGCCCAATTTGAGCACAAGGAAATTTCAGCTCTACAAGTTGGATGCTGAGGTTGGATTCAATAAAACGTTGTGCAAGGGGCCGTATATGGGCAGCATTGGCCGGGGTAGTTATGAAGCTGACATGGGCACCTTTTTCGGCCAAGAGGCATGCCAGGTCGGTCGTGGGGATGATGTGTCCTTGTGCCACTAGAGGGACCAATACAAAGTGAGCCATTTTTCCATTGATGATGATAGGAGTCATTGAAAATTTGAAGAGGTTCAGTGTTGTTCTATGAATGCAAAGTATGCTGGCAAGTTGTGTTTGTGTGAGTTGAAATGTGATAATACGGTTAGCTGCTACATAGCTTGTATTTAACAACGAACCAATCGACACAACTGGACGATTTTTCTTTTCTTTTTTTTTTTTAAAAAAAGATCAATATTCCTTGGAATTTGTTTCACAAAAACTGATCGACACGACATCCCCAGAAATAATTGCCAAGCAAAAAAATAAAAAGAAAAAGGAACCAACCAAATTTGGAGGGACTTTAGAGAGAGATATTTGGACGCCAAATTTGCAATTATTTGAGAAAAAAAAACTTTTGTAGTGCTTGGTATATACAGTCTCTAGGAAGGTGATCAGATAGAGACGTTTTGTTTCTTGGTAAAAACATACTGTTGTCGTTCTTTTATGACATATTAAAAATGCAATACGTCAAACACATGTATAAGCTGTCAAGCTGAAGGCTGATTACTTTTCAAATTATCTTCTGCAACTTGTTTGCATTTCTTTGGCAGTGCTTGGTATATCTCATTCGTATATAATTATATATATATAGAGCAACTTTTGAAGATCATGAAGTATATCTAGTATCTAGCTGCATACATACTACATAGTAATTGAGAGATACAAATATATACCTTATCTATGTTTCAGACTAAGTTATTGGATCACATAGTCGATGATCATCCATCTGTTTGAACTGTTAGTTGAGAGCTATCACAAATGTCTTCATCACACTCTTTGTTGTTTTAACCAACTTTAACGGTTCATATTGCAAGGCTGAATTTTCCTTCCCATTTTGGAATATTCCTTTGTCTCTCTATTGGAAAATTGAGCTTGTTTTAGAATGTTCAATGGAATGAAATGATTTTTTACTGGTTTGTCATTTATTGAGTCACATATCTCTTCTCTTGGACCTTTCTTTCTTTTTTTTTCCTGGGCAATTAACTGCAAAGAATCAACCCGTTCCGTTTGGTCCGCCAGAATAAATATTCCGAACGAATTGATTTTAGAAGAAAACTGCAGAAAGAGAGAGTTTTGGAGTTACCAGAAAACTTACAGAAGCGCCAAGAATGAAACTTTTCATATGATTCTATATTTCTCTCATGATAGTTTTGAGACGCCTATATTTTTTCTTGAAACAACTTGAATATTTGGTAGTAAGGTACTGTTATGAGGTTTCAGGTTTTGATCTCTGATACCAAAAATCAAGTTAGTCTGCTGTAACAAGCATGAACTAATTTCACTGATAACGATTACACTTGCTGATACATATAAGCTCCAGCATGCAAACTACAGTCTATACATATCGCTTATGTAGGTAGAGTAAGGTGTTATTCTTCATTCTGGTTGTACATTTAAATTGATGTTTGTTTGCTGCCATTTCTTGCTAATAACAAGAGACATATAAATTTGAATTGAGGCCTGTTTGCAATTGTTTATGTGCTACACGCAGGTAGACAATAGGAAGTTATATCTGGAAAAATAAATAACAACTTAGGTATGATGATGGCCCCAAAAGGTAGTCCAGTTCAATGCCAAAAAATTTCTTAAAAATTAGAGATGTACTAAATCATTTTGAATATTATCTTTGCATGTAATGATGTTGACTCTTAAACAATAAAATATTTTGCATCATTTAATACAAATTACTGCAATTCACAAGATTTTATTTTAAAAGATTTACTTAAAAAGAACATAAATCACAATCTGTAGATGTTTAAATATGCTTTTGAGTTAAGCTTACCAAAGAGCTCGGCAAGCTTAACTCACATTAACCTCACTCAAAATTTAAAATAAATTGTCGTAATTATGAAAAAGGGAACCGAAACATAGATAGATACAGTGACGTCCTTACCCCTTCTGCAGCGTGAAGTTCTTACCCCTTCTGCAGCGGGAGTTGACATTTCTTCATCTTCCAGACTTCCACCCAGTTTTCGACTGATTAACTACTGGTCAAGTCTGAGATGATCCACCTGTCTTACAGTATCCTTACCGCTTCTGCAATGGGAGTTTGAAATTTCTTCATCTTCCACCCAGATTTCGACTGATTGACTACTGGTCAAGACTAAGCTGGAGACGAACGGGATAAACACGATCAGAAGTTTGCAGTTGCAGCTGATAAAATATACATGGAAGAAGAGGAATAGAAGAACTTCTCAGCCACCAACGACATTATCGGAATACATACAAAATGACGTAATAATTGGAAAACAAATGAATATGCTAGCTATTCGAGGGAACATATGAGCAATCAAGCTTGATTGTACATTCTGAGTTTCTGACCCCTCTGACTTGTTGAATTTTTACATTTTTAATGAAAGATTGAAGTACGCCTACTTGAAAAACAGAAATAAGCCAGCTTTAAAAAACCAAACAAGGTATTTTTAGTAGGATAAAGAATGAAGTAACTGGTAAACATGGCCCTGTACCGGGCACTTGTAATGCCATGGCTGGCTGATTTTAGGGAAGAAACTATATTTGTTTTTTTTTAAGAACAGAAAAATAATTTCCCATTACTGTTATTGGCATAGAAAAAAGACCAGCTTTGTGTTATTCACAAATCTTATTTAACTGCAACAAGTTGTCTTGAGGCTATTTAAATTTCATTCATGGATATTTCAGCACGAGCTCATAGACAATGATCTGAGTTCTGAAATGCACATCCAAAAATGCTTCACAGTATCACTCTAAAGTTATTTAACTGTACCAGTACAACATATCTCTAATAACTGTATCTCTGTTACTTGAGTGTCAAATATATGGAGAAGCAATAATTTGCAAAACTCAAAATAAAGGTTGGAAATAGAGGGCTCGGCAATTGATAATTGTGAATTTCCGGTTCTAAGTACACAAACATGCATTACCCTGTATAATGTGTAAAATAGCCTACGCCTTGCTTTGGGCTGAAATTATTATATCTTATAATAAAGGGACGAGAGTTCATCACTTATGAGGAAATTGATATGGGGCTTAAATTTTAATGGGCCGGGACAGTAATGTATGTCAACGGTGGTGATCAATCTAAGGAAATAATCAACGGCTGAAGTTTTTTCTTTGGGGAAGATAACTTTTATGTCAAAAAATCTAATCTCCTTTTATTAGGAGTAAGGATAATGTGTAATTGTGTACATCCCACGGCACTGCAGAAATTCCCATCAATACACAACTATCCTTTTCCAAGGAACCAAAAATCAAGATGCTTGCATATGAATATATGATATTCAATTGTTCTTGCACTTGCTATGTCAAATGACCAGTAATTTAGATGCTTTTTTTTGCATCCATCCACCCATCCGAATGCAGATTGATTCTTCTCGATTTTCTGCCAGTTGTAGTATTACTGTTTGCAGTTTTGCACTCATGATAGGTCTACGAAGGACCATCCGGATTTTATAAGACAGCAAGTACCAACATCAATTGACATGGTTAATAAATAGAGAAATAGTTTAAAATGCAAAGAGTTATTAGTTAGCTTCATCTTAAATGTGATGAAAATATTATAGATGCTGAACATGTGTGCATTACATTTTAAAAGATAATGCTTTGCTTTTGTCTAGGTTAACACTTAATATGCTACAAAAAGAATGGCATGCTTCTGAGATTGTGCGATGGTCGGTTTCGGAACCTCAAGTACAAGGAGCAACCATAAAAAAACACCAAGGCTTCAAATAATGTTTAAATTACTCGAATTACAGTTCATAGCTATACATTTCAAGGGCAGCTGGCCGTTGTAAGAAAATAACAAACAAAATGTGAGAACTTTAAAACTGATTACATCATGAAGAGAAATCCAAGAAATAACTTCAGTTCCTGTTCTGTTTTCTTTTATTCAATTTTCTTCAGTTCTTTGATTTTTTGAGGCTTTGAAGGCTCAACAGGGAAGTACTTGATTCCCACAAGATCGCCAACTTTGCTTATGACCTGGACACAAATTTTCAAAATAATTCTCAAAATTCAGAAATGTGGAGATCCATGAGTTGCGACTAAAAAAAGAAAAAAGGATGGTGACTGTCCAGCCCTACTTTTCACCAAGATAAGAAGGTAATGTTCCCGACTATATCCCACCCTGACAACTACAAAAGCTTTCTATACTAGTCCGGGCTCTGATAGGAAGAACTTACATATAACCACATCAATAAGGTGAATCAACAAGATAATTGGTTTACGTTTCAAAATAAAAAAAGAAAAGAATTGAAAAGTACCTCCAATCCCTCGATGAGATCCTCACGAGTATGTGCAGCAGATATGCATATACGGGCCCGTGCCAGAAGCAATGGTGTGGCTGGGAATGCAACAGTCACAACCGCAACCTATATGTATTTAAAGAAACTTAGAAGCATATATAGGAGTTTTGCATTTGGCAAGACAGAGAGTAGGAGCCGCCACCTAGATTTCAGAAAGAAATAAACACAGAGAGAGATAGTGGGTAGTGTACATGCTGATTGAGACATTCTCGTGAGAAGGCAGGAATCTTGGCAGGGTTGTAGAGCATGATAGGCATGACTGGGGAATCGTCGTCCCCCAGGACTTCAAACCCCATCTTCTGCAGCTCTGACCTGAAGAAGTTACTGTTCTCCCGTATCTGTGCCAGCTTCTTTGCCCCTGTCAATATTCCAGATTCATATCAAGTTCCAGTGGGATACTAATTTGAATACTTTTTTAGTACAATGTATGGCAAGGTGAGTGCACACCTCGGTTGGTGCCGTCTTCTCCAAGGATAACTTGCAAAGCAGAGATAACTTGCTGAACAGCAGGCGGTGACATGGAAGTTGCATACAGATGTGCAGGACATGTCCTCTTCAGATGTTGGATTATTTCCTACAAAATTTATAGTGAACATAGAAAAAACTTTTTGTTAAATTACTATAATGCAATTTGAGTGTATTCTCAGTACGGATTATTAAAAAGTAGCTAGCCTCATAAATATCATCATTATTATCCTCACAAATTACCACCATGTCAGTCAACAAAACCAGGGCAACTGAATATTACAAATCAAATTTAAAAAAAAATTGAAAGGTTTGTTGTGATTTAGCAGACTGGCATTGCTCCATGCTACACTGGCTTGTACCTAAAATAAATTGGCATATACCTACAATTTCCAGGTGGGCTGGCACAATATCAACCTTCAAGAATATAATATTAATAATTGTGAGTGATCTATTAAAGTATCAATATGTAACAATGTCACTATAACAATTATGTAAGTTTTGTTGATCTATATATATATTTTGCAGAACTCTAAGAGTTGAGACTAATATAGAGTAACATACTTTAGATGCAGCAATATAGCCTCCACAAGACCCAAAAGATTTGGTGAAGGTTCCCATCATAATGTCAACATCAGCAGGGTCAACGCCTAGTAGCTCACAAACACCTCTGCCAGTTTGCCCTATAGCTCCAATGCTATGTGCCTCATCCAAGTAAGTATAAACCTATTCAAAAATTACAAAGACAGATGAGATATGATTTATCATCCAAATTAAAAAAGTCAAAACAGATCTCAGATTCTTTTGACTCAGTAAATAAATTAGAAAGCACAAACTTTTTATTATATATATTTTTTTTAAAAAAAAATAAGGAAAGGAATGATATAGTTGAGGGTAATTATCCAAACAAAATTGAACCTTGTATTTCTTGCAAACGGCCATTATCTCCGGTAATTTGCAAAGTTCCCCTTCCATACTATAGATACCCTCGACTATGACAATTATTTTCTTCCAGGGCCTATGTGTGCGTGGTTGTCCATGTGCAATCTGCTCTCTCAACACCTCTTCCAGATGTGATGGACCTGCAGTTTTTTTTTTTGGGTAAAATTAGAGGTCAACAAAAGGGGGGAAAAAAAGGTGATAAGCAGGTATATTTCTTGAAAAGGTTGACCATTGGTTAGGGAAATATAATATAGTACCAACAATTCAGAAAGATCATTGGCTGCATATGTTATACCATTAACATTTATTTTCAGATGCTAAATAAAGATTACCATGGTTGTAATTCATGTAATGGTATCAGATGCGTTGAAGGTAATACCATGCAGACATCTGGTTTAGGAACAATGGATACTAATGGGACCATAGAGGGACACATGCTGACTGTGGGTTCTGAAGAAACCAAAGAAAGAGAAGCTGGAAGGCAATGGTGGTTTCAGCCTTTCAGGAAAGTGGGAAAAGCTAACAACAAACTGGTATCAAGCAGTATTGTTATATAAATACTTACTGTTATGTTGGAAAACCCGGACTGTTGCACCAGAACCTCTCGCACCATTAACAATTGAATTGTGGTTTAGGGAATCGCTAATAATAAGACTTCCCTGCATCCATCACAAATTAAATATAAATTTTAAGTTACTAGTACAATTTTTTTAGTTGGCATCTTTGTCTCCTTCAAGAATCAGTATTATCAAATTTACTGTGCAAACCTTGCTAACAAGGGCCGGAATAATGGCTGAATTTGTGACATAACCCATGCCAAAGAGAATAGCTGCTGGTTTTCCAACAAATCTTGCAACCAACTCCTCCAGCTCAGTGTGTAATTTAGTTGTACCTGAATAATTTCATCCAAAGTTAAAACTTTTTGCAAGATATTCAAAGTTAAAACAGGATCAGTGCAGGTATAGTAGGTAAATCAGCTATGCATCTATCTGTAAAATTTAATATTACCATGCATTCTGATTTAAAGGCACAATTTAAATTAACCTGATACTTACTGTAGAGTAGTTAATTGGCTCTATCTAAATTTCAATGAGTATTAACTGATGCTGAAAAGGACTCATATTTAAGCTAATGGACCAGATAAAATGAGGTTATATTTGTCTAAGGTGGGGCATAACTTTGGAGAACCTAAAGACATGCTGAGATTTAAACTAACAATACCACACCAGTACCCTTGTATATTTTCAGAAATTAATTGCATCAAATTGATAAAGTATACCTCCATCAACTCTGACACTGCATGTGCTGACGGAGTATTCTTTAAGAGATTGGATGACACGTGGAGTGCAATATTCATCTGCAGCGGCAAATCCGAGGTAATTGTACGAGCCCAGATTCAGGCACTTGTTTATCTTTTCAGTGCGACTGTATTCAATTAAAATAAGAGTACGAAATAAGGATTAATCTTGTAAGAGTAAAGAAAAAAAAAAATCTAACTGTGGGCAAATAAGAAATATCTGACACCCTCCAAATAACAAAAAAGAAAAAATATTGAACCACTTCATTGAATACATCTAGACCATATGCCATAACATAATTTCAAGTTTCTTGCAGTGAACCTCAATATTGAATAAATGAAATGATTGGTAAAGGGATTACTAAAGATACTCCCTACATTTTGGTTTTACCGGGGTAAGGTAGATCTTTTCATGCTCTGGATGCATACCACCAGAGTATAATGAAAAATGTGCAAGCATACTTACTGGAGAGTCTTGTTATTGTCATGGGAGATGCGTTCAACCACATCAAACCAGGCATCGGGCGCACTGCAAATCGGCCTCCCAAAGCAGTCCTGTCATGTAATAGAATTTCTCTATTAAGTCTATCACTATTGTCAGAATAGCCATTTCAACATGACTTCAATATATAACACAAAATTAACATTTAATTAATAGAAATGCAAAAAACCTATCCAGATTGTAACAGAAAACCCACCTGAATCCGAAGGTAGAGACGTCTTGTATAGAAATCCTCCAACCCTAAACATATCGGCGCATAACCCTGTCTCACAAGTAAAAAAGCTTGTCAATTATGATTATTTAGATAATCAATCAAACTAAGAACAATGGAATTGCACAAAATTGGTGGTGATGGTACGAAAGAACACCCCAATGGCAAGAAACAAATGGGATAGAAATAAAAAAAGGGATGGACCTGGAGGTTGTCGGATTTGGAGCGATGGAAGTGCTTGCGGAAGAGATCCCTGAGCTGGCCGAAGACGAAGAGGATCCCGTAGCTGAGCAGCGTGGTGAGGGCGGTCAGGTAAGGCAGCCTCACCATTGTCAACCGTGAATCGTTCGTTCGTTCAACCTTTCGGAATTCTCTTGATTCACACACACAGTGACGTCTGGCTTCTCTCCCCCTCCTTCACGAGCGAGTGTGTGTGTGTGTTGCTGAGAAAGGGACGGAGCTGCGAGATGGACCTTTTAAAGGCGCATTGGAAGGAAGGGAGGATAAATTCTCCTGGGTCGTCAATGGCGTTCGCAGGAGAGGAGAGGAGAGGAGAGGAGATGTGAATGGGAGGAGAGAGAAGGACAGAGCGTATTGATTCCGGTACCAAAAAGATGAATTCTTGAACCAAACCACAAACAGTTGGACTTCTTTGGATCTGGTGGTATTCATCCTCTGCTCATCTGCTGTGTGGTACTGGTGTCCCTATCTGCTGCCGTAAAAAAGGGTTTGTTTGTCCTCAACAAATGTATCAATGATTGTTATAAAATTTCAAAGTATGAATTATGAAATTTGGAATATGAGTTATCAACTTTTAGTGAGAGTATTGTACTGTTAATAATATTTATTGTTCCGTTCTATTGACTTATATCTCAATGTCTTAAAATAAAATAGTCGATTCGAGTTGTTCATAATTGTTTTCGTATGCAATTTACTTGTAAACAAAACTTTATAATTTTTTTAGAAATTTTTTTACTAATTTACATTAAAAATGTTTAAAAAGAAAAAAGATAAATTCTCCAACAACAAAACATGACAGCAATTTGGTCTAACAACAAAATATGACGGCCATCAATTTTACTAATTTTTAGATAACTAATATGACAATTAATAATATAACAGTCTCACTCTACAAATTTTGTACTTACATTAAACGAAACAAGAATAATTAAAAATTTTCATAAAAAAAAAATATGACAGCAAATAGGTCAATCTATTCTATTGATTTGACTTAAACGGTTTGGATTTTACAAAATAGTATGGGTGCTTGTAAAATAGTGGGGTCCACTTGCATAGGTACAAAAAAGTATAGAATTTTGCTATAGAAAAATAATGACAAATTGGCAGGCAGAGGCAGGCAACGGATGGCTGAGAAATATGTGCAACCGAAAACTGAAGATGCGAGCTTCCATTGGTAGACCGGGAGCAAGCAAACGTTTCCAGAGGTAATGGGCTTGATTCTTGAACCTCCAAGATATCTCCGCTGCGGTTAGGACAGTGTGATTGTGTTACCATGCTATCATCCGTCCGATCAAGATCCTACAGATCAGATCATATGCGTTAATGTTCAGAGATACATTGTCACGATGCGTGCGAGATTCTTTATGAATTAATTGCTCTGATCGCAGAATGTCAATCTACGGCTGAGATGAGTTTTGCAGAGGGTGTGAATAGATCTAGATCATCTGCGCAGCGCGCTGCTTTCTTTCGCATACGTAATACCCCACTTCGTGATTTGTTTAAGTTTTGTTGACACTACCCAAATTGACTTTCTTCGAGTCCGACGTAGAAGTCCCGTTAAAGTGTAAACTGCAGTCTTTTTTCCTTTTTGTTCAATTCGAAAAAGAATAAAAACTGTCTTTTGCTGACTCGGTTGCTAACCCATTGTTTCAGACTTTCAGTTCTAAAAGTTCTGAATTTTGATTAAAATTTGATGAGTTAATGTATAAGAGAGAGGAACAACATTTGGCAGTAAACGAATGAGGTCAGAATGCAGCAAAATTTATTTTATTTACAAATCAAAATTTTCAGCAGATGCAAGATCCTCAAATTTTAAAAATTAAAATATAGTAGTGTCTACATATTTACATGTTATTGACTTTTACTGTTGAATAATTTAAAAGTTTGAATATAATGGCTTATTAAACTTCCAAAGCACATTAAATTTGCTTAAACTATTGTATTCGCATGAAACTGTGACCCACCCTTCATTTAAAAAATAATTATATATATGTGTATCAATCATTTAAGACATTTTATTATAATTATACTAGCTACAGGTTCAGCATTCTGTCCTTTCAAATATTTAAAAATAATATAATAGGTCAACATAATAATTTTAGTGCTTCAGATAATATTTCCTTTATGAGTAAAACTATGGTGCTCCTAGGAGCACGGATGCCTCCTGTGCTCTTAAATCAAAAATCATACTTAACCATCTCGAAATTTCAATTTATGGTTTTCACTGAATTCTTTGTATTAAAATATCATCCCATATAAAAATTTTCCATTTTTTGAGTTTTTTAAGTATTTGTTTTGGATTTTGTAAAGATGACATAGTTTTATAGATTATTTATTATTATTTTTGAGCTATCCTAAAAAAATCTAAAAGAAGTACTTAAAAATCTCAAAAAATAGAAAATTTTTGTATCCTATGATATTTTGATATAAAGAATTTAATGAGACCCATAAATCAAAATTTCGAGATGATTAAGTATGATTTTTGAGTTAGGAGCACAGAAGACCTCTGTGCTCCTAGGAGCACCGTAGTTTTACTCTTCGTTTATATATGTTTCGTCATTGGTGAACTTTGCATAATATATTTCATATGCTAGAACATGTACTAATTAATTTAACAAATATATAAGTCAATGCTGCTACGTAGATTTCCATCTTGTTGATTGATTTATTTGACGTACAATCCAAGTTGGTCAAGTTAAAACCAATTTTGCTCACTTGATGACCTGGTAAGCAAATGACGACTATATATGAAAATTAAATAATGCATTCTTATTAGGCGTGCAGATTGTTGCGTGTGTCAGTGTCTACGTCTATGCACATACATGCATATATATGGCGACAAGCTAACTTCATTTCAAACAATTATATATGAATTTGATATGTCTCATTGAAGAAGTCGCATTTCCTTTCTAATTTGCATTTTATATATTAAGATTAAGATGATGTTGATATATATATGCTCGAAAAAAATAAGATTAGCTGAGAACCTGAGGTTAACTTAGAGACTGCATGTGGACTTTTTCAGCTGATACTAGATTCTCCGATTTTATGTTCTATGAGGATATATTAATTTCTTTCTAATAAAATTAACAACACAAAAGAAAAACTAGAGTATCAAATATATTTTAGCTGATACATATGCATTGATCCTCTTCTGTCTTGGTGTGAAGCCATGCCAGAAGCTTGAGAAGAGTTGCCGTGACATTTGGCTGTCTGCAATGTCGATTTTTCTGCACATTATACAATTCAATATATGTGGACTATTTTCTTTGATGAGGTTCTCGTATTCTGTTCAGCTGCAGGAACCAGTAAAAAAGGTGTTCTTACTGGCACTTTTAATTGTCCAGAGTATGATAGACAATTTGGATTAAAAATACAAAATAAATGGAGGAAATGCAGTAACTTGATAGGAAGTCTAGATGAGCAATCAAAAAAAAAAAAATAGTTGTTAGATCAAAGCCGGAATCCCCAAAGATTCAGAGGGTGGGTCAAGGAGCAAATTTGATTTGTTAAACTAATTTACAAGTAAATGCTAGTGTAATTTATGAAGCAAAATGACCTTTTTATGATATTGCTAAGGCTTCGTTGTTGCTCTTATTATCCACAAGTACTTGCAATCACAGAACAGAACGCAGCATATATTCCATATATTAATATCTATAGACTATCTACTGAAGCTATCTTGACCATTTATGGCATGCAGAGCAATACAGTTGAACTTGAACGGAAATTTGCATTATGAGAGTTAATTCACATCAAGATTCAACATTAATTTAATTGATATGCTCTCGGTTTTCCAACCAGATTATACTAGAACCAACCGATCAGATCAGAAATGTACCGAAATATGCTGATAACGATACCAGAAATCACCAAGCAAGGTTTGTGATTGTGATGCATTATTATCAGCTAGATTCAGGCGAAACACCGTATTTGGTACTAGCCTCAACATTGCACTTGGAATTACTCTATTGGAATCTATTGGAGCAGATGGCGGAGAGTGAAAATTAGCGAGCTAGCTATATATATTGGGTTAATTCCCTTCCAAAAATAGCAAGTAGCAACCGCAATGTGTCCGGAACAGTACTCGATTAGTCCCACAGCCACAATACAACTGGAATGGATCGGTTTATAAAGGTGTTCCGCAGCAGCACTTGCGTGATTACGATCACATGAATCTTTGTTCGATGGGGATGCTTGGAGCCGCGATGAGAGACTCCAGGTAGGTCCTTTAGTTACCGTTCATAATAATAATATCATCGAATAATAATCGAATCTTTAACGAATAAAAAAGCGCACGTCATGTGCGCTCAGCACTTTTGTCGAGCTCGAGCAAGGTCAACAAGTGGTATCGAGTTTGACATTTTTTCTCGTTTTGCCAAAAAAAAACATTTTTTCTCTAAATAAAAAATCATTTCGTGCAAAGTTACCCTCAATCAGATAATATATACATTTATGTTTAATTAGAAACCTTAAAATTTAAAACTCATGTATACACTGATACACGATCTACTGGATCTACTAGTGACCCGAGTAACTTATGAGATAGATTTGAGCATTTTTTCTATAAAAATCTAAAAAATTTTCATTGGATTCTTTTGATGATATTTTGTATTTATTGTGAATTTGTGATGTACAGAAACTATTAAACAAATTAATTTAAGTTTGTCCTAATTTCTTTCCATCAAATTTTGTAACAATGCAATAGATATCATATAGAGACATTTGTTACTAGTGATTTAAAGACGGTCCAGATAGGTCCGGGTCGATCCAAACCCGCTCTGATCCACAGGTTCTCCGGTCCACGGTTTTTCCCGGTCTACGCATGTATCAGTGCCTTCACTGAGAATTCACTTGATCACAGTTTTTTCTCCCCCTATTATCAACTTGGATTTTTGTTGGTCCAGTAAGTTGGTCACGGCAATAATATGAAAATAATTCATTCACCTAATTTCAGAATGGTTTGTTATTATCTTATTTGTTCAGGTAACTTGACAAACTTGGATTTTTGTTGGTCAGGTAACTTGGATTTCTATAACCAGTGTACATTTTTAAAATATTTCTTAGTTGCCATATTAGTAAGTACTTTTAATATGAAATTTGTTATTGCATTTTCTTACGGTAAATAATAACAAAAAATCTTGACACAATCCGACGAGTCCCCTACCGACTGCAATGTATGGTATGTTAATTGGTACCAGTGTCAGGCAGGATTGGTACATTAGTTACCAGTACAGAGGTTGTGCTTTCGTCTTTTCCTGTTATCTATTATTTATTACCTTTTATAATTTATACAGCTAGCGTAAATTTCATGTAGTCAGGTCAGTTATCTCCCCCCCCCATTTTCGATTAAATCCTTTGCTTTCTTGAAGGGGTTGTTCTTGTATAGTTGTACCAGCATCAGTACCAGAGTCCCTTTGAACAAAGGAATTAACACACACAAGTAACTGGATTTGTCTGCCCCTTGCCATCTCAAATTAATTCTCAGTTGCCACACCCAATTCTGAAGACGAGGAGTGAGCGAGTATTTTTTATTGAGAAACGATCGAGGGTTTTATTATTCGAAGAAAGAAAGAAAGAACGAAAGAGGAGAAACGACGGCCCGAACTCACGGTCCATTCGGCGGCTGCGGGTCACGCGGTTCGGGCCGGAGCATCGCGCGCCGTCCGATCGGAACTCATCCGAGACGCGCCGATTATCGGATTGTCCATTTCGCCGGGTCCAAACCCGCTTCCGTCAGTACACCCGCTCCATCCGTTACAAATGACGGAGAGATGACGGCATAAATGACGGCAATTAGCAACTTTTTGTTATTTCCTTCAAAAATGACGGTCGTGCGCATGCCTCTTGGAGGTCGTTTGGCGGGCCGACTCCTCTCTCACATGAGTGGGAATCAACTGCATAACTAGGGGACTCGTCGGATGATCGTGTCAAGATTTTTGTTATTTACCGTAAAAAATTGCAATAGCAAATTTCATATTACGAGTACTTACTAATATGGCAACTAAGAAATATTGTAGAATTTACACTGCTATTATAATTAATATACTATTTTTGACCAAATGAGATAATGTTTACAAACCCTTCTGAAATTAAGTTAAATTATGGTAGGCTAACTAGAAGTGCCATGCCTAATATGAATTTCAAGTATTTTTCTCTCTTCGTGCTGGATGCATTGTTTCTCAGCTCCTGACTCAAAAATCTCTTTCAAAATCGTCATGACCTACATTTATTTGATGCTGCGTACCCCTACCCCGTTATCTGATTTTTGCCATGTGTTGGGAGTAGCACGAATCTCGAGACAATCCAATGGCTAACGTTGTGAACTGCACAATGCAGCACGGTAGGGGATATGAATTGGTGTTTTTTGGTCCTCTTGGAAGCTATGCTAATAATGATAGTCTTGTTTATCGTTTAAGGTCAAAATTAATTGTTTTGAGCTAGTTTCTTTGCTTAATTTTTTTCAGAAAAAAATGAGGATCAAACTATCCAAATCTAAATGTTTGTACAAAATTTTCTATATGAATTTTAAATATGCAAACTCTCACAAAAAGAGTATTATTTTTAGCAACAAAATTAAATGTTGGTTCTTTTGTTTCTTCAATCAATCGATCTAGATGCTGTGTGTTCTTGTTTTATTATAAAATTATAACTGATGGGGTTGATTGTCTTATCCAAAATTATAACTATCGGGTCAACAAATTTCCGGATCATCTCATGTTTCGGGTCGTTTGGGTTTTGGTCGATCGGCCGAGTTTTTTTGGTCGGGTCAGATTTTGCCACCTCTGGATATTTGTCTTATAAAAGTTTCTTTTAAGTCTATTTTTGTGCAGTTCTTATGCATGATTCTTGTTTTGTGCATAAACTTGTTACTTTTATGCAATGTGATATTTGTAGAGCCACGTACTTTGTCAGGTCGGATCGGTTCAGTTTGAAAAATTGGAAACGCGGGGTCATGTGTCGAGTCTGGTCGGGTTTCGGGTTGACCGGTGCTCACATTTTTTTTGGGTCTCGGGTCATTTCGGGTCGGCTTGGGTATTGGGCTGGCGGCTGCTGGCATATTTTCAGGTCTGTCAGGTCCGGTCTGGTATCGGGTTGACGCCTGCTTGTGTATTCTTATGTCATCTAATTTCGGGTCGTCTTAAGTTTCAGGTCTTTCGGAATTGGGTTCGAGTTGGGGTGGGTTTGGGTCACTAGTTTGCGGGTCGTTCGGGTTCATGTCACCAAATTTCTAGATCATATCATGTTTCGGATCGTTCAAGATTGCATCGGGTCGGTTCGAGGCGTGTCGGGCGAGTTTTTTGGGTGGGTCAGATTTTGTCACCTATAAATATTTGTCGATTAAAAGTTTTTCTTTTAAGTTTGTTTTATGTTGTTGTCATACATGATATTGGTTTTATGCATACACTTTTTATACATGATATTTGTTTTAGTATTTATGCGATGGATCGGCTAAGCAACCTTTCATTTTGAATCGAGCGGTTATCCAATATGTCCCTTTAATTATATCTATAAGACATATTATGGCCATTTGATTATGAAAAATAAACATCCAATATTTCATACGATTCATAGCAGAATTAGCCTATTTGTTTTATGCATAGTGTTATTACTTTTTTGCAGTGTGAAATTTGTTTTATGCATAGTGTTATTACTTTTTTGCAGTGTGAAATTTGTTTTGTGCAAATTTTTTTTCTAAGCTTGTATTTATGCAGTTGTTATACATGAGTATGATATTTGTCTTGAACAAGTGTTCTTACCTTTGTGTTTATGCAACTGTTATACATAATATTTGTTTTATGCATAGACTTCCTGCTTTTTTACTTTTGTGAAATGTGATATTTGTAGAGGTGGCAATTTGTCAGGTCGGGTCGGGTCAGTTTCACGAAATGGAAACACCATGTCACAGGTCGGGTCCGGTAAGGTTGACCAATGTCGGCATTTTTTTTGTGTCTTGGATCATTTCGGGTTGGGTATCGGGATGACAGTTGCCGGCATATTTTAAAGTCCCGTCAGGTCGGGTCAGTTATCGAATTGACGCCTGTTTATGTCATATAATTTCAGTTTCTCACGAGTTTTAAGTCGTTCGGGTTGGGGTTCGGGTCACCAAATATGCGGGTCATCTCAGGTCATTCATGTTCGGGCCAGGCTGGTTTCGGGTCACCAAATTACCAGATAATCTTGTGTTTCGAGTCATTCGGGTTCGGGTAGGGTCAAATTTTGTCACCTTTAGATATTTGTCTTATAAATTTTTTTTTTCATTTGTGTTATATAGTTGTTATGCATGATATTTGTTTCATGCATTGACATCTTACCTTTTATGCAATGTGATAATGCTAGTTTTTTTAAGTTTGTGATTGTGCAGTTTGTTATGCGCGATATTCGTTTTATGCATAGACTCTTACTTTAATGTAGTATGATATTTGTTTTATGCAAATTTCTTAAATTTGTATTACACAGTTGTTATGCATAACATTTTTTTTTATGCATAGACTATTTACTTTTATGTAGTGTGATAGTTGTTATGCGTAACATTTTTTTTATGCATAGACTATTTACTTTTATGTAGTGTGATAGTTGTTATGCATATAACATTTGTTATGTAGTATGATATTTGTTTTATGCAAATTTCTTAAATTTATGTTATATAGTACAGTTGTTATATGCAAGTTTTCTTAAGTTTATGTAATTGTTATGCAACATATTTATTTTATACATGGATTTCTTACTTTTATGCAGTGAGATATTTGTCCTATTAATTCTTTTTTTAAGTTTGTGTTAATGTAGTTGTTATGAAATGATATTTGTTTTATACTTTTATGCAGTGTCATATTTGTTTTATGCATATTTTTTTTAAGTTTGTGTTATGCAGTTGTTATGCACGGTATTTGTTTTATGCATAGACTTCTTATTTTTAGGGATCGGATATTGTCCAAAGCCATTTGGACGGTCCAAAGGACTTAGAAAGCCGTACAATCTAATTGTTGGTAATTGATCAACCGTCATGATTTGATCATGTAGGTGCTAAAAATAGTATCCTGGTTTAGAATGATGAGTTCACACGCTATCACCATTGATAAACATATAAATTGAATCGAACAGTTTAGTTATGTCTTTGGACGAAGACCGTCCAAATGGCTTTGGACCAAATTCTAGTCCTTATTTTTATGCAGTACGTAATATTTGTTTTATGTAAGTTTTTGAAGTTTGTGTTTTATACAATTGTTATGCATGATATTTGTTATATGTATAGATTTCTTACTTTTATGCAGTGTGATATTTCATTTATGCAAACTTTTCTTTAATTTGTTTTTATGCGTAATATATATGTTTTATTTACAAACTTTCTACTTTTATGCAGTGTGATACTTGTTTTATGTAAGTTTTCTTAAGTTTGTGTTTATGCAGTTTTATGTATGATATTCCATTTATGTATAGATTTCTAACTTTTATGTTGTATGATATTTGTCTTACTTTTTTTTAATTTGTGTTTTATACAGTTGTTACGAAATTTCATACTTTTTGTAGTGTGATATTTGTCTAATGTAATTTTTTTTTAAATTTGTGTTATGCATGATATTTGTGTTGAATTATGTTTTCACAACTTCTTAGTTTGCCTATTTTGTAGAATCACTTAATTGTGATTCTAACATGTCTTGTGGGATTGTCAATGTAGCGAATATAGGTTGCAAGTTTAAAAGAGCTATAACATAGTGGATGAAAGCATGTGATATCATGTCCATGTTATGGAGCTTGTTTCAAGCTTTCCAATGAGCTTTGAATCATCCAATTTGGAGTTGAAATGAGAAAGTTATGGCCAAAACAGTCACATGGACAGAGGGAACCGTGCGACGGTTCAATGAAGCGTCTGACAGTTCGGGGCGCCAGAACTGCAATCAGAGAGTTCGGGCAGGATATTTGAATAGGCGATAAATCTGGAAGGCGCCAGATTTGGTACTGCAGCAACGGTCAGGAATTAAAGAGGAGAGATTTTCAAGATTGGAAGATATCAATCAATCATTATGATGATTGATTTGGAATTCAAAGATTTTCCATATTATTTAAGGAGGTGATCCATTCTCCAAGAAAGGTCATCCATTCACCTCTAAACCTAGCCGCCATCTCCTTCCTTGCTGCTGACATTCCTTTTGAAAACACTTGTTCTCCTTGCTAAATATTTTACAAGTGTTATGAGAGATTTGAGTGTTTTAGTTGTTTTATTTTTCTGTGATCCGTTGTGATCGCCGTGTTATGTGTTCCGTTGTAATCGTCATGTTCTTTTTGTTCTTCGTTCCTAGTCCTTTAACCTTAGTGTGTAAAGAGGCTAGAGTATTGTAAGGACTTGTTGATCTAGTGAATCGGCGCAACCCGCTTGGTGGTGGTTGCGAGTCCCGGAGAGTAGGCAGACCGAACTCCGTTAAATCGGCATGTCTTCGATTATTTCTTTCTCTACTCTCTTTTATTTAATTTGATTTATTTTATTTTGAGTAGAATTGAACTTGTGTGCCATTCGGTTTCTAGTTGGTTGATCTTGAATTGTTTACTAATGACTTTAATTAGACTTGACCAACGTTCATCAATTTGCTTTCTACATAGACTTCTAAAATTCTTATGTTAAGTTTGTGATATGCAATTGTTATGCATGATATTTGTTTTATGCATAGACTTTTTACTTTTCTGCAGTGTGATATTTGTCTTAAGCAAGCTTTATTAAGTTTGTGGTTATGTAATTTATGCATAATATTTGTTTTATGCATATACTTCTTACTTTTATGTAGTGTGATATTAGTCTCTGTAATTATATCTGTAAGACATATCGTGACCATCTGATTATGAAAAATAAATAATAGCCGATATTTCATACGATTTATAGCAGAATTAGCCTATTTGTTTTATGCGTAGTGTTATTACTTTTTATGCAAGTTTTTTTTTTCTAAGTTTGTTATAAGCAAGTGTTCTTACGTTTGTGTTTATATAATTATTATACATAATATTTGTTTTATGCATAGACTTCTTACTTTTATGCAGTGTGATATTTCTTTAATGTAAGTTTTCTTAAGTTTGTGTTTATGTACATGTTATGCATGGGATTTATTTTATGCATAGACTTCTTACTTTTATGCATTGCGATATTTGTTATAAAAAAGTTCTCATAAGTTTGTGTTTATTCAGTTGTTATGCATGATATTTGTTTTATGCATAGACTTCTTACTTTTATTCATTGTGATTTTGTCTTTTTTTTTTCTTTCAATTTAGTGTAATGCAATTGTTATGCATGATATTTGCTTTTTGCACAGACTTAATATTTTTACAGTGTGATATTTGTTTTATGCAAGTTTTTGTAAATATGTGTTTATGCAGTTTGTAGGATATTTGTTCTATGCATAAACTTCTTACTTTTATGTATCTTATGCAAGATTTTTGATGTTTGTGTTTATACAGTTTGTTATGCATGATATTTTTCTTTATGTACATACTTCTTACTTTTATGCAGTGTGACATTTTTTATATGCAAGTTTTTTTAAGTTTGTGTTTATGCTGTTGTTATACATCATATTTGTTTTATGCATATACTTATTACTTTTATGCAATGTGTTATGCAAATTTATTTTTTTTATGTTTGCCTTATTTGGTTTTTATATATGATATTTGTTTTATTCATAGACTTCTTATTTTATGCAGTGTGATGTTGTTTTTATGCAATTTTTTTTTAACTGTGTGTTTATGCATTTGTTTTGCATGATATTTGTCTTAAGTTCTTAAGTTTGTGTTATACAATTAAAGCATGATATTTATTCATAAACTTCTTACTTTTATGCAACATGATATTTGTCTTATACTATTATGCAATTTTTTTTTCAAGTTTGTGTTTATGCAGTTGTCATGCACGGTATTTGTTTTATGCATAGATTTCTTACTTTTATATAGTATGCTAGTTGTAATATGCAAGTTTTCTTAAGTTTGAGTTTATGTGTTGTTATGCATAATATTTGTTTTTATGCATAGACTTGTTAAATATATGTAGTGTGATATTTGTAGAGGTGACAATTTGTCAGGTCGAGTCGGGTTTGGGTTCAGGGCAGATCGGCTCGGGTCCGTTTGACCAAATGGAAATGCCGGGTTACAAGTCAGGTTTCGGGTTGACCAATGCTGATATTTTTTCTCGGGTCTTGGATAATTTCGGGTTGGGTCGGGTATCAAGATGACACCTGCAGTCATAATTATAGGTCAACTCAGGTATTGGGTTAATGCATGCTTGTGTACTGTTATGTCATTTAATTTCGGGTCGTCTCAAGTTTTGGGTCGTTCGGGTTCGGGTTACCAAATTTGCAGGTCATTTGGGTTTGAGCCGGGCCGGGTTTGGTTCACCAAATTTCCGAATCATCTCGTGTTTTGGGTCATTCGAGTTCGTGTCGAGGCCGGTCAGGGCTGGTCGGGCAAGTTTTTCGGGTCAGACCAGATTTTTCCACCTTTAGATATGTGTCTTACTTTTATGCAGTATGATATTTGTTTTAAGCAATGTTTTTTTAAAGTTTGTGCTTATGCAGTTAGTTATCACCGTGATATTTGTTATATGCATATGCTTCTTTCTTTTATGTATTGTGATGAGGCTCCGCGCGATTCTTATTTATGAATGACATTTTGCTGTGGTTGAGGCTGTAACAATCCTCAATCATTATAAGACATTATGAACAAATTAATAACTAAAAAGGTTGTAAATGAATTGTCAATGATAAAAGGGGTCATGTTAATAGAAATAAAAGTAGTATACATGATCCCTTCTGTCTTTGTTTTGCAAAGTATTAAGTATTAACTGGATAGGAGGAAATGCAATACATAGTGGCAAGTTGCATCCTAGGTTAAAGTTATGTAAGTACATGACAAAGATGGCAGATTGTTGGGTCGGGTCGGATCGGGTTCGGGTCGGGTCAGTTTGATCAAATATAAAATGTCGGGTCGGGTCGGGTCGGGTCGGGTCGGGTTGGGTCGGGTTCGAGTCGAGTCAGGTCAGGTATTAGGTTGATGTTTGTCGACATTTTTTCAGGTCGGGTATCAGGTTGGTCGGATTGGATCATGTCGATTCGAATTGGACCGAACTAAATTGGATTAGTTTGATCGAAATAATTATTTGTCTACGGCTAGTCTAATTTAATTTTTTTTTTTTTTGGATTTCATGTCTTAGATCGAATTTCTTTTTGTTGAATGTATACATAGTTTTGGATAGTCTGAAGCGAGAAGCTTCTGGAGAGAGACGACGGTGGGCTTGGATTGGATTTTTACTCAATAGAACGGTTGTGAAGGTTTTACTGTGCTCTACTGTTGAGACAACAGTAAATCCAACAAACAATCGGCTGAGATCTGAAGTTGCTCAAATCTGACGGTGTAGACTACTAGCTATTTTACTGTAGTAAAAAGTGAATTGGCTTTATATATATATAAGAATATCCCCAAATGCGATGTTGCCACCAAAGAGCTAAGTTCATTAAGTTATAATTACAAAATATCAATGATTCTATAGAATTCTATAATTAAGCAAATCTTTTGTCAGATAGGAATTGTCAGATTCTGAATTGCTTGTGCCAAAAATTTTTTAATTGTCATATTAAACCTAAAAATATAAAGAACCCCAACATATTGTATAAACAAAAGAGATCAAAATGGAAATTGCAAACATAAACCGATATTGTAAAGAACTCGCTTTTGTACCGGTACAGCTTAAAAGGGTCATTTGACGGGGGATATTTCTCTGCAGCAACTTTGTGCAGTTAAAAGTCCATAGACCTGAAACAAATTTATTAAAGAAACTCTTTAGTAAATATGGTAGTAATGATTAATGCCCAGCATAATGCATAAACAAAATAGACTATTGCAAACATAAACAGATAGAATTCATGTGGGCAAAGTAGTTATTCAACAATTTTTTTTTTATTTGACAAGGAAACCTAATGTAATTGCATTTCCTGAATCATATAAGAAAGTAGATCTTAAATTTATTTAAAAAAAATAATTTGATATAGATACAAAGCACACTCCGGTTCTGTAACATCCCATAATTTTGAATTTGTATATTTAGTAATTTTAAAATATTATTTATATTAAATTTTCATTTGGTTACCATATCTAGTTTAGATTCTAAGATAGAAATAATAATCTATAAATAAATGTTAAATAAAAGGGAGAAAGACGCAACTCCTACAATTAGATTAATCCTATCATTATTGTTAACTCATGATTAGCATTCATATCTTGATATGTTTATTAATCCTATATAAGTTTGCATAATCGTGGCCGGCCCATTTGAATTTCTTGTTAACAAAAATTAAGCCCAATGAAATTTAAATAAATAAAATAACATTGCATAATATATGTAACTAATTAACCGATCGAGAATCTGGATAGGATCATTATAAAATCCGAACCAACATGATAGATGAAATAACAAGGTAACTTAATTAATGTTCCAAAGGTCAGGCCGTCCTATTCATTTCATGCTAACTTGTAATTCTAGACCGACATATCTACCCATTGTGGGCCTCTCCGTTCTAATAAATTTCTGGAAATTTGATAATTAACTTCCTGATGCCTGACTACTTGCTTATTATATTAATCGAATCGAATTTGTTTAGATGGTCATATTAAACCCCCTGTACACCCTGTTTTCAATTATCACCCTAGTATCAAATAACCGGCCAAACCCCTGTATTCCAAATTCCTCTACACGTCCAACTCCTAGCGCAAGCAAAGCACAACAGAGAGAATTGACAAATCTCCAATTAATCAACTCCAGTACATGAGTAATTAACCTAACCACTCCACCCAGTACGCTCTTTTCCTTGCCCTTTCCCTGTTCCACTCGACACAAAAATAGGAGAAATAATAATAAACAGAGAATGGTTAGCATCTAATTAAAACCCTTTGGCTTTCCTCCTCTGCGCAACAAAATAACCAACACCCACAAAAAAAATTAAACAGAGAGAAAGAGACAGGCCGGGAGAGGAAGAGAAGGGAGAAGTCGGGAGACCGGGTGATCGAGGTGTTGCACATGCGGATGGTGACGGTGCTCAAGCGATGATCGAGACGACATATATCGAAACGACGATTCGACGAACTAACGGTATTGAAGGTGCGTGGTCCTCCCTTTGGCTTATTGATCCGCATTTGTGCATCGATCGTTCTGTTGTCGAAACGATCAAATATTGATTGAATTGCAATGTTTTTATTCGAATTTGATTATCTGATTCATTGCAAACCGTCTGATTGAATATTCCAAAGTTGGATAAAATGAATAAATTTATTGATTGTTATCATTGATATAAATTGATTAACTGAATATATTCCAATTGAATTATGAAATAACGGATGAAGACAAATATAATCATATTATGTGTGTATCACGTAACAGATTCAATAGATACTTTGAAAATATGATATTTATTTTGTTTGGATTGATTTAATCTACTTGAGATACTTGATATTGAATCAGAGAGTTTTTGTTGAGTGAATTAAGTACGAGAAAATTTTCAACTTTATGTATCTATTTACAAGTATCAGTACGAGTCAGAACGAAACATTTGAGATTATTATAGAAAATTTTTTGTTAAATTGTAAGAAGATAATTACATATATGTGGATTAATTGTAAGACTATGTTACTTGCGTCATGATCAAGACTGAGCTCGGTCTATATTAATGAATTACACGTATACGCCTAATTGAGATATTTGGATTAAGTAAATTGAAATAAACCCCAATTGAATAATTGCCCCTTTGAAAGAATGGTATTCGTTTTGTGAATCGAAACTCCAAATATTTGTTCGCTTTGTTGTCTCTATTGTCTCTATTGTTATCGATTATTGTTATTGCTATCGATATTGTCCGACAACATTAGCATTGACCAAATGGTTGATTGATCGATTTATTGATTAATTGTCATCGATGTATAGTTTTGTACCAGTCATTGACTTATGTTGTGTTCGAATTGGGACGACAAACCAAGAACCAGGTTTAGAAATATGGCACTACCAAATATACAGACATTATTAAATTGACATTTAATTGATATTAAATTGAATGAATTACATTTTGAAAAAAAATGATCTCCTATCGTTATGTATCCGTTTGGAATTCCTTTTGCACTGGGAAACACTCGGTTTCTCATGCGCACCTTTGTGCCCCTTTTTTTGCAGGTGGGAAAGAAATTGCTGAGTTGCCACGTAAATGAAGAGTTTTGAAGTTCATTATAAAGATTTAGATTTTATTTTATTTTTTTTAAAAGACTTCCGCTATATATTTTTTTTAAAATTGATGTATGTTATATAAAATGTGTTATGTTGTAAAATATACTATAAACTTGTGTCATGAAATTTGTATTGTTGACTTGCTTATTTTGATGCCTTGCATTGAAAAACGCAGCGGACGGCTCAAATTGCCTTTGTGAAAAATCCGGGCCATTACAGGCTCCCAGTTCTCTTTCTCACTTGCGAGGGTTTCAATCTAAATAATAAACCGATAAACATCTTATTTTTCTTTTCATTCTCAGTATATCTTAATCGAAATTATGTGGTTCCAAACTTGAAAAAAGATATATCATCTTTCCTATCAAACCCAAGGAGATGCTTACAAGTTACAAATATATTAGTTGTTACAATATTGGTACGATGATGGATTGAACCTAAACCTGTATATTCCTCCATTGAGGAAATAATCATTTAAACAAAGATACTGAACCATTTGAACTGTACCATATTGTTCCATTGGTTGGTACCATATTGGTACGATGATGGACTGAACCTAAACATTCATGTTATACATTCTCAAATACACATGACATATCGCAAACCAAACTTCTCAAACACAGATGCAATTTTTTTTTAAAGTAACCATGAAGTATAAAGAAAACGGTATTGACCTACTTTAGAACAAATGAGAACGGGGGCGAATGGCCTTTACTTGTAATAGTAGCCAGCAGTAGGAGCCAAATGCGGTGATAAGTCGGAGCAGCAACTGACAGAGACAGAGAAGGGGTCAGGGCTCGGATTGAAGAGGAAAAACCGTCACATTAGTCGGTTTGAGAGGACATCGCCACATTAGCCGATCTGAGAGAGACCAAGAGAGTTGTTTTGTGACTGGCCACAACTTGCTCATCAGTGTCATCCAGGAAGAGAGATGGATGGCTCCAATCTTTGATGCGTAGTAGAAAAATGAAAAAATAATTAATTATGGATGTAATTCGATTCAATTCTGTTCTAATAATCATCAATTGCATTGACATTCTAAAAAAAAAAAAACTTACAATTTGAGAAAAAAAAAAAGTACCTTATTTACCATAGAGAGCATTTGCTCCTTCCTCTATCAGAAGTAGGTGTATGGTCATATAAAGCATTTGTTCTTTCCTCTCGTCGAGGGGGATGATTCATGGATTCACTTTGTCACGCTCATACGTAATTCGATAGGGAGTTAAATGTGAGGGCATATGAAGCTTTTCTGAAATAGAGGGAGAGGCGGTTTCTTCCAAGTTTTCGCAAAGAAAGAGAGGATGGGTACAAGCGATAGGTTAGGGCAGGAAGTCGAAGAGAGTGGCAAAACTTGGGTGAAGCACGCAAAACAATCGAGAGAACCGCCGAACGAGAGATCAGTGTCGCCGGGGCAGGAAGTTGAAGAGGTGCTTTGGGGTCCATGCTCTGGACTCTGGAGCAATTAAATGAAAAAACAATGGAATGAAGCTTCTAGAGAGACAGAGAGAGATGATGATCCGGACAAGCTTAATTTTTTGGATCCAACGGCGGAGAAGAATGTACTGCAGATTACTATTCATTGTACAGTAATCTACAGTAATAGTACATATGTGAACGGACGAGATGAGAGGTCAACTAATGATTAATGGTGCAGATTTGGGACGGGAAACTGTTCATCAGGTGATTTTACCCTTATATATATAAGAATGTGTGAGAATTCTGAACCCATTAATTATTTTTAAATAAATTTACTTGATTTTGCACTAAAGAGAAAAATATCTGTTGACGTAAAATCATTGTGAGTCGACTAGTTCCGGAATTAACGACCAAACAATTATTTAAAAAAAACAAAAATAATCATTAATGATTTACTATTAAGAAAATTAAATTAAGGAAAAAACAATTTGATGGATGCTGCAAAGTGCAAACTAACTACCACAAAGATCCATGTACTTCTACAAGACTACAACCATCTATCGTCAATGCATCCATGGAATGGCGATTGAGTAATTAAAGAGAAAAATAAGGCAAATGACTATTCCTCATTTTTTTTCTTTTTCCTTCGATAATCTTGTACAACGTTTTTTTTTTTTTTTTTTTTGATCCAGACACTTTTTAATTAGTGTGCTCTCAAGGATGATCAGCTTGAGATGAGATCTTTAGTGAGCTTATGGCTTGAAACCTTGAACTCAAATTGCAAAGATAAAACCTTGGATTTGCATAATTTGGATGTGAAAGCTTTATTTTATCTATGGTTAATGTATATTGTCTTCTAATAATGCTAAAATGAGCTTTTCTATCCTCTTGTAGACTTGTACAATGACAACAGAACTACATGTCTAATCTAGTTTGATAACGAATCTTCCTTTCTTTCTTTCTAGTTTAAGTCCCGTAAAATAACATTACATAAACAACAAAACACAGGACCAACAGAAAGCCCTTATTCCTGTAACAAGACAATGTACTATCGAGTCTATTGACAACACAAGAAAAACACACATCACGTCTATGAGACTATGAGGTATGAAGCTTTCTGAGACCTATTAAATTATACAAACTCCTGCAAATTTGTAAGACAGAACGGCTTCCCTGCCGGATAATTTAAAGAAAATAAGAATACAGCATTTACAAAAATCACATCAAACCTAGATCGACCAAAATATCAAGGATGCACCACATACCCGAGATCAAGATATAAGATATCACCGTGATCAAGTAATCAACATCAAGTACCTACCCCGACACAGCATCACTTTACAAAAAAGCAGCTGCCAAACACAACAGGAGTATCATTCTACTTGCCCAACCCCCAAAAAAGAAAACACCAAAAAATAACAAAATCAAAATATTAACAATGCACTATGATGAACAGCACCCACGCTTGGTCCCGCTTTCCGGCTCGTCAGTCTGACTTTGGATCACCACCGTCTTGCCATTGCTTAGAGATGCTAATTCACCTTTCCTCTGCTCTTGGGACTGAAATACTTTTCGGCTGAGAATGCTATATATTTCCCTAACCACCGTATAGAAGGCTTCTTTCACATTAGACGAATCGAGCGCAGACGTCTCCATGAAGAAAAGGCCTTGCGCCTCTGCAAGAGCCTTTCCTTCAGACGTTGACACTTCTCTGATGTCTTTCAGATCGCTCTTGTTGCCCACGAGGATCGTCACCACATTCATGTCAGAATGCGCTGTGCATCAGTAGACAATTGCAGCAGGTAAATCATTTTGTCTTGATGAATTTAACAATGAGGGTCTGCTGGCACTTTGTAAACATGCATATACATATTTTTTTTTGTTGCCAACCTTCATTAACATGTAAGATGTAAGATAAAAGTAAAGAACAAGTGTACGAGGTCAACATTGTGAAATACATGACCAACAGATTACTTTACAGGACTAAACCAGTAGGTATCTGATCCAATATCATAACCTTGCCACAGGATTGCAATACAATACAGCAGCAGAAACCATCACTATGGTATAAATTTGGACCTTCATTATGGTGTATCCAACTCCCATTCATATTTTATGTAATTCTGTTCGTCAGTTGACAGATTGTAAATCCAATAGAACAAGGAATCCCCAGAGCTGATATCCCTAAATCTCCTTTTCCTTTCTATTATGTAACCATACCAGAGACATACAAAGGTGTTCCAGATCAAAACAGAAAGCCTAATTTAATAATCATTACCAATATGGATCCCCAAAACTACAGATATGTAAACCAAAATGCTAATCTACTACGTGGTACCATTGTCAGACCGAATGGTAGAATAGGGTGCATGGTACCATTGCACAGCTTGATTCATTCATTTACCAGACCTCCCCTAATAATCAAAATGGTATTCTGGTTCTTATAATGAACCTGCATTGAGCAATACAATCATCTACTGATCACCAGACATCCCCAAATTCAACAATGCACCTACAATTCCACCAATCCCAAGCCGAACCCGAACAGATCCAGCCCTCTCCAATCAAATTTATACAGAGGGGGGGTGAGAATGGGATCAAGAGCAATACTGTGGAGCTCATTGAGCCAGCGGCCGACGCTGTCGAAGGTGGTCCTGCGGGTGATATCGTAGACGAGGAGGGCCCCGACAGCGCCGCGGTAGTACGCGGACGTAACTGCCCGGAAGCGCTCCTGGCCGGCGGTGTCCCAGATCTGGGCCTTGACCTCGCGGCCGTTGTCGAGGCGGAGCTTCTGGGTCTGGAACTCGACGCCGATGGTGGACTTGGAGTTGGGGTAGAACTCGTTGCGGGCGAACCTTGCCAAGAGATTGGACTTGCCGACGGAGGAGTCGCCGATCATGACGATCTTGAAGAGGTAGTCCTGGCTCCCTCCGCCGCTGCCCGACTGCGAGCTCTCGTCCTCCCCCTCGGTCGCCATTCTGGTTGATTATCTTGTGTTTCTTCTTGATGGACGCCGAATCGATGGATCGATCGGTCCGTCGGTCGGTCTGATGTTTCTTGTTGTTACGTTATTATACTGTGCGTCTAATCGTCTGTCTGTCTATGCGTTCTCTCTTCTTTGATGAGTTCCTTCCTCCCTTCCTCCCTTCCTTCCTATGGGCTCTGTGATGGTTGGCATTGAACGTGATCATGTGAGAGAATCATCCTGCGTCCGTTAAAAAACCGTCCATACATTCATAAATTATATTAGATGTAATATATATATTTCAAAATATAACAAATACATCAAAAAATATAACAAATGCATCTTAAAATATAACTTATAGATGTTATAGACAGTTGTGCCACCCTTTCCGGTATGCTAGCTGAAAAAAAGCGTTAAGGACATTTTTTTGTAGGGGGAAGAACACGATCAACCCGATACACATACGCATGTTAGTTAATGTTATGAGACGCTTAACTCTCACACCCTCGCATACAAATGTTTTAGCATTTCAAGTGATTGTGGGGTCCTGGATTCTAATGAACGCAGGCCCTCATTGATAATTGCCTGAAGCTATTAAATTTATTCATGGATGTACAGAAATTTTTTTAATATGAAAGTGAGGGTTGGCGTTATAATATTAGTAGGTGTTAGTGGATGAAAAACTTAAGACGCGTTTGTTTTTTTTTGAAAACATATGTGTATCTTCATGTTTTCGTTATTTGAGAATTATATGTTCATCCCAGTGACGTTGTGTTTCTTGAAGTCGTAATCATCGGTCGAGTGGAAAACATAATTTTGTGATCACCACAGTCGATGTCTTAAATCGTGAGATCAGAAGCAATAAATTTAATCAAGGTGCCAATCTAAAGACTTAAGACTTTTGTTTCTTTAAAACTTTTCTTTTTCTTTGATGGTCACTAAAATATAAAATGTGCTCATATGAGTCACAAAATTCTTAAATGTCTTTAACGAACAAAATATATAAAAAATAACACAATACGTGTCAAAGTGTATTACTTATTAGAACACTTATTCTAACACTTTTAAGCTTACATTTTAAAGAAATATTATGTTTTTGATATTTTTTTTCGAAAGGGTGCTCAGGTGAGCTCAAAACTGTCAAACAAATTTCAATATGAGTAAGTATTTATAAAAATGACAAAAGTATAGAGCTAGACTATTATACTAACGTTAACATTTCGAACCGAAATGCTAACGGTTCAAAATTGTTGGTATCGTGTCTGAAATCACGATTTATGGTGCTCAATAAATTCTTTATATAAAAATATTGGGGAATACAAAAAATTTTCATTTTTAAAGTTTTCTAAGTATTTGTTTTGCATTTTTTTAAAATAGCACGTACAAACATCAATATTTTATTATTATTTATGAGCTATTTTCTAAAATTCAAAATAAACACTTAGAAAACTCTAAAAATGAAAAATTTTGTATTCCCCAATATTTCCATATAAATAAATTATTGAGCACCATAAATCGTGATTTCGAACACGATAACAATAATTTTGAACCGTTAGCATTTTGATGTGAAATGCTAACGTTAGTATAATAGTCAAACTCCAAAAGTATATACAATATCATATATCAAAGTGTTATAGCTATTTACACACTTCATCCATAAACTTTTAAGCAAAACTTCTAAAAAAGTGCTTTTTTTGTTTTCACTTTTAAATTCATAAAGTGATCAAATAAATATAAAATTTCCTAAAATTTGTACAAGAAAATCAAGAAAATATTCGTAAAAGGGTTAGAACTTTTCTGAAAATTTGTGCATGAAAATTCAAAACGTTTTTATATAGAAAAAGATGAGGTATCTATTGACAATGGTTATTTTGACAATCTTGGTAATGGGGTTTTAAAAAATTTATAAAAATTAATAAAAAATCTTAAAAATGAAAAAAAGTTTATTGATGCATTATTTAACTTATAGATTGACAATGTTTCAAGTTTCAATCAATTTAAATGTCATTGGATGGCTTATCAAAATTTTACACACTTTTTAACGGTTGCAATTTAACGGCTCTTTGAAGAGTTATCAAATGTCACTTAAATTGAATATAACCGTAATTATAATCAATCTATAAGTTAAACAATACTTCCGTAACTTTTTTTTTCTATTTTTGAGAATTTTAATGAATTTTTAAGAATTTTTGAAAAATCATATTGTCAAAATTGTCACAATAAGCGTTGTCAATAGATCCCTCCTCATAGAAAAATCCTACAATTTGTAAGAAAAATTTTAAAACTATTTTTGTGATTTCTGAAGTTCAAGAACTGCCTGTTAGTGTCAATACCAAAATAATCAACTTAACAACTAGGCTAACATTGTTTTGGGTTTTACTGGGCCAAGTTCAAGGGTTCCTGGGCCTGTATTACTGGGCCAATGGACGGAATGAATCAGGATCTGGGCCAAACCCAAAATTCAAAAAGGATCATCAAAAATCGTGCTTTTCTTTCATCTCGCCGGATCGATCTTGGCCGCCGGACGTTGCGCGGCAGCGGATCTCAGCGCTGGGAGCTCCGATTGACGGTCGGCCAGTGGCGATGGAATAGAGGAAGCGAGGATATTTGATCTACAGTGTTGGATTGGCCGGAGGAGGGAGGAAGAGCACTCGCAAGAGCTGAGTGTTTGTTTCGGCTTCTGACAAGATCTGAGCCGGGCTCAATTCATCAAATTCTCTTTCAGTTTTTCGCCAATTTTTACAAGATTTGCTTCATTTGAATTGTTTCAGCATAATTAACATGAATATATAGTCAATTTTAACCAATTTGGATCACATATCATGTAGGAAGTTTGTTCCAGTGTGTATCAATGTGCATCAGTGTACTGGTACCAGTACACATTATTCTCGTAAAAATGGAATATGGGACAGATGTTCACTCATGAGGTCTTCATAGTTCATACCAACTTATACATTTCTATCATGTCATAGGATATACATATATGCAATTTTTTCAAGGCAATATTTATCATGAAAAGGAAAAACCCTTTGTAGATGTGACTATCCTATAATTCTGAGTGACTTAGAGCATCTCCAAGAGACTCCCTAAAAATGAATCCCAATATACTTATATTGGGTGTCATCCTAAATTTTTTGGGAGCAAATTTTATCTCAATCTCCAACAGATTTCCAAAATATGGATCCCAATACATTTAAACTAGGACAAAATACGAATCCCAATACATTTAAACGGTTTGGATTTGGCTCTAGTTTTGGGAAGTTGGATTGGGAGTGCCCAAAAAAGCCACCAAAATAGCTAAAATTAGAGAGGATTTTGGGATAGCCCAAAAATTGGGAAGGGTTTTGGGCTTTTATTGGAGACCAAATTTTGTTCCTAATTCTCAATAATTAGTTTTAGGAATGGTTTTGGAAAGCTCCTGGAGATGCTCTTACAGCTTGACACCATTTGGATTTGGATTTTGGAGTTTGGACCATGCATCAATGAATGGAAAATAGAACTTTCATTCATCAGGAAGCACCAGAAAATGAAAAAGTTGTCAGAAATTTGATATTCTTATATGAATTTTTCTAAGATGAATTTGAAAACGTGCAAAACATGCAACATGCTTGAAATTGTGCCAGGAATGCATTAAAAATATAAAAAATATGCATCATGAATAGTATTACAAAATGATGTATATATGATCTATCGACGGTGGCCAAGTGGGCTACGTTCATTGTGTTGCGGCCGTTCACTACTCTTTTCAATCAGTCGGTCACAAGTATTTTGGGCCTGTTGATCTGAGATTCTCTAAGTTAACTCAAAAACTAAGTTTGCTTGTACAATAATTTTATAAAGGGCTTTGTGAATGTAAATACTGACCGTCTTGACCGTCCTGATCGAGATCTGAAATCTACAGTCCAAATCTGTTTGAAGTTAAACTTAAGTTTTGAGTTAACTTAAAAGATACCTACTCGCTTACCTTACCTTACCTTACCTGCCCACTAGCTCCATTGTAATAATTCAGAGCCATCTCAGTTTCTTTTTTTTTGAGAAGTATGCGATAGATAGAAAATATGGCCCAAGGTCAAGAATTGAACACAGATATGGTGGGCCTTCTCTCACCACTGTTTCTTCATTCTTAAATCTTAATTACCACCACTTAATTATATGAATAATTAATAAGCTTATCAAATAACATTTGGAGTTTATGTCTTCTCATAACATTTTATTTTATACTTAACTTTGGGATGGATCGTAAGGACTTCATAGCATAGTGCTCTTCAAATTTAATAATATATGTTTCGTACTCTTTTATTTCCTGAAATTTTATTATCGGAAACATCATGCGTCCATTAAAATACCCGATCCGTAGGGGTGTCAATGGAACGACGTTTAGATGTTTTTCCGTTCCGTTCATTCCGAACGGAACTGAAACGGCGGAGATCTGAGTTTCGTTCCATCAACGGAACGTTCAACGGCTGAGATTTTATATCCGTATGGTTAAACGGAACGGTAACGGAAATATCAAGTTCCGTTCCGTTTCTGAACGTTTTTCCGTTGGATTTTGTCAAGATTCGTGCAGCGCAAATCTTGATGTGAATCGAACGGGTGCAGAAAATTAGCGCAAAAGCGGTGCTCGTATAAAACCCTTCCCGAACCCTATCGCCGCTCTCGCCCTGCTCTCTGCCTCTCTCCCAATTCCTCTTTCCCTTCTCTTCTCTCCTCGCACACGCCGCCTCTGTTTGTTCTCTCCGGATCTCTCTGCTGCGATCTGACGCACGCCAACTCTGGTCTCTACCAAACCCTAGGTTAGCAAACTCTAGGCCTGTGTGCGGCATGATGGCCTCACGGTCTTGTCCGATCGCCGGCCTCGCGTGCTCAAACCCTAGACTGTTACGTCTGTTTTTAAAAACGAAATGATTGCAAATTTTTGAGAGATTATTACAGTCTTGAGGCTGGCGATGGGACTGTCGATCGGACTTGGCTTGCCATCGTGCATGTACCAGTGTACCGAAATGATGAGTTTGTTGTCAACTGAGGTTTTGAACTTGTTTTTGGGACTTGGTTATATATATGGGTTATGTTGGTACCTAGTTGGTGTTTATTGGGAAAAAAAAGAGAACATAGAGAGGCAACACAAAATGAAAGAAGGAAAGAGGGGGAGGAAGGAAAGGGGTGAGCAATCAGGGCAGCCACAGCTCAAGCGTAATAGACAAGGTAATCTTGCTAAGATTTTTCATTTCTTTCATTTTTTTGCAGTATGCAACACATTTTTTTCTCTTTTGTTCACTCCTTTTTTTTTTTTTTTTTCTGTTGCTTCATGCAGAAAATTTGGAAGTTTTGTATAGTTCAAAATCTGAGGGACAAAATAACTCTGCATCAAGTGCATCAGAGGCAGATCCAGACCCAGATTACTCTACTGATGAGTAAGAATCTCTTACTGGTACAATACCAGTCCCTTTGGTTGTTGATTCTTTTTACTGGTATGGTACCAGTGACTTGAACTGTGATGTTGTTGATTTATTTTACTTGGATTTGAGTTGGGATTTTTCTGTTGGCTTGAACTGGGATTTTTCTGTGGGCTTGTTGATTTATTTTACTGGTATTTGAGTTGGGATTTTTCTGTTGACTTGGGTGCTGGCATGAAATGTGGGGGGGACTGGTACTGGTACTGGTACAGTAGCAGTACCAGTAAACTGGAATTGTGGGCTTGTTGATTTATATTACTGCTATTTGAGTTGGGATTTTTCTGTTGACTTGGTTGCTGGCATGAAATTTGGGGGGGCTGGTACTGGCACAGTAGCAGTACCAGTAAACTGGAACTGTGAGCTTGTTGATTTATTTTACTGGTATTTGAGTTGGAATTTTTCTGTTGACTTGGGTGCTGGCATGAAATGTGGGGGGACTGGTACTGGTACTGGTACAGTAGCAGTACCAGTAAACTGGAACTATGGGCTTGTTGATTTATTTTATTGGTATTTGAGTTGGAATTTTTCTGTTGACTTGGGTGCTGGCATGAAATGTGGGGGGACTGGTACTGGTACTGGTACAGTAGCAGTACCAGTAAACTGGAACTGTGGGCTTGTTGATTTATTTTACTGGTATTTGAGTTGAGATTTTTCTGTTGACTTGGTTGCTGGCATGAAATGTGGGGGGACTGGTACTGGTACTGGTTCTGGTACTATCACAATAGCAGTACCAGTAAAACTGGAGCTGTGAGCTTGTTGATTTATTTTACTGGTATTTGAGTTGGAATTTTTCTGTTGACTTGGGTGCTGGCGTGAAATGTGGGGGGACTGGTACTGGTACTGTTACAGTAGCAGTACCAGTAAACTGGAACTGTGGGCTTGTTGATTTATTTTACGGGTATTTGAGTTGGGATTTTTCTGTTGACTTGGGTGCTGGCATGAAATGTGGGGGGGACTGGTACTGGTACTGGTACAGAAATGTGTTGGCTTGTTGCTTGAATTGCTTGAATTGCATTAAACTGTGGGCTTGTTGCTTGAACTGTGGGCCTGTTGCTTGAACTGTAGGGTTGAAGCTTCAGTGATGTTATAGCTTATAACTGAGAAGAAGCTTTAGATTGATTGATTAATCTGACCCAAAACTGTGCTTGAACTGTATATGCTGGTTAATTTAAAGTACACTCTATGCTAGTTGAGTTCATGTTATGTGAAATTTAATTTGCTTGAATTGTGGGCTGTGGCTTGTTGCTTGAATTGTATTAAGTTGGGGTTGAAGCTTTGAACTGTGGGGTTGAAGCTTCAGTGATGTTATAGCTTATAACTGAGAGAAAGCTTTAGCTTAATTAATTAAGTTGCTTGAATTGCATTAAGTTGGGGTTGCTTAATTGCTTGAACTGTTGTGGAATGTTGCCTTAATTTGTGAACTTGTGGGCTTGTTGCTTTGAACTGTGGGGTTGAATCTTCAGTGATGTTATAACTTATAACTGAGAAGAAAGCTTTAGATTAATCAATTAATTTGTGAACTGTTGGCTGTGGGTTGCTTGAAATGCATTAAGTTGGGGTTGCTTAATTGCTTGAACTGTTGTGGAATGTTGCCTTAATTTGTGAACTGTGGGCCTGTTGCTTTGAACTGTGGGGTTGAATCTTCAGTGATGTTATAACTTATAACTGAGAAGAAAGCTTTAGATTAATTAATTAATTTGTGAACTGTTGGCTGTGGGTTGCTTGAAATGCATTAAGTTGGGGTTGCTTAATTGCTTGAACTGTTATGGAATGTTGCCTTAATTTGTGAACTGTGGGCCTGTTGCTTGAACTGTGGGGTTGAAGCTTCAGTGATGTTATAGCTTATAACTGAGAAGAAGCTTTAGATTGATTGATTAATCTGACCCAAAACTGTGCTTGAACTGTATATGCTGGTTAATTTAAAGTACACTCTATGCTGGTTGAGTTCATGTTATGTGAAATTTAATTTGCTTGAATTGTGGGTTGTGGCTTGTTGCTTGAATTGCATTAAGTGGGGGTTGAAGCTTTGAACTGTGGGGTTGAATCTTCAGTGATGTTATAGCTTATAACTGAGAAGAAAGCTTTAGCTTAATTAATTAAGTTGCTTGAATTGCATTAAGTTGGGGTTGCTTAATTGCTTGAACTGTTGTGGAATGTTGCCTTAATTTGTGAACTGTGGGCTTGTTGCTTTGAACTGTGGGGTTGAATTGTGAGTTGTTGCCAACCTCAAGGAATCTTCAGTGATGTTATAACTGAGAAGAAAGCTTGAGATTAATTAATCAAGCTGACCTAAAACTGTGCTTGAACTGTCCTTGCTGGTTAATTTAAAGTATGGTCTTGCTGGTTGAGTTCCTTTTTATGCTTTGCTTGAACTGTGCAAGGAGTATGGTTTAGGGTCCCTTGCCATGATACTTCAGTGATGATTCCAACAAATATTAATGACTTGAAATGAGTAGGCTGAGCTTGGTACTATCTGAGAAGAGGCCTTGGGACAATAAACCATATTCCTTGTTGTACTAATATTGATATGTTAAATTATGTCTCAGCATGGGGTGTACAGACCTTACCCCTGAGCAGATTCAAAGAATTCAGACACAGGGCGATAATGGGGATGCTGGTGGTGATGCAACCGCACCTCAGGATCAACCTGAGCCCGAAAAAAAACAGAACAAGTTGAGGTCTGAGGTGTGGAAGCATTTTAAAAGAGGGCCTACAAAGAAAAATGGAACCTATGATGCCTTTTGCATTTATTGTAAAAAGCGTTATGAGATGGGTAAAGGGAAGGGCACTGGCTCAATGACTTGTCACACAAGGAGTGGATGTAAGAAAATTCCATCATCAAAGAGGCATAAGCCTACTACATTGCAGAAGTTGTTGCAGACTAACAAAGAAGCTGGTAATTTACCCATGCGTTATTTGTTCATTTTTTTATTGAGCATTGCAATTTGTCAATGGTTACTAACCAATTATTAATTCTAGGTGAGCCAAATCCTGTAGCTTGGGAGTTTGACCAAGCCAGATGCAGGAATAGTTTGGCAAGAATGGTGATTGCACATGAGTTCCCATTTAATATTGTAACTCACCACTATTTTAAGGTGTTCTTAAGTGACTTATGTCCAAGGTTTAAACTGATGAGGTCTAGGAACACTCTTAGGGGAGATTGTATTAAGGTTTATGATGAAGAGAGGAGTAGCTTGTATGAGCTACTCAACAAACTTGATTGTAGAGTGAGTTTCACTAGTGATTTGTGGTCTAATAAGAAAGGGGATAAGGGGTTTATGGCTCTGACTTGTCATTTCATTGATGAAAATTGGAAACTTAGAAAGAGAACACTCAATTTTTGTGATATACCCACCCCACACTCTGGCAAACAGATTGCTGATGCCATTTATTTGAGACTGGTGCAATGGAATTTGGATGGAAAGACATTTTGTCTCTGTCTTGACAATGCTTCATCTAATGATGCTTGTGTTAGAGAGCTGCTTAGTACATCACTGGTAATTTAAAGATGTGCTCAAATTTTTTTGCCTATTGCTATTTATAGTATGCAAATCAAGCTAACACTCAACCTTTTTTTTTTTTTTATTGTAGAAAGATGTGCTCCCAGCAGGTGGAGCTATCTTTCACCAAAGATGTGGCTGCCACATCTTGAATTTGATTGTTCAAGATGGGCTGGCTTGCTTGGATAAAGAGATTACTAAGATTCGGGACACAATGATTTACATTCGAGGTTCGCAACCACGAATGGAGCAATTCAAGTTGGCTGTATCTCAGGTTACCAGTGATTTTCTGACATTTAACTTAACTGCACTCTTATTGATTTCTGAAATTTAATTTAATTTGTTGAATGTAAATATGTAATAGGGTAAGTGCCCAAACAAGAAACCAGCTTGGGATGTGTCAACACGCTGGAATTCAACCTATCTCATGCTTGATCTGGCCATTCAGCTCAAACCTGCAATTTGTAGGTTTGCTACCCTTGATAGTAGGTACAGCCTCTTACCAACTGATGAAGAATGGGAACAAATGGGGGTCTTATTTGGCCATCTAAAGGTTTTTTACGTTGCAACTTTGAAATTAAGTGGCACCAAATATCCAACTCTCAATCTCTACTTCCCTGAATTTTGTGAGGTTTTCCTTAACATTAGGAAAATGGAATACAGTCCTTATCCCTTTGTAGTTGAGATGGGGAAGACTATGTTTTTAAAGTGGGACAAATACTGGAAAATAGGGAATACTTTATTGGCTATAGCTTGTGTGCTTGACCCAAGATGCAAGCTAATTGTCATTGAGTATTACATTAAAATGTTATATCCTAGCCCTGGGGAAGGTCAGAGATTTGTTGAGAGCTTGATAGGGTGCATAGATAGTTTGTTGAAGGAGTACATGGAGGCACATGCACAATCCTTGTCTTCAGCCGATGTGGCTGGCCCTTCTTCCCAACAGAGGAGGTACAACCTCTTTTTTTTTTTTTTCAAATTTCTTTTATGTGTGAATTGCTAACAGTATTTAACTGCTAACAGTATTTAATTGCTAACAGTATTTAATTGCTTCTTATAGTGGGCCACCTTCCATTGCATCCGATTTGGTCAGCGACACTAGAGCTGGCCTCAAAATTCTGTTGGAGGGAAATAATAACAGTGCCCCTATTAAGGGAGAACTGGAGCAATATATGGAGGATCCAAAGGATAAAACTCCAGTTGATGCAGAGTTTGACATCCTTCTATGGTGGAAGGTAAATGGCCCAAAGTATCCTGCCTTGGCTCAGTTGACTTGGGATGTCCTTGCTGTCCCGGTATCAACAGTTCCCTCGGAATCTACATTCAGTACCAGTGGCAGAACTCTCTCACCTGGGAGGAACTCCCTGGGTAATGATACATTGGAAGTTCTGATTTGTGCTCAAGACTGGTTGCGGGCTTCGATCATCGGTAAGATTGCTAAATCACTTCCCTTAATTTCTGTGATTACTTGAACTTGTTGTTTTATTCAATATTGACTTGATTAATCTGACATCTGAGCTTGCTAAGCAGAAAATGGGGGAGAATTTGGTGACCCACTCTGGCCTGATGATGAAGATGCAACTAATGGTTCTGTTTGTGGTAATGAGGCATGATGAGATGTGATGTTGCTTGTTGGTCAGTTCTTTTGTTGTTGTAGCATACTAGCATGTTATTTTGAACTTGTGCAGTTATGCTGGTTGCTTGTCGTTGCTGGTTGCTTCTTGTTGTTGCTAGGTGTTTGGTTGATGCTTGGTCAGTGTCTATTGGTATCATTTAAAAAATTTTGAGCCTGGAGATCTATGATCTCTTTGGCTCCTTAGATCTCAAGCCGGGATTCCTCATTGATGATACATGTGTTTTTATGTTTTAAATCCTTTTCATTTTGGCTAATGGCCGAGGTTGGTATATTCTGAGAGGATAGCTTGAGATCTAGGTACATTTTGGTTAACAACTTGGGAGTATGGTAGTGGGGCAGTTTTACAAGTTGCAACTTGTAATTTGTGCTCAGTTTACAATTTGGAACTTGTGAATTGTGCTCAAAGACTCAAATTTCTGTTGTTAAATTTAACTTATTTAAGCTTTAGTATGTTCATGGCTTGAATGCTTGTTTAATGTGCTTGAATTGTTGTGAAATGTGCTTGTTTAATGTGTGTGCTTGAACTGTTGTGAAATATGTTTGTTTAATGTGTATATTTTCAACCGTGTCAGTGTGTGTGTCTGTATGTGCTTGAACTGTAGTTGTGACTTGTGAATCAAATCATTTGTAATTTAAGTTGTTTTTATGATCTAATTGTTGGAATTAATCTCAAGTCCAAACGGAACAAAATTTTCCGTTATGAACGTTGTTCCGTTGGAAAAAAACGGAACATCAAACGGAACAAAAAAAATTTCCGTAATTGATACGGAACAGCACACGGAAGGGTGTTCAGTTCCGTTCCTACAAACGGAACGGAAACGGAACAGCCAATTTCCGTAGACGTTACGAACGTTTGACACCCCTACCGATCCGCATATGTGTCCGCATATACCGCATCTTACTTCACTGCTTAACGCTTCATTGTACACTTACCATTCAAAGTACGCAAGTGTAAGAGTGGTTATTAGAAAAATATTACAAAATGGTACCAAAATCAATAATATCTATGTAATTATTTATATTAAATGGGATACTAATCACATTAATAACTTTATTAATTTTAATTATTTTGTACATTTACATTGTACTTTTATAATATACAAAATAAGTTGGATACTAAATGAGTAAATGTGAATATTAATTCATTTAAAGATATTGATTTTGGTATGTATATGTGAGCTGCTTAATTATCACTACAAGTTAAGATAATCAAAATAATTGTGAAGGACAAAATAAATTACTTTTACAAAGTTATTAAAATATTGTTAAGTGCAAAAATTGTATGGCACGAGAATAAGAGAAGAAATACATGATTCACGATTCTTATTTAATACTGTAATTGGCGAGTATTTAAATTAAAATATTTAATTAATTAAGTGACATCCGGTCTATTAACCACAAACACCAACAGAACAGATTCGATATTTTATTGAGTGAAATGAGGTCCGTTTAGTGAGGTCGTGGCCATTTGTTGTCCGTAACACGTCCGCAAATTCGGCCATTTGTAATACACTGCACCAGTGCAGTAACAATTGGTTGACTTTTCATAAAAAAAAAAAAAAAAACATTTGGTTGACTTAGTTTTAAAATTGAAAATGAAATCAATTACAAGTAGGCAGTGCTGTCGATTTTAAATTGATAATATTCCAAATATATATCATATCCTGTGCCATATATATTACCAATTAATATGCAAAAAATCACTAATTAAGTTGATGCCTGAGTGAATAGTTGAATTAGCAATTGACTAAAATTTCGCAAACACATTTCTTTTAACAGCTCATTCAAAAATGTACACCTATAAAATTTTACAATTTCATAAAAAATATATATATATTTACAATTTCACCAGATCATTTATACTAAAACAAGTATAAAATTAACCATATGTAGTTAACTGGGTTAATTTTCTAAATGTACACATATAAAAAATTGTGTATCAATATGCATATTTCATACAAGAATATTATATGTATTAAAAAAAAGGAGAAAATTTCTAAGTAGTTGGTTATGTTTTATACATTTATTTTTTCATCAGCTCAAACAACATAATATCTATTTCACTGCAATAGATTCTTACCTCTTTTGGAAATCATTGCACACAAAAAGCCGCATATGATAAATACATGATGCAGCCAAGCAGATATATATTAATGCATATATATATAGAGCTAGACTATTATACTAACGTTAGCATTTCGGAATGAAATGCTAACGCCTCAAATTTGATGTTATCGTATCCGAAATCACGATTTATGGTGCTCAATAAATTTTTTATATGAATATATTGGGGAATACAAAAAATTTTCATTTTTAGAGTTTTTTAAGTATTTGTTTTGCATTTTTGAAAATAGCATGTACAAACATCAATATTTTATTAATATTTATAAGCTATTTTATAAAATCCAAAATAAATACTTAGAAAACTCTAAAAATAAAAAAATTTTGCATTCCCCAATATTTTAATATAAAGACTTTATTGAGCACCATAAATCGTGATTTCGGACACGATAACACAAAATTTGAGGCGTTAGTATTTCAGTCCGAAATGCTAACGTTAGTATAATAGTCCAACTCTATATATATATATATATAGAATTTTGCTACCGTTAGTCATGACTCACGAGCTGCTCCGTGAGTCACGGTTCAAAAACATATCAAATCACCTCCAAATTTCAATTTAAATGGCTCAAATCACCTCCAAACCGTGAGATAGGAACCGCATAGCACGGTAAAACCGTGATATGCATATTACTGTATCCTAACTCTATATATATATATATCCTAACTCTCTCTCTCTCTCTCTCTCTCTCTCTCTATATATATATATATATATATATATATATATATAGTTAAGATATATATATAGAGTTAGGCTACAGTAATATGCATATCACGGTTTTACCGTGCTATGCGGTTCCTATCTCAGTTTCCGGTGTCCAAATGGTCGATCCGAACTGCTCAATGTAATTTCTATATCAAAATATGTTAGGAAACCAAATTTTACAATTTTTAGAATTTTTTTGATATTTTTAGTGATGGGTAGAAAATTGTTGTTTTGTATGAACCAGAATCCTTGGATCTAGCCATTTTCTCCCCATCATTAAAAATGGCAAAAAAAATCTAAAAATTGTAAAATTTGGTTTCCTAACGTATTTTGATATAGAGATCACATTGAGCTGTTCGGATCAACCATTTGGACACCGGAAACTAAGATATGGACCGCATAGCACGGTAAAACCGTGATATACATATTATTGTAGCCGGACTATATATATATATATATATACATACACACACATCATGTACTCATTTTTGTTAGTTTTGGGAAAGCACAAGTTTAGCCAAATCAATGAAAACAAGGTTTTAATAACTAGTTACGATCTTGTCACATGCATACAAATTGCACAAAAAGATTATAATTTAGAATCAAGATACAGTGCACCACAAAAATTTTGAACGGCTAATAATTTAGATTTATAATTCAAAACTTCTGATATGGCAAAACAAAATTTGAGTCGCATATATTTTGTACCAAAATCAATACGTGTTCATATGATTTTGAATTTTGTTTGCCACAAGACACCACCTACTTAATTTTTTATTAACATTTCAAAATTTTGAATCCAAATTATGATTTTGAATTTTGTTTGCCACAAGACACCACCTACTTACTTTTTTATTAACATTTCAAAATTTTGAATCCAAATTAAAAATGAAAACCTTCATTCTTATAAATGATCGTGATAGATGAATGCATGCATATATTTTTGAATCCAATTTTTTATTTATATGGCTCAATAAATTCTTTATATAAAAATCATGTGGCATACAAAATTTTTATATTTTTAGAGATTTTTAAATATATATTTCAAAATTTTTAAAAGTTATATATGAACATTGATTATTTTATCAATATTGTATCGTTGCTATAAAAAAACCGAAATAAGTACTTAAAATTCTCTAAATATGAAAAAATATAATTAACCTGCATTGCTTAATTATTAGCAATTTGATATGATGTTGGTTGAAATATATCAGAGTAATATAAGCAATCTATTGTACATACATATAGTGATTAATTTTGCTACAATCTTGACAACAGTTCTTTTTAAAAAACAATAAAAAAAAAGGACTTCAAAAATTTTAAAAAGGGGGAAAAAAATTTAGATGTATCATTCAACTTACAGATTGATAGTGTTTTGAAGTTTTCAATCAATTTGAATATTGTTTGATAGGTCTTCAAAATTGTATGCACTTTTAATCACTTGTAAATTAATGATTTTTAGTGGTCTATCAAATAACACTTAATTTGTATGAAATTGAAGTTATATTCAATAAATAAGTCTAACATTACATATATAAATTTTCTTTTCATTTTTATGATTCTTTTCGTATTTTTTAATAAAATGTCTTTGTAGGACCATTACTTATTTATTGCATTTTATTCCCTGGCCTCTTCTTTCACATACCATTACTTCTTATTCCAAATTTACATTTGAACACTTAAATTTTTATTATAAACATTAAACATATTATATTAAAAATAGTTAAAGCTTTGTATTTAAAGTTAACGTATAAAATATTTATTTACATAATACATTTTGAATTTAATTTTCTAAATATAGTGTAATTGTTTTAGTTTTTAGCCTAAAGTGTTAAATTGAAATATTTTATATTACCAAGTAAATGGTTAGAAAATCAAATTTTAGTTGAAGATTTTGTTTCTAATATAACTTTTTTATTTGATTCATTCTTGATTTTACGAATCAACATAAAAAATTAAATAATACTATTCTTTCTTTACATATTACAAACTTTAACTTATTTGCAGATAACTTATTTTTTTAATTTGCAAATCATTTTTAATAGTTGCATTTTTTCAACTAATATAACTTGATTAAATGTATAATTTTTCTAAAGATGATCATTTTAATAATTAGACAAAAAGAAATTGATACCTCAAAATGTTAAAGCAAACAATTTGCTAGATAATATCATAAATAAATGAACTAATGTAGAAGATAGATGAGAAATAATTAAGTAGGAAGAAACGGATAACTAAGTCAAGAAGAAATGGAGAGGAAATTGAAGAAGTTATCAAAGCACAAAAGGATAATTAAGAGCTAGCATTGAATGGATATTTAATTCAGAAACCAAATGGTATAGATATATGCGCATGGCAGGTTTTCAATTTATTTTCTCAAAAACGTTGCCAGCTTTCTCAATCGGATGGTTCACACAAGTTTCACTTTTTTCTAACAAAAAATGTGGTACACTGTATCTTGACTCTATAATTTATACAGCAGCTATTTGTATAGGAATCATATGTTTTAAGATACTGTTCTTTATGTACTTGTTTTATAGAGTTTTCCAAATCGGTAGCCTGTCAACTTCAAAAATTCAATATGGGTTTTCCATCATACTGAAAATTAATGCCATTTATACAAGTCCACCTATATACATCTGTATAATTCTATATATATATTCCTCTTTCTTCCTCACTCTCCATTAAGCACAGAAGCACCATTAACAATGGCTTTCCAAGTAGCTTCAGAAATGGTGTTCATTTCCTCCTGCTCTCCCCAATTTGGAAGCTACAAAAGAAGACACATGAGCAGTATCAAGGTTTACATGTCAGATACAAAAACAAAGTGAGTTCTTTTTACTTTTCAGTCATATAAAAAATTTCAGTTTTCTTTCACTATGATTATCATATAAATACAATTGACTACATCACTTTGTTCTGTTGTCTTTCCTGTTGCATGCATTGTTCTCTAAGCATTTCTGTCCTGCAGAGGACAATGTATTATTCACTCAGTTGCCTTGGCTCTGATACTTGATGTTTTGTCTTTGTGCTGATACTTGCTATAATTTGTTATGTCAACCTTTTGGTTTTTTGCACAAATTGTACTTTCTTCTAGAATTTTCCATCAACTAACTTGGAAGAGTTCGTATTTCTTGATTTCTCTGATATTAATTTAACCTTGCATGCATTCACTTTTTTCCTTTGTGGGGGCAGTGTGTGTGTTCAGATATATGTGCATAGCATAACACCAGTGTCATGAAATTTCCTATTTGAGAATATATGTATGCCAAGTTCTGCCCATTAGGCCATTACCTCCCTATTGGAAAGTGAACACAGAGAAGTCTGGGCAACTTCAGTCATATCATTTTTTTTTTTTTTTATATATGTAAGGTGCACATGCAAGGAAAGAAGAAATACATCTATAATTAATCACATTTCAAAGAGATGAAAACTGTAAATTGTATATGGAATGGTTACAATTTTGAGACAGTTTGAGGCCAATTGTGTATGATTTGGATCGATTCTAACTGAAGTTGGTCCAACTGTGAACTGTCGTAATTAGTTAACATTTATTATTATAGATACATTAATTCAGACTTCAATTAAACTCTGAAAAGACAGATAAGAACAGTAACATAAGAAAATGGAAGAGAAACTTAAGTAAACTTTAATTTTAATTAATTGCCACTGGTTCTAATACAAGTAATTGTTTTTTGCCTTTTTATGGGTTCAAACTGAGAACAGGCCGTCCTGTGCGCCAAACAACTTGCGCACGCAAATAACTCATGCTATGCCTCAAGAGAAGATCGAGATATTTAACGAGCTCGAGCCGTGGGCCAGAGATAACATCTTGCCGCTGCTCAAGCCGGTAGAGAAATGCTGGCAGCCACAAGACTTCCTTCCGGATGCTTCGTCTACCGATGAGGGGTTTTACGATCAAGTGCGGGAGATTCAGTTGCAGGCAAAGGAAATCCCGGACGATTATTTTGTGTGCTTGGTTGGTAACATGATAACCGAGGAAGCACTGCCGACATACCAGACAATGCTGAACACCATGGAGGGGATTAGGGATGAAACTGGTGTGAGCCCGATGAGCTGGGCAATTTGGTCCCGTTGCTGGACTGCTGAGGAGAACCGGCATGGCGATCTGTTGAACAAGTACCTGTACTTAACGGGTCGTGTGGACATGAAGATGGTTGAGAAGACGATACAATATCTCATCAGTAACGGAATGGTATGGAATGATATGATTTTTTGTATTATCACTATATATTATGTACATTTTTAGTGTCTTATATTACTATGGATCGTGTTCATACCGGCGTTGTTACTGACACGCTTTGGGTACCTAACTTTCGAAAGTATGCTAGCTTCAAGCATTCATGTATGAACAACATTCTTATGTTTCAGGATGTGGGTCTTGAACAGAATCCGTACCACGGTTATATATATACCTCGTTCCAAGAAAGAGCCACTTTCATTTCGCATTGCAACACTGCTCGCCATGCCAAGAAGTATGGAGATCTTAAGCTTGCTCAGGTACTACTTTGCATATGTATTATGCAAAACTTTTTAATTTTCTTATTATTATAGTGTCATATTTTAAAGTCTGAAAAAATAATAGTAAGGAACCTCCAATTAATAAAAGCAATGTAAATTAGGACAGTTTAATTTATATTAAATTACGATTAACAAAACTTTTCCTCAGATATGTGGGATAATCGCATCAGACGAGAAGCGTCATGAGACAGCTTACACAAAGATTGTGGGTAAGCTGTTTGAGGTTGACCCCGACAGCACAGTTCTGGCACTGGCAAACATGATGCAACACAAAGTCACAATGCCAGCACACCTGATGTACGACGGCTGCGACACTGGCCTCTTCAAGAACTACTCAATGGTGGCACAGCGCCTCCAAGTTTACACTGCCAAGGACTATGCTGATATCCTTGAGTTCCTGGTGCAGCGCTGGAAGGTGAGCGACCTTGTTGGTCTCTCTGGTGAAGGAAGAAGGGCACAGGATTATGTGTGCAATCTTGCTCCAAGGATTCGGAAGCTTGAGGAAAGGGCTCAGAACCGCGCCAGCAAGGAGCAGAAGACCCGGCCGTTTAGTTGGATTTATGGAAGAGAAGTCATACTGTGATGAAAGGGAGAAAAAACAAAAAGAAACTGACATATGAAATAAGCAGGAATTATAATGTTTAATTGAATCTAGTGTGTGTGTTGGTGTTTTTTTCTTTTTTTTTTTGTTTTTTTTTTGCCAAAGAGGCTGCTGGTAAATGGTAATCAAGCAGCAGTTGTCCTTGGTGTTAAATTCTTATGCTCTGCATGATCAGTTGCTGGTATTTTACTCTTTAATTTATGTGGATTGTTGAAGTATAGCATCTAGCATTTACTAATTGATATGGACTCAATTCTGCTGATTTTGCTTGTTGTACTTGTAGATACTTTTATTCATGTACCATATTGGTCTGAAAATCTGAAGAGAGAGAACCATATCCATAATTTCTTTGAAAAATTAAAGTATTTCATCTCATACATATTTTTATATAACATTCTCAACCTCTGCATTTGTGTTCTGGTTTGTACTGGATATTGAGGTGCCTCACAGAAAAAGGAGAAAAAAATAGCCAATGTTTTCAGCTTTATTGTAATTCATTGCACTCCTCATCTTCATACATGCACGTTGTATCAATAAGTAGATTTCTGTGATGTTTCAATTAAATTGTATCTCCAAATATAGCTGTCAGAACACCTTAATTTCTCCCCAAGTAATTTTCACTATTTGTAATGTTGTTTTCAGCTTGGTGGTTTTTGTGTGGTCCAGTGGTTCTTAGAGAATAATTGTCTTTTGGAAAAAATAAACCAAATCTCTGATTCTAAAGAAACTTACCAGGTCTTGAGAGTTGAAAGATCAACTGGGTAGTTTCAGAGAGTTATTTATTCTGCTCAAATATTAATTTCAACAACTCTAATTATCAGAGAATTTTTTTCTTTCCTTTTTCTATTTGAATTAAATTCATTACAGTTAACAATTAGTCATTTGAATCTTAAACTTCTTTGAATTATCAATTTGAACATATGAGGGTTACCATCAAAGCCAGTGGAGTACTGAACTGGCATGTCAATGTCACTAACTAATCCTCATTAATCCTTTTCAGGTCCTGAGTTGTAATCTGGTTTTTTTCATCATTGACTGACAGACCTTTGAATTGTTGGTTGTAATCCTTGCTTGATTGAGAAGGAATGCAGTTGAAAGCAATGTATCATAATGTTTCAAAATGACTCTGTTTATTGATAGGTTCTGGTTGAATTATGCCAGAAAGTGGAAGTACAAGAAACAGGAGGAAAAGAAAAAGGGACAAACTTTAGAATAAACATTCAAGCGATGACAGTTCAATTCACACCCAAAAGCAGCACAAAAGGAAAATATCAGTTATTTTGATAGTTCTGAAATAAAATCCATATGTCATTATACATTTTTTTTTGTCTGAAATAATATAAAATTATGTATATTTGAACACCTTATCATGCATGGTTTACTGCTAAAATGGAGTCCACAATACAGTTGCAGCATACCTAAAAGATTGGACAGGTAAACAAAAGAGAGTTTGAGGAAAATATAAGAATTATTGGATATTTTTTCCTACACAACGAAGCCGTATATCTGTGTTTATAATCAAAACTTTGTATCATTGGAGTAGAGCTTGAATTCTTTTCATCATCATTCGAGAAGGCGAGGATTTTCACAGTTCTGAAGAAGTTTCAAGATGAAACTCTGAGGCAGATGCATCTTTGTAAATTTGCTATGAATTTTGAGAGACGTGAGTATGTGAGAAATAATATGATATTACAACTGATGTTCCTCTTAACATGAATTAAATTAATTTTACACAACACTTTGAAGTTATTATTTTTCTTACATTAAGATACCCTTCTATATTATGTTGTTGTTTCTTCTTCTATATATCATTTTCTTCTTCTTTTGATTTTTCTTTTATTTGATCACAACTTAGTATAAATGAAATTTGACACTACATGGTTGTATCATATAAATGAAATTTGGAGACTCAGACCTCCATCTTTTAATTTCTCATAAAAAAATTAAAAAGATACCCTTCTATATATAGAGTTATATTTCCTACTTCAATGTACATCCAAATGTTGTCTGATTTAAATACTCAGCAGTGCCTTCTGGTACAGAGATTGCAACAGTTTGGAAATTTGGACCTTCTGGCACAGTACACACACACTTCCCATGCTATATATTAAACTGTTGGAAAATGGGAATGAGCAGTATATATCGTTGTCATCAATTTAAATGTTTATTTTATGTTGCTCACTGTTATATCAATCAATAAGAATAAACCACCATAAACTGGGGCCTGCAATTGTGAGTACTGCTGGAAACTTTAACTGAGACTAGCTAGAGATAATATATATGATCATTTGGGACAATTTGCCCCATCTTTGCCCCATTTATGAATCCTTTACACAAAGATGCCAAGCTTCAGTAGTGCATACTTAATTAATGCACTATTTGATAGAAACTAGAGTGACGAGAGATTTTCTATTTTTTTTTTTTTTTTTAGAAAGGATTTGTAATATTTAATTATGAGTGATATCACTTTTCCATTGAGTTTTATGCATCTATTTTCACTTGACCTAGTATAACTGTATAAGATATGAAAAATTATGAACTGAAATATATTTGCAAAATAAGTTTGTAGCATTATGTGGCACCATAATTTTTTGTGGCATTGGAACCCTCCTCCATATACTTAATTAATCAGGATCAGATGGTTATGTTACTAATCAACATTAATTGCTTCTAAACTAAAACATAACTGTAGCAATGTACTAAACCTGGAATAATTGTGTCATTAACTGCAATCAGCACTATTGCTTCTATAAATAATAATAATTGATAAAGACATTTAACACCATTTGCCATTTGCAGGTGAATGCATTTGCATTTGCATTTTGCACAAAAGTTGCTGGCATTTGGGGGCTGATTTGCTCACAAGTAACGGCCAGAAAGTCTCATTTCAGCCCAATATTTTGAGCCTGTAAATAGCCTATTTTGGGGCTTATTTTTAGTAGAATCTGAAATCTGGAGCCACTTAATTTCTCAATTGGGCTTGTTTTTATGTTGGTGTTTATCCAACATTTTTACAAAATAAGTGGCATCGTGGTGATATGCTGATACCTGATATTTTATTTCCAAACACGACCATTTCTTTTCAACTGAAAGAAGAAAAATTAAATAATTTGATGCACCTTAATGACTTAGAAAAAAAATTAAATTAACGAGACACACAACTGACAAACGAGACACACAACTGACAACTCCTTTTTCAAAGAATATTTCAATCATATTATGAAAAATATGTTCATGTTCTTGTTATTATTTTGATGTTGCTATTGCATTTGAGGATTTGTCACTATCGTTTCATGAACTGAAAAGTTCATGACTACGAAAATAAGCTTACATCATATCCTTAAGGAAAAAAAAAAAGTTAAAATGAGACTAGAGGAATAAAAATGAAGAAATAGATTTATTCACTAACTCATTGCTCAATCTTTTTTTTCCAAAAAAAAAAATAATAATAATAATAAAAGTCTTTGCGAGGTCTCTCTCTCTCTCTAGTTGTTTTCAAATAAAAAATCAACAGAGAGGCTCAGCTCAACTCAACATGTAAATAAAAGTACTTTACAACTAAAGATAAGCATCCTAGCATAGTCCATGTCATTATTTAAGTTTGAGATAATGACATGGTGCTCTTAGAAGTGGACTTGTTCGAGTAAAGTTTGTGATAAATTTATTTCTTTATATAAGCCTTTTTTTTATCATAACGAGTAAAGAGTCAACGTCTTGTTTTTGGTTGAAAGTATTATTTCTTATAATAAATTTTTAAGATAATATGTAGTGGGCCTTAAATTGAGAAAATTGATATGTGCCTTAAGCTTTAACGGGTTGAGACATTAAGGTGATCAATCTAAGTAAACAATCAACGGCTGAGATTTATTTCTTGGAGAAAATAGAATTTTGATGTCAAAAAATCCAATCTCGTTTTATTAGGTGTAAGGATTGTGAATAAGGTCTTCAACGGATCATTAGCTGTTAGAAAGTGATGCAATGACCAATGTCATATCAAAAGGATCTTTAGCTCTTAATTTCACGCGATGCAAATTAATGACATTCAACCTTTCATATGAATTGAGATATTTAACAATTATCACTTTATAGTTTTTTTTTTTTTTTCAAATTAAACATATATTTTCTGTATTTTTCAAATTCCCCCCTTTTCTATTCAAGAACTAAAATATAACCCTGCTTTTATTGAAAGTTTCATACCAACCCCATTTTTTATGATATATTTTTTTTTATCTATGAACAATTATTTACAATATAACTCTGCTTTATATATAGAAATTTACTTACCAAATCTTCTTTTAATTTTTTTTGCTGAATAAATGAACAATTTTATAGAGTAATAGAAACTTTCACAAGAACCATGCAGGTATATACCCATTGATGCTGAATTCCAAGACCAAACTAGTGAAGTGTTATATCATCTTCATGTTTTATATTTATTTTTGTGAGTCTATATATATAAAATTAAACAGTCAATATAGTGCACAATATGTAACAAGATTTTCCTCCACTAAAAGAATATATATATATATTACAAAAAGTTTCCTAGAAAGGGAACTGGCAATCTAAAAGTAAATAGTATAATGCTCATCATAAATTCATATAATCATATGTTGCAAACTTGCAATGAGAAGCTTGCATAGTACTAAAATTGGTAATGCCTCCACCTACTTAATTACTACCATCACTCACTAATCACTATTACCATTATTCCTTTTTCATACATCTATTAATTTCTCCAAGTCTTCTTAACACCTAATCCCTTGCTTAAATAAGCTGCATGCCTCATTCCTTTTTTGAGTCCCAACTTATGAAAAAAAGCCAAAAACTTTTTCCCCAAAATTAAATTTTAGTGGTGGGGAGGAGCTACTTTTGCCCCTCCCCGCCGCATCTTGTTATTCCTACTTATTTGATGATGATCTTCGTGGTGTTGTCCGTCCTTTTGTCGAGTCTCCGTCCGTCCTTTCGTCGAGTCTTCGTCCGTCCTTTCGTCGCTCTTGTTTTCTAACAAGAGTATTTAGTCTTTCTTCATTAGAAGTATCGTACCATGGAAAACCTTTGAGAAAACAGATTTGCTTCAACTTCCAATAAATTAGTTTAAAGATTGGAGTTTTATGGAGCGCTTAACAACAATTCTGGTCCATTCAATCAAAGACGACGCGATTCATCAAAGCCGGTAACTTCAAGAAAGAAACTTTGTACTTTTCAAATTAATGTCTAGTGTTAGAGGAAAAATTATATTTTATAGAAGTTAGAAGGTTTGATGGTAGATAGAACATGTTATTTTGTATCATTTGGTTTTGGATTGGAAAATTTTCTGTTATTCTCTATGAATGTAATAACTTCTTATGAATGAAATCCGTTGCCTACGGGCCTTTGATGTTCAAAAAAAAAAAAAAAGAAGAAGAAGAAGCATAATTGTAACAATACAAAATTACAAATAAAGAAGAAGTCAATCGATTGCTGTTTAAAATTAAATTAGCTATATTGGTATATAATGCTTCAAAATTGATGAGAATAAACAAAATTGCCTACAACCATCCCACTTGATTCTTCATTTTGCACCTTAGTCCCCGTTATATCCGAAATTGAGAGCTCAACTACTCATTAGTTGCACTTAAATTAAACGTGACAACTCCATTTAAAACTTAAAACATTTAGCATTACATTTCTAGTAAGTTTTATGAGCAGAATTGCAAAAGAGAGCAAAAGCAAAAACAATGAAGGCGTGACCGGATTAAAAAAAAAATCATGATTTCTGACTATTTTTTTTTTTTTCCTTCTTTTCACGAGATATACGAAAAGAATTAGAAACAAGAAGCAGACAGAAATGTTAATTTTCTTTTATTGTACATAACAAAGTTGATTAATTGATGGAATATACTGTACTGTATACGTATTATATACTACGTGCACCACACAAAATCATATCAGTATGTTCTTTTGAAACTTAAAAGCATTTAGCATTATATTTCTAGCAAGTCTTATGAGCAGAATTGTAAATTAAAGAGGGCAGAAGCAAAAATAGTGGAGGCGTAAGGTATACGAAAGAATTAGAAAAACGGAACGGACAAAAAATATAATTTTCTCTTATTGTACATAACTAAGATGTTATAAATGATTGAATATACTTTATTGATGAAATTGGCACGCAACACAGTGTTGCAACTCAAGAAATTAATTGGCATCATAAACTCCTCTATTGATGAAATTGAAATGAATGTATTGGCATAAAAAAATTGTTTATATATATGTATGTAATTGGAATTGCATAAATTACATCTAACTGTTGAAGTAAAAGTAAAAAAGCAATGAATATATATAATATAATGAGCAATGTTCCAATGCCACAGGATGCTAAAAACTCACTTTTTCATATATATTTCAAAATGTTGGATTCAAATTTTAAATGAAAACCGTTGATATTATTTATGTTCATGAGAGATGCATACATATAAAATTCCATGAATTTTAAAGTTCATTTTGTACTAGATTAAGTGGGTTAAAGATGAATGTATTAAAATCAAGTAATCATAGTTAATTAGATCCATTCATTTTTAAGCCACTTAATCTAGTACAAAATGAATTCCAAAATTCATAAAATTTTATATGCATACATCAATCATGAACATAAATAATATCAACGGTTTTGATTTGAAACTTGAATACAAAATTTTAAAATATAAATGAAAAAATGAGTTTGTGGCACAAAAACTTGTGACATTGGAACCCTGCTCAATATAATATACTTGATATTGGATTCACTTTGCGAATATTGTGGATCGTCCATGAAAGCCATAATACGACGAGGAAGTGGAACCGAGACATGAATCAAATGAAGGAAAAACGACAGAAAATTTGGTCCACTGCATGCACAAACTAAACTACAGAAAGTATCCAAGCGGTCACAAACACAAACAGATCAAATGCCACCTCCGGGGATCAGAGGTACTGTCCATCAGACCACGGCTTGGAATAATTATCAATACCTAGAGGCTAGAATAGATTTTAACGGCACAGATGGCTTGGAACTTACCAGACAACAGTACAACTGGACAAGTAGGATATATATATATATGTAGGATTCGACACCTATCAAGTAATTTTTTTATGAGTAATAGCGACTTACCACCAATTTTATCTATCCACCAGTTTATCGTATTTTTAATTAATAAATATCATTTTTCAGTGAATATTTATATTTTTTTAGTAAATAGATAGATTACGGTTTCCAGTAAACATTTATGTAACTGTGATAAGTACATGGGTACATGTGGGTGTGTCAGATTGTGAGAGAGTAGTGGATGGGTGGCCTATTTATAAGGTGGACTCAGCGTATTTTTCTTTTTTTTTATTGAAAAGAAGACGAGAATGTTTATAATTGTAAGTAGAAGAGAATTTACATTGACTAATCACTATTATATTCAATAATAGGCCTAAAAGGTAAATCCGCCCATAGCTTAATTATTTGAGTAATTAGCAAGTGGTTTGAAAGAAGAAACTAGGAGTACAAGAATAACTGTCGTCACTAGTCACTTAAGTCAGCCATCGTTGGTTTATAAAATATGGGGAAAAAAATGATTAAATCCATCTTCTAAGTTCTAATCGACGTCTGAATGTACCCAAACCATCATCCCTGGATTAGCATAATTAAGCCAGTGGTAATTACAAATCCAATGGCTCAAAAATTGAATCAAGTGACATGTTTGTTTAAGAGGACTGAAAACTTAGTACAAATTATCAACACCCGATTTTTTCTATTTAACTCAAGTCCATATTTGGTGTTACTTTTTGACAATTTGATGTCAAAATTCTTTTTTTTTTAATCAAAACATGGATTATGATTCCCTGATTAAGTATTCTTTTACTTAATATGTAACTAACTCTGAAATTATCTATTTTGTTAAATCCTTACTATATATAAAAGCATATTGAAAAAAATAATATGAAAGGGCTATCTTCCCCAATAAGAAACCTGAGCCGTTGATCATTTTCTTAGATAGATCAGACCGTTGATTTACGTTAATGCGACGTTAATGTTTCGACCCATTAAAATTTAAGGTCCATTACATATTATCTTAAAAATTTATTATAAGAAATAACAATTCAGCCCAAAGCAACGCGTGGGCTCTTTACTAGTATATATATACTCATTTCAGAAGTTCATATATAGTAACAATTATTTTATATTTTGTTCTAATATATAATATATAGAAAAGTAAAATGAATTATAATATTATACCCCTCCTTGTTAATCAAAGAAAAAAAAATTTTCTATGTCCAAAAAGAATAAGAATTTAAGAGGTATACCCGCATGAATATGTATGACACAAATATGTGTAAACGACAGCGTTTACAATACATTTTAGACATCAGTGGTCCCGAGCAGGGGCGAAGGGAAGGGAGGGACATGGGGGTGCTAAGACCCCCAAGTTAAGTACTGACATCTACTTTTTTTAGTGTGTTTTTGTCAAAAAAATTATTTAGCCCCCCCATGATTTTCATGCATTGGTATAAGTTTTTGTTGGCCCCCTAAATTACATGAAAAATGGATTTAAATAACTACATTTCAAACTCTTATATAGCAAAACTAATTAATAAATTGTGTTATATATATCATGTTTTATAAGTACACAAAAATTTATATTATTTTAATTTTATTTAGATGCGCATCAAGTATTAACAAAAATCACGGTTAAAATTTTATATTTTTTTTCTGCTCTCTCTTGATTACTATTGAAATAATACTAAGACTTTATCATTTTTTTGTGTATATGTTATTGAGATAATTTAGAATATATCTAACGGTCTAGGTTTGTCAAAAGAATAAAATGGCCACCATATACATCATTGACCATGGTTATTGAATCCCTCCTCAAATTATATATGGAGTTAGACTTTATATAGAATTTATAAGGAAGTCCATTTAAGTAAGGCCATAAAATTAATTGAAAAGTTCGTTGTTTTTCTTAAATCCAATTATTAGTGCTTCCTTAATTACATGAAACTCGACCATTTTTGTGTTCATCTATTCATCCCTGTCTTCCGTCCCATCTTTTATTATGATTGTCCATGCTCGAGTCCCTCAACGATACTCGACAATTTTCTTATATATGTCTATTTTTTGACTCCGTCGCTCCGGCCCCCCTATGTCATATTCCTAGCTCCGCCCCTAGTCCCAAGATTAATTATTCGGAAGTTGTAAAAGTTTGAAGTTACAATCTTCATAATACTTTAGTCTAAACTCCAGTGTTTTGAACCAGTGATGGATTTAGAAAATTTATAAGCCTCGGCACAAAATAAAAAATTACCGTATATCTTTTGTTGTCAAATATTAAGCCATGGCACACAATACAATATGATGCTCAATTTATTGATTTTTGTAGAAAAAAAATAACTACCGGTAACAATATCCAATATTAAGGGAGGGCATTTGCATATGCATGCCTCTTAATAGATCCGTCCCTGTTTTGAACACCAACGTTTAGACAATATGTGTAAACACAAATGTCCTGAACATCACCGTTCAAACATTATATCTGAATGCCAGCGTCCTGAACAACAAAAAAATGTCAGTTCATATCCATAATTGCTCTAATCCTATGCCGTTGCCACTGTTGCGCTACAGAATCAATCCCATCGGATCTACAGTGGTTTTTTTTTTTACGTTTTTCTTTTTTTCTAATCTGCAGGGACGGCTACAGTATTTCGTCCCATCGGATCTACAGTGTTTTTTTTTTACAAATTTAAAAAAAAAATTCACGTTTTTCTTTTAAAAAATTTTAATTAAATTTTCTTTATTTTTGTAAATTTTTTTATTTTTTTATTTTTTAAGGTTTTTTCCTTTTTTTTTATAATTTTTAAAGTTGTTTTATTTTTTTATTTTTAATTATTTTTACATTTCTTTAATATATTGTTTTTACAATTTTTTTATTTTGTTCTTATTTTTTACATATTTTTCTTTCATTTTTTCCCCTTTATTTTTTCATTTTTTTCCTTCTTTTATTTATTTATTTTTAAAAATTTTTTATTAATTCAGAAATTATTTCGTTACAGTTATTGTCAAATTAGATAAAGTATTTTTTATTGAGTATTTTTCTTTTTTTTTAATTTGCTGATTCAAGAAAAAAAAATATTATCGGGTTGTGTCTGACTTTGTGCCTTGCTCATTTAAATTGGGTAGTTTTCATGTCATGAGCTAATACATTGGGTGGTCTTGATATTCTAAACACAAGGATATTTACTACAAATCTAACTTTTTCATGTTATATATTCGAATCAATATTTTCATATGAGTTAATATTAATAGACCAGCGGTGACCAAAAATATTTAGTTAAGCGCGGCGGAGCGCGGACTTTTGCTAGTTTTTATAAGTTCCGAACGACCAATCTCGTGACCACTGGTGTTTGAAAATAGGTATAATCATGTTATATATTTTTGAAAGCGGACATATCTCTCAAATTCTTATTTTTTTTTAAGGGCATTGACGGAAGAAAAAAATATTCTTAATAAAAAACACAGCAGACCAGCCACACTCTTTGATCTCACACAAAATCCAAGTGTATTAGTAGGAAACGTGCTTGGCCAAACAATTTTGCTTTTGCAAAATGAAAATAGTATATTCACGCTGGCCTTAATTCTCTCTTTAATTCTCCATCGTTCCTCAAATATATACTCAAATAAATCCCTCTCTCTACCAAAAGAAAAAACCAAAAACCAAAATCAATCCATCACATTGCTTAAAACTGTTTTAAAAACTTTAAACAAACACCTACAGATAATAATAATATCTTAGGTTCTGAGCTTTTGACAGCCTGATACTCTAAAATTAAATAAAAAAATTCTCCATCGTTCCTTAAATCCCCAAATCAATCCCTCTCTCTACCAAAACAAACCAAAACCAAAATCAACTCAATCCAATTCAATCAATCAATCACATTGCTTAAACAGTAATTAAACTGTCAATTAAACACCAACAACAAATAATAATATCTTAGGTTCTGAGAGCTTTGACAGTCTGATACTCTAAATTTACCTAAAAAAATCCCTCAAACAAAACAAAACCCAATCATCAAGAATTCATATAAATACCGCACTTTCCTCTCCTCCCATCTCTCCTTTCTTTGGGCAGCAGTTCCTTCCCTTCCCTTCCCTCGCCTCCCCTCTTATCCCCTTGCTACCTCCCTCCCAATTGCCCACCATCCATGGAAGGCGCCATCAGCAGCCATGGCCTGCTCTCCCTCTCCCTCCCTTCCAACCCACAAATGTTCCGCCTCAGAACCCGCCTCCAACCCACACCCACCTCGCTAAAACCCCAAAACCCAATAAGGCTCAGGACCCAACATGCCCTCTTCTCCAGAGATAAGCTCTCTCCTGTTTCAGCTCTCAAAACGCCTTTCAATGGCCAGAAATTGGTGTTTTCCCCTTTGGGGAAAGCTGGAATGGAGAAAAGGCTCCACCTTTGCCATGCCGGTGCAGCTGCCGGAGCTGCTCCAGCGGCTCCCTCGGAGAAACCCAAGTTTCTCGGTATTGAGGTTCAGACCCTGAAGAAAATTGTGCCTCTGGGTCTCATGTTCTTTTGTATTCTATTCAATTACACAATTCTGAGGGATACCAAGGATGTGTTGGTGGTGACGGCGAAAGGCAGCAGTGCTGAGATTATCCCCTTTCTGAAAACCTGGGTCAATTTGCCCATGGCTATCGGGTTCATGCTCCTGTACAGCAAGCTCTCCGATACTCTTTCGAAGGAGGCCCTGTTCTACACTGTAATCTTCCCTTTCATCGCGTTCTTCGGCACATTCGCGTTCTTTATGTACCCTTTGAGAGATGCGATTCACCCGACGGCTCTGGCGGACCGGCTCCTGTCGTCGTTGGGTCCGAGATTTCTCGGGCCTATTGCCATACTGAGGATTTGGAGCTTCTGCCTCTTCTATGTCATGGCTGAATTGTGGGGCAGTGTCGTTATTTCGGTGCTTTTCTGGGGCTTTGCCAACCAGGTAAAATTTTGTGTTTGTTTCTGGTTCTGTGAATTTGTAACTGTTATGGTGATATGTATGGTTAATTTGATCCATTGGTTAATTTAGAATGATTAGAATAGAGACCTATTTTAACATTCTAATCTCTCACATCCATTAAACATTAGTAGTACATGAGATTTCAGACAACACACTAAAATCAGTATAGCTTCTTTTCTTAATGCATATCAGGAAATCAAATACTTTTGATATTTAAATAATATTATAGGAGCAGACTAGCAATTCTTGTGCAATAAACAGGAGTGACACGATAATTACAACTGATCCAACTACCCAAAAGCCAAAATTTAGAGAACTTGCAATAAAATTGGGAAAAAACTTTAAAGAAGGTAGCACAACTGATCCAGTTAAGAACTAATCGAATTTAATATTGACAGATTACAACAGTAGAGGAGGCAAAGGAATTCTACCCCTTGTTCGGGCTTGGGGCGAACGTGGCCTTGATATTTTCAGGGCGAACAGTGAAGTACTTTTCAAACTTGAGGAAGAACCTGGGGCCTGGTGTTGATGGGTGGGCTATCTCTCTCAAGGGAATGATGAGCATTGTTGTTATCTTGGGTCTCGTCATTGCTGGTATCTACTGGGGGGTCAATAAGTTTGTCTTGAACGACCCGTCTCTTCCCAAGGTCGAGAAAAGGAAGAAGAAGGTATGTTCATTTTAATTATCTACTTCAATACTTGCAATTTCATGGTGGGTTTGTGATCTCGTTTCTTTGTTGACTGGAAACTAATTCCAATAGTTCAAATGTCAAATACTGCATCAAATGTGTTTATGACAGCAGATTGTGATGTTGTGTAAAAAATATCATTATACTATTTGTACATGTAGTACCTATGATATACCCCTGAAGTCAATCTGTGTTTATAAATTGATTTGTATATATTTATTAATAAATTGATTGCCTTTTCTCCAATCTGTATCTAGTTTGCATTGAACAGAAGCCCGTAAGTTGCATAGTTTTTCACACTAATTTTCTATCTATTTGTACAGGAAAAGCCAAAGCTGGGGATGGGAGAGAGCTTGAAAGTTTTGCTATCTTCACGCTATATCAGGGATCTCGCTACCTTGGTGGTTGCTTACGGTATCAGTATCAACCTAGTTGAGGTCACATGGAAATCTAAGCTTAAGGCTCAGGTTGCTACTCACTTCTGAAAACTAAATTTTCAGTTTTGGCTTACATAATTTTTTGGTTGGAATTTTCAACTGGTAATCCAAATTTTCTTGGTATGCTGATTCTCAGCACATACATGCTGTTACTGGACAGGACCATATTGTCCTTGAATATGCTAGTAAACCCTAGTCTAATACTGCTGATTGTATTGCAAAAGAAGTGGATTTATCTTACAAATAAAAAAACAAATAAATTGAGTTTGAAGGCAGTACAAAACAATATGTTGATAAGTCTGCAGTGACTATCAGTTTGGCAATTGCAACAGACCTGATTGTTCAGTATCATAATCCACTACAGTTCATAGTTCTTGAACCTTTTTCCGAATATAAATAAATATTTAGCTCTAACATCTGGCTCTTCTTGTTGATGTGACAGTTCCCAAGCCCGAACGAGTATTCATCCTTCATGGGTGATTTCTCGACAGCAACTGGTATTGCTACCTTCACCATGATGTTGCTTGGCCGTGTGATCCTGCGACGGTTTGGTTGGGGTGTTGCAGCCATGATCACACCGACTGTGCTTCTCCTTACTGGAGTTGGCTTCTTCTCTTTGATTCTCTTTGGACAGCCGATAACTCCCCTCCTAGCAAGCATAGGCATGACACCCCTCCTTGCGGCTGTCTATGTTGGGGCATTGCAGAACATCTTTAGCAAGAGTGCCAAGTACAGCTTGTTCGACCCTTGCAAGGAGATGGCTTACATTCCACTTGATGAGGATATGAAGGTCAGTATGTGTTCATTTGTGTGTATTGCTGTCATATCCGTGCCTGTGCGCGGGTGTGCCATCATGTCTGAAATTAGATGTCAACTTCATCCATCTAATTTGACATGTTTTCTCATCTCTATGTTGTCAGAATGTCACAGTAATTATATGTGGTGCATCTATTAAAGTATGCAATGTTACACACTTATGTAGGTTAAAGGCAAGGCAGCAATAGATGTGGTGTGCAACCCGCTTGGCAAATCAGGAGGCGCACTGATTCAGCAGTTTATGATTCTAACATTCGGATCCCTTGCCAAATCAACACCTTACCTCGGTGGTATTCTCCTTGTCATTGTGCTAGCATGGATCAATGCTGTGCGTTCCCTCGATTCTCAGTTCTCTCCACTGGCTAAGCAAGAATTGGAGAAGGAGAGGCTACTAAAGGAAAAGGCAAAGGAAGAATCAGTAATCGAAGTAGATGTCACTCCAGTTGAGAGCAAGAATGGTTCTCTCGCTCCTGAGGTTTCTACAAATGGATCAGGCTTGAAACCAGATGCTCCACCGTCTGAACCCGAGAACTCACCAGAGACCTCAAGCTATCGTAATCAGTAAATTGAAGGGGGGGGGGGGGGGGTTTAATAATCTGATAATCATTCTTAGGCCGTTCCGGAGGAATCCGGATCATCAGAGATAGGAATAATAGAATAATAAGTAATATTGGCCTTTTCCAAATCCATCTTCAAAGGATGGAGAGCTAGTTGAACAATTTTGTTGGTTTATTGGTACCTATGTTTGATGCTGAATTTTGGTATTGAGTATGATTTTGACAAATTTATTTTGTATTTTCTTACCATATAATATTCATATTGGTTAGTGTTTTGAGTGATTGTTTGTTCTTAGTAGATGTTCTGATAAATACCTTTAAGTAGTTGATTAGTTGAATGCATAGGGTGGTGGTAATTTTTTCTCCTTTTACCAGTTAAGCTGTCAGGAATTTGCACCTTTGTCAATTGCCATGGCTCCTGGTTTAAATTCCAGTGAATCCAATTAGAATTTAACCAATGAATTGACAACCAATATATTTAACAGCTGATAATCACTATTTTCATATTTTTGAGAGGATAGTAAATGACAAACACAATAGAAATGATTCTTCCAACAAATGTTGGGATAATGCATGGAACTGTTAGTATATTTATTCAGTGTTTGAGCCGTCCAAGCATCATAAGACGTGGTGTACATAAGAGTTAGTTATGGCCACGAGGCACATTGGTTTCGGAGCTATATCTATATCACATGCTAGCGTTCAGTTCCCCAATCTTCATATCATAACATAAATAAAGTTACAATGAATTATAAAATTACAAGATATAAAAATGATTTATGCGATTTTTCTAAATTTATAATTGCCTAATTGGTTAAATTTTAAATTTCATATAATTTGAAAATTATTTGATAATTCATACAAAATTAAAATTTTGTATTGTATATGTCCGTTCAAAGATTTTTTAAAATTATTGAATAATTTATTTAAATCGTAATTTTTTTTTTTTTTTTTGAGTGAAGTTAAAAACTTGCAAGTTGCAACACACATGACATGACGCCATGAGGATGTTACATAACAAAGAAAAAGAGAAGACAACACGGGATGGAAGCTGAATGAAATTTGTGGTTAGAAATTAAAAGCATGTGAATTCGGAGCTTTTTCCTATGCCAAATTTACTGCGGTGCTCTCACGGGCACAGATTTGCTGTGGATCAATTTTGTAGGATGAATAGAGTCAAGACTATATTGCATTTTGATTTGAAATGCTCACGTTATAATGCTCAACAAAATCTTCATTTGAATTTTTTTTTTTTTCAAAATTTAGAGTTTTCTAAGTACAATTTTGATTTTTTGAAAGCTTAAAAAATGTAAAGTTTTTATATTCCCCGATATTCTTACATGAACTTATTAAGAATCATAAATCATGATCTCAAAAAAAAGTAATATACATTTTGAGTCGTTAGCATCTTGTACTTCGTAAAAAATTGCTAGAAATAAATCAAATATTGGATTTACGCAGCTCAAAATTTGAAGGGTATATAAACAAATCAAAAGCTAAACAATTGCATATTCTGATGCAATCGGACGGCTCTGAATAATTCATAATTTTTGCCTTTTCAGGGATAAGGATGTGGTGGGATCTTCAAAGTTGGATGTCATTATCAGCATAAATAAATTTGGGTAAAGCATGTCGTCCTCGTATATTTATTCATTCATATCTATAATGGAATCCATTCCATGTTGCAGGATTGCATTAGTTAGTTATTTTTGTTCTTATTTATTAAAATTGTTAGCTATACTTCGCATCTTGTGTTTTACTTTTTGTGTAATTTGTATGCAAGAACTAAGAAGAACATGTTTGATTTGGTAGTGACAAATCCAATGTTTAGTCGTCGCTTGATTACATTTTGAGAGAAGTTTGATTTAATTTCTTAACTAAATGACAAACTCATTTAACACAAAAACTAAATCAGTATCAATTTTAAATTTTTGACGTGTATCAGATTCCAGTATTCAACATCCAGATGTCAGTTCAAAACTTGCCGTTTCGGCCACAACTTGGATTTGTATTTTTGTACCCGGATGTTATTTCGGATACGTACAAAAGGAAGTCTATACGGAAGAATCAAGAACGTATGCAACTTCTAGAGATTAAATTCAAGCATTCTAGATTTTACATTTTGATCCTGTTTGATCCATTGCTACTGTTGTTAAATGTGTTTCTGGCAAATTTCAACTGGATAAGGTAAGGTATCAAAATCCAAGGCCTTGAATTCAATTATAGATAATCATATTTTGGGCTCAAACAGATCGATTTTGGGTCCAATTAGTCTAGTTCAAATTTCAAATTATCAAGAAGAGATCATGTTTGAATTTGATTTTGATTCAGGGGTTAATTCAAGTTCAATTTCAGTTTGGGCCTTTAATAGGATTTACAATGAGACGTGAAAGACAGGAGAGTACTTGGGAACATAATTATATCAGGCAATTAATTAACATTAGAAATATATTAAGTCACATTTAACTAAACTACTTAAGCCTAATTGGTTCTCTAAGCAGCTACTATCTACTACATGCAAAAGCACCTTCTCTATTTCAGCATTTGCAACATCTACACCTATAAATACAAAAGCATCTTAACAATCGATGCGGCTTTTTCCTTTTAACAGTAGAACATAACCCTCTTCACTTTCTCTTTCAATGCTGGTAGCGGCTTGACCGAGCATCCATTTGCACGGGAGTTCTTCGATGGGTTGTTCTCGTTTGCCTCCGGTTCCATGTAAAATCGCGCTCGGAATGCAGCGAGGTGAGCATAGTATGCTGGCGGCACTGCGTATTAATCAAAGAAAAGAAATTCATTTAGCAATATATACAAGAGTCAAAATAAGGCCCAATTTTATTTATTACTCTCCAAAATATCATTTAACAAGATATAGGCCCATAGCCCATAAAGAACCATGGCAGCACATCTTCAGGACATGAAAGTGGTTTTGATAAAACTCAAAATGTACTTGCAAATTAGGAAATTAAAACCAAAATTAGTTTTGATGAACTTCTGTTATTTTGTTGTGTGGAAATTTCAACTATATCTCACGAAAGCCAATGCACTTGATATTGTAACCCAATCCATGATTTTTGATAAAACCGATTTATTAATTATTATAGAGTAGTTCGGTTTATCACTACAACTGAATCTGCAATACTGAAAGGGCAATTTAGAACATCAAAAAGGACTTTCTGTTCAAATGTTGGTTGGGTTTCATGTCATGTTCAAATTCAGTGTATTATTTTGATTAATGTACAAAAAAGATGGTATGTGTTTTGGAAAACTTACCAACAGAAACTGAACGCGTGCAACGGGCATACCTGCAATAACACATGGAGCCAAGTAAGAAAACCCATACTAAGAGAAAAAAATGAAAGACAACAATTGCGATGGTGATGATAATAAATGAAAGAAAATAATTACGTATAGCAAAGATTATTGGTCAGTGTTTGCATCTCATCTGCAGAGAAATTGTTCTCATCCCACAGGACATGGTAATGAGCCGGCCGACTTGTACCCTACAGAGGAAGCATTTATGTTAATCACCAACTAAAACTTGATCGTTGACATGTTTAAATCATAAGATAACATCTACCTGAATACCAGCATGGCTACAAAGATAGAAATCAAACTCAGTTGGATGACATATCTTCGAATCAACCACAGTACCTAACAAAAGCAAAAAAAGAATGTGATATTGTGTCTCTATATTAGCAACAATCTGTACAACTACACTTATTCAGAATGATACTTTTCCCCACAAGGTATACAATCAATTAATATCAACTTATTACTAGAACAGTTCGCAACTGTTTAACTCGTAATAAATTTGGTGTCAGAACAGTATACAGCAGATGAATAAATTTATTGAGCATAATCCCATGAGGAAATGGCTTTAAACCCAAAATAATCACCAGCTTATATGAGTCCAAATAGTGAGTGCAAAAAAAAATCTACCAGGAAGAATATTGCCACTCTTATCGGTGGAACTTCGATCCTTATGATTGTTTGCAAAAAGGCGAGTATGGTGTCGTTTTTGCACCACCACAAATGTTACCGGTGGCTGATAGTTTGGCTCCAGAGAGGCACATGCCTATAGAATGAAATCGCAAATTAGTGGTTTCTTATCATGCGTGGAAATGTATTTCCTGTTTATCTCAGACAGGACTACACAATTTTCGAGAACAATTTCAGGACAAACATTGTACTGGAAACTTTGTTTTCTACTTACCTTACGTATTGCATCAAGTTCATAGAGTAAGACTTGATAGAACTGCCCTTCACTTACTCCATCTCTGAAAGTAAAAGGTGAAGAAAGAGATTAACCAAACTTGATTTGATAAATCGGTTAATATCATACAAAAGATTTAAGAAGAGCATACCGGTAAAAGATTATTCTCAGTGGTTTTTGCCCAGTTGCCTTCCGGAAGGAGATTAAGAGCTCCCTGAGGGCAAAAAAACAAACCAATTACTATAATTTCAAATGTAACATTATTTAACTACAACACATTTGTACAAATCTAAAACTAGCCGATCCACTCAACATAAGCAGATACTGCATATGTTTTACTGCAAAAAATAATTTTCCTTTATTACTTAGGAATTTATAACGTTTTACATTCTAAATTTTGAACAGATTTAAAACAAAACAAGATGATTGATACCCAAAGCATAGACAGAGTAAAAATGTGCTTAAGAAAATGGCATTCAAAGAAAGCAAAACCTGATCATTCCTCCAGTGACAGTTCCCCTTTGTGGGTCATGCCATGTCTTGTACAGATCTTGAATGAGCTCTTGCCGGTGTGCTTGAGCACAAACCAAACCCGCATATTTTGTCACCTCTGGCCAATCTTGTGATGCAACAACCTTCCAAACAGAAAGAAAAATAAGGTTATTTACATTTTTTAATGATTAATGGCCAACTCGGACAATCTTGTTTCTCATGTTTGGATGGAATACCTCATATATTTTGTATAAACCCAGGAACAAAATTGTTTTACTAAGCAAAAGAAAGGTCATTTCAATAAGGTTATTAGGAGTCCAAAATTAGCAAGGAACTTCATGAGCTTAACAAAATGTCTGCTTGGCTTCAAATGATGTTCTAAACCACTGACTTTGATCTACATGACTCACCAAGTGTTTGCTGAAAGCCCCCAATGTTATTTTCCCAAGTTCATCCCAAGAAGGATGAGGAACTTTTGTACTTTGTAAAATGAGATGAAGTTACCATAGTCACAGTTCTTACAAAAGTAACTAAACTTATATTATAGGTTGCAATGTTAAAAATGGAGAAAAGGAAAAAGGAACATACAGCAGCAATGGATGGGAGAGAATCTTCGCCAGTTTCAGGATGAGTAACATCAGCACCAAATATAATTGTTGGAATGTCGCTGACCAGTGGAATTCTCCAGCTTATAGCATCCAAAAGCACCGTATTTCGCCCTCCCATCTGAAAATTAAGAAGCAAAAAAAACGTTGCATGAGAAATTATGGATCCACACATCAAGATGTGGACTAACGAGCACACTGTAAAATCATGTATGTCCAAACTCAAATTTAGATTTTGCTATTGCCAAGAGGGAATAATGAAGGGAATCAAGTACCTTGACATTGATTTTCAGCGAAACATTAGCCAAATATTGCTTGCTTATCTTAAACACATGTTTTGTTAGACAGCATTGGGATATCAACCCCAAATCTGTCTCACATATACGCTTTATATCACCTGACAATATTAGATGATGGACAATTAGATCTTATATTCAATACTTTCTTCAAGAACATCATGTGTATCGACTATCAAAAATCAATTGCAGTTTTGTAAGTAAAAATGTAACATCATGTGACATGAGACAGCATAAGCCAGTATAGTTCAGCTACATTGTAGAAGCCACTTTGCACAAGTATATTCTCATTGTTTATTTTGAGAATGTAGACTTTGAACCCAATATGTGTTTAAAGTCAGTTATAGCATTCATGCGCCATTATGGTTATCCGAAGTTTCAATGAAAACCTGGTAATTATAGACCAAAATGATCCAATAAAGGCACGTACAACATCATCAATCTACTCAACTAGTACCTTGGTACAGATATAGGGGCTTTTCGTTCCAAAGTATGTACTTTATCCGATACCGATTTTTCTTAGTATACAGTTGCATGCAATCCCATATCTACATCTGACTACTGCAAAAAAAGATGTACCATAGAGAGATCCATTGTTGTCAGGAAGAATCGCCAAAAGAAGCTCTAGTTCTTTCCCTTTCAGCTTGTGTAAAGCTGCAGTATAGACATGCTTAAGAGCCTTCCCAACATGTTCAGGTCTAGCAGAGTATATCGGTATAACTGGTTCACTATTAAACCCCTGTAGTAGAAAAATAATAAAGAAGATACTACATTATGCTTTATAATCACCACAATGAAGCAGAATTGGAATCAACTACCAGCATATGTTACCTTTCCAAGCCACCTCAAAGAAAGAAAGGGGAACAAAAGTGACATAAACATCTTAATATAATGGCATAAAAGTTCATTTGACTTGTTCAAGCTACCATCTCAAATTTCAAGTGTCCCAAAAATACTGCCAAGTTAAATCCAGTACTTGAAATTTCCAAAATAATTTTGTTTTAATTATCACAGATAATTTAATTATAGTTATTCAATATATTGGACCGATGATGTAAAATATGTTCAATAGTCCCTAGTTCTAGTTCTTTGAACAAAGGTTTAGCTCCTATATCTTTACATACCAAGGACAACCAAATAAGACAATTTAGCATACCATTCCAGAGATTTGGCACATTTGAGCTAATTCATGACAGAAACTTCGAGCTGTGCTTTCCTGAACGCTCCTTGAGAAATTAATGCATGCCCAATGATTCACAGTAGACCCATTGATAACTTTCTATAAGCAAAAAGAAATTAGTAATAAATTAGATCGAAAGGGGAAGAACATTAAGTTTAATTTGCTCCCTGACAAGTGCCTGTATATTCAGCAACACCACAGAAATTTTGGAAAAAATATTATTTACAGAATAATGGAAATTATCTATACTGTTCTTTCTCCCTAATTACTTTTACAGGAGTCTGTCTTTATAGTTTGGCAATTCGTATATTTAAGGAGCTGATAGCATGTCAAAGAAAGCTAAATAGGACATTTCCCACTATAAAGGAACTTGCATCATGTTCAAAAGCTCTACAAGGGACCATCATAAAAAGGAAATATTTGATCCTTTAAATATAATGCAATGTAAATCCACATGCCTTGTTAACCATGTTCCATTGGCCGACCTGAGGTAAGCACTCTTTCTCTTTCCCAGTTTCATTGTACTTCAGCTGTTGGTTCAATAGAAAAGTGTAAGAAACTGAAAATATAAGGGATTCCAAATTTTTGTAGTACCAGGGGTTTAAGAGAAGAAGTACCCAAGGTGCAGGAAGAACCCGGGCTTCAACAGAAGTAAGTTTTTCAGCAATATTAATCCCAAACTCTTTTGCATAGGGATCTTGCTCATACCCATTTTGATGAACTGTCTGCTACAAACATGCATTGTGGTAGCGTTAGATTTTTCATTTTGGTTGCTACTTTATTTACTTTTTTAAGGACTCCGGCTTCAATTTTTATAAGAGGAGTTTCCTGTCTTAGTCCTTTCACTTATAAAGTTATAATTATATAAAAATAGTGGAAAAGACCGTTCAAGGAACTATTAGTAATTGCGGACATCATATAGCTTGCTTGATAGGTTTTAATTAACTTCTATAATTACTTGAGTTTTGGTAAATGCTCTGAGTCCTGACATCCAACACGAAATATTAGCCATTTTGTATGTTCAAAGGCATTGATCCTTCTTAAGATTAGTGCATGCAGAAGATAAAATGAAAACAATTTTATGTTTTTTTCTCAAAAGAATGACTTAACCTCTAAAATATCCATCTCCTGCTCCCTCGGCCTTTGGCACGTAACCTTCAGCAAAGAAGTAATCTGTTTTTCATTTAATCTCTTGGTGTATCTCTGACCCTCAACAATCTTACAAGCCTATCCAAAAAATTATGATGCCACGTGTAATTAGCAAAACTGGAATAGAGACTAAGAATTAGGAAAGAAGATAGTCCAACAAAAAACAGCCATACTTCCATGGGAAGGTAGTTTGCTTTCTTCTGATTCCCCACTTGAAGACAAGGGAGGTGTCCATGCTTAATTGTAAAACCATACATCTCCTTGAAGTATTCTACAACTGACTTCATGTTCATCTGGTCATCTATGGGAAAACTACATGGAATAGAGGGACGGTAGGGAGAATGTGAGAGGTGAGCTTTTAGTTATAATATATTACTGAGAAGTGCAGAAGTTGGAACATTCGAGGTTAAATATACATACATGAGTTCATGGGTTGGTCGCGATGTCAGCCCCGAGATTCGGTACTTGCGTCGCACATTTCCTCTGTGTGTAACCTCTACTTTTACCCCTCTTAGAGCCTTCTTTATCTGATTAATTAATATCAACAATAACTCAAGCTCTAATATACTGTGGCAAGAAACAAACTCAGTCACACAAGGGTCGTATTAGATATTACCTTGATTCTATCAGCATCCGATAATGGCCTTGACATCACATCCTTCCCTAGTATCTGTGCCACATATTCAATCACTGGGAGGGGCTCGATGAAGGCAGTGGATGACATGTCTGGAAAAAAATTAAAGTTAAAATTAAAATTCCCCCACAAAAAAGAGCTGACTCACAGAAGTTTCAATATAAAGAGTTTGTTTACCAATATTGAGTGAGAGACCCATCTGTGTCGGTCGGATACTTTGGTAAAAGCCACACCATGATTGTAACCCCTCTCCAAGCCTTTGCGGTTTTCGTATATCAGGAGAATAGAAGGACCTCCCAATTGACACATATCTGTACATAAAACAATTTTTAAACCATCAATTACATCACATAACAAGTCACCGGGAATAATTTTTTAATCTCTGAACTGAAATGCTACTAAGACATGGATACTAAATGAGTAAATAGAACATCGGAAAAGTTGTCCAAGCTTGACCTTTGGCTGGATAGTTCACGTAGGACCACGTCCAGAACTTGAAGCGTCTCCCGAGGTGCATCAGGTTGCCGGCCAGCCAAAAACTGGCGAAGATGATGTAAATCAGCACGTGCTGCAAATTTTATGGTCACTTGAAATTCTCTCTCCCTTCAAAAATAAGACATTATCATGTCAAGCATGTTCAATTGAAGTATGTATAAAAAGTCTGTTTTTAATTCAATTTTTTGAGTCCCGAAAAATGTCAATGTCAAGGTCAGAATAATCCTCCAAATTGAACAATATGGGTCGTGTCATGCGCCATAGTTTTTCCATAGGACCCACTCCACACGAATTTTAGAAGCACCAACACACAAAATGGTTTGCTTGCACATATTAAGCAAACAGCATACCAACTTCCAACAGTTATTATTCTGAATACTACAGTTCTTCTACATTTACAGAGAATATAAACAGATTGTGCAGAGACGAAAACAGGAAAAACAGAATCTTGATGTTTTATAGCATCTTTATCAAAAGGATTTCTAACGAGTACAAAAGAACTTAACCTAAAAAAGTAGGAAGTGCAAGCAGATAACCATCACAAAAAAACAATTTTGCATAATGACAACGAAACCTCAATACTTCCACAACCATGTTATTCCATGAAAACAAAATTTGCTCAACTTTTGCTGTATAGTTGGCAAAAAGGCCTGGTTTCTTTACCTTGATGATCAGAAATTGACAAATATAATTTCCCTTATATCATGTCAATAGTTTTCTCTGTTGGTGGAAAGATCATGCCGTGAAGGCAATTTAGCGGCAATTGCAATAAATGTCTATGAAAAAGTTAAGCTTGCAATCGGAAATGAGGCAACCTCAGCTAGCCCTATTACATAGAGGTCATTTTACGTTACTTGCAGATAAAAAAGATCATTGTAAAATAACATGGCATACCTGACTATACCGGTACCATCATCCTCCTCACAAATCTTAACTGTGAAAACCTTTGAATTGAAAGGCAGAAGGCCTGCTGTGTAAAGATTCTTCCTGCCATCGTAAGCCGGCAATCTCATGCCCAAATCCGACTCCCGATAAAGCCTCACTAATTCACCCATTATAATCCTATTCATGCTCCTCGAGTTCACTTCAGGCATTATTGACACCTAGATAAAACATGATCATACGATCAATTCTCCCAATTGTGCAATAAGAGATTAATTCTACATTCATATTAGCAATGTTCATACGTAAATCAAAGAATTAGAAACTTACATCATACTGGTTCAAGTCTTTGTCGGGCAGCTGCGCAAGAAAATGGTTGGCCTTCACAATGCACCTGGTACCAACAGTACCAAATCCGGGCCGCCTCGGAAAAGAAAGAGCTTTACTTGACACCGGGGGGCTCACAGAAGGAGCAGCCTGAACTTCCGGCTTGACCGCCTTCCCTCTGCTTCCCCGGCCTCTCCTCCTGTTTGCACATTTCTTAGCCTCCTGGAGGGGTACCGGCGAAACTTCAAGTTTCTGCTGGTTCACACTGCTCTGCAGGGGCTTCTTCGAGACGATATGCTTCTCCCCTTTCGACGGGTCCTTCGCCATTTGTCGCTGCGGCATGTCTACGCAACAATGAGACGGGTTAGTGTCAGCTCAGCTGTCAAGGATAAATACTGCAATGGAGAAGCAGCCCAGTAACAATGCATTTGCTCTGGGATGGCACAGTTGAAGATAGGCAAGTGCAATGATGATGATGATGATAACAGAGTGAAAAGGAGGAAGATGGAAGAGGGGAATAAATTAAAGAAAGGAACAGTGAGTGAAGCACTTCCTTCCTTCCTTCCTTCCCTTGGCATTAATTTGCATATCACTATATACTAGTAGAGTACAGTTACCAGTGCATGTAGTTGACTCCTTGCCTCACAGACAGATAAAAAGAGAGACTGGCAGAGAGAGAGACAGGCAGAAAGACAAAGATGATGGGTTAGGGGTTTAAGTTATAGTTATTACTTAAGTTTCAACAAAACCAGTAAACTGTCGGATATGTGATATGACATGACATGATATGATATAACAGACTTAAACCCAGCACCAAGTACTTGACATTCTTCTGATATCATCATATATTCTCTATTACCATTTACCAGGCACAATCCAATGAAGGACCATTTTCACTCACTCACACACACACCTCCCTCTCGAATGTAAGGGGTGTTTATGGTTATGGGAAGATTAATATTATTAAGGGAAAGGGAAATGCTGACTGGAAAGTGGGCATGAGAGGGATTAAAAAAATGAGAATAATTTAGGAAAGGGGAAGAAAAAAGAAGGCTCCACTTTGGAGGGGAGAGGTGGGGAATAATGAAGCATTGGGAATTTGGGATGGAGCTGAGACTGAGTTTAGTTTAGTTTAGTGGGATCCGGACAAGAGCCCACTAACTAAGACCTGAATCGAATGGAATGGAATAAAAGTTAAAACCAAGATCTGGAAATAGAACCAAGCAGCATTATGGGTAAAGGTGTTCAAAATCCAAATCATCATAAACTAAACAAAAAAGAGTAATAATACCTGGCATCCACTGAAAAGCCGTCCATAAAATCTATAGATTACATTTCGAGATGTCTCCGTTACATTCCGTACACATCTGTAGATGTATGGACGGTTTTTCAATGAACGCATCAGGAGGTTTCTCCTAAACAAAACCCACCTCCCATTCTCTCTCTCTTTTTTATATTTATAAATTTTATATTAAGCAACTATTATTTTTGTTGCTGTTGATAATATTAAATTACTACTATGCTATGTAACTGTTGAGTGGGGGAAGGGAAGGAAGGAAGAGAAGAGGGGGAGGAGGGAAAGAGGACAAGGACCCGCTTTCCCAAAAAGCCCAGGGACAAAGAGGAGCATTCAGTTCTTTATTGGTTTCTTATGCTTCTACCTCTTAGCGTATAACATGTCAGATCCTCTCCATCCAAAGATTGAAACTCTCACCATCAGATGCAATCTCAACGGCCAGGATGTGCATGTAGAGTCGATTTCAGTGTGTAAATTTGGGGAGGATCCAGAGGAGGGAAATAACGAGACCAACCATGTTTACGTTTGTTTGTTTATTGGTTTGTTTATTTATTGGAAACAGTGGCAAGGAATGGAATAAGGGATTAGGAAGTTTCACTGTTTGTTTGCATTGTTTATATTCCTTGCACAAGCTTCACTGTAGTGTTTGTTCTCAATTCATTAAAAAAAAAAAAAAAATTGTTTTGTTATTAAATATTAAGGCATACACTTTTGCTTTTGCAATTAAGGCATACATACACTTTTTCTTTTCTTTTCTTTTGTTTTTTTTTTTTTTGCCCCTTGCTTTATTGAAAAATGTACTGTGCACGCGCTGTCACTTCTTTAATTGGACCTTGAGCGTAAAAGAAATTTAATTATTTAAAAATAACGCCAATATCAAGAAAAAATTAGCACAAAAAATATAATAAAAAATAAACTTGATATACATATATTTTTAACAAGGGCTACTCTACTGAGCTAGATTATGAACTTTAAAAGGATATACAGATAAATACAACAAATTAATAGAAGTAAAAAAGAAATTAAAAAAAGTTGTTTTGTTTTGATTATTTTTTGATAAGGGAGAAAGTGAAGAAGGTAAGTTTTTTTTTTTTTTGAGAGAAGGAAGGTAAGGTTAATGCCGCAGCTGGGACGCCGTCTGAGATCGGGACACGAGGAACTGAGCGTGCCACCGTACTACAGATACATATAGATAGCATCAGGTACCGTACATACAACACAGACAGGAGATGTCACTGGTGGCAAATAAATGGAGGGGAGGGACAAGGAAACGGGAGGCAAGGAAGGGATTAAATGGCAACGCTATTTGTGCATGTCCCAGTATCAGAAAAAACACAGTGCTGGTGAGGGAATAGGAAATAGGAATAGGAATAGGAATAGGAATAGGAACAGGAACAGGAATAGGAAATAGGAATAGGATCATGGAGCTGGCTGGCTCTGTGCTATCAGTCTTTGCTTCCTTTATTCCTTTTTTATTTTTGATATTTTTGAATGAATTTAGATGATGGGTGTGTATCTGCCTGCCTGCCTGCCTGCCTGCCTGCCTGCACAGTGTGTGTGTGTGTGTGTCACAGTCTGCACTCTGCAGCCGCTATAGTGCTCTGCAGTCTGCACTTGGGCATGGGGTCTGTCTGTCAACCAGAGCATGCAGTGCTCTACTACTATGCTATCATCAGTAGTATATATCAGTCTCACCTCTCTACTGCTCTAAATTGGGTTTATGACTGACAATGCAAAGACAACCCATTATTTGTACTTCCAATTATCTATTTTTATTATCTATTTTTATTATTATTTACTTCAAATGAGAGTCAAAAGGTTTTTTTTTTCTTTTTTGTAATTTTTATCAGTGGTTTTAAATTTTATAAATTAGACTCGGTTGCTGTGGTGACAAGATGTGCTTGCAGAGGCTCAAGAAAATTCTATGGTATATTGGTATATCAGTTTCTAGTGGGTTCACAAACTCAACAATGAGAATTTTTATTCTATAAACTCTGCTACACCAGAAGGGTACAATGGTTTTTTGTTTAAAAATAAATAAATAGGGACAAATGGCATGTCATGTCATCCAAAAATAAAGAGAAAATTCCAAAGAATATAGTTCCAAAACTTAACTTTCTACCGTAGATGTTAAATTTAATTTGAAACAATACAAAAAAAATCTACTTTAAAAATGTACAATACAAAAGCTAATTTAATTATAAAAAAAGATTTATACTAGAAAGTAGAAACTACATTTAAAAAAAAATAAAAAATTTCTTCTAAAGAAGAGAAGACAGAATTCAACTTGAAATTACATAACTAAAAGAAATGTAAATTTTTTTTTTTTTTTGAGGAGAAAGAAATGTAAATTGTTAGTTAGTGCAGATAGTTTATCGCACCAAAAAGAGGTACTAACAAATGTTCATGCTTATTTCAATAATTGCAATGACTAGTTACTTGGTCAAGCAAAATGGAATACAGACGTTAAAATTTGACTAAATAAACAGTTATTCTTTAGCCCGAAAAAAAAAAAAAAAATTGATCACACATACCATTATATTATGCCACACCAGAGAAAATAATGTTCCAGTGTTATTATATTACAATGACGACCCCGCTAGATTGTTATAGTGTTAAACAACAATAATGATTGTTATATATACTAGATCTGTAACTCGGGCCCGAAAAATAGTATGAAAAAAATAATCAAGAATTTTATAAAATATAATATTAAACAAAATTTTGAACACAATTTTTAAATCTTTTCATATAAATAATGATATAATTATAATTTAAATATAAGAACACATAAATGTTAGATCATTTTAAGGATTAAATTTTGTTTTAGACATATTATATTCATATTATATAGTGCTAATAGAAAATATACACAAGTCATTCTATCAAAAAATAGATGAAAAGTTTAAAGCAAAATTAATAGTAGATAACATTAATGATGTGACATAGTTGAGGTATTGGACATCTAAAGTAGACGTCGGAAGTATAGATAATATAAGAGGGAGCAGACTCAGCTATGGCTCGAAGGTTACACGTTATTCCTTTTTCTTTTTAGTAGACGTCGGATCTCCATTTCGATCAATTTTTTTTTGGGAGTACGGCTAAGTAATATTAATGTTAAACATGTTTTTGTGCTCATGTATCATCCCTTAGACTGTTAGACATGGCTAGTGAAGCAAGGCCAGCAGGTGTTCACAATAAACCTATGTCTATGAGTGATATTCAATTGGATGATTGTGATATATTCATAAGAAATACCACTTGATATATTTATTCATATGGCCTACTGAACATAAACAAAATCTAATATAATTTCAAGTTCTTGAACCTTGGTTTTATTCTCACCTCAATAAAAAAAATATATAAAAATTTCATAGTTTGGTATATTCAGTTCTTATAAAGTGCAGCATTCAGGACATGGTACTTGTTGCTTGTGAATAAGATATACTTTATGAATGTGTCTATTTTGTTCATTATATTGTAACGAAGAATAATGGCCAACATATTCATTAAGAAATTGGAAGAAAACAATAAAATGAGTTTAGGAGCTTCGTTAAAAATATTATAGTCATAAATTATCCCGAAACCATTCACTGAGCATCATAAATGAATTTAATTTACGCTAATATTGGTTGACTAATTTATACAAGATATAAATGAAAGAGTAAGGCTACGGTACTATTAATAGTACAAAGTGTCTCATACTACAACTCCATATTATCATTTCTAAAGTTCAATTGATCGATCTAAACCAATCAATTTGATCTCCATATATACATGTTATTGTAGACCAAATTTTATAATTTTTTGTGCTTTTTTATATTTTTTTAAATAAATAGAAAATGACTTGTTGCAAACATTATAGACCATTCAAAAATGTTGTTTTTTTTATATATCAAGATATATAGTTAAAAAAATTTTAAAAAAAGTATAAAATTTGGTCTAGAAGTACATTAACCTATGGAGATCACATTGAGCGGCTTGGATCGATCAATAGAACTTTGAAAATCATAATATTAAGTCGTAGTACGGACCATTTTATACTATTAATAGTACCATAGCCTCACTCTAAATGAAAACTCATTATTTCCCAAGTACTCTCTCTCTTTAAAAAATCCTTAGTTATAATAATATATAGTCTTCCCTATAGTGATATCTATGAGGATATGGAAACTATGAGGATTTAGATAAACAATCACTTTTAGGAACATGAGTTTACTAAAATTCATGATTATTATGAGTTATAGATCAAAATCAATCCATTGCCCATGATATTAAAGGAAAATGCTACGGGGATACCGTAAAAGATACTGTCGGGGATACCATTAAACATTGACTGTCAATAAAAAATATGATAAGTTGAATATATTTAGGATGTTAAGGTGAATATTTAGGAGGATAAGCTGAATAGTTAGAAAGTGTAATGCTGTAAGTTAAATTAAGAGTAGTTTTTATTGGCTGTAAAGCAAAATGTGTTAAGTGTAATGCTGCAATTAGGTTTTTATTATGTGGAGTTTTTATTGGTTGTCAAGTAAAATGTGTTAAGTTGAATATTTAGGAGGTTAAAGTGAATATTTAGGAGGTTAAGGTAAATATTTAGGTTTAGTTGAATTGGTTAAAGATCATGGTATCCCCGACGGTATCTTTAGTGGTATCCGAATATCTGGACTGTAAAGTAAAGGCATATTAGATTACACAATCTTTCAAATTCATGATAGGGCGGCTTCTGTGCCTCTAGACCATCAAATTTTGATCCGAATGATATAATTTTTTCATACAAGGTCATGCTGTAGGTTGCAAAAACTCATTTTAGTCCCTTATGTAAATATTTTATCATTCTAAGTCTGAACAATTTAAATATTGTTATACAACTTTTATATCATGGAACAATATTTTATCTAGACAATCTATGTATACATAATTAAGGAAAACTAAATTTTCCTTTGGGATGGATTGTTCTACATGACAAGTACACATTCCATATATCAAAGTGATTAAATTAGCATAAATTAAATTAAAATTTAGATACATAGTTTTTTGAAATATTTGTTTCAAAAATATTTCCCTTTTGACAATACCTTTAAATGCCATGACAGCTAATATCATAGACAGTGTAAGATATCAACACATAGTATATACTACCCAATTTATTTCTTAACACCAAAACAGATACGTGGACATGTTAGTGACAACATTAACTAATTCCAAAGAAAAATTAAAAGGAAGTACTGCCTAACAGAATTCACAAGGAAAATCTCAATTAGAATCAGACCTAAATGAGTGATACAGAGCATGCTTAATTAATAAATTCATATATATATCAACTTTAGCATCATATACAGAATCATATATAGAACTACCAAGAAAATTATACAAATGTGGCACAAATTATTCTCCTACATGTATATCAGTATATGGTAAGATCTGCAAACAACGGTTGGAAGGAATTAATGTGAAAAAATGCATAAATTCTGTGAAAGTAGTTTGGGTCAGCCACAACAAATTTGCAATTGCCTTAATTGTGTGGCACGCAGAAAAGCTTTGTTGATGATGGTCGTTTTTGTGGTCGGTTCACAAAATTGTTCTTTTTTACATATATATATATATGCATATCACGGTTATCACAAAAAGTGTTATAGGCATGGTGTTAATTCCCACTTTTCACATTTATTAAGCAAGTTCAACGAACTTATCAGTTCAAAGCAATTAATGCAATAATATCGCCTAATTTCCCAAATAATTTCATTTCTAAGATTCTGGCCTTCTCACATGCAGGCTCACATGGGCCATGAAATAATAATAATGCAACTTCAATATTCATGAATTTTCCTAGCAGACAAAGGGAAAACCTAACCTGACATATCATAACCTACCAATATATGAAGATTGCAACCTTGGTTTTCAAGAAAAGTAGAAAAGTATGTTGAATTATTGATAGAGAACTCCATTACCTCAATATTTTCATCTCACTAATAAATTCAAAAAAAAGGGCCTATCTAGCAAAGAATAAGTCTCTAAATTCGGTCAAATATCTTTTTTGATAATATATTAATATGTTTGTGTCACTATCTTCACAATTTTGCATAATGCCTCGCAAGATTAATTAGTAATTACCAAAAGCGAAGTAGTTTGTTAAGCTTTTATCTTCTTAATTGTTTAATTTACAGTTAGTTCTTATAGCTAGTATCGAAATTAAAAACTTGACATAAACATCATGAAGGTGTAAATGTGCATGCATATGTAATATGCAATGTAGGAATTATGAAAATTAATTGAACCTTCTGATGATGAGCAGTGTAATGTTATCTACCACATGTCATTCACAAATTCAAAATTATGAAGTGCCTGTATAGCTGCATGGTCTTTGGCCCTTGGGGGATGTAGGAACTAATATTTGCATGAATGTTCTAAATTATACCATCCAATATTCAATACATAACAGAGAACAAACAACACTTTGGAATAGAGATGTGCGTTGTTAGATTAGACCAAGTAACAGTACTAAGATTTAGATATTGTTTCAAATTCAAAGGTACAATTACTTAGTTTACATTTAGAAGAAACTCACTGGAATGATCATTACTAGCCGTTCTAATTCTAGGTTTTCTCCTGATAACTTTCTTGTTATTGTGTTTCATTTTTTATCCAAAATAAAAAGTGTACAAATAGAGAAACTTGAATATCACTGTGAAAAGTTAAAATTGGTAAATTGGAATGAAAAAGGCACCTTAAGGGAAAAGGCAATGGTAAATTCAGAACTCAACAGAGAAGGGACAATTAAACCAAGCATGCACGCAAGTTCTTACTGGTAAATGTAACAAAACAAGTAGAGAAAAATGGCAAACAAATAAATAAATAAATAAACCATACAAACAAACAAAAAAATAAACAAATGCAAATATATATGGAGCATAAGCATACATACCAGAGTTCTTTAGACTTTGAGAGCGAGCTGCTTTGTGACTTTGTTGGTTCTGTTGATGGTCCACACTCCACTGTCCACAGTTTCAACTTTCAACCTCACCTCACCTCACCACCTTTTTTCTTCACACAACTCACTCAGACTCAGACGCAAGCACAAGTAAGCGTGCATGCAGAAGCAGATGCAGATGCAGTGCCCATACCATACCATACACTGACTAACACTCCTCCTGGAGCCCACTCCACACTACCTGTCACGTGACACCCACCAAATTAATTAACTTATTTAATCACATATTAACACTTAATCACGTATTCACAGCTCACATTTTCAGTGGATTAGTGTAGGAAAGTGATTTAGAATTAATATAAAGTACTGGGTTGACCCATCATTGCTTTGCTCTGATTGATGCTATTATTATTAATTAGTTAATGACACACTGAGACCTAATCAGGGGCACATAATAGCTACAATTGGACTTCATGAGTGATGATGAGTTGTGACTGGTGATACTCCTTTTGGGTTTAGTATACTACTTTTCATCACTAGCTAGAGGAAATATATATATGTTAGATTTATTAATTGTATATGTGCTTTTATATTTAAGTCAGAGGATTAAACCTTGAAAAAATATTTGAGTCAGAGGATCTGACAAGCAGACAGAGGTAATGCAGTATAAAAAATGGTACCCGGATATATAGTAATAATAAATTATAAATAACAAAGTTCAAACCAAAGGTAAGTAGATAATATCATAATAATAACAAATTCTCACTCTATTGCACAAAAATCATTTCCTCGATCTATATATAAGATTATAAACCCATAAAAAGCCTCAAAACAGAGTCACAAAATAAGTATAAATTGTATGTATTATTTTTCTTATTAAAGCTAGAAAGGAGAAGCATTCATTCATATTAAAGATTTTCTCGCACTGAAATAGAATGATGTGGAGAGTGACGGGCGTGCCAGTGACAAGACGTCAAGATTCGTGAAAACCTCTGCCAAAAAAAAACGTACACTGGTACACTGGTACATGACTACATTCTGTATTTTTCCAATCAAACAAACAAGACAACAAATTTCTTTCTTTTAAGAAAAAAAAAGACAACTAGAATCCAAATTCGGTAAGACAAAAACATGGCAGCTAAATAAATTAGGCGTAAATTAAAATAGATGAACAAAAAGCTAAATTTGCACATGTTAAAAGCACCATAGCTACACATACACTACACTTGCCTTAGACCCAAAAAAAAAAAAAAAAATAGAGCACACCACACTCAGCCTGACCGCACGTCCATCAATCAAATCGATCCTATATTCCTATTAAAAAATATTGTACACAGAGAGAGAGAGAGTTAAAAAGAGATGAAAAGACAAAGGCAAGCTTACCAACAATCTGATTTATAAAGAGAGACAGAGAGGTTGCTACAATGCTACTACTGAATCTACTAAATCCTTGATAGCTGATGGAGTGAGATACTGATTCTGATAGATAGATAGGTTGGATAAAATATATATGGAGGAGGAGGAGAGTGGTGACAGTGATGGATACTGATGATAGGATGTGAGTGGGAAAAAGACACAAGGCAAGGCACCAAATTGTTGCACACACAAACAAGGGACTTACTAGGGAAGAGAAAGAGAGAGAGGGAAGAAGCAATCATGAGTCTGCTGCCCAGGGTTTGAAAATATATATATCATCCAATCCAAGTATCAAATACGGTGCAGCTGATCAAGAAACGACAGACCAGGACATGCATCAGAAAAGACAGTACTCCTCCTCTCCAGTCCCTTCCTCTTCCCTTTGCCAAACGGACGGTTGGGATTGAGTCGAATGGAGGGGGGGAGGCACAGATCTGAACAGTGATCAAAAGCATGCACCGAGGAAGAGTGAGTGAATGAATGAGACCTTTTGCTTCTCGCTTTGGCCCCTGGTGAGATTATCGAATGCGTCCGGTGTTTGTAGAGAGTGGAATACAGCCGTTTGATGGGTGGTAAGGGGGAGTCGATCGTGGGCACGTGGTGGAATGGGAGTAGGGAAGGGTGTACACCGAGAGGGTCGGGCAAGGGCAAAGGCAACAGCTTTGTCAAAACAAAAAAAAAAAAAAACAGCTTTGTGAAAAGAAAGAAAAGAAAGCCCAATTTCTCTCTTTGCAAGAATTAAAGAGAGGAGAAAAAAACAAATAAAGACAGGAACAATTAAAGAACGGGGAAAAGGGGGGGAAAAAAAGGTGAGGGGATGAAAAGAAAGATGCAAGAGTGGCAATAAATGTGGGCATTGAACTCGGAAAAATTGAACATCTTTTTTTGTTTTTGTTTTGGGCTAGCTTTGTCGACTTTTAATGCATGTTTGCGTGTATACTCTCGGGTGTGGACGTGTAGTAGCATTTGGGAGAGGAAACAGGAAGGATTGGAGACGTGCAGTGGTTGTATCAGGAACAGGGAAAAGGGGATGAATAAATGAAATCTGAATGTATCTTATCTGTTATCTCCCTCTGTTATTCTTATTCCTCCTACCAGGTGTATCTACTTCACGTAAATATTAAATGCAATGTATGTATAAACACAGCTACCCAAAATCTAGAGCAAAGGTGAATGTGGTATATCATGTTGGGTAAAAAAAAAAAAAACAAACAAAATATCAATAAAGGAGAGAAAAAAAAAAAAAAAAAAGAATACTCACCTGGCTCTTGAAGAAGAAGAGAGGTCTCTAATGTCTATCTCTAGTGTTTAGAAAAAGCTAAGAGATGAAGCTTGTTGCTGTTGTGGGGAGAGAGAGAGAGCACTACTGAGGCAGTGAGGCCACTACTATAACACCACTACTGAAAACCAGAACGGTAGTAAGTGGAAACAAAGAAAAAGAAAACTGATCTGCCATCCATCTATTCATTCACTTGCTGCTATAAAGCATGAAATTAACACCACCTTTTTTTTTGTTTTTTTATCTCGTGTGCAGTAAAATCTATGAAGCCACGCTTTCAGTGCTCCCTCCCGCTAACTTTGCTTTTCTTTTCTCACTTGCTCACTTTTCCTTTTTGATTTTTTCTTTTTGTGCAGTTGAGGGAGGGAGGGAGTCACTGAGGAGCGGGACCCGGGTGCAGGGAATGTCTGTAGGACGGTACGTAGGACCCGGTATAGTATAGATAGATAGATGGGACGATAAGTAATAAGACGATCGATAAAGTTGCTAAAAAAAGTGCCTTAAAGAGTAAAGAGTAAAGACATCCGTCCCTAAAGCAATGCAAGCGTTTTCTTTCATCGTAGAAGAAAAGAAAAGCGTGAGAGAGATAAAGAGTGAGTGAAAAAAGATGTTGAATTGAGAGCTTGAGACGTGAATACGGCGTGGTCTCCTGGCACCACTTTCAAAGCCACAGATATATTATGCATACATACATAATAAGATATAGTTAATGAGATATTATTTCTGATTTTATGTCATTTTTACTTGCTTATTTACCACTGACATGGCTGGGACTTACTGGGTTCGTCTTTTGTAGTGTGTTTTGTGGAGTAGAAAGATGTGGAAATTAAGTTGATGTGGGGATGAAAGACAGAGGAGGAGGATTATTATTGGCGTTGAAATATTGGGAGCACCGTCTGATCAGAGAGTCATGATTAGGATCTGACGGCTGGTAACGTGAATGGTAACCATGCTATGTAATCAACGTCTCTATTTCATACCTTTTTCTCCTCTTTCCAAACACTGGATGTGTCCATGAAAATTGATGACTGATAGTTTGGTACCTTTTATTGAACTTTGAGAAAATGGGATAGGAAAATGTTATAGGGATGCTAAACTTCGATATCAAAATTAATGATTAGTATTAATATTAATTGAAAAATTATTCAAATTATCAAATTAATAGTTTTAATATACTACTTATTTTAGATGTTGGATAATATATATAATACAAATAAGTCGAATACTAAGGCCCCGTCCGGTTCACATTTTTTTTGTGGGATTGGGCGGGATTTTGAACAAATTGTGAAAAATTTCCCTTGCCCCGTTCGGATGACCAATTTGTGGGAAATGGGATAGAGCATATTTCCCATCTTTTTTTCCATTCAAGTGTAAAATGGTTAGTACAAAATAATCAAATCATACTTAGGCCCTATTCGGAGGTAACAATTGGTGTGGGAATGGGTTTACGTGGATGTGGGTTCCGAGAGTGGTACTTAGTGGGTTCCCAAGAGACGTGGGAAAAAACATATCAACTCTGAGTTGATTGTTTATTTTCCACTCATTTACGTTATAACTGGTGGGTTGAAGTGGGTAAATGTGCACAATCTCAAGTGAACAAAAAGGCCTCCGAACGCATTCCGGAAAGAATCACCGATGCGTGATAAATCCTTGCAATTTCCCACCAAATCTCGGACTGCCGAACAGGGTCTTAATTTTTTTTTTCCCATCCGTTGGCTCTCTCTTCACACCTCTCAATTTCTTATTAATATTTGTAATGTTACTTGTATTTTGGATCCATATCACATGTTTACATTTATGAAAGACTTAAATTTTGTTGTATAAAATTTATCAAATAACATAAAAATAGAAAAATAAAAAGGAAAACATGCTAATTAACAATAATTTAATCCTTATCACTAATTAAATTGTCATGGCCATGGTAACTAGCAAATTACACAAGATATATACTAAACAATTTGAATAGATAAATATAAATATGTATATTTTAAGCAGATCAAGATTTTCCGTAACTATTTCCATAATACAACCGAAAACCTCATATAAATATTTTCCTGTTACAATTTATGGGTGTGGGTTCCCGAACCCATAAAATCTCATCCCGTATAATCTCATGACAAACGAATACGCCCTAAATGCGTTAATACGAACGCAAATATAATTTTGATGATTGTTTGTTCATGTGTAGTTGTGATTGAAATGGAGAGGGAAAGATTTTGCAGGATCTGGGCTGCATCATCATTCATCAGGGGTGCTTGAGAGAGAGATCACGGATCCAATTTGGTATAATGGCTTCCATTTCCGTTTTCTGGGACTAGGCAGAACTGGGGCAACTAAAGCGAAAGGGAATATATGTTCTTTTGACTATACTATACTCTGTAGTCTGTACCGTTTCATGCCTACTGACCGTATTGGATTGGATTGGATGTATTATTTTATTATTATTATTCTTCATATTATATATTTATTATTATATTATATATTCGTACCTTGATTTTTGTGCTCTAGATTTTTATGTCATTAGTCATTACACTACATTACAAATTTTTGTACGGTTTGATTTGAACTTCAAATGGGATGCAATGCATTGTATGCATATATATATTGCTTAGTTCAAGACGTGTTCAAATGTACGTTACAGTTATCAAAAAAAAAAAAAAAATGTACGTTACAAAATGATTGTTGGTTGGGAAATGGGAAGGAAGGAAGGAGGACATTAGATTTAGCTATCATCATTTTCTGTGGCATGCGATTTGGGGATCACTCGTTGGAAATTACGTTTATATCATATGTTTTCTTCAAAAAGTTCCTAAAAAAAGACATTTTATGCCCTTCATGATCATTTGAATAACACTGTTCATGTTTAGAAGACGTGCATAATTGATCGCCCCATCATATAAATAGTTATGACAATAAAAAGACATTTTTTTTTTTGTTCTGGAATAAAAATTACAATGAGATGTGTGAAATTTTTAAGAGGTATGCTAATTGTCCCCAAGAAAAACCCTCTTTAAATGTCCGATGTCAATACATGCTCTTGTACGTAAGGTATGAACATCCCAATGTAATAGATATGAACACCTAACAATATATTGTATGAACACTCAGGTTAGGCGAACGGTCATTCACCAAAATATAGAGTCTTGACTGGTCCTAACAGGATTCACCAGAACGTAAATCTTGGACGAACCACACGGAATTTTCGATGCGTAGGTATGAACACCAAATACGTCGACTATGAACACCTTATTGGGAAGCTATAAACACCTCGGCAAATAGGTATGACCAGGGGCGGAGCCAGGATTTAAAATTAAGAGGGTCGAGACACCGAGAGACAAAATTTAGGGGGGGTGAAATGAAAATTCTCAACAAAATACAATGCATATTAACGTTTCCGTATACAAATTCAAAAATCTTTGGGGGGTCACACCCCCCTCTGCCCCTGGGTATAGGGGTGAAAACGGATCGGATATCAACGGATAGTGGGCAAAATTGTATCCGTATCCGTTTTAGTTTTTCGGATACGAATACGGATACGAATACGGATCGGATATTAAACGGATACGAATACGGATCGGATATTAAACGAATACGGATGCGGATACGAATATACTTCGGTTATTAGACTCATTATTAAAAAATATATTTTATATAACTTTTTCATGATAAATCACTAACTAAAATGGTTAAATTACTATAAAAATTAATCACTAATCATAAATATGTTATTAGTTCATCGTGGATCATTATTATCATAAATAATTACATGTTAGTTAAGAAAAAAATCCATAATATTCATTATATTATTAGTTACAAGTTATAAATAATTATAAATGAGATGAATTCAAAGTCTAATTAGATATAAACTTCATTAAATTTGAAATCTACATAAAAAATCCAATTGAAAGACATATAATAAGCCTTTGAAGCGGATATCCGAATTACCATAATATCCGGATTCGGATAATTATCCGTATCCGTTTCCATATTCAAAACCGTATCCGTATCCGTATCCGCATAAATTTTATCCGTATCCGTATCCGCAAATATCCGTATCCGAATATCCGTATCCGCAAAAATCCGAATACGAATCCGGATACGGACGGATATTATCCGATCCGTTTTCACCCCTACCTGGGTATGACTATCAGGTTTACACAGACAGTTATTAGTTATTTACTATTAACGTCGTGGTATAACAAATTTAACTATTAAGTGATGTGACCCGACTTTATTGTCAAAATATATATATATGTAATTAGTGAGAATTTTAATTTTGGTGTGACTCGTTTGGCACACCCTAAACGAGTATATGACGGTATATTTGGCGTTTGGCACACTCTTTCAACCGCTAATCTGCTATTCCAACCATTTCATCGGGTGCCAAACAACCCCTAAAGAAATAACTATTAATTACAAGCTTGCTTAAATCGCCTATCAGTCTATCGCCATTACAGGGCCACTACAAATTTGATGCATTCATACATCTGCATATAATTTGGTACGCAAAATTAATCTCACCGTAAATAAAAAGGGGAACGGAAGAATTCAATTTAATTGAAAATATATATACATATAGAATTAGGCTACGGTAATATACATATCACGGTTTTACCATGCTATGCGGTCCGTATCACCATTTCCGGTGTCCAAACAGTCGATCCGAATCGTTCAATGTGATCTCTATATCAAAATATACTATCAAGACAAATTTTACAATTTTTAGAATTTTTTTTGATAACTTTAGTGATGGGTAGAAAATTGTCATTTTGTATGAACCAGAATCCTTAGATTTAACAATTTTCTCCCCATCATTAAAAATAACAAAAAAATAATGTATAAAACTACGTCATCTTTAAAAAATCCAAAACAAATACTTACAAATCTCAAAAAATGGAAAATTTTTGTATAATATGATATTTTGATATAAAGAATTTAATGAGACTTATAAATCAAAATTTCGAGATGGTTTAGTATAATTTTTTAGTTAGGAGCACGAGAGACCTCCGTGCTTCTAGGAGCACTATAGTTTTACTCTCTCTATATATATAGTACTATTCTCCTACTGAAAAATAATCACACAGTGTGAAAAATAAAATAAAATACATGTAACATGTTTAGGGGAACGGTAGAATTTTGTATACATTGTGAATTTGACCCCACGCCACACATGAATTTTGAGTAAATTAAAACTTGTATTGAATTGAATAATTGATGCTTCTACTTAATTAACACCCTCAAAATTTGGACTAGCTCTCAAAACTCACTGAAAAACATTAATTTTCCTAAAAATGCAACAAAAGATAACGATGGATGGAGAACAGTCCCAAAAATTCAATTTCATCACTCACAGTCACAGGTCACAACTGAACTGACGAGCAGTCTACTGTTAACTGTATATTTTTATTTTGAAGTATTTTAGGCTTGACTGATTGATTGAACACAAGAAATAACTGCATTGAGTCACCATTTGACTTATTGACTATACAGACACACGTGTTTTTTCAGTGCCAAAATATTGAAACAGGTTTCCACACGGACCATACTTTGAAATATCGATCAAGTTTTTGATATATAGGGTGCGTTTGGATCATCAAAGAATAGCTAATATTCGGATTAGTAAGCTACTTTTAACTTGTGAGTGTATCTAAACACGCAATTACTAATCCGGAATAGTAAGATTAGTTGCTATTCTACTAATTCATATAAAACATGGATTAACTACTATTATTTTCAACCTTCCATTGTTATTCTAAATAAACAATCCAAACAACATTTTTACTATCCCGAATAGCACTATGTTTCTACTATTCTTTAGCTAATCCAAAAATCACTATTTTTTTTACTAATCGTATCTACTTTTCTCGATTCTATTATTTTTTTACTAATCCTTGCACAATCCAAACAGACCCTATAGAGATTTCTAATCAAGTAATCAGCTCTTTTTTTTTCTCTCTCTTTTGAACAACATCAACAATTGATTTCAATCAAGTTTTGTAGAATAACTAATAAGTAACCATTAAAATCTGCTTGCTCTTATCTGTTTCCATATTCTTTACCTCACCCACGTCCTTACAACAAATACCAACCAAAAAAGGATTAAAAATACTGATCTGGATTAAAAAACATACAGGAGTTTTCTGCATAAAGGAGTTTTCTGTACATATGCTGACATAGTGACCTATGTTGTCACCATTTGTTTGTCTCCAATAATTCGAAATACAGACCTGGATTAAAATTTTCATATTTATTTTTCATCAAATCATGCGCGGAGGCAAATGATCTCTCGAGGCCATTTTCGCACTTAATAATAGATGGGTCAACAAATAAACTGTTTCAATGCTCTAGAAAAATTGGGAAGGTCCGAATCCGACTGGAGAATGCCAGGAAAAATGGACCTAATTCGATGGTCCAACCCGGATATCGGGGGAGGGATGGTCTTCATAAGAATATGAATCCAACCCACTTAAAATATTTCTGAGGAAATCCGACCCGAATGAATCTAGGACCCGACCCGACCCGATCCGATCTAAGATACCCAGACAACTCGGATAACTCTGTCTATGTTTGTAACATAGCGTGCCGGTCCCAAACCAAAAAATTACAGGAGTGTAACTTTTATTTTGTAAAAACAATTTGTGTTTAAAACAATTATAATTATTTGAAAAAAAACCTTTTACTTGTTTTCTTTTTTTTTAATTTTTCGGTTTACAATTTTTTTAAAAAATTTTCTCTATATTTAAATATTTTTTCGATCTTTAGCATAAAAATACTTTTTTTTTTTCCAATTTGTCAAGTAGTATAAAATATAGAGTAAATCTAGCGTGCTCCTAGGAGCATGGAGGCCTCCCGTGCTCCTAACTCAAAAATCATAATAAACGATCACAAAATTTTGTTTTATCATTCTCATTAAATTCTTTATATCAAAATATCTTAGTATACAAAAAAATTTCATTTTTTGAGTTTCTTAAGTATATGTTTTGGAATTTTTTAGAATAACCTCAAAATAATAATAAAATAATATATAAAACTATGTCATCTTTAAAAAAAATCCAAAACAAATACTTAAAAAACTCAAATAATGGAAAATTTTTGTACCCTTGAAGATTTAGATATAAAGAATTTAATTAGTACCATAAACAAAAATTTCATGATAGTTTAGTATGATTTTTGAGTTAGGAACTGACCTCTGTAAAGTGTATAGGCTTTTAATACCCTAAATAATGCCCTCGATCGCAAACGTACGATCTATTGCAATCAATGTTCCAAATAGCGCGCTATAGCGTTTTTTGGACCCAAGACGCGATGCTATTGGCCAACACTACGCAAGTTGCGCTATTTCCGCTATAGCGTAAATAGCGTGCGCTATAGCGCATAGCGTGATAGTGCTAAAATAGCGCGCTATGCTACATAACATATTTTTTCAGAAGATGAGGATAATGAGCCGCCATTTAAGTCTGATACTGAGCCAACAGATAATGAAGTATCTGAAGAATCTATAGAATAATATATAGTTTGGCTTGAAATTAGAGTAAAACCTGATATATATGATATTTTGTATAAGGTTGATAATAGGATTAGTGACCTTTTATGCAAGAAATGACTTAGGATTAATAACTCTTTTGTGCAAGAATCCAGGAAATGTCATTTTTTGTGTAGGAAATGACACAGCTTGTGACAGTTTAGATCATTTTGTATAGAAAACAATCCTATATCAGATATTTTGAATAGCAACTCGGACTTTGTACTAGTTTAATGCAACAACATTAGTTTGTTAATTATTTTGTTTTGATTATTTGCTCTATAGAATTCTTAGTAATGTTGATATTTGATACAAAAATATAATACAATCCATAAAATTAATGGACACGCTACGTACGATAGCTTCTCCGAAAACCCGCCGCGATGACGCTATAATCCCGATTTAGAACCTTGATTGCAATATAGTCGGGATTGAATCCACAGGGACGGAATTACTTCTAAACTATGCTTTAAACTCTATCATAATTCTAATAAGAATATTTTTGGTGTTTTTGTATAAAAGTTGGGGGGGTTTGTTTGAAGATTGGTTTCAGGTGCAATAAAGTAACTAACAGTAAATAAAAACTCTAAACAGATACTAAACAGGTGTTCCCAGGGTTTTCATAATCAGTTTGCTATCTGGATCAATTGCCTGCGGTCCGCACTTGTCAGGTACGGTCCGCAGGGTATACAATTTCGCCTCTCTTTCAGTTACCAGCTTAATGGTCCGCAGTGGTTAACTGCAGTTCGCAGATAACTGTCCGAGAGATAGATTTTCTGTCAGTTACTTGGGAGTGTGATCCGCAGTCTGTCACACTACGGTCCGCAAGGAACAGACAGAGAACAGTTTTGGTTCAGATCAGATAGGTTGACTAAAGTTACTGACTCCTAACTAATCCTAAGCAATTACAAGTCCCTCAATTCTCGTTTGTTGGCACTCTTAACACTTTTAGATCAATTAGAAATCTTTAGGATTATTTCTAACATAAATTCAATTTACTTTCGTTCTAGGGGGTCCGGTTTAACTCTCGTTAAAACCGCAATTTCACTTTTCAGTTACTTTTGGAACAACTACCCAATTAGCACAAGTATCAGTTCTTAATTAAATGATGTTATATTAACCAACTAGACATGGCCACAATCTATAGGTTCTTGCCAAACGAACAAGAAGCAATTCAAGTACAATTATAATTAAGCACAAAGCAAATTTGAAAATAACTTTAATTCATAAACATGATAAATGAGTATTCAATTAATCCATACAATCAAACATCATCTTAAACCCTAAGAACAAAGACAACTACTCAAACATAACTAAAGAAAAACATAAACAATAAAAATAATAAGAGAGAAAGAAAACACCGATTGAAGGGCGAGTCGATGAAGTTCAACACGCCTAAGACCTTCTCCTCCGAGTAATCTCCCTCTTCTTATCAACTCTAGACTAAACTAAACTAAACTAAACTCTCAACTAAACTAAAAACTTGGACTCTCACAAGACTCTAAACTTGACTTAACAAAAGATACCACGAGACATAGAACCTCTTCGAAGATGATGATTATAAAGGCCTAGATGCTCCCAGAAATACGCATCTATCTTCTTCAAACCGTCCTCTAATTTCTAGAACAAACGTAGAAATAGATATCTCCAATTGAAACCTGTTCCAGAAATATAGAAGTTGCCCAGAAATAGCTGTCTGCGTTCTGTGCCTCTGTCGGTGCGGACCGCACTCCCTAAAAAATAGGGAGTCTGTTTGAGTCGTGGCAGTTGTGTTCGGGCCAGAATTAGATACGTCAATTTTGAGCTGAGTGCGGTCCGCACTCACGTGTCTGCGGACTGCGCTCAGTTGTCTGCTGTCTGCGCTCAGTTGTTCGCTGTCTGCGCTCAGTTGTTCGCTGTCTGCGCTCCTTTGTTCGCTGTCAGCGCTCCTTTGTTCGTTGTCTGCACTCCTTTGTCTGCTGTCTGCGCTCCTTCGCCTATTCTCGTTTCTTGACTCCGTCTTCTCCAAATCTAGCTCCAAAAACTCGATTTACTCATAATTAGAACCAAGAATAAAGATTCCTTAATTCTAGACTACTAACTAACTAAACACGACTAAATCTAAGAACTTTTTTTGACAAAAATAAAGATACAACTCCTAAAATAAACATATAGAAATGCGATCCATCAGGAACACAGGAGCCCTCCGTGCTCCTAGGAGCACACTAGATTTTACTCTAAAATATGTATATATTTTAGTTCATATATTACCCTGGAAACTCAATCCGAGAATCCCATAAAACTTGGGAGGGACAGTCCTAAAGATGTTCAATCTCTATCTCCCTAAAATTTTTGTGTGGTTTCCCGACCTGAGCAATTTGAGAGGTCTGGAAAATCCGGGACTTGGGATCTCATGGACATGGTTGTCTTTGGACTTTGGACCGACCCGAACCGCTGTTAAAACACTAAGGGCTCATTTGTTATCTTAGGCCTTGTTCGATACCAAAGTTTTAACCGTGACATATGTGGTTTTGATGAAACCCAACTATTTTTAGCTTTGGACTGTTCGGTGTCCATTTCGAAAGCCTTGGCTTGCGTTGAAAAACTACAAAAACTGCACCAAAAACCAGGTTTTGGAAAAAATCAACTCTGAATGGATTTTTGCATGGCTTTCTCACTTTTGCGCTCTATATGTGATTATATATCTCTCGCCCAGGTTGTTTATGTATAATGACAAAGAATTTTCAGTCTGCTTGCCCTTTGTGTTTGTGAGGAGAGATCTAATGACATACAAAATTTTAACACAAATGTTACACAAAAAGATATAAATTTATAAAAAATCTTAAAAATAGAAAAACTGTTACAAACATGTTCATTTACTTATAAATCAATTGTGTTTCAAATTTCATTCAATTTGAGTGTCATTTGATACACTATCAACGACCATCAAGTTTATATAGTAATTAGAACGATATAAATTTAATGATTCTTGATAGAGTATCAAATTACACTATAATTGAATAAAATTTGAAACACAATCGATCTGTAACTAAATGAGTACATTATGAAATATTTTTTATTTTTAAGATTTTTTTTATAAATTTATATGATTTAGTGTAACATTTGTGTCAAGATATTGTTAGCATTTATAAAAGATTTTTCATTTTTTGGTTTGTTTGTTCGGGTAGGAGATAAAATGGCAAAGATTGAAAAACATTCATTTTTTTGTTCAATTTTCAACTATTATATTAATGAAAAATTGATATAAAAAATATGATTAAACCTCTGGTAGCCACGGTTTCATGTGAAACACTTTTTATATCTAGCCATAGCATACTACAACTTAGATTACACAATTTTTAACAATCTTGGCTTCCTGCATTTGTAACTTGACTTGTCATGGCTATAACTTTTAAAAGCCATTCAAAACTGTGAAAGAGAACACGGCCTTAGTTTCAACTGGCCATAATTTATTTTGATCGTGGCTTGCAAAGTTTCAAACAGAGGAAGCCACGGTGTATGAAAAATCCAGTCCGACTTATTTTTTATCAAAACTTGGTTTTTTTTGTCCATTTTCACTTACTTTTTTATTGATTTTTGTGTCAAACCTGGTTTTGTGTGGTTTCTTATTTGTGCACCGAACACATCATAGCTAATAAAGATTAAGGCCATGACTTGCTAACCAAAGCCATGATATAGAACACGCCCTATTTGTCCTACAATTTACGCAATAATATATATATATATATATATATATATATATATATATATGAGCCAATATACCGTGAACTTAACCTCCAAAAACCTATCAAATCATTTCCAAATTTCAATTTATATGGCTCAATAAATTCTCCATATCAAAACCTTACGAGATACAAAAATTTTCTATTTTTGAAAATTTTTAAATATTTATTTGAGATTTTTTAAAAATGACTATACAATATTAACAAAATAATCAAGTTTTATGTATCATTTTTAAAAAATCTTAAACATGTACTTAAAAATTTTCAAAAATGGAAAATTTTTGTATCCTGTAAGATTTTGATATGAAGAATTTATTGAGCCATATAAATCAAAATTTGGAGGTGATTTGATAGGTTTTTGGAGGTTAAGCTCATGGTATATTTACTCATATATATATATAGAGAGAGAGAGTAAAACTAGTGTGCTCCTAGGAGCACGGAGGCCTCCCGTGCTCCTAACTCAAAAATCATACTAAACCATCATGAAATTTTGATTTATCATTCTCATTAAATTCTTTATATCAAAATCTCTTAGGATGCAAAAATTTTTCATTTTTTTAGTTTCTTAAGTATATGTTTTGGAATTTTTTAGAATAACCTCGAAATAATAATATAATAATGTATAAAACTATGTCATCTTTAAAAAATACAAAACAAATACTTAAAAATCTAAAAAAATGGAAAATTTTTGTATCCTATGATATTTTGATATAAAGAATTTAATGAGACCCATAAATCAAAATTTCGAGATGGTTTAGTATGATTTTTGAGTTAGGAGCACAGGAGGCCTCCGTGCTCCTAGGAGCACCATAGTTTTACTCTATATATAGAATTAGGCTACGGTAATATGCATATCACGGTTTTACCGTGCTATGCGGTCCGTATCACCATTTCCGGTGTCCAAATAGTCGATCCGAACTGCTCAATGTGATCTCTATATCAAAATATGTTAGGAAACCAAATTTTACAATTTTTAGAATTTTTTTGCTATTTTTAGTGATGGGGAGAAAATTGTTGTTTTGTATGAACCAGAATCCTCGGATCTAGCCATTTTCCCCCTATCATTAAAAATAACAAAAAAATTCAAAAAATTATAAAATTTGGTTTGCTAGCATATTTTTATGTAAAGATTAAGTTGAGCGATTCGGATCGACTATTTGGACACCAGAAATGGTGATACGGACCGCATAGCACGGTAAAACCGTGATATGCATATCACGGTTTTACCGTGCTATGCGGTCCGTATCACCATTTCTGGTGTCCAAATAGTCGATCCGAACTGCTCAATGTGATTTCTATACCAAAATATACTAGGAAACCAAAATTTATAATTTTTAAAATTTTTTTGCTATTTTTAATGATGGGGAGAAAATAGTTGTTTTGCATGAACCAGAATCCTTGGATCTAGCCATTTTCTTTCCATCATTAAAAATAGCAAAAAAATTCTAAAAATTCTAAAATTTGGTTTGTTAGCATATTTTGATGTAGAGATTACAAAACTCTATACATATTTTGATGTAGAGATTATAAATCTAGCGTGCTCCTAACTCAAAAATCATACTAAACCATCATGAAATTTTGATTTATCATTCTTATTAAATTCTTTATATCAAAATCTCTTAGGATACAAAAATTTTTCATTTTTTGACTTTCTTAAGTATATGTTTTGGAATTTTTTAGAATGACATCAAAATAGTAATAAACTAATGTATAAAACTATGTCATCTTTAAAAAATACAAAACAAATACTTAGAAAATCTCAAAAAATGGAAAATTTTTGTATCCTACGATATGTTGATACAAAGAATTTAATGAGACCCATAAATCAAAGTTTTGAGATGGTTTAGTATGATTTTTGAGTTAGGAGCACGGGAGGCCTTCGGCTACAATAATATGCATATCACGGTTTTACCGTGCTATGCGGTCCGTATTTCCGTTTTCGTTGTCCAAATAGTCGATCTGAACCGCTCAACGTAATCTCTACATCAAAATATGCTAACAAACCAAATTTTATAATCTTTAGAATTTTTTTGCTATTTTTAATGATGAGGACAATATCACTATTTTTGTATAAACCAGATCCCTTGGATGTAGTCATTTTCTCCTCATCATTAAAAATAGCAAAAAAATTCTAAAAATTTTAAAATTTGGTTTTCTAGTATATTTTGATATAAAGATTAAGTTGAGACGTTCGGATCGACTATTTGGGCACCAAAACGGAGATACAGACCGCATAGCACGGTAAAACCGTGATATGCATATTATTGTAGCCTGACCCTATATATATATATATTTCTCATTAATTAATTTCTACTTATTTGCGATCTATTATATTTAATTGTTATTTTGACGCTTGACAATTAAAATTCGAATAAATAGAAAAAAATTATAGAGTTTAAGTTATAGATTGATAGTATTGTAAATGTTTGAATATCGTTTGATAGCTCATTCAAAATTTGTAAAATTTTTAATCGTTCAAAGATATTTTTGTTAGAGATTTCTGTCAAGAATTTGTAAAACTTGAACCACTTTATTATAAATTTGTGTCAAGAGCAATCAAAATAGTATGATTTAAATATGAGGAGGGATCCATTGACAATGCTTATAATGACAATTTTGACAATGGAGATTTTAAAAAAATTATAATAATTCATAAAAAATCTTAAAAATGAAAAAACTTTTATGGATGCATTCTTTAACTTATAAATTAATAGTGTTTTAAATTTCAATTAATTTGAACATCGTTTGATGGTTTATCAAAATTTTGTACATTTTTTAACGGCTGAAATTTAATGAGCTTTAAAGAGCTATCAAACATCACTTAAATTGAATATAATTTGAAACATAATCAATCTATAAGTTAAATAATATCTCTATAAACTTTTTTCTATTTTTTAGAATTTTTAACTATTTTTACAAATTTTTCAAAATCTTTATTGTCAAGATTGTCAAGATAAGCATTGTCAATAGATCCCTCCTCTTTAAATATATAGGTTCTCAAGAATTTAAATTACTGCATGAGGTGTTGCGATGTGAATTCCCAAATTCTTCAAAAAAACAAACAAAAGAATCTCCATAGACCATCCCCCAAAATTCAAAAGAGCACCCATAACATTAACATAAACTGTCAAGTGTCGCGTCCATATCAGCTGCGATCGCTGAACGATCGCAGGAACCTGCGATCTTGAAATCAAATGGCTCAGAGCCACTTAATTAAATGCACGGTGGGGATTTGTTTGGATCTATTTAAATATGAGGATGGATCCAATGATAATGGTTATTTTGACAATCTTAACAAAGATATTTTTTTAAATTTTATAAAAAAATCTTAAAATAGAAAAAAGTTTACAAAAGTGCTATTTAACTTATAGATTGATTATGTTTCCGATTATATTCATTTTAAATGACATTTGGTAGCTCTTTAAAGACACGTAAAATTAAGACCGTTAAAAAAAATATAAAATTTTGATAAGGTATCAAACGATATTCAAATTGATTGAAACTTGAAATATCATCAATTTATAAGTTAAATAATTCATCCATAAAACTTTTTTCATTTTAAGATTTTTTATGAATTTTTATAATTTTTGAAAAACCTATTGTCAAGATTGTCAATGGATTATTTGGAAATGATATTTTCCAATAAATTCAAAATGATTCCGAAAAAAAAATATCAATATTGGAAAATGTATATTAATAGAGTGAGGCTATCGCGCTTCACAAAACACAGTGCGATTCGGAATACATATAACGTTTGGTAGTCTATCATATACCTATTAAAAAGACCCAAACAAATCCCCACCGTGCATTTAATTAAGTGGCTCTGAGCCATTTGATTTCAAGATCGCAGGTTCCTGCGATCGTTCAGCGATCGCAGCTGATATGGACTCGTCAAGTGTCAATTGTCAATTGAAGGCTCACAGCACCTAGCAACAGCAAGCATGGATCTCTCTGCCCTGCTGCTGCTGGTGCAAGTACGGCGACTAACAAGAGCGCATGTAATGTAATTATAAGCCCATAATGGGCAGTGGCCCATGAATGCACCAACTCAACTCAAGAGTCATATCATATCATATATCATCATCATATATCATCATCATATATCATATCTTTTTTTTGAGAATAACATATATCATATCTAAAGTCTACCCCTTGCAAATTATGACTTTTTACAAAGTGGGTCCCTGCCATTAACTAATATTCTCTTCCTAGTCCTACCCTCCTCTTCAGTCTTCAGTCTTCAGTCTTCTCTGTGCAATCTGTTCCAATAGAAATGGGGATCAGCGAGTGAGTGTCTTGAGTGAGTGACCCATCAAGCTGGCCATCACTCCCTGCAGATCAGAACAGGAGCAGCAATACCATACCAATATACCATCAGATCATGGATGGTAGAGATCTTGTGTCACTCATTATATAACATCATTTATATGAGGAGAGATCTAATAATCATGCACTTTGGTGACTGTGGTGACCATCTCACTATTTATATATAAATTGATAAATCTAAATCGTTAGATGTATTCTAAATCATCTAAGTAATATATACACAAAAAATGATAAAGTTTTAACATCGTTTCAATAGTCATTAAGAGAGGAGAAAAAATCATAAAATTTTAACCGTCGATTTTTGTTAACACTTGATGCATATGTAAATAAAATCAAAATGATATAATTTTTTGTATACACATAAAGCATGATATCAACACAATCTATTAATTAGTTTTGTCATTTAACAGTTTAAATTGTAGTTATTTAAGATTTAATTTCACGGTCACCGATCGGTTACTGAAAACATGGTTATTTGATCACTCCATTTATATTGGCTTTCATGATTAATTCTGTACCAAATCAATCAATTAATTCTCTTTTATGCACAATAGCATCTAGAAAAAAAAAAAAAATTTTGAACCAACCAAAAATTTTTGGTACATAGTCTCTCCATTGTCAATATTTGGTAAATATTATGACATCATAATATTCCACATGCAACTTTATCATAGGTAAGTACTAAGTAGGTTACCTAATGGTAATGGGTAATGACATATTAGGGGTACCATTCCACATGCAGTCCCTCTCTCTTTCCAATTCTATGTTACTTGATGCAAAGACAGGCATATCTTAATCGTCGTACTTCACTACTATATAAGTGGCTATTCCATTAATTCTGCAACCAATGAATAAAGCCTTGCCTGTGGAAATAAATCAAATAATTCATGCCCTCCATGGACCATGATCATCCTTCCTCCTCTATCAGCACAGCTCAATTCCCTGACCATGCGCAACAATTTAATTTGCATTCATTGTGCATTGGGGAATGGGGACACATGCACCGAGCATGTTTACTATGGTGCTCTTAAACTCACAGGGCCTCCCGTGAGCTTAACACAAAAAACATATTAAATCATATCTAAATTTTGATTTATATGACTTAATAAATTCTTTATATCAAAATCATGTGTCATGCAAAAAATTTTCATTTTTAGAAATTTTTAAGCACTTATATCAGATTTTTTAAAAGTTACATGTGAAACATTGATTATTTTATTAATATTGTATAGTTGCTATTAAAAAAATCCGAAATAAATACTTAAAAATCTCAAAAAATGAAAAAAAAATTTGTATGCTATAAGATTTTGATATAAAAAAATTATTGAGCTATATAAATTAAAATTTGGATATGATTTGATATGATTTTGGTGTTAAGCTCATGGGAGGCCTCTGTAAGCTTAAGAACACGGTAATTTTACTCAACTTAAAAATATATATATATGGTTATGTTTCGATAAATTTTGACTATAAGAAGAGTGTATTAGAATGGGGGCGGAGAACAGTGTTAACTCGGATTGACAGCTTTTTGTAATTGAGATGTTCTATGTTCAAATGAAAATATTGTTTTGCAAAATTATTGGATCATTAGCTATTTCATGAAACCAAGAATTAGTTGGTTTAGGTACTATTCTAAATTATTGGATTAGTAGTTATTTTGACTAAACCATGCATTCAAACAAACACACCCTTAATTATGCAAAATATGCATAAAGACCTCGACATTGTCTCTGATCATAAGAATTGTTCATTCTTAAGAGCATATTTTTATGTGGATTCTTAATATTTGTATCAGGTGAGTTTAATTTGGAACCAATTTTACTGATTATTGAAATTCATTGAAAGTCAAATAAATACACACTAAGAAGACATGATAGGAGACATGATCCTGTTCCGTCCACTTCAATCTGCTAAACGGAATAATGCGTCCATATCAACTGTTTCTCTCGTAGGAAAATCTATTTGAGCCGCATACTTTTAAAAGTTCAAACACATTTGCATCAAATCAATCTAAAGGCATCACTCAGAAGAGATTTTTTTTTTTTTTTTAATGTAAACCTGGTATGTTTATGTCAAATTGAGCAGTCAACATCTTACTTTTCTGGATCAAAATAACAGTAAAAAGGGCAGTCATGGCATTACCTGTCTGCCAAAGTGTCTGTTGACACTGTTGTCTCATGCCATTTATTTTTTTTCCTAGTGTAATCTCATTGATTGATATGAACATGGAGTAAAAAAATTGGATTTTTGACTCCATTGAGGTAAAACTTGTTAAAGCATTGAGTGATCTATCATCTATGGATCTGAAGAAATGCAGGCTTATCTATTAGAAGTTTGAATTAACAGAAATGCAAAAGAGAACAGTGTTTGAAACGAATTCAACAGTTCTTGCACCAGCAGAACCGAAATGAGATAATACTAACATGAAACCAATGATTATGCACCACCAAGTAATCTGCTGTTCTAATAGACCCAGAAGAATTACTCAGACCCAAAACACCCACAGGTAAAACAGATATCTTATGAAGTATATTGGCGCCCAAGGTAATGGTTGTGAATAGGTAAATGTCAAGATTTTAGACCAGAAGGGCACCTCCCCTCCCTTGCTGCCATCATATCCCCTTCCTTCCTAGATAGAAAAACTATAGATCTTAGCAAAAGATCTGGTACATAGTGAGATGACTACACAAGGTCACCGATCCACAGGAATTGTGTTTGCATTATAGAGACGTATATTTCTCTTTTCAAATTACAGATGGAGCCAGTTTTATATTTCTAATGGTACAATAGATAAATATGAGATTTGGTAAAATATAAACATTGATGAAATTTGGTATTTAGATGCTAAATTTCAAAGCCCTAGAAAATCTGCCAATTTTCTACAATTTGACGCCGGTTTGGAACAAGCATTACATATCTGAAACTACAGGGAACTTTTAGGCTTGATATTTGCGTTCAAATATTGAAGGAAGCTAGTAATTACATAATCTGATACAAACTAGACACGCCTAGCAACAATAAACGAGCATCACCACACCAACATTCATACCTTCCCTGATATGCCAGACTCGCATCTTGCAAAATTCACTTCGAATCCTGCAATCTCTCTTAGAGCCTTCCTTATAACCTCTTTTGCAATTTTATAGCAATCTGGGGAAGTTGCGCCTTTCTCGACACACCTCATTGCATCTCTTACCAAATCATCGTACCGCATACTCACAGAGTTCTCACAAGAGATCTCATGTCCTGGACCTTGCAACTCTGGATCAGGTCCCATCCGAGCAATCCGTGTCCATCTTTTTGTAATATAGTGCTCTGGCAGGAGAATCACACCTGTTAAGAGAAACACTGCCAGCACATGCCTGCAAAGGATTCCAGAGAGAGAGAACCTATTGCAATTACACCATCCCTTCTTCTCTGCTGGGCTAAAGAAAACAGTGTACTGATAACGATTATGTGTCGTCTCCCCCACCTGCTCCACTGAGTACTTACAGTAAGATCCATCCTGGACCTTTACTGGATAGTGATGCAGTGAATGGACCAGCTCGGTTTGGAAAATTTCAATGGTTTCTTTTGTATAAACACTAGCAGCCTGTTTTTCCATTATAATGTCTGTTTTCAAAATTGGTTCAGAGTGCAAAACAGTACTTTCGTATTGAGCTTCCTTTTCATATCTACATTCCATCAACTCATCAAACTTGATAAGGAAATCGGTTAGAGAGACCTTACTGGTACCAATGTGGCCCCGCCACAAACGATTGATACTTTCTGGCCGCTTAACTGTAGACAATTCTGCGAAGAAAGATGATATCAAATAGGCTGGGACCCACTTGTCGCGGATCCTATATAACAAACCTAGCCACTGATTTTCTCTCAGGTCATACTTATCCACAATTGATCTCCAACAAACTTCAAATATGTCAACAGTATCTGGTTCATTAACACACCTTTTTATCTCCTCATGCAATGTTGGAAACTTTAGATACAAATCAGAAAGCTTGTTCTTACACCTTGCAAAAATTCGCCATCTACAAAATCGGTGATACGTTTGCGGAAAAACTGCTGCAACTGCACTTGCAAGTGAGCTTCCTTGATCAGTGGTTATCGATATTGGATGTTGTTTACTCATACCGGTTAACCAGGCCTCAAAAATCCATTTAAAACCTGACTCACTTTTATCCAAAATCAATGCATAGCCAAACACAATCAATTCACCATGCTGGTTTGCACCTGATAAGAGTGCAAGAGGTGGCATGCTGTCATTTTGCATGTAAGTGGTGTCAAATGTGACAGCATCACCAAAATAAGTGTACAAAACCCTAGCTCTGGCATCAATCCAAACCACATTAGTGACACAATTTGTAGAATCAACCTGGATTGCATAGAAAAACCCCTTATTTTTTAACTGCATCCCCTTGAAGTAGTCAAGTAAAGTCCGGGCATCACCATCATCACCAAAAACCTTCTTTCTCATCTCATTTAAAAGGTTCTGCTTTTGTATGTACTTGCTTGAGAGACGGCGTAGTTGGAGTTCTTGAACCCGGTCCGGGCTCACTACGATGTGGGTATGCTCCAGGACAAGTTTGTTGACAACCCATTTCTCTGGTCCACGGCGCACTACTTCCATCAAAGCAGGGCACCCATCCCGGATTGAAAGTCGCTTCCTTTTCTTCTTAGGTATTGCTTCAGGTGTAGTTTTCTTCTTGTGGTGGCCTTCCTTTAAGCAAACAAACCGCTTCATGACTAGCACTTCAACTCCTTTCCTGCGCTCGGTACGGGACCGTGCAACTCTGATGCCAAACCCCAACTTCTGCGCATAGGCATTGTAGAATTCCCGTGCCGTTGAGTCAGAGGGGAACTCCATGCCGGGGTAAGGCTCTTGGTACTGCGACTTGCCATCTAACTCCAAAACGGTCGCCTCGGGTGGATTGGAAGAATCTGGCACGTGATTGGCAATGCTGTTACTTTGATCTGCCTCAAGATCAGTGAAGCCGTCGATTGAATGCTCGTCTTCACTTGAAGAACAATCCATTTATCTGAAATTAGAAAACAGAACTTCATGAAAAATTAATGTTACAACCAAACAGGAACCGCCGAATCGGACGCTTGCGATGCCTTTCAAGTGTTGCAGTTCCGGAACAAAAAAGACCGTACCTTTTCCTTAACAAATGAAATAATTACCAGTACAATTGAACAAGGGATATCAGTTGTTACTAGTAAAGTTGAAACATTACAAAATGCATAACCAGCAACACTCACTCAACCAGCCAACCGACCAACCCCGATCACAAATTCTGACAATTGGGGATTTCTAAATATGGACTATGTAAAAGAACAATCTACGACAGTGAGGACTCCACTGAGGAATTCCCGCACAATGCCTCTACTGATCACGGTTCCTGATGGTAAGATGGAGAGAGGGAGTTACAGTATTCGTACCCTGTAAAGTTGAGACTTTCAATATAGCAAGTAACAGTTCACTGTAGCTGCCATGGCTTGGACGAAATTGCGAATCGATCGATGGGTACCCCGCGCGCGGACGGAGTGTCCGTCCTTCGGTAGGTACCTTTCGGAATCGTCCTCCGGGAAGCGGCCGAGATCGCCGGTCGTCACTCCAAAGTCCAAAGCTCGCTTCTTTATCTGAGAGTGATGATGGAGCCTTCAGTCTTTTCCTTCTTTCTTTCTGTTTCTTTGTTTGGGATTGATTGATTATTCATGTTCATAGAAAAAGTACAAATGAATGAATAACAAAAGAAGAAGATTTTGTGGGCTGGGCCTTATACAGGGCCCATCATGTATATTTCCAGTCCATAGAGGGCCATGGGCCATGGCCCAGCCCGCCCCCATGAAGAAGCCCGGCCAAGCCAGTGCTCGCCATCACTCAGCATGTATGTAAATTGCTTAGAAATTGCAAGTATTTGGTTGTACCTCGTTGATAATGTGGCTCAATAAAAAAAGGAGTTGGTGGCCCTTCATAGCTGTAAAGCCAGCCCAACTCCAACTTTGTTTATTTATATTATTTCGCCCACTTAAACAACAACCCATATATAAAGACAGACAGATAAAGTATTTTTAACAAAGAAAAAATCGGATGCCTTTCCTATCCGATCCGACACATCAATCCTGCTCTTCTTAATTTATTATTACTCCACATTTCCACTCCATTCATTCATTCAACTCTTGAACACCATCGTGTCCCACACGGCCACACTGACACTGACACGGATTCCTTTTCCTTTTCCTTCTCTCACTATTTAATTCGCATTCGTTTTCAGTTTGCACAGACATTCCTCACGCTGCTAGCTCTCGATCGCATCCAGATCGAATCATATCAAACAACTCAACAGAACAGACTCGTTCAGTATCACACAGAACAGAAGACTCTCTCGAAAGAAGAAGATCGGCGTGAGCGGTAAAAGTCTCCTCCTATCCATTCAAGTTTTTCTTTTTTTCTTTCTTTGTTTCTAATTCTCACAAATGCCGTCAATGGTTGAGAAAGTTTCATGATAGTGAGCTACTGAGCTGTTATTGTCTAAACTCTAAACTGGACATGATGATATTAGCTCCACTTAAACATCCCCTTAAACATCCTCCATGAAAATATAGAGTATTAAGATTCGTTCCCACTATCATAGCGTGAAGAGCTCAAAGACTAATGAATTATGGTACAAAATATATTCATTGATGTGTCAAGCATGTCATGTGTGTAAATTGAAAATTAAATGTCTTTCAGATTCTTTTTATTTTGAAGAATTAAGAGATTTTACACTTAAAATTTGAAGGCTAGGAAGTGATTATATATATGAAGATTCGCATCACATGATCACAAAATATTTGAACACCTAAACTAGTAAAAAACATCATCATCATGGTACTATTAATAGTACAAATTAGTCGTGCTACGGCTCTCATATTATAATTTTTAAAGTCCAAATGGTTAATCTAAACCGCTCAACACGATCTCCATATACAAATATCATTGTAGACAAAATTATATATTTTTTGGTACGTTTTTATTATTTCTTTAGATAATTAGAAAATTACTTGATTTAAAAATTACGAACCATTTTAAAATACACTTTACTATCTATCTAAAATAAATAGTTTAAAAATTCTACAAAATATAAAATTAGGTCTATCACAACATAAACATACGGAGATCATATTGAACTGTTCGGATCGACCGTTTTTTGAACTTAAAAAATAATAATATAAAACGTACGACGGACACTCGGTACTATTAAAAGTATCGTAGCTTCACTCAGAGCATTTATACTAAAATTTAAAATTGTATATATATCAAATTTAGAACAGAGTAGTAGTAGTGAATTATTTTGAGAACTATACTAAAAAACTCAATAATAATGCAACCATATCTCAAAAAAAAAAGAGGGAAAAATAGACACTATTATTGGGCTGGGACAGATACGGGGAACAAATAAAATAATAAAGAGGGCGGAGAGTATCTCTAGAATAAATTCAACGTGAAATTCTTTGCAATTCTCTTTCTCCTCGTCAATTCACTCCGATCTCAGAAAAGCCGAAAGCTTTACTAACAGAGCTTCGTTTCGCCTGCCGCCTCCGCCGTCGCTGCCGGCTAGGGTTTCCCAGCTCTCCTCCCAATCCGACGGACGGACTGACGGCCGCTGCTCCTCCTCCTCCTCCTCTTCTTCTTCGCAGCAGCTAATTCAAGGTTCGATCGCAAATCGTAAGGGATATGAATCGTGAATCGTGAATCGCGAGTGCGATTTCTGTGTATACACTGAGATTATTTCGAATTGGTACTGATTTTACTGATCTTGTTGCTGTGTGATTCGGTGGTGACAGATGGGGTACATCGGCCACCACGGGGTGGCGACTCTGCACAAGTACAAGTACAGCGGCGTCGACAACTCGCTCGTGGCCAAGTACATCCTGCAGCCCTTCTGGACCCGATGCGTCACTCTCTTCCCTCTCTGGATGCCGTATGATGTTCTTTATTTATTTATATTTATCCCTTCGATTGATAGTTAATTAGGTACTGGTTTGTTCAGTGTGGTGCTTTAAGGGATTGCAGATGCAGGTTTCTTATTACCAGTTAACACCAATGTGAAAAGTGTAACATACAAGCTGAAAAATTGAACAATGATATGCAAATATGCTTTACATTGGGATTATTTGATCCTATGATGTTAAAATTTAACTTACTTAATAGGTAACACCGTAACAGTAACATGTTCACAGTTTTAATTTTGAACTGTGCATATGTTCTCCATGTGTTTCTTGTATTGTAATGTTATGCTCAGTACTTGTGTATTCATGGACTAATTTGTATTTTTCTTTTTTATGGTTGCATGTTGGGATTCTTCCAGGCCGAATATGGTAAGAGCCTGACCAGTGCTTTTCAGTTTCATTCAATGAACTATCTTCAATATAAAAGATGATGTTAGTAATTCTGCATTGGTTGCTATTATCATTTCCCAGATTACCCTGACTGGATTCACATTTCTGCTAATGTCGGCACTTCTAGGTTATGTAAGTACTGTTATGCCTTTCTTAGTTAAAACATTTGAAGATTTGATCTCTTATCTTCAGTTGTATCGTAGTAAATATCAAGTACTTACTGTAGCAATTGCCTGAACTCAGGTATACTCACCGCATTTGGATACAGCACCACCTAGATGGGTACACCTTGCTCATGGCTTGCTCCTATTCTTATATCAGGTTTGCTTTTGTTTCAACTTTACCTGAAGCCATTGATAAGTTCCTGTTTCATTTTCTTATTCCCCATTTATTTATTTATTTTCATTCCAGTTGTTGGCTTTATTTTATTTTGTTGTCTGAACTTAAGCCTGAACCTGAAGTACCAATTTTTGTTAAGAAGTCTTCTGGTAACTTTAGGTTCTGGATCGGTAAAGTCTGCTAAAGCCTGCATTCCCTTGTTGCAACTGAAATTCTCTTTAGGTAGATGTTCATATTGTTTTGTAAAATAATATGTTACAGACATTTGACGCTGTTGATGGTAAGCAAGCAAGGCGCACAAATTCATCTAGTCCCTTAGGAGAACTTTTTGACCATGGTACTCCCTTGAACCATACTTCACCTTTCACACAAACACATATACACACTCACATACTTTACTCTTTTAGTGAGTTATCTATAATATGATTGCTAACCTTTTAAAATTGTTTGCTGGCCAGGATGCGATGCCCTTGCCTGTGCTGTACGTTCTTACCCTCTTTCAAATTCTGAATTAAAACTTGACTTTGTTCTATATATCTTTCTTGGAACATGTTATGGGTCTTATTGTTTTGACAATGCACTTGGTTTGGATAGGCTAACTATTCCGCAGCAACCTAAACTATAGAATTACCGATTTCAGTTTGAATCACTGGCATTTGGGAGCTCAATTATGTGTGGAAGATACACAATTATTCTATGGATTATTGCTGCCGTCCCTTTTTATTTGGCAACATGGGAACAGTAGGTGTCTTCTTCATTATATTATTTGTATTTGTATTTTCTTCTGAGTTGCAACTTTAGTTTGTTAATTAAACCCTTCATATATTATCTGCATTATAATAGTGCAATTCAAAATTTATAATTTCCAGCTATTCACAAATTGATCTTTCTATGCATCTTTACCTTTCGTTTAATATTGTCGCCTGTTTTACTGTTACTATCCAGTTTTTTCACAAACACGCTAATCCTGCCAATAGTCAATGGACCAACGGAAGGCCTGATGCTGATATATGTCTGCCACTTCTTTACATTTCTCACAGGTACTACCAACCAATTAATTTTTTTGTGCTGTTTAGTCAGGTTACGTACCAGTCTGGTTCTGGTATGTGCCTGATGTACCAGACAGGTGTCATCTCTCTTTGTTGTCTTGCCTTGTGTTCCTTACATGTCTGTTAGGTTTTTGGCTGAGCTTACAGTTCACAGTCTATTGTAAGGTTTGATCAGAACCAACCATAGATTCAAACAAACTTTGTATTGTAAGGTTTGATCAGAACCAACCATAGATTCAAACAAACTTTGTCCTCTGTTCTTTTCCTCTTGGTTTGTGTATGATAATTATGATCTATGAAGGTTTCATTATTTAATTTGGGCTTATATTTATTTTGTGCTGCAAAGGGGCTGAATGGTGGGCGCAAGATTTCAGGAAATCAATACCCTTTTTAAGCTGGATACCATTTGTACCAGGTATAATTGGAATTACTAAACATTATATATATGCTTACACTTTTTTACTTTGCGAATAATTTACCACAATTGCACAAAGCACCAAAATTTCCTTTGACTTGCAATTGACTTGATGCCCACTACTTTTTTAGGGGTTTGTGCAAATATTGCTTCTCCAATTGGTTTGTTATATGCTTTAATTGAGAATACCCCCATGGATGACAAGTTCAGCTGTATCTGTTTTATATGACTTACAAATCCCCAAATGTTTATTACTATATTGAGGAGGACAAAATGAGTTTTTGGCACCATGGTTCGAAATTGCTCACCTTGGTAGATTATAGAGAACAGTTTGATAAAGTTTTCATGCTGTTGTTGCTCTTCACAGCCTGACATTTTGTAAATATTTGTATCAGAAATCCCAGTATATGGTGTGGTGATAATTCTCATGATCTTGTTTGCTGTAATCCCGACTATTACATCCAAGTAAGCTTCCTCTTTGCAAGAGTAACGTTCATTTAATTTTGCTATTTTCCGTTATGTATATCTGATCCCAGTGTTTGGTGTTGCAAGAATTAAGGAGGGTTGTTGTTCTTTTTTATCTCTTGCAGTATTGGTAACGTACAAAAAGTAGTCGCTGCAAAGAAAGGGAACATGCTTTCAGCATTGGCAATGGTTAGTTCATATGTGATTACCCTTTGTTAATTATAGTTTGTCTTGAGAATTGGTTTAGACCCAAAATTTAGCCTATATTTTATGATTGTTTGAAGCTTTATATTTTTCTTGTTGGTAATCTGATTAAATGTTTCCTTCAACAGCTACTCCCCTTTAATGCACTTTTGGCCGGAGTTGGTGTCTGGTATGTTGCTCATATGACATGAATGTCTTTCCCTTTCATTAATTTTGCATATTGCTGAAAATAAATTAACTCTTAATATGCAGGGCATATTTGTCCCCTTCTGACATAACAAAGAACTATCCTCATCTCCTAATTGTTGGAACTGGTTTTGCGTTTGGATTTCTAGTTGTGAGATGCCATCTCTTTCATTCTCTTTCAATTTTACAAAGATCCACTTTGATGATTTGTACTGTGGATTCCTAATATCAAATGCGGTATATTGAGCATTCTTTGTTTTAGTCGACTTGTAAATCCTGTACCATATTTTTGGCCTTTGTCTTCTTAAAGAGCTGACTTGTAAAGGCACGGTACCATATTTGTGGCCTTCGTTATATTAAGGAGCTAACTTGTATATGCACAGTGCCATATCCCTATTAGTTGAAATCAATTTTAGGTTGTACGAGTCCAATATCTCCAATACTATTATTACTTTAGCATGACTGTTGTTATGATTATTTGACAGGGGAGAATGATACTGGCTCACCTATGTGATGAACCCAAAGGTTTAAAAACCGGAATGTGCATGGTACTCTCTCTTAAACTCATATTATAAAAAAAGTTCTTGTTTTGTGCTTGCTTTCCTATTGGATTGAGAATGTTAACTAAATCTAAATTTATACCAGTCACTTGTGTTCCTGCCCTTTGCTATTGCCAATGCACTGACTGCAAAACTTAATGAAGGGTATGTTTTTTTGCTTGACCTTTTGTATTAAGATAGTTATTTCCATTGTATTGTATGACAATCCCTTACCATGAATCTCATACTTTTTTCCATGCCTTTTTGGGTGCAGCGTACCTCTGGTAGACGAGTCCCTTGTTCTTCTTTTATATTGTGCTTACACAGGTAAAACCCGAGATGTATCATTTAATGCATATGCCTCATCTCGCATGAATGACTTACTTGATTCGAGTAACTTCTGTTTTGTGATGTTTGAGCAGACTACCCAGCAATAAATTTCATAAAAAAGCTGTATGACACAGTCTTGAAACCAAAGTGGACCTACAGTTTGCAGTCTGAACTAATTATTAGTGTCTGTCAAATTGAAATGCAATAAATTGACTATGACTGCTCACTGCATCAGTTTTCTTACTTATGCAGCAGATCCATTGTTTCCATCTTCATGGGTGATTCTTGACTTGAGTACAATTATTTGATTGTGTTTTTCATTTTGTTTTTTAATACAGTTGGTCTGTACCTGCATTTTGCGACATCAGTCATCCATGAAATAAAAAATGCTCTTGGCATATACTGCTTCAGGTGCGCAATATAGCATTACTTTTTAGTTTAAAGTTTAAACCATCTTTTCAATGCATAAGTGTTCCTCTAATGTGCGTTTATTTTTCTTTCACATAACAGGATAACCAGAAAGGAGGCTTAGTTTGGTTGAATAGTTATTTATTTTAGCAGAAATACTTTCTGTTTTCATTAGCGGCCCTTGGTTAGGGCAATGTTCAGTAGGGAGTTTTAACATAATTTTGGCATTGGTTTTGCATATATCTGCAGCCGGTGAATATATTTTTTTTCCTTTTCCTGTTGCGCTATTTATTTTTAGAGTTCTGGTGTCACTGGAATCAGCCGGTTCTGTAACGCTCCTATATTTTTGTTGGAACGAAAATTAGTATGAAGTTATTGTGTTCTGGACATGGTGTCTTGATGATAGAAGTGGTAACATGCTGTAGTTCTAATTCTCGCTCACTAGTTTCTGTCAAATAATATGCATTTGATATTAGGTCGTTTTAGACATACAAGTGATAATCGCAATTGAAGTTATTATTGTTCGCTATTATGATATTTTATTTATTTATTTTTTGTTGTTTTTTCTTTTTGTTCAAAGAAGACTCGAGGTCTTGTAAATTTATATGAAATTTTGCTGAATCGAAGATAAAAGACTTGTGAGTTGCGACGGTCCCCGGTTTAGATCAAACCGTAATCTGTAAATTAGGGCTGTAAACCAATTGAATCGAATTTAATCTAAATCAAACTTTAACCGAACTCAGAGCTGAAATCGAACCAAGCTAAACCGAATTGAACTCGCTCGAGCTCGAATCGAATCGAGCTCCATATGAGCTCAATTATTATAATTTTATATTTATTTTCATATTATCATAGATAATTAGAGCTACAATAAGTATATTATTTTGTCCTTCTTTAATAATATAAACAAATTATCTCTATTTTTACTAATTTTATAATAAATTATGATTAAAAAAATTATATTTTATTAATTTAACAATAAAATAAGTATATATTGTTAATTAAATAATAAAATAGGTATATTATTATAAACAATTTTGAAAAAATAGTTCAAAAAATATGTAAATTACTATATATTGAGCTATTACGAATCGAATCCGAATCGAATAAAAAAAAAATCGAGTCGAATTAAATCGAACTTGAGCTTAGACCGAATCGAACTCGATTAAATTATGAGCTGCGAACTTTTTTTTAAATGCTCCTACTTGGTTTGCTTTATTATCTTCTGTTGTATTTTGGTCTCGACAAATTTAATCTCAAAATCCAAACAAAACGAACGAGCCATTTAAAGCAATCAACACGTATTATCTCTGCATTTATTATCAATTTACTGATCAGTCAACGTCTTTACTGATTACTCTTTATTAGTCCATAAAAGCACAGCTGAGCTGAGGGCCCGCAATGATCCTCTCACTCAGAAGTAGTGTTTTAAAAAAAAAAAAAAAACGAGAGGTCCAAACCCGATCCGAAAAATCTGGAGAAAATGGACCGACCGATCCGACCAGAGAATGTGACCCGGGCAACTTGAGAGGACTGGGAGGGACGGTCTTTGCAAGGAAATGAATTCAACTCACAAAAATTTTTCCAAGAAAACCCGACCCGAGCGAACCTGGGACCCGACTCGAGATACCAGGATAACCCAGGGTACCGAGGTAACCCGAGGTAGTACAAAAATAAAAAATAAAATAAAAAGTTGGAATCCTGTATATATTAGTAACATAGCTGATCACAAAACCCAAAATTTAAAAGAAATTAACTTTTATTTCTCAAAGACGATTACTATAGTATAAAAATATATATATTTCAGTTTAAAACAAATAATTTTTATATTAAATATATATATTTCAATTTGAAATAAATTATTTTTTTATTTTTTTAAAGTACTTTTTTCAAATTTTTTTGTAGTATAAAATAGGTATAATATTTTTTTATATATTTTTGTTGCTTTTGTTTTTCGGAGTTTTTTTTTTTACCATATAACCTGAACAACCCGGTAATTCAACCCGAGAAACCCGAGCAATCCGGGAGGGGCCGTCCTAAGCTAGGTTCAATCTCCATTCCTCTAAAATTTTCTCGAGGTTTCCCGAACCGAGGAAACCCGTGGACCGGGGCGGGTTTGGACCGACCCGGACCTACCGGACCGTCTTTAAATCACTACTCAAAAGTCTGAAAAACAAACACAGATACAGTCATACACATCTATACTCCATAAAGAAAGGTAAATTTCCAAGTACCTCAACCATGCTACATCATCACTTATATTAACCATTGATTTTGCTTGAAACTCTTCATCTACTTTGATCTAATGACTTTTTTTTTTTTCTCTCCTCATTAAATAACATGAATATGATACGTCTGAAACAAATTTTAACTCTAAAATAGGCCAACATTAATATATATTTTTATTTATAAATTCTTACATTATTATTATTTAATTACATTAATTTATAGTTGTTCAAGTTTTGTTTAATATAAATATATAAAATTTTATAAAATTCGTTATTTATTTGATACCACTTTGCGTGCGCGAAGCCCGAGTCACAGCTCTAGCTCTAGTATATCAGAATCCCCTTCACTCAAAAAAAAAAAAATATATATATATATATATATATATATCAGAATCCCCCAAGGCCACAGTGGCACAGTGAATCTAAACTCTGATAAATAAAATAATAAAAAACCATCCGTGCGTGTGGACTGTGGACTCAGTCACTCCACTTTTTTTTTTTTTTTGAGGACAGGCCCGTGGGCTTCAGTCACTCCACTCACCCCACAGTCCACACACAGGGTGCGTTTGGATGATGCAGGATTAATGCAAGAAGCAGTGATATTTGGGTTAATGATTGAGAGTAGTATGGGATTAGTGTTAATTCGGGAAACGTGTGAGTAGAACTAATTTTGTATTATTCTGATTAGTAAAATGTTGTTTGGATGATAACTTTAGAGTAGTAATAGAAGGAATAAATAAAATAATGTATTATTTATTTTCTTTTCCAACTAATCATATTTTATTACTTATTGTTTATTGATAAAGTAATAAAATTGAGTTATTTATTTATTTTTATGGAGTTCACAAATGTCTGGTGAGCTAATTCACCATCCCCTCCATTGGGTTAGCGGATTAGTTCTAACCCAACGCTAGTCAGAGTATCTATTTACGTTTGGATCGCAGTGGGATATTGGTAAGTGCTGCTACTCAGAGTAATCCAAACGCACCCACAGTGAGAAACGCAACGCAATTATAATGCAGGGCGCGGAGAAGAACAGTCCGAGGAGAAGAGGAAAGGGGAAGGCGGCAGTGGTGGGCGGCAGCATAGCCGGGCTGTCCTGCGCGCACGCGCTCCTCTCCTCCTCCGCGCCATCAGCATGGGACGTTACCGTCATCGAGAAGTCCTCTGCTCCGTTACCAACGCCGTTCCCCTCACGCAGTACTAGTCCCACGGGCGCTGGCCTGGGCCTCGATCCCCAATCTCACGACATCCTCCGCCGTTGGATCACCCACTCGGACCTTCACCATGGCGCCACTTGCCCTCTGTCAGTCGACCTGGTATGGTACCAGCTTCAACTTACATTTTGTGCAATGATCAGTAGACCTGTGAAATAGGAGCAAACCGTACCGAGCATTCAATTTCTGATGGCAATCGGTACCGTACTGAGCATTCAATTGCTGTCTGATGGGAATTGGTTGGTCGTGTGTACTGTTTTGGTTTCCTGTGTAGTTATAGCTGTAGCATGGGATGGGATGGATAGGAATTTTCTCTATATATGTGTGCTCGTGTCCTCGTTTTAACTATCCACATGTCCACACATACATAAAATTTGTAAACTCAAATTTTGTAACAACGTGACACTAATATTGAGAACACTAGATATGACCTGGGATGGATACTCCTACCTACCTACTTACTACCAGATTGGAAAGATTTTATCTTTACCAGTTATGTGCATGTACAATGTGGTTTCTTTTTTTGTGTGGGTAGCTGCTGGCTGGTCCTATATTTGTGTTGGGTTTGTTTCTAATTGGTTAATTAGTTGATAAAGACTTGTAATTCAATCTGTGTGCGTACTTGTCAAGGTGTTGCTTAATGATTTGGGAATTGAAGGAGGAAGTAATTAAGACTACACTATTTCTGTACATCTGTACTGTTTGGCGTCGTACTGGTTGATGTAGGGGATTGCTAGTGGTTATGCTAATGAAAACTCTCCAGATATTATTTATATTTCATTTGTTTTTTCTGAGTTTATTTCAGGATTTAATTTTTGTTAGATGTGGTTTATGAAGTTAGGTACTGATCTTTATGTTTTACCAGAATAGAGCGACTGACAGTGGGAGCAAGACATGCAAAGTAGTAACGAGAGATGGAAATTTCAATTTCCGGGCGGCACATTGGGCTGATCTCCACTCTTTGTTGCACAAGGGATTGCCGCCTGGAGTAATATTGTGGGGGCACCAGTTCGTCTCTTTTGAAACCTGCCAGGATACATCCGCTGTTAAGGTTAAATGTAAGGTTGCGGAAACGGGAGATATTTTTGAGATGGAGGTGGATTTGCTTGTTGCTGCAGATGGTTGTTCGTCGGCCATTCGCGATAAATTCCTTCCAAATTTAAAATTAAGGTATAAATTGTTGAGACGTAACACGTTTTCTAGGAAAATTTATATACATATCAGTTGCGTTCATATATAATAGAGTGGTCCCTTTGTGTCCAATTGTCATTATGATTATATAAGGTAATATTTGGTTGCATCTACATCAAAAACTGGATTGTAATTGTACAATGACTTCAGGCAACCATTATATTATGGCTGTTTGTGCTGTTATAGTTGGTACTAGTAATGGATACTTACAGACTCTGTGATTTGAGGTTTTATGGCAATACAGCAGATGGGTAGAAACATATGTTACATGGTTTTATCCTGGAAAATGAATTCCTGGTGGTTGTACATGCAAAAACCTGAGTGTGATTTATTGTTTTTTATATATTTTATTTTTATGCATGTCCCCGTGAAACAAACTACTTAGCAACTGATCCATATATATGAAATATCTTTGCACTGCTATCTTTTTACTGGCTTTACACGATACTTCAATTCTTTGTTTCTTTCACACACACTATGTACATAAACATTGTCATAAGCTGAAATTGATGTAGGTATTCAGGCTACTGTGCTTGGAGGGGTGTGCTTGACTACTCAGGAAAGGAGGACTCAGATTTGATTGTAGGTATGAGAAAGGCGTATCCTGAGCTTGGCAACTGCCTCTACTTTGATCTTGCCCAAAATACTCATGCTGTGTTATACGAACTGAAGAACAAAAGGCTCAATTGGATCTGGTATGTCAACCTACCAGAGCCCCATATGAAGGTGGGTGACCTCAACTTTTGGTTTCTTATGTTGTTCTTGAAGAGGGACCAATGTCAATTATTATCGATCTCAACAATACCAATTATGTAATAATTGCTTAAATTTATTGAATTGAACTATTAGATATATTTTATGTCATTTCATTACATATAAGTTATAACTTTTAGATGTATAGTATATTCAATAATTAGTTTTTTTTTTATTTAAAGTTTAAAGAGAATTATTTGACATATAAAAATTGTTAATTGAGATTGAATTCCGTTGGTACTGATTTGACACTATAACCTTTGACATTGAGTTTGTACTCATCACACATTTACTGTGTTAAACACTCAATACACTCTTGTGCAAAGTATTCAGGGAACCTCTGTCACAATGAAAGTGAGCAGCGATGCTCTACACAACATGCACGAGGAAGCAGACAAAGTGTGGGTCCCCGAACTCGCCAGGCTCATGCAGGAAACAACCAATCCTTTTATAAACATTATATATGACAGTGACCCATTACCATGTCTACACTGGGAAGGTAAAATAGTCTTGGTAGGAGATGCAGCGCACCCGACCACCCCGCATGGATTGCGAAGCACCAACATGTCAGTGGTGGATGCCTTTGTGCTTGGCGAATGCCTGAAAAGATATGGCCTGGAGGGCTTGGACAAGGCACTGGAAGAGTTCCAGGCAATCCGACTTCCGGTAGTTTCAGAACAAGTTCTGCATGCAAGGAAATTGGGTCGGGTTAAGCAGGGCTTGGATCAAATGGGTGGCGTGCAACTTGAGCAAAGAGGCATGCCTTATTTTGATGGCGCACCTACATCTCTTTGAATTTTACTGAGTCTCAGCAGTTATGCATCATTTTAAATAGCAATATGTAGCTTTCAATGTGTAAAAACTAGTCCATGTGATTATGTAAAACCCATATAAATTTACAAAACATTCCTATGATTTATTAGCAATCGTTTTAACAACTTCAATCATGTGCGTCTCAGGTATGGGGCACCTAATTCTACATGGAGAAGAATCGCACACAAACCTAGCACACATGACAAATGATAATGGGTCTCATTTCTTCTTCATATTTAAGGTCTGAGAATAACAATTAAAAATGAATTATTGTAGGGTCAATGAGAATTTTTGTTTTCCAAAATATGAAGAAGTAGATATCCATCAGCGTTCATGTTCTGAGAATGACATTTACTAATGTTGAATAGATTTAGGGATTAAAGCGAACCATATTTACTAATGTTGAATAGATGTTCTGAGAATGACATTACAGCGAACCACATTTACGCTGACGGATATTCACAATGCCTTGACAATGCCTTGACATAACGAAAATTTTGAAAAATAAATAAAATTCATTAAATGTTCTCAAAACATAGAAAATAATTTACGATTAACTTATAAATTGATAGCGTTTCTTATTAAATCTAATTTAAGTGAGTTTTGATAGATCTTTATAGTCCCGCTATATTACATATGATATAAAATTTATTAAATTTCACTTGCATATCCCTTGCGAGTCGCGATTTGCGATTTTGAACAAAGGAAAAAAAAACCCCAAATCTCAGCCACAACAAAAGAAAAACCCTAGGCGGGGAGCCTTCCACCGCTAGCTGGTCTCCCTCGCCATTCCCAACCTCCATGCTTCTCCATGCTTGTCCACGCTCCTCCCTCCCATACCTTCCAACCCTAGCAGCCACTGCAATTACCAATGTCGAAGTTGACAGCAATCGTCGCCTCATCATTCTCGCCTTCACTGCCCCCGTCTCTTTGCCTTGCCTTACCTTGCCTTGCATGCACTACCCCGCCTCGCCTCGCCATCCCAACTCTGCACCCCCCCTCTCCACCTCGCCCCGCCATCATATTAATTTTATTGCCTCTCCAGATTTGAGATTTTTATCGTAATTGTTTATGCTTCTCTGTTATTTTTGTACGCATCAGAGCTTCATAGGGTTGAAACTGAAACTTTTAAGAAATTTTCCAAGCGTCCTTATTTTAACTATCCAGACGTCCATACATACACAAAATTTATAACTATTATCTCAAATTGTATAACACTTAACTCAAAGTTTGTAATAATGTAGACATGTGGATACCAATATTGAGGACACTAGATATGACCCAACCTTTAACTCCCTTTTTGTTTTAATGGATCAGGTGGGTTCATACTTCATACCCACTTTAATCAATCTTTTTTCATTTTTTATTATAAAAAGATGGAGGTCGGTCAAGCCTATAAATATAATGTCTACCAGTCTAATAGGAGTTATGCTTTCCTTGAAATGAAAGTACATAGTTTGAAAGATCACAAAAAAAAAAGTACATAGTTTTTTTTTTTTTTGATACCTGTTGAAATCTTTTTGAAATAATTAAGAAAGTACACCTACAAGCTTTCACTCGGAAAAAAAGAAAGAAAAAAGAAAGTACAAAGTTTCAAAAATAATTATAACTATAATAATTGGCAGCAATTATGATTAAAACAGAAAGGACAGATGGAGTTAGGTTCAATTAATTCATGAAGTCAGTATAGATTTTATGTGAAGTCAGTAATTCGTATGGTGCTTGATAAACTTTTTGCAAGGATTTGGGAAGTTTCAAATGTAATTCGTTGAATACAACCCGTAAAAAATTGAAATCACACAGTTTGTGCAGATAAACAAATGCTGAATGAAAAGGGATGAATATCTGCTGCTTTTGAGACCTGAGAGCAAGACTTTGCTCTTGTGATCACGCAGTCGGTATTAACCGAACTTTACACAGCCGTCTGATCACATGAGGAGGACCCTGCTCTCAGGGTCTCAAGAGCACCGGATTCAATCTCAAAGAGGCTCATATTTTAGTGCTTCTGTAGTTTTGTTCATCTCAAAAAAATATATTGAATGATCATGTGCCTTTGAGGTGCAATTTGTAAAATTGCCCTTACTTCCGAAAACTTGAAATGGATTGCCCTACCCTCTAAATTTATCAACAATGTGCCCCTCCTTTACCCTTGCTTCCCTTCCCTTCTCTTCACCCAGCCCCATTTTACCTTCCTCATTTAATAAATAAAATTATTATTATTATTATTATTATAATTATTATAATTATAATAATAGTTATTATTATTATTACTATTACTATTACTATTACTATTATTATTATTACTACTACTACTACTACTATTATTATTATCTGTCTAATTTCTAGGTGAAGGTATGTTTTTCATCTATATGACTCATTATATTCTTTACATAAAAATCATATGGGATACAAAATTTTTAAGTAATTGTTAGATTTTGTAGAGTTTACACATAAAACATTGAATATTTTATTAATATTGTATAGTTATTTTTATAAAATTCAAAACAAACACTTAAAATTTTTAAAAATGAAAAAATTTTGTATCCCATATGATTTTCATGTAAAGAATATAATCAGTCATATAGATAAAAAACATACCTTCACCTAGAAATTAGAGAGACGATGATGATGATGATAATTAATAATAATAATAATTATTATTATTAATATTAATAATAATAATAATAATAATAATAATAATAATAATAAGTTTATTTATTATTAAAATGAGGAAGGTAAAATGGGGGACTAGGTGAAGAGAAGGGAAGGGAAGCAAGGATAAAGGAGGGGCATATTATTGATAAATTTAGAGGGTGGGGCAATCCATTTCAAGTTTTCGGAAGTGAGAGCAATTTGTAAAATTGCCCACCTTTGAGTCCACAAGAAACTTGTCAAAATCAAGAGTCCATACAACACAATGTGGATTTTTTTATTTCGATTTTTTTGAAACTAGTGAAAATTTTCATTCCTCCAAGTTCCTTTTCTTTGTAGAAGGTAACAATGTGGATGTAACAACTAACAAGCAATATATTTTATTTATTTATTTTTTGGAACAAAGTCTATAGGCGAATCCTCCAATTAATTTATATTGGGACTTGAATCCGGATATCTACGGTGGGAGACTATAGGCGAATCCTCCAATTAATTTATATTGGGACTTGAATCCGGATATCTATGGTGGGAGACTATGTCACTACTGATAGGCTGTAGCTTTAGTCGTGTGAGCTTAATGTCACTACTAGTTCATAGCCTTATAAATTTTTTGTTTTATGGGTTGGCGGTTGGCGGTGCTAAATATATTTTTTTAACAAAATAATATATTTCAATCAGAAGATATATAGATTGTTACTTTGCATAGTTTATATTTTAGTTATAAGGCACGGAACTTAGTGGAGACACAAAGGACAAGTTTCACCTAAGAATTTTGAAAGTTAGTGCTATATATTATATGAAAAATCTATGCCATTTTGCATAATTTATACGGTATTTTTAGTATTGTGTCACCCCAAAAAGAACTTTCATATATGCTTTAATGTCCTCAAGTATTCGTGCCCTCTTAAACTTTCGGGTCAAGCGCCGCCATTGTCAGTTATCAAGACATGAACTTTCCTTCATTCAGATTTAATATCAGTATTGCAAGTATTAATTGTCACATGAATCAGCAAACTTCATTTGTATCAGAAAATCACAAGACAAAACGCTAAAAGGAAATTCTTATTATTTTTTTAAAAAAAAATCATATTTTTTGGATAACTATTTTCTTAATGCATCAACCAATCAGTTACTTGGACAATAGAATTTTCGACATGAAATAGTACATTTTCTTTCTGTTGACAAAAACAAAAAACTTAAAATATATCAACTAATCAGTTACATTGACGCTACAATTTCGACGAGAAAGAACATTTTTTTTTTTTGAAGAAAGTAGAATACTCCACCACCAGTTTCATTAAAACTTTTTATTCTATGCCAACGGAAAATTGAACCCACAACCTCTTGACAGTCATCCTAATTAGCTACCACTTTTTATTTTGTTGCTAATTAGTAATTAGTTGAAGTGTTAAATAAATCCCTTTCCTAATCCTATTTCCTTTATGGTAAGTGGACCCTATCCACCCACTCCTCACCCACTCACCCACTCACTCTTTCCTCTTCCAAAATCCAAAATCCAAAATCCAAAATCCAAACCAGAAACCGCACCATTTGACTCATTTCCATGGTTGGTAAAACCCACCCAACCCCGTACCCCCTCTCCATTCCCAATCCACTGGACACCCCTTATCCCCCTTCTGCAACAACACCACCAACTCTTTCAACTGGAGAGAATGATCTCACCAGACATATTCCTCAGCCTCTATATAACCTGCTTCAGTGCTTCCACAAGCAAACACTTTGAAGTGTGTTTGCTCACCGGATTCTCTCAGTACCATTTGCAACCTCCAGATTGAAGCTTTGTTCGTCATGGGTACGGAGGCGCCGGCAGCGCAGCCCTTTTTCTGGGGCCACCAACCGGAGGAGGAATTTTATACCTCTCAAGGCGTCAAGAACCGGCAGGCATTTCATCAAACACCTTACGGGCGCATCTTTACCCAGTCTTTCCACCCGATTAACCGTGAGACTGGGGAATTGCTCCCGATCAAGGGCTCGGTGTACATGACACACGGCTATGGGTCGGACACCGGCTGGCTGTTTCAGACCATCGCCATGGCGTTTGCCGATTGGGGCTACGCGGCGTTCTGCGCCGACTTGCTGGGGCACGGGCGATCCGACGGGATCCGGTGTTACGTGGGCGATTTCGAGGCCGTTGCCGGGGCATCGCTCGACTTCTTCCTCTCGGTGCGGAGAAAACCGGAGTACGCGGATTTACCGGCTTTCCTGTTCGGGGAGTCGATGGGTGGCGCCGCCACGATGATCATGTACTTGCGCTCCCCGCCCGACACCTGGACCGGCTTAATGTTCTCGGCTCCGCTGTTCATCATCCCCGAAGACATGAAACCCTCAAAACTCCGACTCTTCCTCTTCGGTCTACTCTTCGGCTTGGCCGACACATGGCAAGCCATGCCGGACGGCAAGATGGTGGGGAAGTCGATCCGCGACCCGGAGAGACTCCGCATATTCGCCCTGAACCCGCGCCGCTACACCGGCCCGCCGAGGGTCGGCACGATGCGGGAACTGGCGCGGATATGCGAGTACATCCAGAAGAGCTTCCACAAGGTGACCACGCCGTTCTTGACAGTGCACGGCACGGAGGACATCGTGACGGCGCCGGAAGGGTCGCAGATGCTGTACGAGAAGGCGGCGAGCGCCGACAAGAGCTTGATCCTGTACGAGGGCTTGTACCACTCGCTCATCCAGGGCGAGTCGGAGGAGAACCGGACTAAGGTTCTCAGGGACTTGAAGGAGTGGATTGACGACAGAACGAAACGGTACGGTAACGGCGTTAGTAGGGTCGTTAAGGTTGACGGTGACGGAGGACGCGTGGCGGGCTCTCAGGATAAGGAGGTCGCAGCTGCTGCTGTGTAGTGGTTATTATATATATATTGTACAGAGACTACTGTGAAAACATTTGCATTTCAATATGAAATACGAATAGTCCAAATTATATTTTGTTATGTCCGAAATTTTAATTTATGGTTCCTATTAAATTTATTATATAAAAATACTAAAGAATACAAAAAAATTTCATTTTTGAAGTTTTGTAAGTATTTATTTCGGATTTCAATAAAAAAAGTATTTATTTCGGATTTTTAAAAATGAACCTGAAATATTAATAAAATAATACTTGTTTGTACATATATTTTAAAAATTCGAAATAAATACTTAAAAAACTCAAAAAATATAAAATTTTTGTATCCCCAAAGTATTTTTATATGATGAATTTAATAGGAACCATAAATTAAAATTTCGGATGCGGCAAAGTATAATTTAGACTGTAAGCATTTCGAAGCGAAATGCAGACGTTTTCGTAATATTTCTACTCCTTAATATAATAATAATACATATGATATGATATGAGGATAAGAAAGTGAACGGATGATGAAATGAATGACTGGTGAGAGGATATGTTTGTGGGAAGTTGGTTGAATGTCGATTAAAAAATTGTCAAAGAGAAGTTGGGAATTTGGTTGGATTAGGTGTTCCTCCATTTGCAAATTTGCAAAAAAATTTATGCATGTAATTAAGTAGCAGGAAAGAAATAGAGATTGGGTGTGCCTATTGTTGGGACTTTGGTCAGTGGTTTTTTGGTGCTTATTGATCCGGTGTAATTGTAAACAAAAGAGTATATTATATTGGTTTTTGAAGTTTATAAAAAATATCAACTTGCTCTTTGATTTGTTATTATTCCAATTCTTAGAAGTTTCGAAAATACCATTTTAATCTTCCACTGGCAGATTATTTTTTGGTCCTCAAGATTCTAAATTTATATCTACTTAGTCCTTGTTAAAATTTTATTCAACTTTCCTTTTTCACTTTCAATCGAACTTTTAGCCTTACAATAAGTGATAAAACAAAAGAAAAATAGAAAAAAATGTATGAATAATTTAAATAGTTTCAAAGACCATCTATATAATTTACCCAAAAAGGCAAAAACAAAATAGAAACTTACTAGTTACTCAGAAACAAAATAGAAACTTTACTGTTTGAAATTTGTATTTTTCTTTCCCTCCAAGTGCTTTCCCCACTTGAGCCTGTGAACAATTAAATACGGGGAGCTGTTTGAATTGAAGGTCACTCTCACTGGTTAGCGTCCACATTTTATGATATATGTCTGTCCACCGTATTTCAATTTTCAATTACATATATTGTTTTTACATTTAACATATATATATTTCTGATTGATAGATTGATATCATTTTTTATTTATTTTCTCGGCACTAAACTATTCAGTATAATATTGTGAACATACCCACAATATTATACTGAATAGTTTAGTGCCGAGAAAATAAATAAAACTTATGAAACTGATAGGTCTTTCATTTCATTATCTTGAAAAAAAAAACTTCATTTGAATTTAGTTTCTACTTCCACACAAAACTTGTTTGATTTTTGGGATCAAACTTTGTAAAATTATCAAATCAATAAATTTTCATGAAGATAAGGGTCCTCACTACAAAAAAAAAAAAATATAAATAATGTACGCATCTGCAAAACACAAATTCAAATTAAAAAAAAAAAAACTCAAGAAGAATTTAGTTTTATTTCTTTTTGAAAATAAAAGACACAAGGTTCTTGATCTATTACATAATATTTTAAAAAATAATAATAATAATAAAACAATTCCAAGAAATAAAATTGAATAATCGAAGCTGTTTTTTATCAGGTCAGGCGAGTGAGGTGACTGGTATTCAATTGAAGATGTCGAAGAGGAGTGCTCATCTCAAATTAAAAAAAAAGAGTGCTCATCCTCTATTTACTGCACAACGAATCAGCGATGTGGATATCTTTATCCTTACTAATAATAAAAGCATATTGAAAAAAATAACATAAAAAGACTATCCTCATATCTGAGTCGTTGATCATTTTTTTCGATAGATCAAAATCATTGATGTACATTAATGCCCGTTGACCTTCTCAACCTAATAAAATTGAAGGTCCATATAAATTATCTCAATTTAAGGCTCATATAAATTATCTCAATTTAAGGCCCATTACATATTATATTAAAAATTTATTATAAGAAATAACAATTTCGGCCCAAAGCAAGGGTGGGCTTTTTACTAGTATATATAAAAACATATTGGAAAAAATGATATGAAAAGACTATCTTCTCCAAATAAGAAACCTGAGCCATTGATCATTTTTTTGGATAGATCAAATCCCTTGATGTACGTTAATGCCCGTTAAGTTTTCAACCCATTAAAATTGAAGGCCCATATAAATTATATCAATTTAAGGTTCATTATATATTATCTTAAAAGTTTATTATTCAGAAATAACAATTTTCAGCCCAAAGCAAGGCGTGAACTTTTTACTAGTAGAAATAGAAGGGTTTTCTGAAATTAAATTATACTAATCTTGAAACAGATCCAACGGTTGAAACACTGCTAGCTAACTTACTGTGCAGTAAAAGATATGAATTGGCCAGAGAGAGACACGATTTACTATTCTCAAAAAAAAAAAAAAAGACACGATTTACAAATATGAAAAAAAATAAAAATATGGAAAATCTATTATAAACATATTCATTTATTCAGTTATAGATTGATTTGTGTTTCAAATTTCATTCAATCTGAGTTTCATTTAGTACTTTATCAAGAATCATTAAATTTAGACCGTTATAATTAACATATAAACGTGATGGAGTATCAAATGACACTCAAATTGAATGAAATTTGAAACACAATCGGCCTATAACTAAATGTATATGTTTATATAAGATTTTTTATTTTTAAGATTTTTTATAAATTTACGTGATTTAGTGTAATAGCCGTGTCAAAATTTGGTGTCATTGTATCCCTCCTCGTCAATGAAATAAATATGTACTGCAGTCTGACCAAAAAAGTGTTGAAAATCAGAAGTACACGTCCAAGTACCCTCAAAAAAAAGTACACGTCCAAGTCATTCATCATGATCGAAATGTCGGTTGTGGTACGGTGGTCACCATTAGGTAGAAGTGGTAGAACTCGACCCCACCCGACTCAAATCCGATTCAATTCAAATCTGATCCGATTCAGGATTTTCTAGAAAGTCAAATTGATATGACTCGATCCGAATCCAACCCGGTCCGAGATCAAATAGCATCCAATCCGACTCAAATCAACATAGGATAAAAAAAGTAGATATTAAAATTGACCTGACCCGACTTACTTATCACCCGACCTGACCCGACTCGAGATATTCTCGAAAGTCAAACTGACCGACCCGAACCCGACCTGGCCACCTGATTTGCCACCTCTACCGTTAGGTGATGTACCAGCAAATAACTAAAAGACATTGGAACTTGGAAAACACAACTTTGAAATTTCTTTTTCAATCAAAAAAAAAAAAAAAAAAGACAACTTGAAAAGTTGCAAACCCTTTTCATTAGGAAATGGAGCCATGCTGTTTCCAAATACCTTTACAAATTGTCAAATTGCCAACCGACAGGTGAATACAAAATTATGTTCAATAACTAATATTCCTGCTATGTAATCATCCATCATCGTATAGACGTAGTATATGTACATTGGCTCGCATACGACAGATACCATCATATACATTACATTACATACTAGTAAAGAACCCATGTGTTGTTTTGGGTTGAAATTGTTATTTCTTATAATAAATTTTTAAGATAATATATAATGAGCCTTATATCGAGGAAATTGATATGGACCTTAAATTTAAATGGGATGAGACATTAACGTCAACAGGCATTAACGTAAATCAATAGTTCTGATCTATCTAAGAAAATGATCAACGCCTCTTTCATATCATTTTTTTCAATATGCTTTTATATACGGTAAGGATAAGGATATTTTCCTCGCGTGCTGAGAAAGCAAGAGAGGATTAATAATTGCAATCAGACGCTACGGTTTAACGAAAATGAAAATAAATGGAAAGATGTCGACTATTTGCCTAATATAAAAGCAGGATGTTTGTCACTTTACATCTTGTTGTTGTTTAGTTGGTATCGCTTCTGCTGAGTTCTGAATTGATTTGATAATAACATAGAAAATGATTTCTCCAAACATAAAAAAAAATTTTAAAAAAATGGTTGGATAGAACCGCACAACTTGTCAATCGATGACATAATCTTACAATGATTTTATTTAGTTTAATTATAAGAGGAGGGATCCAATAATCATGTTTTTGGTGACCATGATAACTATTTTTTTTATTTATGCATAAATTGAAAAATCTAAACCATTAAATGTATTCAATATTACATCAATGACATATACACAAAAAATGATATAAGTTTTAACATTGTTTTGATAGTTATCAAGAGAGGAGAAAAAATCATAAAATTTGAACCGTTGATTTTTGTTAATGATGATGTATATGTAAATAAAATCAAAATGATATAATTTTTTGTATATACATAAAATATGATATATACAACATATCCTTTCAATTAGTTTTGTTATTTAATAATTTAAAATGTAGTTATTTAAGATTTAATTTCATAGTTACCGATCGGTCACAAAAAACATGGTTATTTAATAATTGCACCAAGAGAACATAATAGTAACTAATCTTTTTCAGGATTTTATCCGTGCAATAGTTGTGATGGCATGTGGTGCCATTGCACCTATAGTGGGTTCTACTAAAAAAACCCTCCTGTTTGCTAAAATTATAGCCGTTTAAATCAAATCTAAGGGCCATTGTAAAACTATGGCAGTACATGCCAGCGTTTTTATGGCAACAGATGCAGACCGATCTTTTTCGAAGGTTTGCAGGAGGGTGATTCATCTTGTTAGAATTTGTGTGAGGAAAAAGTATATATAATTTAGTTTATGCTTTGTAGGTAAAAATTGATTTGACATGATCATTTAATTATTTTATTTACTACGCAATTTATTGTTTTATTATATTATATCACCTTCTCCCTTCATTGCACATATCGTACTTCATGATTCAAAGTCAAATGCGTTAATTAGGGTTAAAAATGTAAGATAAGATTTTTTAAGCCCCTAGTAAGTGCACTTAGGATTCTGTGTGGCCTTCTATGGCGTAGTCCGTGTACAAGCTCTCTGCAGCCTTCTTTATGTATAGGCCTGTAGGGCGAGTCCACATCACCAGGAATGGTCAGCTATTTCAAAATGAGGAATGGTCATAATTTACAATAGTGAACACTGTAGCGGGCACTGTACGGACACCATCTGAAGAAACTTTTTAGGGGGGTTTTTGACCATTTCACCGTGCGGTACCCCAGAGGGTGTGGAATCCTGTAGGGCCTCATGTCCAATTAGTAAGTTCTCCTGATCTTTCTTTTTTTTGTTATTTTTTTTGACAAACACTCTCAAACTATCTAATTTGTGACAATTACACTCCATGATTAATTAACCCTCTAATGCTCTATTTGGAAGTGTGAAAAAGACAAATAAGCGGAGATACTATAGTGAACTTGGATGTAGAGGTCATGAACAGATAGAAGTTCAATAAACAACCTGATGAAGAGGCAGTTATGTACGTCGGCCGATTGTTGAACCACGACTTTTCAATATATTTCATAATTAAAAAAAAAAAAGAGTTGTTCTTTTATAGACAACTGTTCATTTTTAGTCGAACAATTCAAATTTCACAGATCAAGTATCTGTCTTTACTTGTGCTCCAAAAATATATTATAACCATCAAATTTAGACAAATGAATAGTCCATATTTATTCCAATCCATAGAAGAATTCACCAAAAAGTAAATATCTGCTGGTACCGATGGCAGGAGCACTTTGCGTATCAGCGTAGCACTAATTCTCCACTACTATAAGCATTTAAGCTTGTAACAATATTATTATTAAGGAACGTTTGTCTCTATTGTTTTGAAGTTTGAACCAAATGTGTTATAGCTTATAGTATATACAAGTAGGCACAAAATATATTATTATGGGTTCCATTAATTAATCAATTTACCATCTAAAATTGCATGCCTGCACCGGCACTTCCAAAATCTGGTCAATATTTACCATATATATCACGGCCCTTTGTCTTTATACCAAATTTTTTTCATATTCTCTCTGGTCTTATGAAACAAAAAAAATTTCTGATTAACAACTCAGATATATTGTTTGCACATGACAACCCATCTGGGGGAAACAATTTAAGTATTTAACTGTGCACTTTATTTTATTTGGGAGCTATTATTTAGGTCAGCATGGTCATGTGGATTCTTATAATTACAATGTTTTTTTTTTTTTAAGGGATAATGTCTATAATATAACCCCTTCAAGACTTCAATATTTGATTTGTGATAAACACTCTCCTATATTTTTATTTTGGACAAACATCATAAACTATCCAACTTTTGTGTGTGACGATTAATTACGTGCCCTCCTCATTAGCTAATTGGTATTAGTATAATACTACACCATTTAAATAATTACAAGCGCTTCACTAATCAATAAAGTACGTTAACTATATAGGTCATTTCTACTTTGATTTCATATATCATATTTTATATGAAAAATATAGTTACATAAACTAAAATTGTGAAGTTGAACAATATTGACTGATTTAAAAATTAAAGAAAATTGAGATGCGCTAATCAATTTAAACAATTACATAATCATATATTTTATATGTTCTATTATATAGCAATTAATTTTCTACATTAGATTCTCATAAAAGATAATTAATTCTTATGAATACACAGTCGGCATACAAAAGCATGTTAGTCATTTTTTATCAATTTATACAAAGCGTTAGGAACTAATTATCTGCTAGGGTTTAGGGTTGGATCTCCTTGAGATTCGTGTAGGTCCGAATCTGAGGCGATCCAACGCTCTATGTGTGGTATGATATCGTGTCATATGTTAGAGGATAAGCACTCAGGGTCAGGAGTCACGACTCACGACAAAAGAATATTCAACAGATACCTAATTAACGTTAAATCTATTTGAAATATTAAAAAGACGTATACCTAGAATCACTACAAGAAAACTATAAATTAGTTAGGGGCATCTCAACGCCTAATAATTACACTCGCACTATATGAAACTTCTTTTTTTTTTTTTTTTATTTTGAAATATCACATGGGGCCGTAGGTAACGCACATACAAACAATTGCTAACCGGCTTCTAGACCTCTGCATCTTTCCTACATATGACGGGCTGACTTGCAGCCGGTCAAAAGATGGTTATCCTCTGACCGGCTACAAGTCAGCCCGGCAGAGAGAGACAGAGAGAGTTACTGAGGTGGGACTTCAGTTCGGTGGGTCCCGCTGAACCGAGGTTCCACTTCGGTGACTCTCCCTGTCTCTCTCTGCCGGGCTGACTTGCAGCACGGCCGAGAATATGAATTCCCAAATGGCTAAATCTAAGAGCACTGACTAGCTTTAATATTCAGGAACAGAAAATTACAGATGGCACTGATTTGTGTGATTCATGAGCTGCCTAGGCAGCAACATATGGATTATATATTTATTCAAGATAGGGGATAATTTTTTTTTTTTGAAATCTATTTTGTACTTCCTCCGTCCACAATTAAATGAATTTTTATACCATTTACAACTGTCCACAATTAAATGAATTTATACCCTTTGTTTGAATCCACTTTCTTCCTCAAAAAAAAAATATATATTACGAAATTCCCAAAATGCCCCTCGTCTCCTTCCGAGAATGTTCACTTTTCTACTAATTGAGGGCATAAAAGTAATTCCACTCTTCCACTATTTTCTTTGACTTTTGCTACAAATTCAATCTTTTGTGAACAGAGGAAGTATGAATTTTGGGAATGCATAGCATCGTACAAGAAACTATAGCACCTTTTGTGGGTCTCATTTATCATGACACAAAAATAAACCGTGATAACTTTCGATCGTAACCCGTTTGGTAAGTGTAGTAAATTAAAGATGAGAAAAAATGTTAAATCACCTAATTAAATCAATAATGTCTGGTGGTTATAAAGTAAATAGATAAAATGCAGTAAATAGGATGTGCAAAAGATGTAGAATATTGGTGATTTAGTTAAAATATATCTCTACCTGTATCAACTACACTTGAAATGATTTTTGTTTGGTTAATTAAAGCGTCTTAATCATCTTAAATTACTTCTGTTTGTTTTATTGGGGCCACATGCGTCTTGATTATTCAACCGCGCGCATGTTGTAAACCGTTAGATCATGTCAAAATCTGTACTTGCCCGAATCTTGACATGATCTAACGGTTCACATTCTGCGCTGTACAATACAGCGCTAGAGAGGGTGACCTCTCCTCCTCCTAGAGATCAAGTGGCGTGCTTTTCAACTGATCTCGGAGGCGTGGCGTATATTTAGGGAGGACCACCATGACGAGTTCTTATATGTGCGCATCGCAGCATAACAGAATATCTTAATTAGCAGATGGTTTAATTTAGCTAGTTAATTTTGCTAGAATTAAACAAGTGTAATTGGTTTTACTTTACTTTCCCTACTATACTGCCTGCCTGTGATGTAATGAACTATGTAATTTCCTTTCATTCTGCTTAATGAATGCCTACGAGCCATTTCCAAAAAAAAAAAAAAAAAAATATATATATATATATATATAGAGTAAATCTAAGAGCACGGAGGCTTTCCGTGCTCCTAACTAAAAAATTATACTAAACCATCACGAAATTTTGATTTATCATTCTCATTAAATTCTTTATATGAAAAATCTCTTAGGATACAAAAATTTTCCATTTTTTGAGTTTCTTAAGTATATGTTTTGGAATTTTTTAGAATGACCCCAAAATAATAATAAAATAATGTATAAAACTATGTCATCTTTAAAAAATACAAAACAAATACTTAAAAATCTCAAAAATTGGAAAATTTTTGTATCTTATGATATTTTTATATAAAGAATTTAATGAGACCCATAAATCAAAATTTCAAGATGGTTTAGTATTAATTTTGAGTTAGGAGCACGGGAGGCCTCCGTGCTCTTAGGAGCACCATAGTTTTACTCTATATATATATGAGGTATATGTACATGAGGAGGGATCCAATGACACACTTATATTTTGACACAACTCTTACACTAAATCATATAAATTTATAAGAAATCTTAAAAATGGAAAGCTTTTATAAACATATTCGTTTACTTATAGATCGATAGTGTTTCAAGTTTCATTCAATTTGAGCGTTATTTGATACTCCATTAAGAATTATTAAATTTAGACCGTTGTAATTACTATATAAACTTGATGGTCGTTGATGGAGTATCAAATGACACTCAAATTGAATGAAATTTGAAACACAATCGATCTATAAGTAATGAATATGTTTATAAAAGCTTTCCATTTTTAAGATTTCTTATAAATTTATATGATTTAGTGTAAGAGTTGTGTCAAATTTTTGGGTGTCATTGGATCCCTCCTCAAAATATATTCAACTGCATGCATTTCAAGAAGGCAAAAAAATAAGGATAGTATTATAAAAAGTGTAAGAACAGGGACAGTTTATTAAAAAAAGAAAAGAAAAAATTGGGATAGGCAAAAAAAAAAAAAATCCCAAAAGGACTAGCTAGTTTTTTTTTTTTTAAAATATTATTATATATTTCTGTGTGAGTTATTAACACTGTGCTCTACAATTTTTTTAGAAGGGGAGGGTATGGAAAGGGAGGAGATGGGATGGAAGGGAAAAAAAATTTCACCTCCTCTACACCCCAATTTGGAGGGGACAAATTTATTTGATTTGAGATGTAGAGGAGGTGATTTCTTCCCCTCCCCTCCTCTTTAAAAATTTTCTGGAGCAAGTAACATCAAAAAGTTCACCTCTTCTCCCCACCCCTCCCCTTCTTTTCACCTCTTTTGGAGCACACTGTAAGTCGTGACCTCGTCGGTTTTATTTGTTTCGGGTACCTTTTGTTTTTAACCTAACTGGTGTCTGATACGTTACTACAACGGCGGATCTGCAACAAGCTCAAGCACAACTACAAGTTTGAATAAATTACGAGTAATAGATACCGTTCAACCACTTTACTTATTCACCCGTCCAATATATTTTAATTAACAAATATTAATATTTATATCTTTTCGATTAAAAGATATCATTACTTAGTGAACAGATACAATAATATCAAGTACGTAGGTGTACGTGAGTGTGTCAAACTGTGAGAATGAGTGAATGTATAATTGGCTTACTTACAGGGTTTGACTACATATAATATGTGCTTGGGTGATGAGGTAATCAGGATTCCATGTCCTCTGTAGCGCTGCATTGTGTAGCACAAAATGTGAACCGTTAGATTATCTTGAGATCTGTGTTGGTTTGAATCTCTAGATGATCTACCAGTTCACATTCCGCGCTAGCGCAGCGCTACAGAGGACGAGCACTCGGTAATCAGTATTGGTTACAAGTTACAACAATTTTATTTTTAAAAATTTTAATACTACGCACCGACGTCAGAGTAATTTTTTTTTTTTGGAAATCCACATCAGAGTAGTTAGAGCAAAGCCAAAGGAAAGTGAAACCAACCTTTTTATTCTTTAAAAAAAAATGGCTAGGCAAGAATTATTCTCTTGGAATATATTCTTAATTTCTCAATTGATTAATAAACATGAAGTATTCTTACTCTTGTCCCCCATTAATGGTGTGCCATGCTCCCTATCCATTGAATCCACATCATTCAAAATCAACACCTCCACTAACTCAAGCATGGACCATGTGAACGACCTAACAATACTCACCCGGTTGGTGATTTAAAAATTGATTTAAGCTCTTAAATTAATTTTAAGTCACCAAACGGATGTGATTTAACGTGTAGTAAGTTAACGCAGCTATATAGGTGTAGTAAACTAAATCACCAACATTTCACATATTTTACACATTACATCAACTTTACTTCATTTATTTACTTCACTCTCACCAAACATCACTGATTTAAGGTGATTTAACATTTTACTCCGCTTTAACTTACTACACTTGCCAAACGGGAGGTTTCCCTAACAATATATGTATGATTAAAAGACCATTTTTCAAAAAATATTGAAAACAATAAATAGAAATTAAAAATGAAAAATGAAAAAAATATATTATATGATCTTGATATAAAAATTTTAGAGAAACATGTAAAGTCCACCGCTATAAAGTATGTCACTCATCCACTCCTCTTACAGTTCTGACACACCACGTGCACTCATGTGCTTATCACAGTTACATAAATGTTTAATGGAAACCATAGTGTATCTGTTCACTAGAAAATGATATCTATTGATAGGAAAGATATAAATATTTACTAAAAAATAATATCTGTTCACTAAAAATACAGTAGACCGGCGGATAAGTAAAAAACATGGACACCAGCTATTACTCAAAATTATTGTGCACCTTGATTATCATTTCATTTCAAGCTATAGAACTTGAAAGTTGGGCTGTTACTTGTTATCCCTTCAATTTTAAAATTGTTTTTCTGTATAAATAAACTACTTATTTAGTACTTGACTACTTGCAAGCTCCTATAACCCTTCCTTTCACGCATTGCCTTTGCCTCCCTCAACAAGCAACCAGTGTCGCCTTCTCAAGTTCTGATTATATTTATATATCAAGAGTTCCTCTTCCAGCCCAGGCCATTATCTATCTCCTCCTAATTTCCTAAATTGCAATTCAATTCAATTCCATTATTGCTTGAGTTAAAGCCCTCATTCAGCTCAGAAGATAATCAATCAATGGGCTCTCTTTCTCCGGCACCGCCGCGGTTCTTCTGGGGCGATCACCCGGAGGAGCCCGAGTACTACGCGTCGCAAGGCGTGAGGCACCACGAGTCCTACTTCCAATCCCCGCATGGCCGCATCTTCACGCACTCCTTCCGCCCCATCGATCGCGACACTGGCGAAGATACCCCGATCAAGGGCGTCGTCTTCATGACGCACGGCTACGCGTCCGACACGTGCTGGCTGTTCCAGACCACCGCCATTGCGTACGCGTCGTGGGGGTACGCCACGTACTGCGCCGACCTGTTAGGCCATGGACGATCGGACGGACTCCGCGGTTACTTGGGAGACTTCGAGGCTGCGGCTGGCGCTTCGCTCTCCTTCTTCCTTGCCGTTCGCAAGGACCCCGCGTACGCCGATCTGCCGGCATTCTTGTTCGGTGAGTCAATGGGCGGGGCAGTCACTCTGCTGATGTACTTACGGTCGCCGCCCGATGCATGGACCGGCATCATCCTCTCGGCCCCGCTCCTGATCATCCCGGACGACATGAAGCCGTCGAAAGTGAAGCTGTTCTTGTTCGGCATGCTGTTCGGTCTCGCCGACACATGGCAGGTGATGGCGGACAAGAAGATGGTTAGGAATTCGATCCGCGACCGCGAGAAGCTCCGCGTCATGCTCGCCAACCCGAGGATCTACACCGGTCCACCCCGTCTCGGTACAATGCGGGAAATCGCACGCGTTACCGAGTATTTACAAGGCATGTTCGCGAAGGTTACCGTGCCGTTTCTCGCAGTGCACGGCACGGTCGACGGGATCACGGCGCCGGAGGGGTCGAAGATGTTGTACGAGAAGGCCGAGAGCGCCGACAAGAGCCTGATCCTGTTCGACGGATTCTACCACTCGCTGATACAAGGCGAGTCCGAGGAGAACAGCAGGAAGGTGTTGGCAGGTATGAAGGAGTGGATTGACGAGCGCGTGAACCGGTACGGATGCGGTGTAACGAAGACCGTCAAGGCCGAGGAAGTCGGGGTAGTCGCGGCGGCGGCGGCCTCCGGCAAGTAGGAGTAAAAACAAAAAATGCCGGGAGGCATGCAGTTCATTGTTTTTATTTTTATTTTTTGAACAAATTTGCCCCTAGGCTACAGTAATATTAATTTCTTGATTTTACCAGTGCTTTTTTTTAAGTTATAATTACCATTATTTATGTGGAATTTGGATGAAATTTGTAAGTTATAATATTAAATAATTACCATTATTTACTAACTTGATCATCAATATTAATATTAATTCCTTCATATTTTTTTGGTAATAACTACGACCTCTGTCCATGAATAAATAAATTTTTAGAGAAAGTTAAAGGAATTAGTGGAAAATTGAAATTACCTTTATGCTCTCAATTTGTAATCATTACATAATAATTGTTCCAATTAAATAATATAGATAATAAGGTAATCATAACATCGGAGAAACAAGAGACGAATAGAAAAATAATATCGAATCGGTAAAGTTCATTTAATTGGAGACAAGTTGTAAAGGGTATAAATTTATTTAATTGTAGACGGAGGTTGTAATAAGCTGATATATATATATATATGTTGCTTTCAGCTGGGGGGCAACTAATTAAGCTTTTTTTTTTCTTGCTTTGTGGGCCTTATGAAAATAAAGCACAATAAATACCAACAGAACAGAACAGAATGTATCTGTATTAAATTTTGTATCAATTGCAGTGCAAGTTTGTTCAGACTTTCTTAATTAGGCCTTGTCGTTTTGCAATCCGATATATATATATATATAGCTAGTTAGCTACAGTATGAATTATGAAACGCATGCATTGCAAATCAAGAAATAGAGGTAGAATAGTGTTAGTAAAAATGGAATAATGGTCGTTGAAATAATATAAAGAATAATGATATTTTGAACTATTTGGAAAACTTGAGACTATTTGATACGTTTGGAGTGTATAGGCTTTTACCCTAAATAATACAATCAATCGCAAGCGTACGATATTATGCAATATAGTCGGGATCGTATCCACAGGGACGGTACTAAATTTAGACAGATCTTTGTTCACAATTCTAATCCTAAAAGTAACCGATTCGTAACCAATTTGGGGGGGTTTGTTTGAAGTTGGTTGGTTCCTAAATTATTAAAAAGCAGTAAAAGACTCTAAAACAATTATGAGACAAACGTTCCTAGGGTTTTCAGAATCAGTTTGATGTTTGGACTAACTGCCTGCGTTCCGCACCCGAGAGGGTGCGAACCGCAAGATGTACAAATTTGTGGTTCTCTGTCTGTTCCTTGCTTGGTATGGTTCGCACCTGTCACCAATGCGATCCACAGGGAACAGATCAGAGTCAGTTCAAGCTCAGTTTCTATTGTTGATCAAAGTTACCGATCCCCAACTAACCCAAAGCAATTACAAGTCCCTCAACTCTCGTTTGTTGGCACTTTTAAATACTTTTAGATCAATTCGAAATCTTTAGATTATCTCTAACCTAAACCCAATTTGCTTTCGATCACAGGTACGGTTTAACTCACGTTATAACCACAACTTCTCCTCTCGGATACAATTGGACAACAAGTTATCTACCCAAATAGTGCAAGTATTGAATCTCTATCAATTGACGTTAAGTTTTCCAACTAGACTATGCCCAATCCACAGGTCTATCAAAATAGGGTGAACTACTACAAGTGCACTCTCATGCAATTAGCAATTCTGGCCTAAGAAGATATAAATCTACCAACTAGATACGAACATACATCCACAGGATCATATCAAAGAACAAGAAAACAATTCAAGCACAATTATGAATAAGCTCAAAGCAAATATGAAAATAACTTCAATGCATAAACGTTAAAAGCAAGTATTCAATTAATCCATACATACAAACATCATCCTAAACCCCAAGAACAAAGGCGACTACTCACGCCTTGACATGACTAAACAGCAAAATAAAATAAGGGAAAAGAAAGAACCGATCGAGCTTAGGAATAGGCGAGTAACCACCTCCTTCACCTTGGCGGCGATGAACTCCTCCCTTGACAAAACTAGACTCTCAACTAAACAATGACTATTGACTAAACTAATCTCAACACATGAGACCTACACAAGACTTGACAAGATGAGAGTACCCCAAGGGGTCTCTTTTATATGAGAAGATGTCTCAGTTTTAGGTGTTCCACTTCTGGTTCCTTGGGGCGCAAGTATGGAAGAATTAGATCGCCAGTAATAAACGCGCCAGAAAATAGGTGTTCTGATCTGTTTTTAGCATGGTACGGTCCGCAGAAATAGGAGTGCGGTCCGTACTTAGAAGTCCAAAGAGAGCTCAGCCTTGAAATAGCATGTCTGTTGCTTAAATTGGCTCTCTGCGCGTTTCCTTGATTTAGATATGGCGGCTGTGAGTCGGCACGTCTGAATGGGCTGCGTTTTGGGCTCATTGCGTTCCGCACCTGATGGAGTACGGTCCGCAGGCCTACTGGGCTGGGCTCCGGTGGTTGTGCTCATTGCTCCTTTGCTCTAAATCTGGCCCGTTTTAGCTCCAAAAACTCTGTTTCTCTGTAAATTGGGCCAAAAACACAGAAGTAACTAATTTCTAGGCAATCTTCTAATAAATGCTAATGAACTTAGGATTTTGGTACAAAAACTAGGTGCAAGTCTGGTTAAAATGCAGATATGAAATAGGTGCATCAAATCTCCCCAAGCTCAAACCCTTGCTTGTCCTCAAGCAATTACTTAAACCTAAGAACAGACTGTACCTAGACTCATTCCCAAATTCCCAAGTAATGCAAATGAAAGACTTTGTGTTTATGTTTAACTCAAGATCTATGAACAAGTTTAAACTAAGCTTTATCAACAATTGGGAAAAATTACTTCATAAGACACGTGTTATAATAAGTAACCAAGACGAGCGACTCTTGTTCCATGAAACAAATAAGACAATTGTACTTTTTCGGACCTAGATCTTTCAATCAAACTACAAAGTGGTTATTTAAGCTTTGCTCATCCCACGTGAACAACTTTCTCGTTCTATTCAACTCCATAGACTTTGAAATGCCTTATTTTATTTGTGTTTGGGGAATGAAGCTCGAATCAGTCCGGATGAAAAATTAAAGGGTACACAACTCCGAACTGAACGCAACTCCAACCTTTTGTGAATTTGAGACATTCTAGAATCCAATCAATCCAGATGGAAAAATAAAGGGTACACTCGTCCGAATCAACCGCGATCCTAAAAGCCTCTTATTTGATTTGATTTTCCGCTGCTCAAGACTTATCTCGTCATTTATGAACATTTACGGATTTAATTATTTTTATTTGACATTCAAGCTATGACATTCCACTTTGCCAGACCCATGTTCACGTGAAATCAACAAAACCAAAAGAATTTTCCTTTTTCATTCTCAATCAGATTTTCGGTTTACTACTTTTTCCAATAAATTCTTACTTAATTCGTGTAACTAGCCACTTCAGAACAAGAATTACCGACTATAACAAATATCTCATGAAGTTATCCTACTCAATTTTTAATAAAACAAAATTTAAAAACACCCAAAAATCTTGAATTTAACACCTACTCAAAATTTTTCATAAATGCAATGCATGAAAATTCGAAAAATTGAACTAAAAAATGCATGAACTCTACAATCAAGTTTACTCTATTCTCCCTCCCCAAGCTAATCCTTGCACTGCCCTTAGATATGGAAATAAATGAGAGAAAGAAAGAATACGACCTGATGGACTAGCTATGCTCCGTAGACGTCATGGAGACTCCCCAAGCTGATTTGAACTATGCCTTTTCTGCTGACTGAACGGGGTCAGTTGGTATTGATTGCGGACCGTAAGGCGTCCCCTGCGGATCGCAGTCAGCTGCCAGAACCTCGTTTCCTCGTGATTTCGAGCTCTAATTCTTGATGTTTCCTTGGGTTGACTCATGGACTACATAAACAAAACTAAAAATACCTTATGCGACATTAGGATGAAACTTGTTTGTATGGACTAATTGATACTATCTAAACTAACCTAAACTACTTTATTCGTACTTGGGTTGCCTCCCAAGAAGCGCTACGTTTTTGGTCCCGAGCTCGACCCCTAAACTACCTAAATTATTAATGAAAATACCTGACCTGATGCCAAGCTATGCGCGGTGGGGACCTGTCTGTCTCGTACCTGGTTACACCTTCCTGCGGACCGTGCCTGGTTGAGTACGAACCGTAGTCAGTTGCTGTGACTGAGTGCGGAACAGATGGTTCTGCTTGCATTTGAAAAATCGACTGTCTGTCTGGTGGGTCTTCCTCCTGCGGAACGCACCGAAAATCCTGTAGTCCGCAGTATGTGTTATCTGTTGCTGTCTCGGGCTGATCTGTCATTTGTGGCTCAGCCCTTCCTCCTTCCCTCTGCGGAACGCATGTAGTGAGCTGCGAACCGTGTGATGCATGTACCAACTGATCCTGCAGAGGAGACTCGTCATCTTCTCGCACCTCATGGACTCCATCCTCGATAAAGTCCAATCGGCAGCAGTCTTCGGAATAGTCGGGGTATTGCATTGCTTCTTCAACTTGGAATTGAACCTTGTCATTTCCAACGTACATCGTCAACGTGCCATCTCGTGTGTTGATAACGGTACCGGCGGTTCTTAAGAAAGGTCGCCCTAAGATGATCGGCACATGCTTGTCTTCCTTCATATCTATCACAACAAAATCTCCCGGAACAAAGAATCTTCCAACTCGAACGGGTATGTCTTCAACAATACCCAATGGTTTTCGCGTGGTGGTATCGGCAAGTTGGATCGTCATGCGAGTCGGTTTTAGATCTCCAACCCCGATTCTTTGAAACACGGTATATGGCATGAGACTCACACTAGCACCCAAATCGCATAGTGCTTTCTTAATGTCGGCTTTCCCGATGGTACATGGAATAGTGAACTTGCCCGGATCCCCAAGTTTAGGAGGCAACTCATGACTTATGACCGCGCTAACTTCGTGATTGAGTTGTACCTTCTTACAATCTTTGAGACTTCGCTTGTTGGACAAGATGTCCTTCAAGAACTTGGCGTACGAAGGCATTTGCATGAGAGCGTCGGTGAATGGAATTGAGATTGTGAGTTGTTTAAGTACCTCCATGAACTTCATGAATTGCTCATCCAATCGATGTTGGGCAAGTCTCTGTGGAAAAGGAACAGGCGGCTGATAAGGCGGTGGTGTCTCTGTTGCTTTGCTTTTGCCCTTTGCTGAGGTGGCACGTGAAACAGGATTGGTATTCTGGTCAGTTTTGTCTTCTGTTTCATCATCCTGCGGACTGTACTCTCGTGAGTGCGGACCGCAAGCTGTGTCGGTTGGGCCTGACTGCTTCGGTCGCGAAGTCGGTTGGGTCGTGCTCTTCTCTGTTTCTGCTAACCGAGGGATGTGCGGACCGTGTACAAAAGGGTGCGGTTCGCACTCTGCTCTGTCTGAAGCGGTTTTCGTAGTTTTCTGAACGGTTTCGGCGTCAGCTGGTCCCTTGATACTCAGGTCAGGTTCCTCTGGCATTGGAGGGTCTGTGTATTGCGTGCCGCTCCTCAAGATATGTATAGCCTTTACTTCGCCGTTTGGATTAATCGGTTGACTCGGAAGCTTACCCGTGCCCGTCGAGCTTATGCTCGCATTAGTGTCTCCTCCCGCTAGTCTAGCCAACTTCTCATTCATGGCTTGCATTTGTTCAAAGATCATTTGATTCATCTTGGTTTGCTCTTGCATGAAGGTGTTGACCTCGGGTGGTACGTGTGGTTCTTGTTGGGGATGCGTGTTTGGGTGTCGGTATAAGTTGTTCGGCGGGGTATTGCGATTCTGGTTTTGGTTTTGGAAGTGGTTGTTGCTATAGAAGTTACGGTTTCCACTTCCTTGACCTGGTTGATACTGGGTCCCTTGGTTCTGATACCTCTGAGGAGGGGTGTACGACTGTGCGAACGGAGGCTTTGGGTAGAAGGGTGGCTCATTGTTGATCGAGTTGACTTGTCCTCCAACCTCGGGTTGACGCAAGGGGCAGTTTTCGTAGTCATGAGATTCTCCACAAAGAGTACAAGATTGGACTTGCACGGCATTAGTGGTGGCCTTTTGCTTGTCAACTTGTAATTGAAGGGCGTCTAGTTTAGCTTGCATCAAAGCGAGTTGATCGACTTCATAACGTCCCTTTTGACCTCTGATTTGCTCACAGTTGGACCATTGTTGTTGCTTTGCCAACTTGTCAAATAACTCCAAGATTTCATGTGGCTCATTGTCAATGATAGACCCACCTGCACCATAATCAACCAAAACACGACTTTGTGAAGTTAAACCATCATAAAATGCATCAACCAACATCCAATCAGTAAAGTTATGGTGAGGACAAGATTGTCTCAATTGGTTAAATCTATCCCAAGCATCGCTCAATGATTCATCATACCCTTGTTTGAAAGATGAAATTTGTGCCCTAACTTTAGCAGTTCTCCTAACAGGGTAGTATTTTTCAATGAATTGTTTAGATAATTCGGCCCAGGTACCAATTGAGCCTGTGGGAAGAGAATTAAACCATGTTCGTGCTCTGTCTCGTAGGGAGAACGGAAACAGAGCCAGTCGGACGTAATCTGGACTTGCCATAATGTTCTTTACGGTTCTGCAACATTGGAGAAAGTTGTTGATGTGATCGTGTGGGTTCTCCGACTCCAAGCCGTGAAAACAACTTTGTTGGATGAGATTGACTACCCCTGAGCCAAAGTTAGGAGGATCCCCAACTATGTCAGGAAGTACTATAGGTCCTTGTGCATCGTCAACTTTGGGGATGTGGAAATCCCTTAGAGTACGTGGCATGTGACGCTGTGCTTCTTCTTCTTCCTCTCTCCTTTGTCTTGCTTCCCGCTGTAGTCGTTCGACCTCTGTCTGAAGCCTTTGCCTTTCGGTAGCAGCTTCTTGCAATGCAAGCCTTGTTGCTTCGTCTGCCATGTCTTGCGGACCGTGAGCAGTGGAGTGCGGACCGCAGGAAGAGTCTCTGATCGACAGCTGCTGGAAAGTTGTGGTCAGGTCGGTCGGAACTGAGGTTGGGGTGTCTTCTGGTTGTAGTCTCGGATATTGAACACCACTTCTCAGCTTGTAGTCACCAACCGGCGGTAGTCGGTCCAGCTTCTGTCACCTGTAACAAAAGAAAAAGAAAACTAGAAAAAAGGGGGTTAGAAATAGAAAAGAAAATAAAGAAAAGTCTAAAAATAGTGTTGCCGTCCCCGGCAACGGCGCCAAAAAGCTTGATACGTTTGGAGTGTATAGGCTTTTACCCTAAATAATACAATCAATCGCAAGCGTACGATATTATGCAATATAGTCGGGATCGTATCCACAGGGACGGTACTAAATTTAGACAGATCTTTGTTCACAATTCTAATCCTAAAAGTAACCGATTCGTAACCAATTTGGGGGGGTTTGTTTGAAGTTGGTTGGTTCCTAAATTATTAAAAAGCAGTAAAAGACTCTAAAACAATTATGAGACAAACGTTCCTAGGGTTTTCAGAATCAGTTTGATGTTTGGACTAACTGCCTGCGTTCCGCACCCGAGAGGGTGCGAACCGCAAGATGTACAAATTTGTGGTTCTCTGTCTGTTCCTTGCTTGGTATGGTTCGCACCTGTCACCAATGCGATCCACAGGGAACAGATCAGAGTCAGTTCAAGCTCAGTTTCTATTGTTGATCAAAGTTACCGATCCCCAACTAACCCAAAGCAATTACAAGTCCCTCAACTCTCGTTTGTTGGCACTTTTAAATACTTTTAGATCAATTCGAAATCTTTAGATTATCTCTAACCTAAACCCAATTTGCTTTCGATCACAGGTACGGTTTAACTCACGTTATAACCACAACTTCTCCTCTCGGATACAATTGGACAACAAGTTATCTACCCAAATAGTGCAAGTATTGAATCTCTATCAATTGACGTTAAGTTTTCCAACTAGACTATGCCCAATCCACAGGTCTATCAAAATAGGGTGAACTACTACAAGTGCACTCTCATGCAATTAGCAATTCTGGCCTAAGAAGATATAAATCTACCAACTAGATACGAACATACATCCACAGGATCATATCAAAGAACAAGAAAACAATTCAAGCACAATTATGAATAAGCTCAAAGCAAATATGAAAATAACTTCAATGCATAAACGTTAAAAGCAAGTATTCAATTAATCCATACATACAAACATCATCCTAAACCCCAAGAACAAAGGCGACTACTCACGCCTTGACATGACTAAACAGCAAAATAAAATAAGGGAAAAGAAAGAACCGATCGAGCTTAGGAATAGGCGAGTAACCACCTCCTTCACCTTGGCGGCGATGAACTCCTCCCTTGACAAAACTAGACTCTCAACTAAACAATGACTATTGACTAAACTAATCTCAACACATGAGACCTACACAAGACTTGACAAGATGAGAGTACCCCAAGGGGTCTCTTTTATATGAGAAGATGTCTCAGTTTTAGGTGTTCCACTTCTGGTTCCTTGGGGCGCAAGTATGGAAGAATTAGATCGCCAGTAATAAACGCGCCAGAAAATAGGTGTTCTGATCTGTTTTTAGCATGGTACGGTCCGCAGAAATAGGAGTGCGGTCCGTACTTAGAAGTCCAAAGAGAGCTCAGCCTTGAAATAGCATGTCTGTTGCTTAAATTGGCTCTCTGCGCGTTTCCTTGATTTAGATATGGCGGCTGTGAGTCGGCACGTCTGAATGGGCTGCGTTTTGGGCTCATTGCGTTCCGCACCTGATGGAGTACGGTCCGCAGGCCTACTGGGCTGGGCTCCGGTGGTTGTGCTCATTGCTCCTTTGCTCTAAATCTGGCCCGTTTTAGCTCCAAAAACTCTGTTTCTCTGTAAATTGGGCCAAAAACACAGAAGTAACTAATTTCTAGGCAATCTTCTAATAAATGCTAATGAACTTAGGATTTTGGTACAAAAACTAGGTGCAAGTCTGGTTAAAATGCAGATATGAAATAGGTGCATCACTATTCTACATGCCACATTAAATAGCTAATCCAGTATTCCATCAAATTGTTGGAATACCGGAATAGTCTAATCTAATAGCTATTTGTTTTGCTAATATATGTTTGACATACATTTTTTTAAAGAGGAGGGATCCAGTAACCACAAAAATTGGTGCCCTTGATAACCGCATCATTATTTATAAATAAATTAACAAATATAAACCGTTAGATGTATTCTAAATCATCTCAATACCATATACGTAAAAAATGATGAAAATTTAACTTCGTTTCGATAGCCATCAAGAGAGGCGAAAAAATTATAAAATTTGAACCATTGATTTTTGTTAATGCTTGATGCACATATAAATAAAATCAAAATAATATAATTTTTTGTGTACACATGAAACATGATATATACAAAACATTCTATCAATTATTTTTATTTTTTAAGAATTTAAAATGTAGTTATTAGAGATTTAATTTTGTGGTTATTGATGGGGCGCAAAACTTGTGGTTATTTGATCCCTCCTTTTTTTTAAATAGTGGTCTACTTTTACTATTTTATTTTGGAATAGGGTGCCAAACGGACCCTATATGTTGAATTTGAAATTAATTTTGATCCCAAATATCAATTATGTATACTTGAAATAATGCAGATGAGGGAGGAAAATAATAATATACAGACCAAGTTGATTTAATAGTTTGCTGAACTTACCTATGCATTAATTTTAAGCAAAAGAAAAATGAAAAAGAAATAATTAAGAAGCATGCACTGAGAATCAGAACGGTCTTGACCAAACATATAGATCGTAACATAGAAAAGTATGATTATATATTATTTCAGTTTGGACAAATTGTACATCAAATTTTATGCGATTTTGAAAGTGATGGGAAACCATCTAAATCTAAGGGATGTTAATGAAAGTAAGCCTTGATATTTAAAATTTCTGAATAAAAGGAGAAAATGACTATTTGTGATTTGAGTAAAGATAGTGTGAGTTTAAGCTCACTTGGACATTCCATTTCATGAGCGCACCTTTAAAACATATCAAATCATCTTTAAATTTTGATTTATATGACTCAATAATTTTTTTTTTATCAAAATCATATTAGGAAACAAAAATTTTTCATTTTTGAAAATTTTTAAGTATTTGTTTCAGATTTCTTAAAATAATATATAAAACATTGATTATTTTATTAATATTGTATAGTTACTTTTAAAAGAAATCTCAAACAAATATTTTAAAAATTTTCAAAAATTGAAAATTTTTATATCCTATATGCTTTTGATATAAATAATCAATTGAGTCATATAAATCTAAATATAGAGGTGATTTGATATGTTTTTAGATGTATTCTATGAACCTATAAACTTAAGCTCACGCTATCTTTTACTTTTTTGATTTATTCAGTGGGGGTGTGTTTGGTATGAGGATAAATGAGAGATAAATTGAGAGATAAGCTATCCCTTGTGAGAGTGATGATAAGCTATCTCTCAATTTATCTCTCATTTATCCCTATATCAAACACAGCCTAGAGTCTAGAATCCACAAGAAAATTGTTCATTGTTCGTACATGTATATAATATTTCATCTCTACACGTAGCACGAGTGCATTTACTCACCACGAAGGTCGATATATACGATAGAGAATTTTCTAAAAAAAAAAAAAACGATAGAGAAACACGTTCGTACGTTCGTAGAAATATAAATAATGTTGCAGTTACATTTTAAAATGTAATTTGTGGATGCTACTGAGAATTTTTCTATACACGCTGGTTATTACTATATACAGTAATGTGTGTCAGCGTGTGTGTGACGATTGACGCATTGAAGAGGCACGAAAGGCCAAAACCTGGAAAGCATGCATGAATATGATACGATGCGCATGAATCACGAGTGTTCTTATTTGCAGTTCTTATTGGTAGAACGAACGAACGAATGAATGAGGTTTGTTTTATTGGTACAATAAAAAATGAGGGAGATTTCATATTTATTGGGAGAAGGATACAGACTACAGATCGAGAGAGATTCCATCTTGAAGTTGCGGCCTTGCTGCTGCTGTGGCTGCTGCAGGCGGTGTCGTCTTTTCTTGAGTAAATACTTCAAAAAAAATTCATATGCATAAAATAAAATTGATTGTTTTATTAATATATTGTTGTACAAACATATTCACAAATCACAATGTAAAGATGAATCCAGAACTCATAGATTTATTTATTTTACGAGAAATATAGATATGCACTAAAGATATTTCAGAGGTCAATTGTAAGAAGTTAGTTGTAGCCATCTCCAACTTAATTAATAATTAATTAGCCTTAATTAATTGTGATCACGACTCGCGAGGAACTTAAGTTTCATTCACAAATCACAACTGCTCTCTCTGTTTTTTTTCTTATTTTGACTGAAGCCCATGGCCACATTTTCCATTTCCATTCATCAACGATATGCAGTAGAGCCCAACCCATTACATCCTTAGAATTAGAAGTACTAAATTGAAATTGGGCAAGTAAAAAAAATGCTACAATTTGAGTTGCTTTGCAATCTCATGGGCCAACCCAATTGTGCAAAGTAAACTAAAATTATGCTTTGCTTAATGCAAGTTCTGACCAATAATTTTTCTTTACTTGTTCATTCATCACTCAATTTTGGTTTCTAAACTAGAGCTTTTAATGATAGTGTGTATATATTTTTTTTTCAAAAATATGAGTTCACTAAAATTACACAGTTGAGAGAATTTTGAGTTTTTTGTTATTGGGCTTACTCTTATCAATATTATTAATATATTTGGGTTTTTTCTCGTTAACACACATCATCCACACATTTGAGCAAGAAGCAAGTAAACAACTGATGACTATGCTGCCACGATTGCACATCACTGGCCAAGAAAAAACAGAAGACAATTTTGCATACTACCCTTACAAAACCCTACATTTTGCCTTCCATCAATTACTTCTTACTTCAGTCTATTTCTATATTTATGAGGGTTAATCCTGAAAATTTTGAAAACATTTTTGTAATACATTTCAGTTAAAACTGTTAAAAAACCAACTGAAAGGAACCAACCAAGAACACTGAGACTGTGAAACTACCTGTCAATGGCAGTGACAGTATCCAGCCACTTAGCCCGGCCTTTACCAGTCGGCATACGATGGCACCCTATACGCTGTACTCCAGCCAGTGCAGCTGTTCTGCGCGTACCCTGGTTGCACCGGAGGCAAAGTTTGGTGCTTTGTAAGAGCCTGGTGCAGCAACAGAGCCCGACGGAGTCGGTGGATGTCGAATGGCTGGTGCAGTTCTTGTACGATGACCTGCCACATTTGTTTGATGAGCAGGGAATTGACCGCTCGATGTATGACGAACGGGTCCGGTTTAGTGACCCGATAACAAAGCACGATACGATTGATGGGTACCTGTTCAATATTAAGCTGTTGAAGGTGCTGTTTCAGCCTGATTTCCAGCTGCACAGTGTCAAACAGGTGCGCAAGTTCACGCCTTCAAGGTGTTTGCATTAATGCCGTGTGGGATGGTTTGTTTACTGGGTTTTGGCAAATTACACAAAGTATGCTACCCATTTTTGGCAATTATATCTGATGCATGTTACACCAAATACCGGCATTTAAGGTTTTGCAATTTGCAGCACATGTGATCGGTTTCAGATACCGACTGACATAACATCCTCACTCTTTCTTAGTTTAAATTGAACTCCAAAGCTTAGAAATCTAGTCACAGGAACCCTATTTTACAGAAATTGGTGTGTTTTTGTTTGCTTACCCCTTTCTAAGGATTTTGCTGAAGCTTATGAGCTTGCTATATATGATTATTAATTCAGTTAATCGTAGATGGGGAACAATTGAAACTATTTTTTTTGGTATAGACAGGACCATATGAGATAACAACACGATGGACAATGGTGATGAAGTTTGTTCTACTACCCTGGAAGCCTGAGTTGGTTTTCACCGGTCTCTCGATCATGGGCATCAATCCTAAGACTCAGAAGTTTTCTAGTCATGTGGTTAGTTTTTTACATGCCAATCTCAGATTACTATGTAATTATATATATTTTGGTTGTGTAGCATGTCATAGTTAGGTGCGTATTTTGAATTTTGATACCCTATCAGCATGTATGGTACAATTGGTTCGATATTCTATTTTAAAATTCACAACTGCTTTCTGGTTAAAATTAGAGTAGTATAAATCGGAGTCTTCAGGGTGATCTTTGACGTCTCTATATGAATAAGAAATTATATATAGAAATGCTGACCTTTTATATATTTTGACTTTTGTTTAACTGTTGTCAGGATATTTGGGATTCAATCGAAAACAACGAATATTTCTCTTTTGAAGGCTTGGTAGACGTTATAAAGCAGGTACCATTATTTCTATTATGGTTAACCCAACAACTGTAATCCAGATATCGAAACATAACCGGCTTGGACAACTGTACGGTGATACTACTGTGTTTTCCACAGGTATGCATAATTTTTTTCAGATTGTACTAATTGAGCTTTGTTGTTTATTTTTTACTCTAGCTGAGAATTTACAAGACTCCGGACTTGGACACGCCGAAGTATCAGATACTCAAAAGAACTGCAAATTATGAGGTCTGAGATCAAACGCATTCTAGACATTTGTATTAATTTAACCCTTCTTGTAGATGTTAAAGAATACAAAATTCAACACAGAATAGCTATGCATTGATCTTCCCCTCTGCAATGTACACTGCAAAATGTCTATTATGATCATCGTGATAATATGCTATTATCAACATAACGTGGGTTATTCATTGTAACTAAGTTCTTGCTTGTAAATATAGGTGAGAAAATATGCTCCTTTTTTGGTACTTGAATCAAAAGGAGACAAGCTCTCAGGCTCCTCAGGATTTAACAACATTACCGGGTTAGGCAACTTCCCTTGCACAACAATTCATGTGCTTGTTTCCTTTGTTCTATCAACTTCATGGGGGCTTTTTTTTTTCCCTCTCTCTCTCTCTCTCTCTCTCTCTCTCTCTCTCTTCCTTCTTTGCTTGCCAAAATATGAACATATAACACATCTCATTGCAGATGAAACTTAGCCCTCCAACTATTTTTTTTTTTTTTTTGAAAGGTGCCCTCAAATTAACACTTCCATGATGCTTGTTAGTTTTTATGGTACAAAGCTAATTGATTAAAAAGAATTTAAAAAACTGGACAATATTTTCTATCTTATCAATGGCTTTATGATGTACTTATCTTGTTTGCAGTACACTAGCTATATACTATGTTGTAACTCTATGAAATTAGTTATCCTCTGTTATTATTGTAGGTACATATTTGGTAATAATTCTTCGTCTGAGAAGATACGTATGACTACTCCAGTGTTCACTCAGGCATCAGATGACAACTTTTCAGATGTTTCTATACAAATTGTCTTACCTCTTGACAAAGATTTGAACAGGTACATAATTTTTGAAAATAACTCGAATGAAGTTATATATTAAATTAGCTTCTATGTTTGAAATACAAATGTAAATTGGTGAATTTCCCCCTTTTTGCCATACATTGGTAACTGGTCTTTTAGCTGGTAAATTTCCCTTTTCACCTTAAATTTAATATTTTGCACATTCCACACTTTTGTGGATTTTTATTTCACAGAGTGCCCACTGCGAGTACAGCATCACTACAAAATTTTGATGTACCTTGCGAAATGATAAATATCTAAACTAACTGATAGGAAACATACCACTGCCCCTTATACATTTCTTTTTTGTAAATAAAGAAGAGAAAATGCCGTCGCATCGCCATCACAGGTATACATTTATTTTTTGTGGAAATAATGAAGAACAAGGGGCAGTTTGGGTATCATATGACACGTAACTGTGTATAATGGTTTTGTGGGGCATTCATCTCAATTTAATAAGGCTCTGCCATTGTTAACTTTCTCCTAAAGTGTGTGCATAAATTTCTAAGATTCTGTTGGCAACACAAAAATCTACAATTGCTTAGGTTGAATTTTTTTTTTTTTTTTTTTTGGTTACCATTACCAGTCTGCCAGCTCCAAATGGGGATGAAGTGAAGATAAGAAAGGAGGAAGGCGGCATTGTAGCTGCCAAGAAGTTCAGTGGAAAACCCACTGAAGAAGTAGTAAGAAGTAAAGAAAAGGAATTAAGGTCAGCACTGCTTAAAGATGGACTTAGGTCTGAGAAAGGTTGTTTGCTTGCTCGATATAATGACCCGCGAACATCAGCATTTGTCATGGTACAATTTTTTTTTTTTTTTTCAAATTTCAACTTTAAATTTGTTCCTTAGGTGCATATTCTTGTTTTATTGTTATATTATTCATGTATTTGATTACAGAGAAATGAAGTGCTGATACAGTTAATTGACTTTACTCTGGAGTGATATGGTGAAGCATTTTTGGAGGTGCATTCCAGATTTCGGATCATTGTCTATAAGCTCTGGCTGAGATTTCCATGAATGAAACTCAAAAGGCTTCAAGATAATATGGCTGCAGATTTTAAGATTTGTGAATAGCAGTAACAGAAAATCATTCTCCAGTTCTGGCAAAACTAATAAATATTCTTACCATAAGGCAGTCAGTCATGGCACTTCCAAGTATTTCATTATTTTTTCCCTATTTAAAGTGCCTTGTTTGCGTTTTCTGACAACTGACTTATTTTCGTTTGTTAAGTAGGGGCACCTATAATCTTGCATGTAAAAAGAAAATATCAAGAAGTTAGAGGGCGAGTGTACGATCGAGCTTAAGTGCTCATACTATCCCTAGACTATTTTCCTTTTGCTTACAACTAATTTCATCATTTTGTATGTATCTCAAGAATGCCATTAGGGGTATTACCTTGTGTTGAACAGTTCTTATGTTCCTCTCCATTGTGGATGAAAACTTACAGATCGTGATTATCCCTTGTCTTTATCTCGGTCTTGACCAGTAGTTAATCAGGTCAGAGTCCAAAGCTGGCTGAAAGATGAAGAATTGCCAGACTCCTGTTGCATAGGGACACTGCATGAAGAGGTTGGTTATTTTTATACTTGTGACAATTGACTTTCAAAATGTCATCAAAATTCAGATGCAGTACATTGGTTTTTTTTTTTTTTTATCATTTTAATAGACGGAATATGAAACTTATAATAACCTAGCTAAACATTTGGTTGCTAATTAAAAGTTGATAAGGAACCATGAATTTTCAGTAGGCTTGATATATTTCCAAATTGTAATGGTAAAATGATAATTAATGCACCAGATAGTCAAAGTTTACAATTTTTAAGTTTTAATAAAATAAGAGGAAGTATTTACAGCTTAAGAGCTAGAGCATCTTACCTGAAAAAGATATTATTTAAGGGGCTGTTTGGCAGTTGCAAAAAACATCGGAATAGAGGAATAGCATGCTATCCTGATTGAAAGTATGTGCCAAACATGAAATAGGAAAATGGAATAGCTATTAGAAGAGACTAAACTGCTATTCGGGCTCAACCGTCGAATAGCAGATTAGCACTGAATTGGGTGCACAGAATAGTGGGACTTCCTTTTTTTGCCCTTCAGAGTCTCCTTTTGTTATTATTTTAGGGATAATGTATTATATATACCCCGCTCTTAAATACCCCGCTATCATACCCCATCATCCAACGGTCCATAATACTCCAAAATTCAAAAGGTCTCTCCATCTAATTAGATTCCAATTTGAAGAGACTCTCTTCCGATCCCAGTATGGCAGAATCCCACTCCACCTTTCTTCATCATTTCTCATTTTTGCTTCCCTCTCCCACCGATCATGTCTCCAATCTCTCGACCAACCTCGCAGCCTCCGTCGGTGCCCCCTGCTCCCACAAGCCTAGAAGCGCGGCCTCCTCAAGCTCCTCGACACCTTCATCGTGCTCAAGGAGTATCAATTCATACTCCAAACCTAGTCTCCCGTCCGAACATCCACCGCTTCTTCTCCGACTTCTCCGATCTCTGCACCCTCCAATCTTTTTTTTTTTTTAAACCTTGAGGTTAGGATGTTCTATAGAATTTTGCGTTGCATATATTTACTCTTTATATATATAGTATTATAAGTTCCTTTGACAAGTATTATTAGTTATATGGCTAATCGGACGTCTCTTGTTCTTTGTGTGATAGGTATTATTATTATTAGTTAACTATTGTGATTGTTACTTATTTCTATTGGTACTATTATTATTTAATTATTGTCTTCTTGTTCTGTTGTAAGTTCTAATTAAGAAGGAAATGTTGATTGTTGTTTTCGAGATTCTGACAGATGTGGCCAACACCAATTCCAGGGTTAAGGATATTTGATGAAGACGATAAAGTTTAGCTTAGTGACATATATTCAATATAGTTAGATGATATTAATGTTAGTATGTTTATCTTCTCAATTTCTTTTACTTAAAGAAAATTGATAGATCTCTAGTTTATTTTGTGAATGTTGTAAATGAAGTTAGTCATGCCGACAAAAACAACGCTATTGAATCACATTGGATATACTTTTGTGACTTGGATATACTTTGTTATAATGATATATAATTTTCAACTATTAGTATTATATCACTCTTCTTTCTATCTTAATGTATTGCTATTTAAGTATTATTACTTTAGTTTTTCTGTGGTTGATAATCTGAGATGCATGGTGCCTGTTATTTTGTTTGGATTTACCTACAATATAATTGTTTAGTTCAGAGCAAGTTTGTATTATGAATTTATTACAATTGTATTATTATTTACAACATCAAGTATTATTAGTTCTTTTATCTAAAATTTCATTGTTTGGTACAGAAATATTGTATTAAGTTGGTATTATGACTTTGTGAATAAGGTCCTGTGACATTGAAAATAAAAGAAAATTAATATTTCGTATTTTATTTAGTATTGTTATTTTCAAAAATTAGTTGCAAAAGTTTTGTACATAAAATGAAATGATATTACTACTTCTCTGTACAGATATTTAGACTTTCTATACTATGTATTATTAGTTGTAGAAGTTTTGTTTTTCAGTGGTAAAGTGGTCACGTGTTTGCATGTTAGTCAAACGGGGTATTTGACTTTTGTTTGCAGTCACGTTTTTTAATGGATATGCAGAATTCATCCTTTGTAGGTATTGGTACTTGTTATATGTAGTATTTTGGGTGTGTTCTATAGGTATTTAGACTTAAATGATGAAATTGCTCAGCGTTGATATCACATGGTTAGTATTATTAGTTGGGCTGTAAACGCATATGAGATTTGGTCAAAGCGAGGTATTTGATCGGGGTATTGAAGGCGGGGTACTGATATCTTCTCCCATTATTTTATTCAGCATTATTTTGTTTTTTCATTATCCGGAAAAATTGACTGCACTAAATAGCATTGAATTGACTGCCAGATAAGCTTCAGAAAAAAAAGCGATATTATCCGAACAATGATAACTTTCAGCTGTAAAACAAAAAAAAATGCTAATATATCTATCTGATGATCACTTGCGGAGATACTTTTAATTTTGAAAAGTTTTATAACAATGTTTCCATCTTATCATAGCTTGATCAAAAGAAATTTAGAAATTATTGAATAATTTATTAATTATTCATCAGATTGTAATATTTGATGACGTAATCAAAATAAAAAAATTGCTTTTTAACGTTAACAATTAACTGAAAATATGACATCGAATATATCAGTGCAATTGAGTTGTGCTTGTATGACAAAATATATGCTAAAAGATTAATTCAAAGTAATTATACACAAGGGTTATTTGGTCTTTTCCAATTTCTTGAATATTTTATGTACTCCACAATTTAACTATTCTAACAATATGTTGCTAAACAACATTTTCACTCTTCCGAATAGCTGAAGAAATCACTATTCTTTTTACTCTTCCAACAATTACTCTTTCACTTTTACTAATCCGAGAACACTATTCTAACTCTATTATTTGATTTGCCAAACGAACCCTAAAATAATTCATTACATCTATCTGTCTCCTGATATTAGCAAGAAATAGGAGCAAACAAACACCAGTCCAAATGATATTATTTAAAATAATTCATTAAATCTCTCTTTTTTTTTTTTTTTTTTTTTTTTTGAGGGGAAGAATTAGAAGTTGCTAAGTGAATAAGCTTTATTATAATACTTTGAACACCCAAATATGATATGTACGATTAGGAATAGATGAAGGAGGCACTTGATTTACATCGTATTCCGGTTGTAGCAAAATAAAATATCTAACTTAATTTACTGTAGTTAATTGGTTCCATTCCTTAAACCGTAGAGCTACAGTGTCACTCTCCGTCCCAAATTAGTATACTATATCATACTCATACTGATATGTCGTGTGTGGCCTAAAAGAAAAGACAACGATGTGCTTACCAGAAAACAAAACGCCTCTACCTAAAAAAAGAAAACAATGTGCTCACCTTTCCTAGAGACCATATAACAGCCTATAAAAACTTTTTTTTTTCCCCTTCAAATCCCAAACTTGGCGTCCAAACATCTCTCTCTAAAAAAGCCCTCCAAATTTGACTGGTTCTTTATTATATAAAAGCTATGTAGCACAGGCACTATATATTCTTTTTTAACACACACAAACACAACTTGCCATCATACTTTGCATTCATAGAACAATACTAAATTAACCTCTTCAATGGATCCTCTCATCAATGGAAAAAGAGCTCACTTTGTATTGGTACCTCTAGTGGCACAGGGCCACATCATCCCCATGACCGACCTGGCATGCCTCTTGGCAGAAAGAGGTGTCCATGTCAGCTTCATAACTACCCCGACCAATGTTGCCCGTACACGTCCCATTGTGCAACGTTTGATCGAATCCAACCTGCCCATCCAATTCGTCGAGCTGAAATTCCCTTGCGCTCAAATCGGGCTCCCTGACGGGTACGAAAATGTCGACCTCATTGAGAGCAACCATTTCTTACCCTTTTTTGAAGCATTGGAGCTGTTAAGAGAACCCTTGGAGCAGTACCTTCAGTGCCACCACATTCCCCCTAGTTGCATGATATCAGATGGATGCAATCCTTGGACGATTCAGGTTGCGCAAAGATTCGCTATCCCGAGGTTTGTGTTCCATGGGTCTTCCTGTTTATTTGCTCTGTGTGCTCACATAACGCATAAACACAAGATACTACATAATGTTGACGATTATTCCGAGCAGTTTGTGGTACCCGATATGCCTCTTACACTACGGTTTAGTAAAGCAACTGGGCCGGGGTTCTTCATTACACCTGGTTGGGAGAAGATCCTTGATGGTGAAGCCGAGTCACATTTAGCGGCAGATGCGATAATCCTCAACACCTTTGAGGACCTAGAAAGACAGTTTATCGAATTGTATGAGAAAGAGTTGGGCAAAAAGGTATGGACCGTTGGACCCCTCAATTTATACAACAAGGATGAGAATTCCAAATCTGTAAGAGGAAACAAATCAGGGGCTGAGAAGCAGCAAACAGTGATAAATTGGCTCGATGCGCATAAACCAAAATCGGTTGTGTATGTTAGTTTCGGTTCGATTGCCCGTAAAAGCAGCGTACAACTAAAGGAATTGGGGTTCGGCTTGGCAGCCACAGACAAACCATTTATATGGGTAATAAAGGAGCTAGAAATCATGCCGGAATTCGACAAATGGTTAACGGAATGCTTCGAAGAGAAGGTCAGACATAATGGACTCATAGTAAGAGGGTGGGCCCCGCAACTGGCGATCCTTTCGCATCCTTCGGTTGGTGGATTTTTGACGCACTGCGGCTGGAATTCCATGTTAGAATCCATATCATTGGGTGTACCAGTGATCACTTGGCCTAACTTCGCAGACCAGTTCACCATCGAAAAACTTGCAGTTGATGTAATGGGATTGGGAGTGTCGATAGGCGTCGAAACACCGATCTGGATGTCAGCTGGAGATGACGACACCATTTTTGTTAATAGAGATGACATAACAAATGCAGTTTTGAAATTGATGGGGGACCAGGAAGAGGCAAAGGAAATCAGGAGAAAGGTTGCAGAGATGGCAGCGAAGGCGAAAAGCGTGATGGAGGAGGGAGGATCGTCGTACGACAACATCACACGGATGATTGAGGGTATCATATATGCATCAAGGGAATGAAAATTAAATGCCAGTAGATGAAATTTGTTATGCAGAAATTTTTACTTTTTGTTTTTAACTATAGGATGTTTGAAATAGTTGAAACTTGTAAATTCTGATGCATTTTTCCTCAAATTTCTTGCATCTGAAACCGGTGAGTTGTTGTAGAAAATACTGCTAAATGTGATTTTGTTCTATCTACCAGTAAGTATTGTAATACTCAAAATTGTTTAATCAAGTGAAGTGCAAACTTTCTTTTATGGCAACTTGAGAACTATTACAGAGTTCCATTGAAATGGGCCAATATGGATCAAATTAGCTTTTACTTCGACTATATAAAAGCCCAATGTTACATAACCAGACTGGACCTAAACGGGTCCATTACGATCCTTCTCCCCCACCAAAACACACACTAGTCCTAAGCAAATGTGTCTATATGATCATCATATATTTTTTTCCGTACCAGTAAAGAGCTCACCCTTACTTTGAGCTGAAATTATTATTTTTTATGATAAATTTTTAAGATATTATGTAATAGACCTTAAATTGAGAAAATTGATATGGGCCTTAAGTTTTAATCGGTTGAGACATTAAAGTACGTCAACGGTGGTGATCAATCTAAGTAAACAATCAACGGCTGAGATTTATTCTTTGGAGGAGATAGAACTTTCATGTGAAAAATCAAATCTCCTTTTACTAGGAGTAAGGACGTATAAAACCCATTCTCATTCTCTACCCAATTACTGTATACAATTTTATGTTTAGATGCGAGGAATTTTGACTTCATACCAAATTCCCAAGGACCTATCACTAAATTGGTCAAAGTCAAACTGATTTGAAATCACCAGAACTTTAAAATAACCTCAAATTCATATATTTGCGGGTGGATAAATAAATTTATCCATCTTTTTAAAAAAATAGATATAATTGATATTACACTAAATTTAATCAGATAACTATGGCTGGCCCTAAAAATAGATAATTGATCATGCTTACTTCATCAAAATTACAATCAAGGTTTGGTGGCACTTTGTTGTATGTGTGACAAGCATAACTATGGCTGGCTGGCCTTCATTAAATTACATGCAAAGGAAAGGTGAAAAAAAATTGCACAAGGTCACATTATTATGAAATACATGACCAACAGATTCTAGTTTACAGTATTAGATCCACTTTTATAACCTTGTCACAGAATTGCACTACAGTGCATCAGCTTAAAACGTTATACTGGTAATAATTTGGAGCTTCACTATGGACATGATTCCTTGTGATTTTTATGTGCTTTTGTGATTCATTCTATGGCTTGTAAATTTAAATGAACAAGGAACTCCAGAGCTAGCTGATATCCTTATTGCGTCTTTATCAAGGCCATACCAGAAACATACCAAAGTAATCTGTATTGTAGTTCTGTACCACGACAGAAAGCCTAACTGAATTTTAATCAACAATATGAATCCCTTGAAATTTGCAGAAGGTAATCTACAATGCTAACCTAATCACCTACACAGCGATTTGGTAAAACGAACGGTTCCATACAGTACTTTCGCACATCCTGATTCATTTACTAAACATGTCCTAATCAAAATTTAGAATCACCGAACCGCATCAAGCAATACAATCTACCAAATTCCCAATTCCAATCCTACCGAGATGGAGTACGGATCACCGGACTACTACAGGTTCAACAATGCACCAACAATTTCACAATTCCTACCCCCATCCAAACATATCCAGACCTCTTCCATCACAAAATCAACAATGCACAATTACATACTATCTACGAGCTTGACCATTTTTTAACATGCAGAACAATACAATTGAACGAAAATTTGCATCACGAGAATCAACTCGAATCAAGATTCAACATTAATTGATATGCTTCTTGCATGCAGTACTTGACAATACTCTCAGTTCTCCAACCAGATCATACTTAGAACCGATCAAAATTCAAAACCTACCAAACCAAGCTGACAGTCTGATACGACACCACAAATCACCAAGCAATGTTTGTGATGCATTCATCCTTAGCTAAATTCAAGCAAAACACCCGTATTTAGTACCGGAATACAGAGCTTCGATGGGGGACGCGACGCCGTCTCCCTCCCTTCTGTTTTTCATTGCGATGCCGAGCCGAGGAATCAGAGCGATCGAATCTTCTGATTTCCATCCATCCGTCCGTCCATCCCTTCGTGTTCTTGAATCTTGATGAAGAACGAACGGCTGGGATGAGAGGAAATTAAAAAGATCGGGCCAGAGCAGAAGGGAACGAATATGGGTAGAGACTAGGGAGACTGTAAAAGGGTGAGGCGGGTCAATGCAACCGCTAATAAATATTTGAATTTTACTTCAATACTCCCACAAAAAAAAATTCTTTTCGATCTGACGGTTATAAATGAATGGGTTCAGATATGGTGATACTATTGTTGATATCATAGTTGATACCAAGATAGTTGACCGGTCAAACATTCAACAAGTAACATTTATTTGAGAATTCTCATTGCTATAACTTGAATACTCATTGGTATAACTTGAATATTTACTACTAAAACTTGAATACTGACTATATTTTTCAGCTTGAACACTCGTTGCTATAACTTGAATTCTCATTGGTATAACTTGAATATTTACTGCTAAAACTTGAACACTCATTGCTATAACTTGAATACTGACATAACTTGAATTCTCATTGGTATAACTTGAATTCCTATTGGTATAACTTGAATATTTACTACTAAAACTTGAATACTTGAATACTGACATAACTTGAATTCTTATTGGTAGAACTTGAATTCTCATTGGTATAACTTGAATTCTCATTGGTATAACTTGAATACCTATTTGTATAACTTGAATACCTATTGGTATAACTTGAATACCTATTGATATAACTTGAATACTCATCGGTATAACTTGAATACTTATTGGTCTAAATTGAACACCGACCAATTGCAAGCGAACCGATAATTGACAGAGAGAAGAAGACTAGAGAGGAGAAGTCGGAGAACGAAGAGAGAAGAAGAGAATGAAAGGAAAAGAAGATCAGAGAGGAGAAGTGGGAGAATTAAATGAAGGAGATCGGAGAGAAGAAGTTCGCGCCATGAGAGGATGACGACAGGAGGGGAAATAAACCGGAGAGGATGATCGGAGAGGAGATCGGAGAGGAGTTCGCACCATGAGAGGATGAGATCGGAGAGGATATTGGAGAGAAGAAGATCAGAGGAGAAGGAGACCGGAGATGAAAAGTTCGCGATTTGATTTGATCGATTTTGAATTTCATTGAACCGACGTTAAACCGGAAAAAACCGCATCCGATTTTATTATTTTTTTTTTTGAAATAAGTGGACCAACTAGTCCACCGTTTCCCATTTCTTTTAAGGAAACAAGATTACAAACGTACCTAACAAATATCAGAAACCAACATTGGTAACTGATATCTATCACCAAAATGTAACTAAGAAGTTATAAACTTCACAACCAGATAGCCAAAAGGCTTAACAGATATCCAATTTTAACACTACACAAGCCATAGTCACAAGCTAAATTGAAAGAAAGTTAATGTGAACTAAACAGCTGAGATCATTCTTGAAGCATCAGCCATATCAGTCTCCACATTTTCTTCATCCAAAATAGCTTGATCCTCCCCAAGTAAAGCCTCCAACTCACTGTCTTCACCTGTCCAATTTTTAAACAAGGTAATTATTCTGAACACAATGGAATTGAAACTGGGAAGTAATTTGTTTTCGAATATGGCATTGTTCCTACAGTTCCAAAAAACCCAAAAGGTTATACAAATTATAGATTGTGCATAGGGTCTATTAAAATTATTCAATCCTAATGTACTGTCCCATAAAACTTGGACTGAGCTTAAATCCAAAGAAATACCTCTTTTATTTAGAAGATTAAAGGATTCCCAAAAATTCTCCATAACAGGACACTTAATAAACAAATGGTCAGTATCTTCAATATCCATACAGAATTCACAATGTAAACCCCCATTCCACCCCTTGAAAAATAAATTAACCTTGGTCAAGATCTTATTTTTTAATACCAACCAGACAAAAGCTCTCACTTTCAAGGGTAATGAAACTTTCCATACAGAATTTTTAAGATCAAGCTTAACCCCTCTACAATTAATTAACTTATAAAAAGATTTCACAGAATATACTCCATTACTTTCCAAAACCCAAATGGCTGAATCCTCACCCCTCAGATTTAAGGAATTCAGAATATTAAGCACCTCTACCTTCTCAGCCCTTAATGTCAGGCTAGCCCCTCTATTCAATGGTATCTTTGGTGACCCATTCCTCCAAACTATAGTATCAAACAAGGTATCCACATAGAATTTTCCTAAATGAATATTACCCATTATGAGATTCATCTGTAACCAATAAAATTATCTGGGTGTGAGCATGAAAGCAACGTACTAAATATTTACATCTATACAAGTATCTTGTAAATTAAAAATCTTTTTGTGCAAAAGATTGCTCTCAGTAGAAAATATGTGCATTCATATTTTGAAACCTTAAAAATTTGAGCTCCTGTAATCTAAGAACTTATAATATAAGAGAGATTTGAGCATCTTCCCGATAAACACTAAATTCTTCATCGGATTTTTTGAAAAATGACACTTATTTTTGTGCATTTTTTGTAAAATTTTTAAAAATAAAAAAATAGTTAGAAAATTCTAAAAATAGAAAAAAAATGACATGCTACTGGTTTTCAATATGTAGATTATGGTGAATTAATTAGATTGATCATTCGAACTACGGTTTATGAGATATGACATTGAACCGCAATAATCTATGCGTTTCGGTGTCATATATCGTAAATAATAGCTCAGATAGCCGATGCAAATATCATCGATAACGAAAAGCCTGGGTGTTCTTGGTAAAATTGTATGAAAACCCTGCAAATATCATCGATAATGAGTACTTTGTTACATAGGAAATTAGAAGGGGCACTAATGGATTAATATAATTATATAAATACTGGAGTATTCTTGGTAAAATTGTATGAAAACCCAGCTTGTAACTCAATCTTCCTCCTTGCTCTTATTTCAATTATATTGATCAATACCGTGAAAATCAATACATAATTGTAATCTTTGTGATAATTTTTTAATTGAGAATGTGGTTGCATATCAATTACGGCCATACTAGCTTGGTCTGCTAGCACACATAAACCGATAATTTTAATATTAAATAAATAAAAAATCAAAATTAAATAAAAAGGTTCTCGTGACAAATATTTTTGGATTAGTATGGTCCATGTACCATTGGCCGACCCCAAACACATTGTTCGAAAAAGTTACAGGTTTTCAAAAAAAAAGATTCATTTTTTGGGGCCGGCGTTTCTTTCACGGACCTGAAGACTGGGTCCGTGAATCAAAATGTGACCTGAACTCTAGGTCCGTGTACCATTCACCGGCCCTAAAAAAGTATCTTTTTTTTTAAATCCTTAGACTTCCTCGTACGCCGTATTTGGGGCCGACACTTCATTCATGGACCGGACTATATCCCAAATATCGGACACATATAACTTTACAGTGGCGGATTTAGATTTTAAATAAGGCCAGAGACACAATTAGTCAACAAGAGGTCTATCATAGTTATTTTTCTTAATCCAGCAGTAACAAATTCCAGATATAATTAGTAAAGTGGGTATAATTTTAGAAAGCTATATAGTAAAATTAGTAATATATTATGGGCTTGTGACATTTATGCTTAGACACTTGTGTGGGTGGACTTGCCTCTTAACATACCCGTCCCTATATAACTATATATTTAAGATGATGAATTTTACTTCATTAATTCCTCTATTGTTAAAATTGTTAACTCATTTTCTTCTTTCACTAATAAAAATTAAAACATACATAAACCTATTTCATAATTAGTATATAGTATATGAGGAGAGATCCATTGACAGTGACTATATTGACAACGAGACTTTTCAAAAAATGATAAAAATTCATACAAAATCTTAAAAATGAAAAAAGTTTTATAGATGCACTACTTAACTTATAGACTGATGATGTTTCAAGTTTCAATCAATTTGAATATCGTTTAATGCCTTATCAAAATTTTATACACTTTTTAACGGTTGTAATTTAACGGGTCTTTAAAAAGCTATCAAATATCGCTTATATCGAATATAATCAGAAACATAATCAATCTATAAGTTAAATAATACTTTCGTAAACTTTTTTCTATTTGTAAGATTTTTATGTGATTTTTTATAAATTTTTGAAAAATAATATTGTCAAGATTGTCAAAATAACCATTGTCAATGGATCCCTCCTCTTTATTATAATATTGTTCGAAAATGGTTAAATCAATTTAATTAACAAATTCGTGGGGTACTAAAATTATCAAGTTCGTGGGGGCTTTTATTTAAATGTTTTCTCCCTTCCTTTATCTGGTATTGGGTTGTCAAAGTTTAGTTAGGTGGGTAAAGTTTTCCAATTTCCGTAGATGCACCAATTTATAAACGTGGAAAAAGTGTTACGTGGGCTTTCCCTCCAATTGAAACAAAGATTGAAGTTGACCATTTTTCTTTTCTATGACACATTATAGCCCCACAGATTAATAATGAAATACCTACACATTTGCTCTATTTTTTTTTAGTGAATACAAATTTCATTGCAAATGGTACAATGTATATTACTTTATTAAAAAGTTGAAACCTCTAATTTTATGGACGTTCATAAGTGGACTGTAGGTCTTACCTAAGAAAAATCACTGAAATAGATTTCTTATTTATTGTCTTTGTTAATTAAACGCATACAAAAAAACCTATTTCATATTTGGAATATAATAATATTAATATCTCATTTCTATTTTCGGTTTGATTTTCCCCCCTCTCAATTATTCCTATAAACCGAACCGAACCGGAGTCAAGCCCGGTTTAGTAAAAGCACTCTTCTGAGTCCTGGCGCCCACTCCCGCACCCATAAATACACCACCAAATCCAATACCTTGTCCTTTTCCCAAAACCCAAAGGTATAAAAGACTCCGCCTTTCGAACTCCTTTCCCTCCTCCTCCTCTAAACCCCACCCCCCACAACGCCCAATTCAATCTTCGATCTCCAATCTTCTTCGTCTCCTTTTTCTGGGTTCACGGCAAGTTTGGCTTCTTTGGTTTCTCTGATCGTGCCATAATTATTAAAGCGACGGTTATTGAGGAAAGGGAGTACATATATATATAAGTGGGATTATATATTTGGCGGGTGATAGAAGCAGAAATTATAAAGATTGATTCTTTCTTTCTTTGGTTCTTTCTTTGATCTGAAGTTCGATGGAATCGAGAGGGAACCACTCTTCCGAAATCGTTCCGACTCTTCAGTGAGTCTTAATTAACCTCCCAAACCTCAATTTTCAAGGACGCATGCATGCCATCAAGAATTGAATTTAACATATAAATGTTTAATTTAGGATCGAATTGAATTTAAATGTTTATTTCAGGACATGCGTGTTTAGGCACAACAGGTTTAGTTTTGTTAGCCAATGGTTAAGTTTAGAGTTCTAACAACCCAATAAACCCTAGCTAAACCCCTAATTTAAAAAAAAATTTAAATTTACGTGTGTACGTATGCTTGAATTTTGATAACAAGATAACAAATACTTCTGTTTCAGGAACATTGTTTCAACAGTCAATTTGGACTGTAAATTGGACCTCAAAGCAATAGCGCTTCAAGCTCGTAATGCCGAATACAACCCCAAGGTATCTCTATATATAATTGTATCAGTAAACTCATTTATTCATGGAGGCATATTTAATTGGGAGTCCAGTTTTGTTATTTTGATTTATTTATAAAATTTTGGAGAGTAGAAAAGTACCATGTATCCTAATTTGAGAAATTGTATCGTCTTCTTCTTTATAGCGTTTTGCGGCGGTTGTGATGAGAATAAGAGAGCCAAGAACTACTGCTCTGATCTTTGCTTCTGGGAAGATGGTCAGTAATTTATTTTGCTTAAGAAGAGGTATTATGCGGGCAAAATATGTCCTAGCCCCAATGTTAGATTGGTTATATGATAAACCTGATATAGATGGTAAAAAGAAAAAGAAAAAAAAAAATGAAATGTCACCTGACAAAGCTTTATCTGCAGAGAGAAAACAACATTATAGATATGAAAACAACATTACACAAATATCATGGCTTGTTGGAAAAACATACTTAATCAGAAATTGTTATTAAATTAGTATGTTTCATATTATTTAATCTGTAATTATGGATCTTCAGGTTTGTACAGGAGCTAAAACTGAAGGTGATTCCAAGCTAGCAGCTAGAAAGGCATAAAAAATTCTTATTTTGGATGTCTTAAGTCTTTAAACTGAGATTTATAATGGTTTATACTGAATTATTTATGTTTCATATATGCAGTTTGCTAGAATTGTTCAAAAGCTTGGTTTTCCTGCCCAATTCAAGGTACTCCCATTATATATATTTGTTGTATTTTCTTATGGAGTTATGAAAATCATAATATATCTATGTAAGTCCTACAAGATGAAAAATATGCCGTGAACTCTTCAAAACATGTATAAGTAATACTTGCTTTGTATATTTTACTCTTTTTTTTTTCTAATTTTATGGCATTTCGGGTAACATGGATGCATCTGTTTTAACGTGGTATACTGGTATCTAATAGCTCTGTAGGGCTGTACTTGATATGATGATATTTGAAGTTCTGATTCGAAGCATATGTGCAAATCTTGTTTTCTTAGGATTTCAGGATTCAGAACATTGTTGCCTCATGTGGTGTTGATTTCTCAATAAATCTGGCTCGGTTTGCAGTTTCAAGTCATGGTGCCTTCATAAGTGTAAGTTGCTGATTTCTTGGTTTAGTGTTCTTGTACTATTTATAATATAACAGTAGCAATACTGCAAAATAAATCATACCATTGCACTGTTGCAAAAAAGAAACAGAGAAAAAAAGCATAATATATATGAGGCTAATTTACAGAAATGTTACTATCCTCTTTTTTGGGTTCTATCACAAGCTCCACTCTTTATGTGCCTTTATCTTTATAATCTTTGTGTCAGTGTAACTCTCCAGTATGTTACCTTTATAATCTTTGTGTCGGTGTAACTCTTCAGTATGAGCCAGAGATTTTTCCTGGTCTGGTTTATCGAATGAGGCAGCCAAAACTTGTACTACTCATATTTCAGTCTGGCAAAATAGTGCTTACAGGTGCAAAGGTATTTGTTTTCTTAAATTTCCTCTTATATTCAGTTGTTTCGCAAATTAGGAACTCAACAAGCATCATAATAGTAATGGTGTTATATGTTATGGTGATAATATGAACAGCTTATTAGCATAAATTGATGATCACACTTACTGGTACATGAAACATTCTGGTACAAAATATATGGGTTTGCTTATCATGAAGGGAGTACATTTTATTCTGCCTTTGACAATTGCTGTTACATATAAGTAAGTTAATCCAAACAAATGTCGTTGTCAGAGGAAAATGGTAAAGATAACAAAGTTCCACACTCAGGTTCTTTAAATTGGTGTATTTTGAACATTTGACAAATATTAATAAGGGGATTCTGATGTTTTAGAAAAAAGCTGAGATATATGCTGCCTTCGGTAATATCCATCCTGTGCTTCCTGACTACCGATCAGGTGAATGCCGGCAATTAACCCAATTCAATTGTATTGTTTGTTATTTAATTTAAATACTACCCATCATCTTGTCAGTCTTATAGTAAGCTTCAAATAATTATATTATATCCTTAATTAATCTCATCATTTTTGCAATAAGCTCCAAAACAAATAAGATACTAGTGATGTGATACCAGAACACTTTGCCTTTACTGCTCGTAGAAAATTATATTGCTAAGCCCCAATTATCAACTTCCAAAAATATATAGAGGTTAGAATATGTTGAGCTGACAAGAAATAGTCTAGCCTATTACAGTAATTTAAAAAATGAAGATCAATGATAGTTGAAACTGAAATTGTGAAGTTCCAAACAAAATATCCCATACATTATTGGTTTGGAGTCCTTTCTTTGGTTCACAAGTTTTGTTTCGAACCGAAAATACACTTCGATTATGCACCCATAAGATCGCAACTGTTACGTGCGAGCAAAATAAGAGAATCACAAATTAATGTCTTTACTTAACTTCTACAAGATCATTAGATTCGAGAGCTATCTCTAGTTCAGTAGATGAGTTCATACAGTATGTATAAGAAATCCTGTGTTGGAATATATAAAAACAAGAAAAACAAGGATGACTTGATTTCTTTACCGAATGCTGCTATCAGTTTCTTTTTTAATTGAGTATCCTTCATTTATGATGTAAATTGTTTTCATTGATTGTTTTGTGTTTATACTGTAAAACAGAGAAGAACAGTAAGCCCTAAAGGATGCAAAAAAGACCAAAAGCATTCAATCATGAATATATATATGGCTCTTTCCTAGCTGCAATTTCAATCAAATTCTTGTCTTTTGTTGCTGATTAATTATCAACAGAATATATCCAGATAATTTATCTGCCTATATATAATTTTCAGTTTTTTTTTTTTTTTTAAGTGCTAGTCTAGTTCAATGCAACATGGACTGTTGTTGTATATATTTCTCTCTGTTTTCTTCTCAGTTCTTTTTGGCAATCTAATTCTAGAAGGTCATAGCTAGAACGCCTTTTTTTATTGCTTAGTGTGAGCAACTTCTTATAATTATAAGAGTGCACATAAAAATGAAAATGACATGTTGAAAAAGTGTCTCTTATATTATGTATAAAAATGATTTTGTCAATATGCGTGTGCATTAAATAAGTAATTAAAATACACCGTCTAATTAAAAAGTATTGCTTGCTACTATATATTAAGAGTTATCAATCATGAACGGATTTTACTTACTAATTCAAGTCCAATAACATTCTATTTTAGCCTACGGGCAGATGACCCCAAAAAAAAAACAAAAGAAAAAAAAATAGAACATTTTATTTTCTGAATTTTCTGTACAAATATTAACCTTTTATTTTGCTTAGAATTAAAATACCAAAAGGTCAGGTGTTCACACTCCAGAAATTAATTAAACTCAGAAAGAGACCTGTTCAGCTGTTCTAATTAAGTTTCAAACTCCTTTGCTAATTAAGTCTCGTGTACTGCTGCTGGACTAATTAATTGTGCAACACCGTCGGTTTTTAATGCCAGACGAATAAAACATCGTTGACTTCATCAAGTGAACATCACATCACAAGTCATTATTAATTATGTTGACTTTAATACACACAGGTGGCAATTCACTGTGGTGGTTAAGTATCAAAGTACTTTAAGCCACACGTACGAGTGGAGTATTTACCTGCCTTGTGATGAATTCTGATCACTTGAATGCTTGCTTGAGATTATATAGAACTTGTTTTTGTTATTAATTACTTGAGATGGATGGATGGAGAGATCAGTTTCAGAGCACCGTTGACTGTTCATCCATGGATTGCCTTACTTAAAGGAAAAGGGATTACTTTAATTAACGATGTTTATCTTACTCGGTAAATTTGAAAAAAAAAAAGAAGTTACCATAGATGTTAAACCTGCAAAATGAAAAATTTTAACATATCTTATACTTTCAATTACATTTGATTTATGGTTGATTGATAGTCCCTCAACCTTTACAAAGTGCATGAAATTTTGGTGAGCTACCAAATGATACTTAAATTGATTGAATTTTGAAACACCAACCATGCATTAATGTTTCATTTTATAAAAAAAAATTGAAAATAAATTAGTCAAAATTTATAAAGCATTTAAGTGATCATCCCTCATATAATAAAATGTGATTATTATATAAAAGTTGATAGAAAATTCACGTATCGAAACCATATAGGAGTCCTTTCTCGATATTAAAGTCGGATAGTTTAGACTTTCATTTATCTCAAAAAAATGAATCTAATATTACGGACGTGACAATTATGATTGACGAACTACATAATTTAAAAAACAAAATTATTTGCTAAACCATCTTTTTTTTTCAACCATATTTGAAATTGAAACTTTTTTTCTTCAGGACCGCAAGATTTATACTTATTGTCAAAAATACATGTCAGCGGCATTGCAAACCAATTTATATCCTCACAATAAAATAACGGGAGTTGATAACTGCACCCATTAAAAAAACTCCTTAACCGAACCCCAAATACATTTTTAGTTAAAAATTCTTTTTCAAATACAACAAATTACTTTTACCGGTTGCAATTCACATTCTTAATCGAACAAAACACTTATATATATACAAACAAAAGATCAAGAATAAAAAAATTTTCACTCAAAATTTATGAGAGAGTGAGAAAAAAAGAGAAAATATTACCAATTTAGTTTTGGGATGGATAAGGAGATAGTTAAGGGGGCAAAGATAATTTCTCTAAAATAAAACCTTAATTAATAAAACTGAGCAAGTGTAATTAATCTGAAGAACATATGTTGGGCCCTATCAAGTATCAAGTATCAACTCCAAATTAATTCAGTGAAGGCGAAGTCTGCCTTCCCAATTAAGAAACGACGTCGACTCGACGTGTGTGTGTGTGTGTGTGAAGTCAACTATATACACAGACAGAAGTATAATACAAATATGTGATAAGATTGGGGACTGGTACGCATAAATCCCAGTTTGACGTCTCCGGTACGTCCGTCCGAATTTCAAAAGTCAAATGACGAAACGGGTCTTGGACGCGCTGAAATCAGCTGAGATCCAAATCGGATCTCAGGACCCTGAGATCCTGATCCGACGGTTCTCAAGGACTCTGAGATCTGGACTCAGCAGATACGGGTTTTGAGAACCGTCGGATCGGGATCTCAGGGTCCTGAGATCCGATTTGGATCTCAGCAGATACGGACTCGGTCTTGGACTCTATAGAATTTATTTGTTTTTCTTTTTCGGTTACAACTTACAACTTCAGTCTTTAATTTGTTTCTGGTCGAAGATACGGCCATTTAGTGGTCAAATTATGTGGCCTTTTAAAAAAGTGATATCTGTTTATGATATTCTTAATTAATTGTTGATGCCGTTTTAAGGGTTTTTTTTTTCAACTTTGTAATTATTGAAATTTGAATTTGCTCCTGATCAGTAAATTGATTGAGAAGTAGTAATTAAAAATAAATAAAAAAAGTATAAACATAATACCAAAAAAAAATGCACCAAATTAATTTTGTCATTTTTAATCGTAGAATAATTTGTTGAGTAAAGTTTAAATATTTTAAGCGGGGAAATGGGTCTACATCTTGATTTTGTTTTTGCATATAAAAGACATTCTAAACATGCAGTAGGAGCTTTTAAAATTTTCTATTATATTGTACCTAAACAAATAGGACAGTACACATGCTTACATTTAAATTTAATTTTTGAGGATTAATTCACATTTCTAAAAAAAACAAAAACAATTAAAAACAAGAGGTTCAGGGTATAAATGAATATTGTTTGAGTGTGTAAACTAATTTGTACAAGAGATTTAGAACGGCTACAGGTAGCTGCAAATTAATACTACTTATTAATTATTATGAGGCCCCAATAATAAAACTTACACACATACCCTTAAAAAAAAAAAAAAAAAAAACTCAATTTTCCATGGTCAAATCATTGGTACATTTTCATACAATATTTTCTAATCAATTCTTCCCGGGATAATAAGAAAAGAAGCACAGCACTACAGCAGCACCCTTGCCTTGACTTCAGACCAGTTCATAAATTCCTACAAGAAAATATATATACCCTCAGCTCCATATTTCTGATCACTACCAGAAAAGTGCTCAACAGAAGTAACAAGCATAGTCAGAACTCAGAACAGAGAGCCAACAAAAAAAAAAAAAACAAAAAAAAATTCAATTCTGAGTTCTTCAATAGTTGCACTGGTTCCAAATTCAAATTACCAAGAAAAAAAAAAAACAAGAAGAATAAGGTAATATAATGGATATTACTAGTATCGGCAATTTGGCCGAGAGCATGCGGCACAGTGTGCGCAGCGTGTCGAGGAGCGTGACGTCCTGGCGGGGGGGCTCGAACGGGAGCAACATATTTGGGCGGTCGGTCAGGGAGGAGGACGACGAGGAGGCGCTCAAATGGGCCGCCATAGAGAAGCTCCCGACGTACGACAGGATGAGGAAAGGTATGCTGCCTATAGCGGACGGCGACGGGGTGATCACCCAGGAGGTCGACATATATGGACTCAGCATGCAGGAGAGGAAGAACCTCTTGGAAAGGCTGTTGAGGACCGCCGAGGAGGATAACGAGCGGTTCCTCCTGAAGCTCCGAGACCGCATGGAACGGTTAGTTTACGCTCGAATCGTCGATCGTTTTGTGAAGTGTCGAAGGCCACTGATGCAATGATCAACTTGAATTATAAGTTTGAAAATGCTCACAACTGATTTGATCTTATTTGTTTCTGCAGTGTGGGGATCGATAACCCGACAATCGAGGTGCGTTTCGAGAACCTAACAATCGATGCCGAGGCGTATGTCGGCAACCGCGGGGTTCCGACCTTCACAAACTTCTTCTCCAACACTGTCATGGTATATTTCCATCACTAGCTTCATAAGAAATTAAAAAAAAAAAAAATTGAAGTGCAAAAAACATTTCTTTTTTCTGAAATCTGAATATTTTATCTTGTTGCTCATATATGAACAGGATGTGTTGAGCAGCCTTCACTTGGTTCCAAGTGGAAAGAAACCAATTTCAATCCTCAATGACATAAGTGGAATTGTTAAGCCCTGCAGGTTTGTAAACAAAATTCACATATCTTTCTTATTTATAGTTTGCTAACTATCTTTTATATAAATTTGAAATTCTTATGGATGAGTTTCTGTTCATGTAGGATGACTCTGCTTTTGGGCCCCCCTGGCTCAGGGAAAACAAGCTTGCTTCTAGCTCTGGCTGGCAAGCTTGATTCAACACTAAAGGTATAAACAAATGAAGCAAAAAAACCCTATAAATTGTACTAAAAATATCAATCCATAGTATTACAATACTATAACATCATGAAAATTCAAAAGACAGGATTTGTATACATTATATTAAATCACTGTAAACATGAATATATGCTTCCATTTATGTGTTGATAATAAACTATGCATATCCATCCAGGTGTCTGGCCGAGTGACATACAACGGGCATGACATGGACGAGTTTGTGCCGCAGAGGACCTCGGCTTACATCGGCCAGCACGACCTCCACATCGGAGAAATGACAGTCAGGGAAACCCTGACCTTCTCAGCTCGCTGCCAAGGAGTCGGCACCCGCTATGGTATGGTACTGTCTCATTTTCTAAGCATAAACACAACATAAATCTTTGACAACATTGATTGTTTCTGTATGCATAATATGTGTCAGTGTGAATTATGATTTGTTAATTACATATAATAATATGTGTAGATATGTTGACTGAGCTATCAAGAAGAGAAAAGGAGGCAAAGATTATACCTGATCCTGATATAGATGTGTACATGAAGGTACTGTTTTCTTCATCCTTTTTTTTTATTAATTAAGTTGTATATCATTATTTACGTCATTGAATAATGGTTTGTCACTGGTAGCATCACAATCTGACATCATATGTATTTTTGTGCAAATTAACAGGCAATATCTGTGGAAGGCCAAGAAAGTGTCATCACTGATTATATCCTCAAGGTGAGCTCTTGATTTCTAAAATTAATGTACAAATTGAGTGAAATCTTAATGCTACATATTAATCTAAATACATGTGCTTGGTAATAACAAATTTGTAGATTTTGGGTCTGGACATCTGTGCTGATACCATGGTGGGTGACTCCATGATCAGGGGCATTTCTGGTGGACAAAAGAAACGTGTCACCACAGGTATACACACAACATGACATGATTGTGCTACAAAATACCCAATTTCTAAGTACTCAAATATTGGGCTTTCTTATTTGGGCCCATTAATTTCATCCCATTATAAGATAACATATTCTGGGCCTCTTTTGCTTGTTTGTCCAGTTTAAACTGGCAAGATACGAAGATTTTGTACTAGTGCTTTATGCTGCACTGGTAGTCTGGTACATTGCAAGCTGGGTGCTTGCTGAGTTTCAGCTGTTAGTGGTTAATGCAGATGATTTGATGAATGCCTCAAAGAGACTTAGGAATGATTTGGATGGTTATGGAGGAAGTTTGGGCAAGGTTGCCTCCATAAAACCATAATGTGTTTGTCTTTTTATTTAGTAAATTGTCACAGTGTAATATATTTTTGTGCACGCAAGGTGTTCGAAACAATGCCAGTGATGATTTTGTGGGTATACTGACAACAATGCACATTTAGCAGTAGATACATTGGATATAAATGAGGGGAATTGACAATTGTTTATATTAAATCTGCAGGTGAAATGCTTGTGGGGCCAGCTAAGGCGCTTTTCATGGATGAGATATCAACCGGGCTTGATAGCTCTACCACGTATCAGATCGTGAACTCCCTGAGGCAATCGGTACATATTCTTGGTGGTACCGCACTCATTGCGTTGCTTCAACCAGCACCGGAGACATATGACCTTTTTGATGACATCATGCTTTTGTCTGAGGGGAAAATCGTGTATCAAGGCCCACGCGAGCATGTTCTAGATTTCTTCGAGTCGATGGGTTTTAAATGTCCTGAAAGAAAGGGTGTTGCTGATTTTCTGCAAGAAGTAAGTTCATATCCTTTTAGTTTTTAACTTTGATCATGAGATAAATTTGTACTGCCCTTTTGCTTTACGGTGACAACAATTTGTCGGTATTAACAGGTTACATCACGAAAAGACCAACACCAATACTGGGCTGACAGGAACAAACCATACCACTATATTTCTGTTAACGAATTTGCAGAAGCCTATAAAAAGTTCCACATTGGACGGAAATTGGGACAGGAGATGAGTACACCATTTGATAGGAGCAGGAACCATCCAGCGGCTCTCACCACATCCAAGTACGGTATTAGCATGATGGAGTTACTAAAAGTCTGCATCGACAGAGAATGGCTCTTAATGAAGAGAAACTCCTTTGTCTATATCTTCAAAGTAGTCCAAGTGAGTACGACTTCCGAATATGTTGAGGCCTCATAGTCTGGTCAAATTAGTTTTTTTAATTATTTAAATAACTAAAGCTGTTTTATTTGCATTATTTAGCTTATAATTCTTGGTGCAATTGCTATGACGGTGTTTCTGCGCACATCAATGCACCGCAACTCAGCAGAGGATGGAGTGATCTACTTGGGTGCCATGTTCCTCGGACTTGTTACACATCTTTTCAATGGATTTGCCGAACTTGCCATGAGCATTGCAAAGTTGCCTATTTTTTACAAGCAAAGAGACCTCCTCTTCTATCCCTCATGGGCATATGCGCTTCCGACATGGATCCTGAAGATACCCATATCATTCCTTGAATGTGCAGTTTGGATTGGCTTAACGTATTACGTGATTGGGTTTGATCCAAATATCGAAAGGTTCGACATGCACTTAAATGTCTAGCAATATGAACTAAATATAATAGTATATAAGACAATACTTCATTTACATGTATGAAATTATGAATAGTTCGGTCAACTAACTTCAAAAAACTTTTTTCTGTTGCAGATTTTTTAGGCATTATCTACTACTTGTTCTGATAAGTCAGATGGCATCTGGTCTTTTTAGACTTCTTGCTGCAATGGGTAGAGAGATGGTTGTAGCCGACACTTTTGGTTCTTTTGCGCAATTAATTCTCCTCATTCTTGGTGGTTTCTTGATATCAAGAGGTATGAATTGAATCATCATGTAATGAACTGATTATCTTAGTAAACTTACTGTAGTATCCTGAAACAACCTTTTGTAATCTTCTATTGATGGCTTTGTTTTCAATCCTTGTTCCCAAAATATATGTTGGTGCCATTCAATGAGCATTTTATTGTACCTGAACCTGTCTTGTTTGGTCGATATTAACTTCATTTACTGTTTCTATTTCAGAGAAAATTAAGAAATGGTGGATTTGGGGGTACTGGTCATCTCCTTTGATGTATGCACAAAATGCTATTGCTGTCAATGAATTCCTTGGGCACAGCTGGAGCAAAATGGTACTCTTTTTCAATCAAGACTACTAATTTTCAAGCCTACACTATTTTCTATATCTCATAAGAAGAATGAAAACCTCATTTTTAGCTGCCTCAATTATTAAACGTTATTGACTTTTTTTTTTTTTTTTTTGAAAGTGAACTTCACTTATATCACTATTATCGTTATTGAATTAAGAAATGTAATTAATCTATTAAGAAAATCTATAAATTTAATAATGTGAATTCTTCTTTCCAGGTTAACACAACAGGTGGTGGCATGGAGAAACTTGGTGTCTTAGTTTTAAAATCACGCGGTATATTTGTTGATGCCAACTGGTACTGGATTGGCGTTGCTGCATTGATTGGATACATTTTTCTGTTCAACATTCTCTTTGTCTTCTTCCTTGACTGGCTTGGCCGTAAGTGTCTATACTAACTTATAATGTGATTATATTATTTGCCTGATCACTAATAACAGTGGTTTACCAATTCAGCACTTGGCAAGGGTAATACTGTAATATCTGAGGACGAACTCAAGGAGAAGCAAGCAAACCGTACTGGTCAAGCTGTTGAGCTGTGCCAACACATAACTGAATCTCCAAAAGGTTAGTTTAAATAATATCAATGGAGGCTCACAAGGGTTAAATTGGGGACATCTGAGCTAAATGGCAAGATTGCTTAAATTCTGAACTGTATCATCATCTCATGCTAAAAAGTTATACATATATGCAGGGAGAGATGGTGAAGTTGTTGAATCACAAAACAAAAAGAGGGGGATGGTACTGCCTTTCTCACCTTTATCAATAACCTTCGATGATGTCAGATACTCCGTAGACATGCCTCAGGTATTGTAAGAGAACTTAAACATTAAAAATAAATATCAATGTTGTTGACTAATATATCAATACTGAAATATCTCATATTGTTAAAATAAAGAAAAAAAACTTGAATATTACAAAATATTAAATAAAAACTTTCATTTCTGGAATAAAATCCTTAATAGTTGCTACTTGTTATTATGGAGTTATAACTATTAAAAATGCTGAAATGGATAATATTCTGAGCCATGTTTGTAATTATTTTTCAAAATGCAACATGTGTGATATGCTTATCTTCTGGCAGGAAATGAAAGAAAAAGGTATAAGTGATGACCGCCTACTTCTGCTAAAAGGTGTTAGCGGTGCATTTAGGCCGGGTGTTTTGACTGCCTTGATGGGCGTAAGCGGAGCGGGTAAGACTACATTAATGGATGTGCTAGCTGGTAGGAAAACTGGAGGCTACATAGAGGGAGATATCCGCATCTCGGGGTACCCAAAAAAGCAAGAGACATTTGCACGTATTTCTGGATACTGTGAGCAGAATGATATACACTCACCATATGTCACAGTCTATGAGTCACTTCTATACTCAGCTTGGCTTCGGTTGCCTCCAGAAGTAGACTCCGAAGCAAGAGAGGTTGGTTGATCAAGGATTCTGGTACCTTTTTTTTTATTAATGCGAAGTTGAGTCAAGCAATGGAGTGTATCAAATAAACTATAGTACTAAGACCTCAATTTGTTACCAGAGATATCAGTCTATCCTATAATCCTATCTGAGCATACTGGAGGTTTAGTACCGGGTTTTAGTTTTTTAATATCCACATTTCTATTATTATATTAAGTTTTTCCACTTTCAATGATTGATGATGAAACAAGGATCATTTTTTACTGGGAGAAAATCCTGATTTGCATAGTGCTTATATTTTCAAGACAATTTAGCAAGATATGCATTAACGATTTACTGATTATTTGTTGCTAAAACAAGCATTACTACTTTGATGTAGATGTTCGTTGAGGAGGTAATGGAGTTGGTAGAGCTCACATCTCTGAGGGGAGCACTTGTTGGGTTACCAGGTGTAAATGGTCTATCAACCGAGCAGAGGAAGAGGTTAACGATAGCTGTTGAGTTGGTTGCCAACCCATCTATCATATTCATGGATGAGCCAACTTCAGGTCTCGATGCTAGAGCTGCAGCCATAGTTATGAGGACAGTGCGAAATACAGTCGATACAGGACGGACAGTTGTCTGTACCATTCATCAACCTAGCATTGACATATTTGAAGCATTCGATGAGGTTGGTCTGCTAACTTAATTAGAAAATAGTAATCATTTTTTGTAATGTTCATTGAATGTGATGATAATAAGAAACTGGTTTAAGTTGAGGATGACTGAAACTAAATGGAAATCCTAAGAGTTGATTAAGGCTATTTTGATGGAAAACTCCGATCCAATTATATGACTTTCGTCATAGTTTTGTTAATATAAGCATTATTTATTCCTATTTGAAATACCAGAACCATATATATGTAATCTACATTATCACCTATTGCTTTCTGTCACAGTTGGAGCCAATATCCTTTTTTTTTTATTATTTTGAGTAAAATATGTGTCTGTATGTTTACTGACCTACATTCCCTGCTTTTTCTGTAGCTATTTCTCATGAAAAGAGGTGGTGAAGAAATTTATGTCGGTCCATTGGGGCGTAACTCATGCCATCTCATAAATTACTTTGAGGTTATTCTCATTGATATTTTTTTACCCTATTTTCATTTTACAAAATATTATGGTACTCATTTTGTTTCTCTCTTTGTAGAATATTGAAGGGGTAAAGAAAATTAAAGATGGTTATAACCCGGCAACATGGATGTTAGAAGTGACCACCTTGGCACAAGAAGACATACTAGGAATCAACTTTGCAGAAACTTACAAGAACTCAGATCTCTATCGGTAAGCAGTTCTCCATAAAAGCATGATAAGTACATATCTAAGATTGTATAATTTGCAGGAAATCAGTAAAGTTTTTTTTTTTTAACGCTGGTCAAAATTTTTTTCCAGGAGAAACAAAGCTATGATAAGTGATTTAAGCACACCTCCTCCAGGATCAAAAGATCTACACTTTCCAACTACATATTCTCAATCATTCCTTACACAATGCATGGCTTGCCTCTGGAAGCAGCACAAGTCCTACTGGCGCAACCCATCTTACACTGCGACTCGTATTTTCTTCACCACAGTCATTGCGTTTATCTTTGGCACCATCTTCTGGAAACTGGGAAAGAAAGTGTGAGTAGCTTCCTAATTATTCAATAAGAAAAAAAAAATGATTGATGGGTCAGATTTGCCCTCATTTTCATAAAGTTTCCTTCAATCATGCTTTAGTTTTCTGAGATCATATAATAAAGATGTATAGAAATCAAGAACTTTTTGTTACTTCTATTGAAGATCTTTAGCAAGATGACTCTAATATGTATAAATAATTCATTGGTTTTTTGTAGTTCTCAAACCCAAGATTTGTTGTACTCATTGGGCTGCATGTATGCTTCTGTGCTCTTCATTGGCATACAAAATGGTCAAACAGTACAGCCAATCGTAGATGTAGAGCGTACTGTGTTCTACAGAGAGAAAGCTGCGGGGATGTACTCGGCTCTTCCTTATGCATTTGCACAGGTAAAAACAAGATATTCAGTAGAGCAATGTGTTTAGCTAATTTAATCTGCTAAAACTTTTTTCCTAGCTAATTTAATCTGCTAAAACTTTTTTTCCTCTCAAATTTTGTAGGTGTTTATTGAGATACCCCACATATTCCTTCAAACTATTATATACGGTGTCATCGTGTATAGTCTCATTAGTTTCGACTGGACAGTTCAGAAATTCTTGTGGTACCTCTTTTTCATGTACTTCACATTCATGTACTTCACGTTCTACGGAATGATGGCCGTTGCAATGACACCAAATAGCGACATTGCTGCAATCGTCTCCACGGCATTCTACGCTATATGGAACATCTTTGCTGGGTATTTGATTCCACGGCCGGTAATTATCTAACTCTAGCAAAATAGCCTCTTTAACAATCACAAACTTGCATAACAAATCACAACCTTAGAAAGGGAAAGAAAAAATAATTTTCTGGTTAAGAAGAGCGAATAGTACAGTGTAATGGAATGGATATTTGTTTCATATTTGTATTTGTTTAAGGCGGATTTGGTTTGGAATTTTGCCATATTTCTTAGCATCTGTATCCTCCTGATAAAGAAACAGATACAGATCCCTTTCTAGCACTATCCATTCTGAATCTCACAATGAAAAGTTCCTAATTTCTTCTATCATGTCTTTGTTTGCAGAGGATCCCAGTATGGTGGAGATGGTACTCTTGGGCATGCCCCGTCGCATGGACACTGTACGGGCTCGTGGCTTCACAGTTCGGAGACATCACTACTATACTGGAGGATGGAGAAAACGGCGAAAATGTGCAACAGTTCGTCCACCGGTGGTTCGGATTCCGGCATGATTTCTTGGGCTATGTGGCTGCAGCTGTCGTCGGCTTCGCGGTGTTGTTTGCTTTCGTGTTTGCCTTCTCGATCAAGGTCTTGAATTTCCAGAGAAGATAAGGGGTTGAGTATAAGCACCCGTCTCGAATCTCGATCATCATCGTTTGGTTTTTTTTTTTTGGTTTATTAGATGTGTAGATATCATGTTTGTATATGTTCTTTAGTTACTTGTTATTCTGTTAGGAGCATTTATTTGGTTTTAATCTTGTAATTATGTTAACAAAATTCCTATAAGAGAGCCACAAGTTATTTGGTTTTATCATGTAATTGTGTTAACAAAATTCCTATAAGAGAGTACCAAGAATGGGTTTAAGATCTATATGATGTTAAATACTTGGCACTCATTTTGGCTAGTCATCTGAATCGATGCAAGTAAAACAGGAACTTCCATCACTTAAAACTAACATCCAAAATGTCGTATAATTTGCAATGAGAAGATTTTTTTTTTTTTTTTTTTTTTTTTGAAGAAAGTGGAATACTCTACCAGTTTCATTGAAACTGAAAATGAGTTTGCATACAGAAACCAGCTAAACTAGTAAACAGAATACACAGAAACTTGTACAGGCCTTACACAGTAAACCTTCCTGCAATCTTTTACATTTGAGCATGAAGAGAATTTCTTTTACATTTGCGTATTCTGTATTTCTATTCACATGTATATTTCTGTTACTTTGTATTTTAGAATCAATATCCACATACAGGCATTAGGAACTTCACTCGTGATAATATACAACTTAAAATAAATATCCATGAGAGGACCAATTTAAATCCTACTTTTTTAATTCGACCATAATTCAAGAACAAGGAACAGTTAAACACTCATATTGAATATCAGATGCTATAGAAGCATGTAGTTTGTAAAACTTATTGCCGAGTTATATTCGATCATCGAGTTCGAGTGACAATCAGTTCTGCAATTCACATATTAACAGTTAAAAGTTTTCAGTCCCATAATTCGACAAAATGCATCATAAAACTAGAATACAAAATTGGCCAATAAACATTGTTAGATGAATTCTTTTTCAACAGATTTCCCAAGTCCCAAGCAAAGGGGAGAAAGATACAATTAGAAGCAATTAGCCGCCGGATATATTACAACTCCGAACCACTCAACAACAGAAGAGGTATAGCTAAAATCGACTAACTAAACTTTTTTGCAAACAATTTATGCCTAAAAATAAAAATGCTACAAACAATAAGCCAAGAAAGAGAGGCGACAGAGACGGAAAGAGACGCAACAAAAGAATCTCCTTTGCTCTTACCTCTTGGTTCAAATATCAATTCGACAAGCTATCCAAGAAGCCCTGGAGCTCCTTAAGACCCTCCGCCGAGATGCTCCTATGCACCCTAGGCCGAGGAGATGACAGAATTGGTGGTGGCTTCTGATTGAAACACACCACCACCACAGAAAGGTTGTCAACACTCTTCCTCTTCAGTGCTTCATCCACCAATTCTCTGCAAATATAATAAGAGTTACAACACACTAAACCGTTAAAGATGGCCAGTATCATACCATACTGTCCAAATAAATTTAACATGGCACGAATATCACGGTGTTCACCAAGATCAAATTTAAGAATTTTATAATTGACAAATTAAAATGCTCAACTGATGAATCAGAATGTATGAATTGTAATTCGTTCTCTTACTAATTTGTGTGTATTGCATGCAAGGTTTTTTATGCTTGGCTATCATAAATCTCGATTATGATTTTGAATGAGGGGCAAGGAAAGAAAAGTTTTTAATCTCCATACCTACAGCAGATGGCAGGGTCATTGTGCTCCTGAAGCTTCCTGCGAGCAAAATCAACAGCATTTTGGCTTCGGAAAACATCCCACAAGCCATCACAACCCATTATCAAGAATTCATCTTCTTCCGTCAGCCTGGTAACAGTAACCTCAGGCTCTGCACTAAGGGGCCCACATGGCCCCTTCAGGCCCTCCATGTGCCAGTCACCAATGGCACGTGCCACACTGAGCTGGCCGTTGAGATAGCCATCACAAACATAACCACCCACAGCCTCAATTCTCAGGCGTTCACGACTGCAGGAAGGCTTGTGGTCCCGTGACATCTCAACAGCTTTGCCACGCCGGCACAGCACAGCTCGGCAGTCTCCTGCGTTTGCAACAATTAATGACCTGACAGAAAGCGCCAAAGAGACAAGTGAGATTGATGACTACTAAATGTGCTGGTTGTTTTGTTGTTTGTGTCAGAGAGAGAGAGAGGGAGAGATCATGGGTTCACATAAAACACAGCCCTATCCAATGCCAATTGAAATTTTGTACATGCTGATATAACTTTGTTGGACAGACAGTACAGCTAGCCGTCCTTATATACTTAATTAATTAGGCTTAGACTTGGTTCTTAGGCCACAATCAAGAAAAAATCAATAGAATGACCAAAAATGGCCATCTCAAGAAACTAGAAAGCACGATGCTTCACCCAAAAAAATCCTAGTAACCTGATCTCAACTCAAAAAAAAGGTGTTGCAACCAGAAATATATTCCAGGACAAATTCTGAGACTACCAACACCTGAATCAAAACCAAATCACTTATCCTAATCAAACAAGACAATATATTTACCCACATCCAAAAATGAGTCGGTCAACGTACTTTCTATTTAATTAAGATTGGCCGATTTTGATAATTTATTCAGCCGTTAAATTTGTTACTGAATCTGAATCAGTAAGTAACATCACAATACAAGCATGACATGTACCCATCCCACATAATATGATCATTACGAAGACCCACAAATATCAGAAAAAACTGAAGGAACAAAAATAAAGTAAAGATGGAGGGGTTCAAAGGCAATCCTACCTCCCGACAACAAGGGCAGCAAGTGCTGTAGTGCCAGATTCCAGAGAGCAGTCATCAGAGCATGCCTCTGCGAAGGCAGAGTCAGTCTGTAGGAAAGCTGAAGAGATCACCTTCTCAATGTTCACTGGAAAACCCTCATCTTGCAATATGTATTTTAGCAAATTGCTGCATGCGAAGTCAGCTGCATGCTTTCCTCCATGCCCGTCAAACACCTATACATAACATTGCATTTCAGTGCATGGACAAAGCACTTTGCAAATCCTTACTATATATAAAAGCATATTAGAAAAAAAATGACATGAAAAGGGCTATCTTCCCCAAATAAGAAACCTGAGCCGTTCATCATTTTCTTGGAAAGATCAGAACCATTGATTTACGTTAATGCCCTTTGACGTTAATGTCTCAGCCCATAAAAATTTAAGGCCCATGTCAATTTCCTCAATATAAGGCCCATTACATATTATCTTAAAATTTTATTATAAGAAATAACAATTTCAGCCCAAAGCAACGCGTGGGCTCTTTACTAGTATAGTATAAACTAAACCACAATCAAAACTAATAGCAGCCCTTTGCTCAGGTCTGCCGCAACATAGTAATCCTCTTAAAGTACATACCCCATAGAAAGCGCTAGGCTCCTCTTCAAAATTGCTAAGCACGTAATGTTTCGTTAGATCATCGCAACAGAAGTAAACATCCTCCATGTTACGCCTTGTTCCTATATCAGCACAAGCACCTGATCTTACAACTGGCACATAGTCATTCCCACAACTTTCTGCCATGCTCTTTTCAGACTCCGGAGGAGTCAAGTTGCTATCTCTTATCCGAACCTGTCATAAAACATAATTTAAATCTATTTATCATGCAGATCAAAGTTTGACCCAAAGAATATATCTGTAATTTGCAATATGGCAGCGTAGAGCACTTAAGATTTATAATCGTAGTAAAAAAAAAAGTATTGTAGAAGTATGCTTTAAATGTTCATGCAGCACCCCAATATTTTCCCTACATAACTATCCTGGATCAACCCCTAAGGGTACCAGTCAAGCCCAGTATTACTGGGCAGCTTCTCTAACTGAAAATAAAATTTCAAAAAATGTAACTACATCTAAATTTGAGAGATATTAGAGATCTATACCACAAAGGTAACATTTCAGAATACAGTGCATCAGCTCAATTTTGCCACAATTATAAATGGCATTAATTAATAAACCTTGTCATTCAGTGAAAAAAAATGATCATGCTACTATTTGACACAGTCACACAGTCACACAGTAATCAGTTACATTTTTTTTTTTTTTTTTGATAATCAGTAATCAGTTATATGAAAATGAAAGGCAGATCAGATGGTACCAGAATTGGGCCAGTAAAGTACAAAAAGGCTCATACTGGTACGTATCACAGCAGCACCAACATACCTTTCTGAGCACGTGATTAGATTTCATTTCATCCAGAGAGCAATTCTCAGCTGTACTTAGGGTCAGTAATGGTACTATTTCACAAAAGTTGTGCCTTTCTTTCTTTTAGAGTACATACCAATAATTGAAACTAAAAAACTTCAACAATCAATTAAAAGTTTAAAAGTTTAAAACCAACAATCATAAGACTACAAAACCTAATTCTAAATTCCCAATCTTTGCAAATTTTAACAGTTAATTACAAACTAACAGTCACAAAATTGAAAAAGACTAAATCTTTAAATACCAACACTATTGAAAAACATTACAAAAAAAACCTAAAGTACTAAATTTTGTTTAAAAAGAGACATCAAACAGGAGAAAAAAAGGGGGGAAGAAAAAAAAGAGAGATATCATGATGATCTGACTCTAAATCGATGTACCAACTACCAACTTCCAAAATGGAATGCAATTAATCAATCAATCAATCCATCAGAGTCAGCTTAACACCCATTTGAACAATCCCCAATTAATTAATCTTTCCACCAATTCTCAACCATCCATCCATCCATCATACAACACAATCAATCAAACAATTAAAACAAACAAAGCGAGAGAGAGAGAGAGAGAGAGAGAGAGGAGCAGCACTGACAAAGGAGCTATGGCGAGCGAGCACCGGTCTGCTGCTGCTAAGAGGCGGCCTGCCGGCGTCGCTGCTCGGCCCCCCATTCATCCCATTCCGACCCAACCTCACACTCTCTCTTTCCCCCTCCATCTCTCTCAATTCCTGTCAGAAGCCGCCGACGCAGCGCATCCTCCTGAGCAGAACCCACAGAGTGTTCTGTTTCGTTGGGTCCCGTAAATTGTAATGTAATGATGACAATTGATGATAATAATCTAAAAGGAGAGGATTGTTTTGAGGACACGTCTGTCTCTGTGTTTTCCGTGCAAGAAAAGCTTCTCTTCTCTTCTCTCTCTCTCTTGATTGAATCTCTTTCTCTTCTCTATTACTATTACCTACGACGACTGCTTCTCTTCTCTTCTCTTCTCTCTGTTGGGTCTGTTCTCTGTTGTAATAAATAAGGTTTCTCTCTCCTAGGGTTTGTTTGTTTGGTTTGTACTTTGTACCGAGTACAACAAACACCAAAGTCAGTCAAGTGATGATACGGGTGGGAAAAAAATTTTAAAAAAAAAAAGTTAATAAGTACTACCTCCATGAACAAATGAATTTTTAGAAAAAGTCAAATGAATTAGTGGAAAAATAAAATTATATAATAATTGTTTCAATTAAATAATATAGATAAAAGGGTAATCATAACATTGGAGAAACAATTGGATTCAAACAAGTGAATAGAAAAATAAATTTAAATCGGTAAAGTTCATTTAATTATGAAACAAGCTTTAAAGGGTATAAATTCATTTAATTGTGGACGGGGGTAGTATAGTCCAATCTTTAAATAAATACTTAAAAAAACTCTAAAAATGAAAAATTTTTGGATCTTCTAGTATTTTTATACGGTGAATTTAATAGGAAACATAAATCAAAATTTTGGACGTGGCAAAGTATAATTTGAACCGTTAGCATTTCGGAGCAAAATAGAAACGTTTTCACATTAGTCTAGCTCATTTATTTGCGGTATTTTAATCAACAGATATCATCACTTTTCACTTAAAAAAAGTGCTGGTATTTATGTTACTTGAGTTTGTATTCATATTAATTTATTTAATATCAGATTATTTGTATTATATATATAATTTATAATTTACTGTATAAGATAGATAGTATATTAAAGCTATTAATTTAAATAGTTTCTCAATAAAATTAATTCAATACTAATCCAAACAGTATCAATTCTGGTACCAGTTATTCCTACAATATTTTCCAAAATTGAAAAAAAAATAAATAAAAAATCTTACTTACCTCGGCAAAGTGAATTGCAACTTTGCAATCCTGTGACAGAGAGACTGAGACAGCAAGAAAGGGACACGACCACTGTTGTGATCTTGTACAATGAACCAATAATAATACCAATAAGGAATTGGGTTAGTTGGTTGAGTGATTGTTGGTAAAGGTAAAGTAAAGGTAATTAATTGGTATGCGTAATTAGGTTATGATTAGGTCGGCAGGCAGGCACGCTGACTGACTCAAACACTGACAGTCACTCATTAGATAATTATAGATTAATCTTATTATCTTATATTAGATTAGATCTCATGATCTGACCAGTGTTTATTGTTTGGTTTATGACTTTATGTTGGGATAACGGCGGTAGGTAAGTAGGTGCAATTTGCAATTACGTACCTGGGGTTATTAACCCAGTGGTAAATTCTGGTTAGGTAAATCAACTCTACGTATTACTTATCACTAGAGCTGTGAATCGGATTCGCCCCGAAAAAATAATATTATATAATTTAATAGATATTAAAAATAAATATATATTTTTTATAAATATATTTTGTTAGATAAATATTGGACTTAATATATTTTCTATATAGTATATTTTTAGCTGCATCTCAATTTATGTAAAAGAATATAAAGAGTTGTAAATATTTTGAGTCTTAAATTGTTCTTTAGGTACATCATATTATCTCTTTAATGAAAAAAATTGAGCCATTTGATTAAGATAAATGAAGGGAGAAACAAAATCAATGGTTGAGATTAATGATGATGTGGCATAGCTAAAAAACTTGGAAGCTTAACCCTCTTTCTAGGTATACATTATTAGTTTATTACTGGTTGGCTTCAATATTATAATAAACATTTTCATGGATTTATCCACAATAAATATCTATCATTGTGGAATTCTATACACAAGTAATAACTTGAGGGAAGATATTTTCTGAGAGCTAGTAAGTTTGACAACCTTAATTAACAACCAACATTGAGAGAAGTAAAAAAAAAAAAAAAAAAATAGATAAAAATATATATTTTCAAAATACAATCGATTTATAAATTATGAGTTCAAGAATATGGTTGTGATGAAATTTCACTTTAAAAAAAAAAAAAATTCACATTTATTTGATGTTGATTGTCAAGGTTGTCAAACTTGTTGATTATTAATTGTCAAATTCCCTTTCACAAGTTAAGACAATACATTTTGAAAACTTTATAAAATATATATTATTTTTGGAGTGTCAAATATAACTCCTAAATTTTCATTTTGATTACCATGTTACAATCCTTACTCCTAATAAAAATTAGATTTTTTTGACATAAAAATTCTATCTTCCCCAAATAAGAAATCCTAATCATTGATTGTTTACTTAGATTGATCACCACTGTTGATGTACATTAATGTTCCAAACTATTAAAATTTAAGACCCATCTTAGTTCCTCACAAGAAATAAAATTTCGACCCTTTATTATCTATACCCCATAAAGAGGGTTGGGTTTCCTCTCACACCAGCTATACCAAGTCAGCAAGCAATTTTGTTAATTTTATCTTTTTTTTTTAATTTCAGTTTCAGTAAAAGAGTCAATTAATACATTTACTATTTATTTTTCCCCATCCTGTTTCCTGCATTTCGACTTCCAGCGCTTCAATTGCAAACATCAAATAACGCATTCCTTTGTGTCTTTTCATTTCTTTTCATTTCTTTTTTTTTTTTTTTTTTGAGAAAAGTGTCTTTTCATTTCTTCAACTGGGTATGCATTCCTAAATAAATGCTGATAGTTAATGCTTGTTAACAACAGTAATAGAATATGGAAAGTTTTTTTTCTCTATATAAGTTACATTTTTTTATATAGTTTACTTTGTCTATCTAGCTGTTACATTCTATTTCACAACATTCATACAAAGTATGAAATCAGGTAGGTAGGATAAATTTTTTCCTTATTATTGTTATATCTTTTTTTTTTTTTTCAATTGGAAGACCACAATGGCAATCACAGATTTTTTAATTACAATAAGGTATGCAGTAGGACTATTATTGCATATATTAATTGTTATAATTTTTTTGTATTGGAAAATCATAATAATGACAATCAAATATTTTTTTTGTTTTAACTTTTTACCTTCTAGCTAGAGCTAATTTTTATTTTTAGAACCATAAATATTTGCTCGTAAGTTCATCATTATAATTTTTTACTTTGTTTTTCTTCTTTAACAATAGGATTCATTAAATTTTTTTTTTTTTTGGGTGCTCTTTTCAGGAAAATAACCTTCAAGGGAATAACTACCTCTATATTATCCGATATATTACATATATAAGATTCTGCATACGACTTTTGGTTTTATTTATTTAGTTTATATTGCACAAAGGAAAAGGATAGATTTTGTTTTTAGATTTGAAGGTTTAGACACCGATTGTTCATATTGCTTTTACCTCTATCAATAGTGCTAAAAAGGTGCAATATTTACATAATAAACTTTCTTAACCAGATAATAAAGTGTCAACTATTGCAAATAAGAATACCATGCATAATTAAATTATATCAACAAATAGAACCTTTTCATTTTAAAAATGCAAAATTTGTAGAACTATTATTTTACTCCGGAGCGAAGCCGGCCCAGAGTTACAGCCCTAATAAGATATAATAATTTCAGCTCAGAGCAAGGCATGAGCTCTTTACTAGTATAAACGAAATGCACTTTTAATTATTTTGTAGCTGCGGGGCGTTAATTATTCATCCAACTATAAATTCTCTTTAATTAGTAATTTTTAATAGAGCTCTCAGCATAAAAAAAAAAAAAAATGAAATATGAGAGGCAAAAGATGTCCGTATTCTTCCTGATCCAAAAGTTATATCATGAAAAAAGAAAATTATAGTAGATCCGGTTCCATCTGCGTCACACTCCAACTATGAAATTTTTTTTTTTAATTTTTACATACCTTTTTTTGAAAGTGACACTCATGTGCTTAACTTAAGGTTAATGAAAAGTTGTCACTATGATCATATGCGGGCCACAAGATTCAATTTGTTTCGTTTCTTAATCAAAAATTGCGGCGCCATGTGACGACGAAAAATTTCAGGGAATACGGATATGCAACTTCCCTCCACAGTTAAGTGAATTTATACCATTTACAGTTTATCTCTAATTAAATGAACTTTACCGATTCGATATTATTTTTCTGTTCGTCTCTTAGTTGTCTAGGAAAGTTATTTGAATCCACTTGTTTCTCCAATGTTATGATTACCCTTTTATCTATATTATTTAATTGGAACAATTATTATGTAATGATTATAAATTGAGGGCATAAAAGTAATTTCACTTTTTCACTAATTTTTTTTGACTTTACTTAAAAATTCATTTATTCATGAACAGAAGTTGTACTTTATAGGCAAAACAATAGATATTTTTTTACAATTACTTGAATATAATTTTGTAAGAAAAAAAAAAAAGAAAAGGTCAAGAGACGGCGATAAATTATAGGATGTAGCTAGGAAGATAAACTTAGATAGATCTGGACATCTTAGTCAGAATTTAGATTCGCAAGGCTCTTTTTTTATGATAAAGATGAATATTAAGGTACTCAAATTTAAATGTTTATAAAATTTTTTTTATTTGGGTTTCAAACTTGTGACCTCCCAAATATATCGTTGCGCTTAGTTACTAGACCAAAGACCGTTTCTTATTCGCAAGGTCCTTTATGAATGAAGTTGTGATAGTAACTAAATATTTGAGTTACTGGATCTGAATTTTATGAAGGAAAACATGTAGAGTCCACCTATAAAGTAAGCCATCCAGCCACCCCTCTCTCACAATCTGACACACCCACATACACTCATGTGCTTGTCCAAGTTGCATAAATGTTTACTGAAAACCGTATATGTAGTGTATCTGTTTACTATAAAATAATATATGTTGATCGGAAAGATATAAATGTTTACTGAAAAACGATATTTGTTCATAAAAAATATGATGGACCGATGGATAGATAAAAGTGTGGTCGTTACCTACCACTCTTTCATCAACTCCGATGAAATTGTGATGGTGACTTCTTGAGTTGATCGCAATGTATATTGTATATTAGATGATTAGTGATTCGATCCAATGGATAATTAGATACATTGAATGATCATTTAGAGCATTTAAAATCTCAATGAATGATTAGATAGATACATTGAATAAGCATTTAGAATTTCAATGGTACATTTACATGATCAGAGATTGGATCCATGAACTAATCCAATAAATCTATACAATTTTAGCAAATACACTTTATAGATACACTTTCATCAATTATGTCGACCTATGATTTTTTATGATTTTTAGATTGGCCCAGCGTGCATATTATTTAATTCATTGAACAAATGTTCATACGTCTACATATAGGTGTATAAATTTTATAACAATTAAATTAATTTTGTAACATATTAAATATTTATAGAATGGACGTTAGGTAGCACTCAACAACAATTTATTTTGTGTTTTTAAAGGAAGTCAATTCCCCACCTGTACTTTTCATGTAAGCTAATTTCAAGGCTTAAAATCAGTTTTACATCACTTATCAACAAGGGAATATTCGGATGAGGCTTCTTTATCCCTACTTCTTTACTAAGCATGCAGTGTCCTGATCCTGCAACGGTCAGGATCGAGCAATTTAGTCTATCGATGGCTCAGATTAACCAAATTTGTTTCGGAGCTGATCTGATCCGTTGTCTCGCTTTGTCCCGATCCGGGAACGGTTCAGATGCAACGCTAGCACCGTTATTACTATCAGAGTCTTTCTTCCTTTTTTCTTAAAAGATGCTCAAAACTAAAACCGCAGACCCTTGGCCGTTTCTCTCTCCTTCCTCCTCTAACAAAAAGTTCTCCTCCCTCCTGACAAAAAAAAAAAAAAAAACCCAACCCCAACTCTGTTGCTCGCACCAGCGCCGCCGCCGCCTGCGACCGATCGAGAGGCCCTCGCCTCCAGGCCTGACCCCGTCCTCCATCCCTCTTGGAACCAGTTCAGACTTCCGACCCCGCAATCGCCCCCGTCAGCGCCTGCACCAAGGCCCGTCCTCCTTGCTTCCTGTCCCCGGTAGAGATGCTTCGCTTCGTTACTTTCTCCTTTGCCACCGGCCTTCAGTCCTGACACATCTCCATCAGCCATCCCTCAAGCGGTGCTCCTCTCGCTCTCCTGTTTTCTTAAATGGCGGTGGTTTTGAGGAACCACCTTGCCTATCTTCCCCAGCGGCCTTTGCATTACTCTGCTTGCCCTCTCAACAGCATCAACTCTTCTCCCTCCCATCTCCCCCTTTCTCTCCACACTTTTCATAATAACTCCATTTTTGGTGTGACAGGATTGATTAGGTGTAGTCCATAATTTTGTGAATGATTTTTGGTTTAAAAATTGGTGCCGTAGAGTTGTTCTTCTGAAGAATAAACTTCAATTAGAAGGTAATTTTTTCAATTTTCTCTCAAACTCCACTTGATTTGCTTTTATTATTTGTATAATTATATATGTTAGAGACATTTTTGTTCTAATTACCGGTATTGGTTTAATTGCGCTAATATGATTGCTTGTTTAATTCTTAGTTGATTTGATCATATTTTCTAATTATTGACCATTACTTTTCTTTTCTAGAATGTAAAACTAGAAACACCGAGCAAGAATTCACCATATCTCCTATGTAAGTTGTTCCAAATTCTGCACATACATATCTGAAATAAGTTTTATCTTTGTTGTAGTATTGAATTATATTTTTGTCTTTGATTTCTTTTTCAATATCTCAAATAAGTTTAATAACCTGTCATTCAAATTGGCAAATCTATTAACCTATTCAACTAAATTCGCATTCATGGTAAATTTCAATTGCATATTCAAATTGCCATCAATGGGATGCACTTTACATAATATTGCAATTTAGTAACTATTTGTAGTCTGTCATCTGAGAATTTTCATTTATGCCAATTTTTAATACAGAATATTGCGTTTTTTGTTACTATTTTGAATATGTCATTCAAAAAAATGCATTTATGGTAAAATTTAATGCAATATTAATCTATCCTGAAATGCAGCTTTAATTGAAAATTGGATACATGATATTGTATTTTTGGTAAAGATTAATTACTGTGGGCTTATTTAGAAGAATCCAACTAAATTACACAATTACATATTTAATTGTCATTATATCACTGTTGTGAATGAGAGTAATATTATTTTGTGTGATGTACCATGCGTTGCCCATGGTTGGTTATTCGTATTTTGGTCGTTTCATGTATATTCTACATTACCATTGTTTTCTTAAAAGGATTGTGAATCGGACCCTTGCAGATAAGATTAGGAGAGGAAAGATGAAAGAACTGGATTTGTTCAATGAATGGAAGCTGCTAAATGATATGGAGCAGTGTGCTGAACACGCCGTGCTTGTCGATAAGGGGCGAAATGATGTCAGAAAGGTTTGTCTTTTCTCAGACTGTCCTTTCTCAGACTGTCCTTGTTGGTGTATAGGGTTTTCATCCTTTCAGTTAAAGGTCAGGTCAGATCATATTTAATTGCAAGGCATATTTTTCTTGTGATTTTGCAAGAGCAGTTTGGCTAGCTTCTCCATTGAGTTTGCATTCTCATACATTTCCCTCAACTTTTGTGCAAACTGTGTTATTCCTTAAAAGCCATCTCAGCATTCCGAGTTTCAGGTTGTTTCTGAATACTTTGTGGGCGCTATGGAAACTGAGGTGTTCTCATGTCTATGAGGGTACAAGATTGTCTCCTCTACACGTTGTTCAAATGGCATCTCAGCTAGATCAAACTGGTCTATCTCTTTCAAAGAAAGTTTCAAATGAAAAATACAGTGCTGCCATCTAACAATTTATCCCTGTCTATAGTTTCTTGTTTTACTGATGGCTCATATGCAGAGATATATTCACAAGGAGGAGGGGCTGCTGCTTATATCGTTCAAGACCAGAATCTTATTGCATATCAAATGGAGTACTTCTCTGCTATATCTCCGTTGCATACCGAAGTTCAAGCTATGGTCATGGCAATGCAGATTTTCAAGGAAAGAGGAATGATACTGGCACAAATTCCCACTGATTGCAAGCAGCTCGCTGGTGCAGTATAGTCCAAGAACCGCCAATGCATTTAGATTGGCGTGTTTACTCTCAAGTTATTCAGATTTGGTTGTATTTCAAAGATAATCCAGGGGTTAAATATATATTTGTGGGAAGAGATCAGGTTGGATAGCCCACCAAATGCATTTAGATTGGCCTTACATGCGCTATGTTAATTTGATTTTTTCTTTTATTCGATAATTATTTTGACTAACTTGTTCTCTCTTTCACAGCTATATAAAATATGCAACATAGACGTTATGAACTCATGGGGGCTAAGAATCAGCGGGTGTAACTGCGCATTCCTTTTCATTGTATTATGCTTTTAATTTTTATATGAACTGGAACTAAACTGTGATGCACTAATAAAATTCTTTTTTTAAATAGTTGCGGGATCTGCACTAATAAAATTCTTTTTTTAAATAGTTGTGGAATCTGAAATGTTTTTCTTTTGTCAATTTCATTTTACAACGGTGCCATCCCATTGCTATTCCAATGAACAAGAATCTATTAATTTTCATGATAAATCATCCGTTGCAACGCACGGGCATTATACTAGTTTCTTTATAAGCATCCCAATTCTGGCTACCTAAATTGCCATCTTAATAATAATAAAAAAAAAAATACTGACAAGTGACCAAGTCTTTCAAACTCAATAAAAAAAAAAAAGAAAAAATAGATATATTGTAAATATGTTGTTCTCTGTAAAAAAAATGATAGTATGTTAATTTTCATGTAATTCATAATTTATTTAATTAGTGTACCATATAGTGTTTTATACGTACACTATTCAATGAAAAAAAATATATATGTCCTAACTGTCCAAAAAAATATCATCTGACAAATGACCACTTGTAAAAAAATATTTTTACTTCTTTTATGCATAACATATCAAATTAAATTTTATTTGTTAGGTTTTTATAAGTATTAAGTACTTGTTGCCCATCCAATTATTTTGGTTGTATTGATTAATTATACGAGCCAAGTAAAGCACAATTTATTCTCAATCACTCACTAGTCAGTACTCAGTAGTCAGTAGTCACTACATATATATCCAAAATAATAGAATCGTATTGGTGTCCCACAAAAAGATAATAAAAAGAGCACAAACATCAAATCGCTTTATTGGTCCCGCCCCCTTTTTAATTGTGCGGCTGATAATAAAAAGGGATATTCACTCGAATATTTATCTTTTGTATCCATTACATATTTATACTCACCGGTAAAGAGCTGAAATTGTTATTTTTTATAATAAATTTTTAAGATAATATGTAATAAGCTTTAAATTGAGAAAATTAATATGAATCTTAAATTGAGAAAATTGATATGGACCTTAAATTGAGAAAATTGATATGAGCCTTAAGTTTTAATGGGTTGAGACATTAAAGTACGTCAATAGTGGTGATCAATCTAAGTAACACAATCAACGGCTGAGATTTATTTCTTGGTGAAGATAGAACTTTCATGTCAAAAAATTCAATCAACTTTTATTACTCAAGCAGTAAATGCACATCGTTCTTATGCTTATCGTGTTAACTAGGCTCAAGTAGTACAGTTCGGCCTTGTAATTTGTTATGTAAAATGAAATTGCTTACGGGCTTTTTATACCCAAAAAAAGAGGTGAAATTATCTTCTTTTTTTTTTTTTATGGATGGTTATATGTGATTATTAGTCAATACTCTAGTGTATTTGATTTTGATTTAGTAGAGGACATAACTTCATCCTTATTTCAAAAAAATATAGAGATGAAAAAACTAGAGAGAAACTTCTTGATGAAATTAAGTCGCAATTGGCCCTTTTCAGTTCATGTTATCTTAAAAATTAGAATTTTACTCCAATACTCCCACTAAAAGAATTTATATTTGATCTGACGATTATAAATAAATATTACCCATTATGTGATTCATCTGTAACCGATAAAATTATCTGGGTGTGAGCATGGAAGCAACGTCCTAAAAATTATTATGCAATGTACTAAAATTTCACAGTAGAGTGATATAAGTAACAAACTTATATATACTCTTTAATTTCTAGCTAGTTCTTCAAGCCTTTCCTCTATACCACATCACTTGTATTGGCATCTATTTAATTATTTTTTTTCTCTATTGATTTGTATTTTATTAATCCGACAGATCCTATTATATATAATTTGATCTTTCTTATCCTATATTATCACTAAATAATTGAATTATTGAAGTTATAACAAATTAATACGATATAATAAGCACTTTATTAATTCCAGGTTGCTCAGTATATATCTCCAATAATTATGTTCTCATCATAGCAAAATTATTATAAAGTAGAGCAACAAGCACCATTCATTCATTTGGCATAAATAGTTTCATATTATTATGGAATAAGAGGATATAAATATCCCAACTGCAAATATGCCCCCCAAATAATAAGGACCCATCAAATTAACAATGACTACATCACATTGCAAAATTAAATGTCTAACATGCCATTTGCCAACCATACGTTTTTTTATAAAGCCACATGAATGTGGTTAGAATTATAGGTCAGGATATGTAAATGTTGTGACCACAATCACAGCTGTACATTCTCACTCCTAATAAAAGGAGATTGGATTTTTTGACATGAAAGTTCTATCTTCCTCTAGAAATAAATCTCAGTCGTTGATTGTTTACTTAGATTAATCACCACCGTTGATATACTTTAATGTCTCAACCTATTAAAACTTAAAACCCATATCAATTTTCTCAATTTAAGGCCCATGTACATTACATGTTAACTTAAAAATTTATTATAAGAAATAACAATTTTGGTCTAAAGCAAAATGTGAACTCTTTGCCGGTACATACGTAATACGTTCATAAGTATTGCGTAAGCTTTGAAAGGATCTTTGAATTTCGATTTCAAGTTAGTTCATGTATATAATTTGAGATGAGCAGAATGGATCATACTGTTTTAAGTTTGAAAGGGATCTCTCTTCTAATGGATAGTGTCAGATTCATTTAATATGAGTATGAAAATAATGGATGAACTTTATATAATTGATGTGCAAATGACTTGAACAAATAATTTAGTCCCAAAAAGATGCGGACATTCAAAATATATGAACTTTTTTGGGCCCTATATTCGAACTATTATTGGATCATTTGTATGTAGAATTTCTTGCTCAATTTACCAGCAGCCCATATTCAAAATTGGTCTCAGAACATGAATTGGGCCTTTTCCTGTAAGGTCAAATTATACATATATATCTACATCTTCATGCTCCAGCAGTAATGAAGATTTCACTAAAATACAGCTATAAGATATTATTCTCAGCTTGTTTTTTTTTTAAAAAAGATGTTATTTAACAAATTAAGGGAGTAATATTTGACAATAAATATATGCGTGCATACGGCTGAATGATCAGTCGCCGCAGCAGCAGATGCAATCCAAGCAGTTCTTGCAGATTTCATGGCAGCAAAAGCAGCAGCAGATTAAGAACAAGCTGATGAATGTACCACATAGCAAAAAAGAACAAAGCTTTCAGGCAATAACATTAGAAATTGTATGCTAACCAGATGCTATATAACTATGTAAGAATCTTCATAACTTTGTATCTCATGCCGTAGATCGATGTTCGCCTAAAATGCAATTCCGAAAAAGTTAACGGTTGTATTGCTAAGCCGATGAAGGATTCTGGTACTCAAGGATTTCATTAATCTTTAGTTTGTCATGTTACAGTATCTAGTGATATAGCCAAGTTATAACTATTGTATATGTTATTCTGTGGATCATGAATTCATGCTTACCATACATTGTCCCAGCTACGGCATGGAAGATTGTACATGTATGCAGTTCTTTAAACAAAATGAGATCAAGCAGCTGCAATTAGGTGCTTCATAACATGCTCCATTGTGCTGATCAGCTGCCTGGGAAGCTTAATTAATTGACGTCCCTCTTTTTTTTTTTTTTTTTTTTGTTCCAATATTAATTGCACAACACGAGAAAGCTAGAGATGTATTTTCCGTATGTCAATTAGTCTTTGGTCTTCTATGGATGAGAGAAACGAAGAACCAATCCTTGCGGCGTATAAATTAATTTCAAAGATAACATAAAGATGAAGGGTATGTGGGTCAAATTTTTCTGAACGCAACCTTTAAACAAAATTGGCTTATTTTAACATTTTAATTGTTTCTTTCATTAAACAATTTGAGAAAGAGGTCCAAAAAGAATCCTAATCAATTTTGAAGATGTTTTTCTTGGCAAATGAAAGATCTTATTAATTATATTGTATAACTGCAATTTCTGGATAAGTAATAATCGCCCTTTTTATGTATTGATGTTAAAAAATATATAATTCGTCATGCCTGAGTAATATATCATAAGAGGAGAAAGATGTACATGTACCAGCAGACATACGACTTCAAACCTAATATTAAATTAACCCATGAGAACCTCATGAAGCCAAAGTATTTTTTTTCTCCTTGTATAAAATGATGTACCGCAAAAAATTAAAGATATTGATCAGAATTCAAAAGTCAAAATTGAGATTCTTTGTACTCGGAATGTATAGAAAATTAAATATTTCTGGTCGGCGCTCATTTCTTCTAATTATTTATGGGAAAAGGTAAGTTAATCACATGATTGATATTAACAAACTTTAAACACTAGGCAATGCGTAATAAGAAAACAGAACTGGGATGGCATCCCGGAACAAGAAACAGAACTACATTGATTTAGGAGCATTATCAACAGTTCTGTTCCTAATTTCCCATTTTATTTTTACAGATACCTGATATTAATTTGTTTGTTGATTTTTTAAGTACATCTATAAACTTGTTTTCCTACAACACGCTTTTGTTAAGAGGAATATCCAAGGGATCATGTAGCCCACAATAAGCAATTCCCAAATTCTCAACTACATGCATTTATATTTAGATATGTGTATCACATTCACATGTGGTCCAAATTCATGCCAGAACAAGGAAAATGACCTTATACCAGAAAAACCGAAGTGTGTCCTCCCAAGTTAGAAACCAGGTAGCAAAAGGCAGACAAGGAAATAGACCTACAACAGGAAAGCAGCAGTTAACTTGCCAGCACAAATGATGAACATGTCAGGTTCAGCATGGGGAAAGAGACTCATCAATGCCCAGTATCATGAATCATGATAATGCAGAATGGCCATGTACTCTATATCCCATCTAGATTGACACTAGTCAGGGTACAAGCATGTAACCTTTCCCATACTCCCATTAACATGCATATATGTAAGGGAGTATGTAGGATTTCTTTATGTTTCTCTCTTTCAGCCTTCTGAGAATACAAACTTCAGCATTGACATAATTCATTTTAATTTACTGTCTAGTACAGGATAACCCTGTGTATATTTAGAATACAACAACACAGTATGTAGCTAGCATATAATTAAATAGAGCTGATATTCCACCTAAATGGAATTAGTATTACATCAACTCCTGCAACAAAACAGTCCCATATTGCCAATAATGAGATGAAACATTACATATATTATATGCTGGTGCATCCTGAACCATACAGGAGGCACTACAAGGAAATTAGAAGTACGCCAAAAAATTGAAAACAACAGCATAAGAGGAAGCACACCACTCACCAAGTCACCACGCAAAAGACAGGCAAGTAGGATTGAGCTTATTACTAAGAAGACACAATCTACTTTTAATAACGTATACGTTTCGTTTCACAGTTTAAAAAACACTAAACAACACAGCTTGTGGAGGGTAAAAAAATAAAAATAAAAGACTGAATTAAATAAATAGGCCTTCACGTCTAAGACAATATTCCTTCCTAGTCCAGCAATTTAACCTCCAATGGCGATGGGACACTTCGTAAACCCTCAAGGACAATTGGAATCACCTAAAACGTGAAGGCTTGTTTACGTACTTTCTCAAACAAAATTTAGGAGAACTTTTGTGGGCTGCAAATCACAAGCACCAAATCATGACTCAAAAGGAGTCACAGACAAACTGTACACTACACTGGAATGTTGGTACTTCTACCAAATTACTAGTGCTGAGCTCTTGGTGCTGCAATCAAGAAAATATTAATACATTAGTAGGATCTCTAAATGGAAGCAGGTTCATATCCACTTCTGTCTAGCTACACTGTTCTCTAACTAGGATGAACCATATCTACTGGTTATTCTGTACCAGAAGTGTACGTGTTTTCTCTAGATTTACTAGTGTCATATGTATGATAAGCTATCCTAAGTTTCATGAGCAATTTCTAAAGAATTTCTAATAATGAAACCACAAATATAACTTGATGTAATCTCTTTTCCATATTTATGTCACAGAAGGTAAGTTAAAAGGCCATGATATATTGCAAACTCTACCTAGATTGACAGCCTCAGAGCTTTTCATCAGGCGGAGGCGCTTGCAGGATTCCACAAACATTCTGCAACAGAGTTAGTTCCAAAGTTAATCGAGTCCAATTGCACAACTCAATGTACTACTATCATACTAATATGCTGTTACTTTAAGATCAGGTGCTGCACAGTACAGGTTTTTCACCAGATCCAATCACTCTTTTATGAATATTCATAGTTCTAGTGGGATCTATACCAAAATTATCCGGTCAAATCCACAATATGTTTGGTATCCACCGCAATATGCAAACATTTATCAATACTTTAACTCCGGTCAACATACGTTGTGTAATCAAACATTATAAGGAATTGCCATCAAAAAACATTTTAAAACAAATTATAAAAGAAACAGGGATCTTGATGCTGTGATTGAAGGTGGTGATTCATGTGCTCGATATTAGTAAAAAGATGTATATTCTTACTTCCAAGGTACATCACCCACAAGCATCCAGTCACCCTCCTTGTCCTCATAAGTTGGTACGTACTCTGTCCCATTCACTGGATCAACCAATTTCCTCTCCTCATCAGGATAATTCCCTGTCATTCCATAAAATGCATCCAAATAAATAAAAAGACATTTATTAAGGTCAGAGCTCCAGTTAAAATACTTTTGAGTCAATTATAACCAAACACATGGACAGTGCAAAGTACATAGAGGCTCCAGCAAAAGCAGGGAAATTTAGTTTGAAGCTGGCATATTTATTGCATCGCATTAGACAACTCAGATTTCACTCATAAGTGGATAGGTGGTTATCATTCTGGTGTGTCTAATCTTATACCCAAATTAACTCAAACATGAACATTACTTGACAAAGGAGATATTTAAGTTGTAACCCACAGAAAATGAACATTAGGACCGCAAGAGGCACTGAGTACAACCAATAAACTGTCATGTGTGTGTGTGAGAGAGAGAGAGAGAGAGAGAGTACGGATAGCAAAGCAGGAGAACATCTCTTGTAGGGCAGCGAGGAGCTGATTGTAGCCTGTGTAAACCTCCAGGTCAACCTTGCGAAGGTATGGTGCCCCATCAACGGCTACTTTCACCAACTTACAGCTCTTCATCACATTCTTCCTGAACGACCGCACTGGTGGCCATCCCACAACTCGAGCTCTGCATCATGGCATTAACCGCAAGATTCTACAATCAGTATTTCTAGCCTTCCAGCTAATATGGTGTTACTTCAATATGCACAATATTTAAATGCCAATAATGCCTATAAACAGTCAAGAATCTAATTTACAGAAATAGAATGAAGAATCCTGTTCTTTCCAAACAGCAATGTAGTTATGTTGTTACAAGTCATATTAATCTCAGAAATGTCCAAAAATAGTGAAGGTCTAATTTTAGAGAAACGGAAATAACACTCATTTATGCACTTCAGTATAGAAATGGAAATACAAAAAAGCATAACTTAAACAGAGAGAAATGTTAAGCACTGCAGCACCATTGCTCCTCATTAAGTACTAACGTTAAGCTTTTCAGTGCGAATTTCAAATTTTCCTTTTTTGTGCATACTTTAAGTACTAGTGGTTTGTAATGCCCTTCCTTTGCATGGATTTGACAAAAATAGTTTCTATCAACAATCTCAAGCACTATATTTATGACGAAATCCAGTCAAAATACCTCACGAACACTGACCAATTCTCAATCGGGGTATTACCTAAAGCACACTAGACATCAAAATTTGCTACACTAAAGAATTGATCCCCAAAAGTACCTCAAGCATACTAAACATCAATTTACTATAAAAGAAAACACAGCCATCAAAGAATTGACCCCCAAAAAGTTTGGATCTGGCATAAGTTAGACCACAATACTACTCATATGCTTATTTTCACCAGATCTGGCCTAACAGTAAACATGATTTCTATGCACCAGCAATCTATCATCCGTGCCTCATTTACCAAAAAAAAAGGTACCAATTAAGCTCAGGGTCAATCAAAATTGACTCTCAACCCCAAATAGCTTGTTTTTCACATCCCAATTCTGGAAATAAAGGAAACATTAAACACCTTCACCTTCTATAATTAACAATTACTGGCTCTAAAAAGTCTCAAGCTTCCAGAAACTCTTTATTCAGCTCCACTCCCACTCTTTCACTCGCAAATCCCTATCTACACACCTCAATTCACAAATCATTGCATTAACAAAACCTGAGAGGCAAAGATTCACACTTACTTAGGCGCAGGCGGTTTCTCGGCGACGGAGGCCTGAGACTCGGGCGACTCATCGCCGCCAGCCGAGGATCCGACGGGCGTGGCAACCCCGCCCGCCCCAGCCCCGGTCCTCAACCCCAGGTCAATGGTCTCGGCGAACCCCCGCTTGCGATCGTGGTCGGATCCGGGCAGCCGCAGAGTCAGCGCCGTCTCCTCGTAGTCGAGCCCCGAGGCGTCCGACGACGACTCCGTCGAGCTCCTCTCCGTCTCCACTGACATCTTCGCTCGTTCGCTCTCAGTTAGGGTTTCAGTTTCTTTGTCTTTTCTTCCCTTCTTCCTTTCTTTCTTTCTTTTCGATTTCTTTTTCTTTTTTGATCGAGTTTTTGGTTTTTTGTCGTTTCTGAGGGGGGTTATAGAGAGGGGGTGTGGGATATGGGGGGAATTCTCCGTGGATGCGGTGCATGGAAGGAGTACTTGTCCTCCAACGTACAGCATTGTGCATTCTATAACATCAGCCGTTAGATCGTCTTGAGATCCGTGATTACACCATTCTCGAGACAATCTAACGGGTGTGGGGATCTGAAGGGGGGGGGGAGTTTTGAGTGTGGGGCGGGGAGACAATGGAGGGGGCATATGATGATGACACGTTGGGTTCAAGGAACATCCTGTCTCCCGCTGTTGTCTGTCCCCCTTGCAACATCAAGTTTTATGATATTTGTGCCAATTGGCAATTGGGATTATTTTTTTTTTTTCTTCTTTAGACTTTAGGCATGATTGTTTATAGGTTTGGTACTTGCAAAATATATATTATTTGGTTTGTAGGGTGATCAAATTATCAAAATGGTGTGATGTTGTTATTTTTTGTTAGGGCATCAAGCACCACAAAAATGGTAGATGGTCCACTATTGTTTGTCTATGGATCGGTTTGGTAAATGGTATTACAGTATATTAGTAAAAGTGGAAGAGTGTCGGATCAGTGAATACTAGAAAATAAAAGGGAGAGTGATATTTTGAATATTCAGAAAAGTAAAAATCTTATTTGATAACATAATGTCACTATTTCTAACAACTTGTTTGACAGTTGACACTAATCCTATGTAAATATGGGACGAGAGTGCCAAACGGGTTTTTTTTTTTTTTGGAGAGCATCATGCACCAAACTGGTTTCTCTTGCTGCAAATGGCAATAATCTAATTTTTTTTTTCTATCAAAAGATGAGGGTGGCGATAATCAACTATCGTTAGTTGGGAACTGATTTTATTTTATGCTTAAGCTTTTAAAATTGTAAACTGAAATTACCAATTTTTTAATTTGCCTGTTTCTAAACTCAAATTACCAACTGATTTTAAATTGCATGTTTCTAATGGCACACCCCCCACCAAATCCTTAACACATGCAGATATAACTTTTTTTTTTTTACATCACATGTGATAATAATAAATCATTAGCCCCAACAGAAGTACTATGGTACTTATTCGATAAAGATTAAAAAAATAAACTTATAAACTAAGAAGCTAATTACCTACTCCAAAAAATATATATATAGAAGCTAACCGCTACATAGAAACATTATCACATCATATTCATAATATAATTATCATTTATTTGCTCTTTTATATAAACTAAGCCGTATAAATTATTATTTTTATCCAATATTTTTAGGGTACTGTTTTCTACTAGCACCGTTTTTTTTTAATAGATTAATAGAATTATGCTAGCAAACATTACTACACGTAAAGTAAACATATTTGTAAACTTTAGCTAAAAATTTTACCTCAAAAAAAAAAAAAAAGAAATTGCTAAAAACAACAAAACTATATTCAAGGTTCATTTGCCAACGTTATTTTCGACCGAAAATGTTTGTCAAACGTAAAATAGAAATTTGAAATAACATACATAAAAAATAAAACTTATCCCCATGTTCGATGCAATAGGATCGAATTGCAAACACGAATAGTATAAATACTTATTTTGCCAACTCGATCTATCATTCTACTAATTCAAGTCTATTTTTATGAAAGAACATACATCTTTATTCTTTCCAATAAGTCGAAACAACACTTGCAAATATTAGTCTTCTCTTCTGACTTCCTATCTACTCCTGCCATTCAAAGTTCAAAGCATATGATATGATTTCTGTAGGGTTATTTATAGCAAGCAAACCCATTTCTCAATGAACAAGAATAAACTCCATATATAAATTTATCCATAAATAAATACATATATGAATCGTTGACACTGCCAGTCTGCCACACTTCTCTGAAAAAAGCAAAATCTAACCTATCACCTAAACCATCAATCCATACAAATTTACAATACAAGTCTGTCTGTCTGGTTTCTCCTTCAATCGCCAATTCCTCTGCCCCCACAGCCACACATGTGACTTGGGAGGACCATGCCACAGTACATCAGAATACCAGAATACAACTCGTGGTCCAGGTGCAAGTTATCACCGTCCGATCAGAAATGAACGGCGGATAAAAAAGGCAAATAAATGCACAGTCTGTCATAACTGCCCCCCTAATAAGTGGACGTGTGTGTGTGAGCTGAGCGGCAGAGAGAGAGATAGGACTAGCTAGGAGACATGTGCCAGTGCTAGAGCTGTCGGCGACTTGTCTCCTTCCTTCCTTCCTTCGCCCCCACTCTGCTCGCTGCTGCAGCACTGCATTCAGATTCAACCGACAGCTGTGCGATCCCTCCCTCTGCCTCAGGGCATGCGTGCTAGCTAGTTCTGCTACTACTGCTAGTGCTAGCTCTAACCCGGCTCTTTCTTTCTTTCTTTCTTTCTTTGCGTCGTTCCGGTTGGTTGGTTGGTTGGTTGGTTGGTTGGTTGCCTTGTATTAATGGAATTTCCATGCTGCCGATCAGCATTAATTGCCCAGTTGTGTTTTGGCTTCACAGTGCGATACTGGTAATTACTGGTAATTACTATTACCAGTAACCAGTTACCGGCTTTTCAGTTTGAGGAGGGATCTATTCACAATGGTTATTTTGACAATCTTGATAACGGGGGTTTTCAAAAATTAATAAAAAATTTTATAAATAGAAAAAAGTTTATTGATACATTATTGAACTTATAGATTGACAATGTTTTAAGTTTCAATCAATTTAAATATCGTTTGATGGCTTAGCAAAATTTTATACACTTTTTAACGGTTGTAATATAATGGTTCTTTGAAGAGTTGTCTAATGTCACTTAAATTGAACGTAATCGTAATCAATTTATAAATTAAACAATACTTCCGTAAATTTTTTTCTATTTTTGAGAATTTTAATGAATTTTCAAGAATTTTTGAAAAACCATATTATCAAAATTGTCACGGTAAGCATTGTCAATGGACCCTCCCCTTTAAGTTTTAACCTTGATTGTTATGTTATTATTATTGTTTCCTATTCATTTCACTATGAGAAAGTTCTATCTACACCAAAGTTTTTTATCCCGTACATCAAACTTAATTTTTTTGAATAATTATCTGTTTGTTGGAATTATAAGTTGATCTAAATGCATCAAAATATATCATTAAAAAAGATATTGATATTTCAAAATGAGTGAGGCTGTGGTGTTATTAATAGTATGGATTGTCCCGTACTGTTGATCCGTATATCTAATTTTAAAATACTAATACCTGATCTAAACAGTTTATTATGATCTTCATATGCAATTTTACTTAGAAACCAAATTTTATATTTTTTTTAAATTTATTTACTATTTTTAATGATATTTTAAAATGTCACTTGATTGAAACATTATGAACCATCTAAATAAGTGACATTTTAAAATATCTATAAAAATAGTAAATAAATTAAAAAAAATATAAAATTTGGTTTATAAGTAAAATTGCATATGAAGATCATAATAAACTGTTTAGATCAGGTATTAGTATTTTAAAATTAGATATACGGATCAACAGTACGGGACAATCCATACTATTAATAGTATATAGTCTCACTCTTTTATTACAACACTTTTTTATTTAATTGTGTGTAATATAATAGTTCAGAAGATTTTTAAGTTTGATGCACAGAGTAAAAATTTTGGTGCAGATAACGCGCTCCCCATTAACTATTGATGCACGGTTGTGGAGTAAGTGTGTACATGCATGCTTCACTCCTAAATTCGCAGTAACATATTATATACACTTATACTGAATTACAGAAATTTCTTACCCTACCCTACAGAATTTATGAGTACAGCTTCAATTTACTGCCCATTTTATTTGGCTTCCAGTACAATGTTACTGTTACCAGTTTATTACCAGCTTTTAACATTTAAATTTAACCTTGTTATATAATTATTATTTACTTTTTAATTTAATTATGGCTTGCTTGTTATTATTGTTTTCTGATTCCATAAGATGGGTATTGATGCACATGAGTGGAGTACTGGAGTGGGCGTGTACATTCTTCAGCTCTAAATTCCCAGTAACATGTTATCATTATAGTATTAGACATTTTCTATTTGGTTAATTTTTTTGTATAAGAAATTAAAAGAATGGAACACAGTCTCTGGTTCAAAAAATTATATATATTTGTATCATTGTATGTATACCTTGCTGGATATTTTCTTTTTCCAAAGGCTGAAAAAGAGGAACTTTTTTTTGGGTGCCCACAAACAAAAAAAATCCTTATGCAGTATGCGTGTGCTTCTTTCTTTCTTTCTTTATGTCTCTTGTGCAGAAATATTAAATATTCATTGTTCATTATTCCCGTTATTTTATTTTATTTTACTAAACCTTGCCGAAAGCAGAACTGGATGATATAAAAGAGAGAGAGCCATTAATTAGTGCTTCTTTATTTTATTACATGAATATATTTTAAGAAGATATCATTGGATATGATGGTCGGGGAAAGGTCGACCTACTAATGTGACCTTAATTAATTTGCTTAATTATAAGCTAGCTAGCTAGCACACATTACAACCCCAAAAAAAATAAAGCAAACTAGAATCCTATATATATAACCTATATACATTTGTGCCGACATGACAGTTATAAATTGCCTCTGTGTAACAAGTCATGATATGATATTGTATGAGAAACATTTTGTGTCCATTATAAATGCATCGATACATCTATAAACACACTTAAAATCATGAGTGAGGCTATGGTACTATTAACAGTACAAATTAGCCGTACCACGGCTCTCATATTATAATTTTTAAAGTCGAAATGGTTAATCTAATCCGCTCAAAATGATCTCCATATACAAATATTATTGTAGACAAAATTTTATATTTTTTGGTACATTTTTACTATTTTTTTAGATAATTAGAAAATAACTTGATTTAAACATTATAAACCATTCAAAATGTAGTTTTTTATATATCTAAAATAAATAGTTAAAATTCTAAATAATATAAAATTTGGTCTATAATAACATTAACATATGAAGATCATATTGAACGGTTTGGATCGACCGTTTGAACTTCAAAAATAATAATATGAAGCCGTAGTACGGGACACTCCGTACTATTAATAGTACCATAGGCTCACTCATGTAACAAATACATTCGATTTTGTAACAGATAGATCTGATTTTGTAATCTATGGACGCTACGTATTACTCTGTATGTATTATGTGTTTTATATAGTCTCAGTTTTATAGTTTTGATTTTGTAATACACATGGTTTACGAGAATGATCAGTTGCAGAGTATCTGATTCTGAGTTTCCATAAAAATATGTATTTTTCCACCAATTGCTGCCTTGCTGTTTGCAGTCAACTCATCTCTGTTCACAAGGCTTCTGGAAGAACACAATTACACAATGCACAATATTTTTATTTTCTTTTCAAATTGAAGCACACTGTTTTGACTTTTGATTTTGCTTGAAACAGAGTTAGAGATGTAATTAAGTCAACAGTAACAATACATTAATGATTGTTCCTTTTGTATGGTAATCACAGTTTGAATAAGTTATTAAAATAGTGGCCTTTGGTCCATGTATTGGATCCAAAATATAGAAGTAACAGTAACACCTACCGTCTATTGATGGACAGTAAGACTTATCGTCTATTGATGGACAGTAAGACCTACCGTCTATTGATGAACGGTCTATAGAAGTAATAAATAGTATGACAAATTGACCCTATATAGGCTCAGATGTAACAGTTACACTCACAGTGTAACTTCTATGGACCGTTCACTGATGGACGCATGAAGTTTCTGTAATAGAAATAGATATACTTCTGGCATGAATAAAAAAAATTTATACTGTGGTATAAAAAAAAAATTGATACTGTGGTTGGCTACAGCAGTACCAGTACAGCCTACATATAGGATCACAAAATACAAATATTTAATCTTTGTAAATCAATGGTTTGAACTTGAAATATGAAGCATGGAATCTCTAGGTATGGGGAACTACAAGGCAGAATATTATTTTAAAAATGCATTAACAAAATGGGAATTAAGTATCAAGTATCATTATCATAGAACAACTAAAATTATACATAGATTATATAGACTATACTATACTATGGTCAACCCAATAGCTAACATGGGAAATAACATGGCCACCGATAATAAAACATGGACAGACAGTGTTTGAAATTTTTTGCTAGTTGGCAATTTATAATACTGTCTGCCATATATGAGTGAGATTAATTGCCAATTTTAATTTCTGTTGATGAATATATAATCCCCACAATACACAGTTCCAAACAGACTGAGTTTGAACTCTCAGCCATAAATTTTGGTAACTGAAATCTTACAGACTACAGTGCCTCAAAAAGAATATACTTTTACGGAGTCCGGCTACGATGATATTGATATGCATATCACAATTTTACCGCGCTATGCAATCCGTACTTCTATTTTTGGACTTTAAATAGTCGATCCGAACCACTCAATGTGATATCTATATCAAAATATACCAGGAAACCAAATCTTACGATTTTTAGAATTTTTTTGATATTTTTAGTGATGGAGAGAAAATGGTTAGATCTAAGAATTTTTTTTGCATCCATCTCTCATCTGCCAGAATTCAGAAACTCACAGGGCCATATGAGCATTCTTTTTTTTTTTTTTGTGTCAAATTATAATCCCAATACGATGGCATATATATATTGTTCACATAAATGGGCTTGTGAGGATATATTGGGCCCATAGAAATAAGTGAGGACAAAAATGTTGAAATTATGTACAGGCTGTACAGCAGCAGGTACTACAAGCACAAAATGATGAAATGAACAAATGTGATGTGGGCCAGTTTCAGTTTGCTTGAATGATATTTTGGGTTGTAACTTATTGTAACCACATAATTTATTCGTATTCATTATGGTTTTTTTTTTTAATTTTTAAGTAAAACAATTAATTTTCTATTAATTTTGTATACCAGTTTGCAAATGTTTGTAAATCTGTAAAACTAATTAAAAAAACATACATATTTTTTTTGTGGTGTTCCGGCCCATTTAAACTTTTATTAAGAACCAAAAAAAAATATTGTAGTGAAATGATAAATCTACGATTAAATGGTAGTTGAATTATTAAATTTTATTATATGTTAAATAATGTTAACAGATTTTTAAGAAACCACCGGCTCGTACAGAAATTTACAACGTTTTGATAAAATTAACAGAAATGGAAGATTTCATGAGAAACCATAGAAATATATAGTTTTCTTCTCTGTACTTCTGTCATCCATACGCATGCTTTTAAAATTTAAATTTCTAGATAATATATAAACTTCAAAGTGCAGATGTCCATGAGAAATGAGCTGGCTCCAAAATTTATTCACAGCTGTATATCAGTTTTATTTAGAAAAATTCGTTCTAATAATTACATCATTACCAAAAAAAAAAAAAAAATACAATTAACTGACTGAATACACGCTAAATTAAAATCTCGAAACATTAGCTAAAAATCATGCACTAAGATACATATGTAATAAATTATAAAACAACAATATTGAGGATTCCTACAATAAAAAAAAAGAGCAGTATTCAGAGTAATTCTTCTAGCTAATTAAGCTTCTTAATTTCTTTATGCGTTATTGCATGCATGGTTATATATGTTGTGGCAAGAAGAAAATTAAATTAATAAAATTGATGTTAATTACATTTCAATTCGACAGTTGTAACTACTCTATATTACAAACTTTTTTTAAAAAATTTCACTATATTAAATTAAAAAAGTTATCACTTTCGGTCTAAATATAAAGTGTATATATTTGCTTCTGAAACTATACATTGTATCAGGTTTTCTTTACGGTCTCTCCAAAATATATATTCCAGAAACCATTCCTAATTTTTTTAATAAACATATAAAACAACTTGACTATATATTTTTCATCTTTAAAAAAAATAGAGGCGTTCAGCTACTCAGCCAACATTTTCACAATCATACATCAAACATCAAATAATTCAAGTATATATATCGATGTAATTAAACTTGTGTATATATTTGACTTGCACGTCATAGTTATATAAGGTCACTTCATACATACATACATATATAATTTTGAGAAACATATTTTGTGCGTTAAAAAGTCATCCATACGTCTATATATGTACAAATAATGTAACAAATATAACTCAAAATATCAGGGACGGATCTAAGAAATTTTTAAGTCCGGACACAAATTGTCTAATACATGAAACAAGAAGATCTATTATATTATATTTTGCTTGGCAAATTATTAAGTCCGGGCACAATAACTACAAATGTAAATAAATATTGTTTAATATAAAGAAAAAATTAGTAGTAATCAATATATTTCAAAAATCAAGCCCGGGCACGGGTCTAGGCTTGCCCATACCTAGGTCCGTCCCTGCGAAATGTAACATACATTTTGAAATGTCCATATAACCTATAGACGCTATAGATGGTTTTATATGAACCCTAGGTATTACTTATAAAAGGTGTTATTCTATAATTTGTGGCATACATACGGAAGCATATATGCACCATTAACGGACGGCAGCAAATATATACAGCACAGACAGCACCACATCTCTTTCTTTCTTTTCTGAGTTTTCTTCATGTATGTTCTTGGAATAGACAAGCAACGACTTCTTCATCACTTGACAGTTGACACTTGACAGCCTCATAATAATGTTAGCAACATAAACAGTTTTAATTTTTGTCAGTCTGCAGGTGGGCATTCTTTTTCGAACTGTTTGGTGGGTGTGGTGGTGCTTCCTTCCAAATTTGCTGGAAACTTCTCTCAGTATTTTTCTCTGGTAAAAGCCAAGACCTGGTTATATATAGGAGTGGCAAAAAAACTCGTGGCTCGTGGCTCGCTCGTTAGTGGCTCGGGCTCGACTCGTTATTGGCTCGCTCGTTAAGCCCGTTAAGCTAATGAGCCGAGCTTGGCATAGCTCGGCTCGTTAAACTCGTTTGGCTCGATAAACTATTACTAATTGCAATTTGTATTGCTCTTATCGTAAATTATTAATATATTATACAACATATGGTCAAATATATATGAAATTGTTATGTAAAATGTGTATGAACATATATTTATTAGTCATTTTATATTGATTTTTATATAAATTTTGATATAATATACTTAAAATTTTATTATTAAAAAATAAATGAGCTTAACGAGCCAGCTCGGTCAGCTCGTTAATTAAACGAGCCGAGCTCGAGCTCGTGTTTTTGGCTCGTTAATTAAACGAGCCGAGCTTGAGCTTAGCTCGGCTCGTTTACACCAATAGTTATATATACTTCTTTTGCAAACAAATGCTGAGTATATATATAGTCTATGGGATAATTAAATATGTCTAGCCCTGACATTGTCCCTCGAGCTATGTGATGCGCTGGCAGATTGTATGTTTTTTTTTTTTCTTCCCATCACTGCCCATGTTTACTTTGTATACATGAAGGTTGAAGAGTTGCATAACTTGATATCTCAACTTGACAATTTTGTAATTTTGTAAATTGTTTTTAAGAAAGAAAACTGTCTTTAGAACGCTTAGAACGTTTTGTAAACTGTCTTTTAGAAATGGGGCACATTTGCTGCCCCATTTAGAACGTTTTGTAAACTGCCAATTTGCTGTCCATCTCTTTCTAGGATTCACTTAGAACGTTCTGTAATCTGTCTTTTAGAACGTCCTATTTATAATATATCAAATAAATAAAATATCAGCACATCACATAGTGTGGAGGGCAATGTGCGCTGCGCGGTATCACTATCCATAGTCTATGGATACTACAGGCAAACTTTAGTCAGAATGAATTAATGAGTTAATGAATTATTTGCCCACCTGTATATATATAATAATACGATTGCATGAAATGAAATTAAATGCTTTGCCAATTCCTAAAGTGCCAAACACTCAAATCATGGTAAAGAAGTACCTTTCTGACTGCAACTAAGGACTACCATTTTTATATTTTCATTTTTTTAAAATAAAAGGACTGCTGTGTTAGCTAAAGCCTAAAGATAATTAACAGAACTACTTTGCTTTTTTTATAAACAGTTGTAAATTTATTTATTCATAAAATTGCTTGTCAGACATTAATATTTGCTGATGATAAGCAAAAGAAAGAGTACACGGAAGACAAAAATGAAGTTTGACACGTTTTGCATAATAATAAACCTAATAAACAGCACACACCTTGCTTTGGGCTGAAATTATTATATCTTATAATAAAGAGCCGAAAGCTTATCCCTCGTGAGGAAACTAATATGGATCGAGACATTAATGTACGTCAACGGTGATGATCAATCTAAGTAAACAATCAACGGCTGAGATTTATTCTTTGGGGAAGATAGAACTTTCATATCAAAAAATCGAATCTCTTTTTATTAAGAGTAAGGATAAGGATGTATGTATAATGTATTTGACCACAATTTTGTATGGAAATTAGGTGGGATTAGCCCATCTACTCTTTCTAGCTTGCTTCTGAAAATCTTGTACAAAATTAAGGAAGGATTCGATACATGTCAATTCCGTCCATGTAATTTGACTGTTCATGATGTGGAAACCACCTAATTTATATAATTCAGCCGATATAGGGAATATATATGCTATTATAAATAAATAATTAGTTGAAGAGTTTGCAAAACAGAGGGCAGCAACAAATTAATTATTGCATGGATGGATGGACCCTTTCAAAGTATCTTATATTCTTTCTTTATGCAAGTAAGAAACTAAGAACTGTGTTGATATCTGTTGCTTTGGATGTGTATCTCACATCATATCAATATACTAGTATTATAGAGGTAAAATGCAATGCTATCACATAGCATTTTTCTTTTTTTATAGACATTTAAATTTGAGTAATTTGATTTTTATCTTAGTCTAAAAAAAAAGAAGCTATATTAGTACTTTTTTATGCATCAAAATGGTGTATGATCTCAGAACATTCTCATACCGATTGAACATCGATCGAATTCTATGAACTTGTCAGGCTTCCATAGTCCCAACTAATAGTATAAAGCAAGATAATCTGATTTAAGTATGATGTTTTGATTCTTCATACAGAATAATACACATCATTCAATCAATGAGGGCATCTCTTTTTGAATTAGATAGTAAAAAGGAGATTAAAAGGAACCAGATTCTGTGAACAAGTTATCAACAGATGCAAACAAAGGTAGTGAATTTGTGATTATCAGATAATCTACAAGGCATGCAACTGTATTCCCATTTTTTAAATACTTACACTTATATATATAACACACATCCACTTCTAATCCTCATACAGTCAAAAGCAAAGAAAGGCAAAAAAAAAAGGAAAAAAAAAAGAACCAAATAATAATAACCCCCCCTCCTGTCCATAGAGAAGCTGCCTTTGCCGGTTGCGCTAGCTTTCTACATGCATATTTTGTGGCCTGGCCCCGAGCTAACCCCATCCACATTTGGCTGCAGATTGGATCTAGGCGTGAGCTGGTGATACAGCGCTTACAATGCCCTGGTCCTGGGCCCGCTTTGGCCTCCAGGCAGTGCGGGCCTTGACGATGTTTGCACCGGACTCAAGGCTGAGAAGGTGCTCACAGTGAATGGACGGAGAATTTTGGTCAGCGGAGTCGGGGCAGTCGGAGTAGACAGTGGTAAGGGACTGCACAACACTGTCCTTTCCGCATTCGCGCCTGTACTCTAATGTCATCCCCGCAAGCTCGTGCTTCTCCAGTATGGCCATTGGAGCGCTCTGTCGTCACAAAAGCAACACATTATATCAACAACTGTATAAGCTTTGAGATGCAATGCTTGAAATGTTATGCTGCTGTTAATGTGATTCGACAGTATTTTAATTGCACATGATAATTTGGTCAGATCAATTACTAATAGAAGTCAAGTTTACATGTGGGGTAGTCGCCACATGAATATAACAATAACAGATAGCAACCAACAAACTCTGCAACATGATTTGGTAGGTAGGTGTAACGTAATCCCAATGTATTCAAGAGTGTGGAGTGTGTGTGGTTGAAAGAGAAAGAAGGGAGAAGGTGAACACGTAAAGAAGACCAGCCTAGCAATGTTAGACAGCATTTTATTGGAAATGTTTAATTTGGTAATAAATCCAATCCAAGGCAGAAGAGAGAGAGAGAGAAAAAAAAAGAAAATTTTAGTATATTCCCATGGGTCCATGTAAGCCATGTGCCCGTCTAATTATTGGACTATCCAAATAGAGGGGGAGCATTGAGATAAGCTTTTTCATAATCAGCTATATATATATATATATTAATATTCAGGTGCAGCTTACTAATGAATTATAACAACAATGATAACAATAATAAAAAGATGATAATTATAATATATAACAATAATAAAGATGATAATTATAATATATAACAATAGTAGTATGAAAATATCCACAGAAGCAGCACAACAAAAACATGTCATGTGCAAGGTGATATGCCCAGACAAATTTCCTCTTTGATGCACTGAGTTATCATATGCATGAGCTAGTTTAGCTTGGGCTTAATAATAATTCATTAGTCATTACATATTAGATAAATTATTTCTCCAGCTCCCCACACCCAACAATTTTTTGTGGCTACTACCACGAGAGCTTTATCCTACCAACTGGTTCAAAAGATTCACAGATAAGGCCGAGGAGTAATGATTTTGTAAGAACAAGAACCCCTACGATAGAGAAAGTGCTGGAATAGTACATACCTCAAGAATCCATCCAATGTACTTGACATTGTTGACATGCTGATTCACATCAAGGTCACCCCATCTAGGCTGCAATATCATTTTAGAAACAAATAACATATAAGTTTTGTTCGGAAATCATACATACACAAGAAAATGCACAAATCACTCGTGTTCATATAACAATATTGTCATTAGTAAAGAATCCAATGAAACCAACATTCACATAAGCTGTGGTTATTTATGTAACATGCAAGATCTAATGTAAGTTTTTTCTCATAATAATTAGAACTCACAGTAAGGCCCTTGCGGAGGTGCTTCTCGGCCTTGTTACCATCAAGCTCCTCAAGTTTTGGAAGCTTACGGTTGTCTTCATCTACAATGGCCATGCGCTCAACAAAGTAAGGCCTTATCTCATCTCTAACCTCTTCAGGTATTTTTGCAAGCCTCCTTGTTACTTTGTTCATCATGACCCATAGACTGCAAATGGGGCACAGTTTAAAATAAATATTAAGCAATTGGGTAATTTGAGTCGTAAACAAGTGAGGATAATCTTAATTCACAGACCCACATCCCCCAGGAATATTGGTATGTACTGGCAGACATTAGTGTGCAGGTGTTTCTAACAATCCTATATTTTTGGAATTCAGTTGCAGATTGGGGCCTGAAATGATTTTTTTGGGCAAACAGAAGTCAACAGCTGGTGTTTGATTTTAGAACATGTAGCAATTGTAACTAGCAGAAGTACCAGCATTTTGTCAGTTCAAAAGGTAGGGAATAAAGACAAAGAGTACATAAAAGTAAAAAGAATGTGTGAACTCCAACCTGGTTGCTCGTAATATCGTCTGGCCACTATTATAATCTCTTATGTGCCAATCTCTACGCATTCCATTTTTACCATGCGATCCTACCCATGTCTCCACTTCAACATTGTCACCCCTTCCAATATTGGAAAACATGATATTAGAAAAATGAAATCAAAATGTCAAAATTGATAACAATAAAGAAAAATTCTCAAATAGCCCTCAGGCCAACAAAACAACACATTTGAATTGGCAAATATGAAGCTGCTTTTCACTGCTCAGACAAAAAATATTCTAGATACGATGATTCATTAGGATAGGAAAAAGTATGTAGAAGGAAGACATGATAATTTCTACCTACTCAATTTCTCAGCTTGTGCAATATACTTCCACTTTTTATTTTGTTTAGAACTTGAACAAATTTTGAGGTATCTATTGGATAGTTAATAAACAAGAAATTTATACTAGAGATTATAGACATGTACCAAGTTGGATAGTGATCAACAAGCACTTGCATTTTGGTAACAACCCATATGAGGTTTCTTTTAGTCATCTCAGGTGTGCAACCAAACCCGTCTCCCAGTAAACCAGCAGTCCGGACATGATTCAATGCTGTTTCCTATAAATATATGAGAACAAAAAATTTAACTGAATTCAATCAAAAAAAAAAAAATCTAATTTCAAACAAACAAGTTAATTAACTCCGGAGAGTTGACAATTTGGCACTTGGAGATGGATCGTGATACTTTCGATTTATGCATCCTTAACTTAAGAAAATCTAAGCATCAGGACCAAGATAAAATTATTATTGATAAATAAAGTAATTACAATATTGCCACGGAGATAGTTTATAAGTATTTCAGTCAAATATTATATGGCCTACAACCTTATGTTTAAAACACAAGCTCACAAGTTACCTTCAAATTTTGCAAATGAGATTGAGATCCATCAACACCATATTTACAAACTTTAATTAAATTGGTGATTTTAGACAGCGATTGCAAAAATAAAATAACCAAGTGTCCAAGTGGGCAAGTTTATTTATCATTACTATTAATGCAATTTTTTAGATTATATAAATTGAAAATATGAGCAAGTTATTCTCGGTACGCACCTGGAGATGGTTCATGAGGGTTTCAATAGACGCCGTCCGATCCGCCCCAATTTCATACGATCGTATCAGGAAATTCTGCTTAAAAACAAGTCCATCCTGCACAATCCTCCCAAAGCTGAACGCATCAGTAAGCATGTCAGGTCTTTTCTGCCTCCAGTCAGGCAGTGTAAAGTGCCTCTCGGCCGCAAGAATAAGCGCTGTTATGGCTGCCAGCCAGAAGCTCAGGTCGGGCAATTGATTGTAAAATGTGCGTGGGGCAGGAGATGAGGTGGGAAGCGGGGTCACTCCGTCAGGCTCAGCCGTGGCCGCAAATCCATCGACCTTAGAGACGGCTTTTATCCCGGATTTCGCACGGGTCGATTGGGATGACGCGCTATTGTTTGGTGAAAAGTTGACAGTTTTGGGGGTTTCAACGGAGCTGTTGGTACCACCTTTGGACGGGAAGAAAGCCGACGTCGCTATTGACGCCACCATGGTCGACGGAGCAGGAAAACCTCAGGCTGGAAAAATATGGTCACAACAGGTGTCAGAATTATTCCTCTTTCGACTCCGAAAGCATGAAGGTGGAGCACATCACATCAAAAGTGCAGAAATTTTTTGTGATTGGTCAAACAATTGAAAAACAAAATAAAACAAAACAAAAATTGTAGGAGGTCAAAATTGCCAACCCAACTTTTTTTAAAATGAGAGAATATAGAAAAAAAAAAAGTGGATTATTATCACAAGATAAATAAAACCCTTGAAAATTATGTGCTGATTCTAATTCTAAATTCCTAACAAAATCCTTCAATTCAATTGATTCTCACAAGGGAGGAGAAGATAGAAGAAGAAAGAGGAAAAGCAGATCTAAAATCTAAATCTAGTGTTGGATTAGGAGGAGTTATTGCAAGGTGGTACTGAAATAAAATTGGACACAATAAATGAGAGAGTAAATAAATAATGGAGCCTTTTTTTTTCTATTTACAGAACAAAAAGAGGAACCAGCGGATCCAGCTGTCCACCCCTCTTTCTTCTTCTTCTTCCCCAATCAAACCAAATTCAATCAGACCCAACATTCACCATGACAAAATCTCCCATTTAGACAAATCAAATGACCAAAAACCATGAAAAAAACTGGTACCCAGTTCAGCAAAACACTTGATTGACAGTGAGAAATGGAGAGGAACAAAGCACAAACCAACCACCAACCTTGTTGGGCTTGTGTGTGTGGGAGAGTGGCAATGGGGAGCTCGCTCACAGACTGATTGTCATCAACCCAATATCACTTCTTCTCTTGTTCTTCTTCTGGTTCTAGGGTTAGGGTGAAAGAGAGAAAGAGAGAAAGAAAAAGGTGAGAGCTTTTTATTTCTTTTCTTTTCTTCTCTGTGGTGTGTTTTGCTTTGCTTTGGTTTCTTTTTTTCTTTCTTTCAGGAAATTCCAGAACTTGTATTATTATTTCTTCCTTTCTTTATTTATTTTTATGTTGTATTCTGTCCTCTATTTAGGTTCTATTTATAATAATTTTATTTTGTTTTGTTTTGTTTTGTTTTGTTTGCCTTGTTGATTGACTGATCAAGTGATTAGTGATGTTTGATGACATGTGATCAATGATCAGTCGCTCTCTGTGTACGCCTACCGCAGGATTATAATTTATAAGTTTATAACTCATAGAATAGAGAAAGGAAAATGCAGGGGGAATGTAAAAGTTTGATACCAAAATTGGTACTGACTGAATTAATGTTTATATAGATTGAGGAACTATTCAAATTAATGATTCTTATATGTTACTTATTTAACATAGTAGATTATATGTACCATATAAATAACTTGAGTATTAAATAAGTTAGTATAAATACAAACTTATATAATATGAAATTATGAATATTAATACGGTATCACTTTTGATATCTATATATCTATAAAATAATCATTAACGAAAACACCCCTTCTATTAATTATTTTTGACGAGTGCTTATCCTCTGCTGCGCAGTATTTTACTACACAACGAATCAACAATGAGGATTATAGGGTGCTTTATGAAGATTGAGTTGCACACATCTCAAAGCAATCCAACAGTTGAAAAGCTGTGCAGTAACTTACTGCGCAGTAGAGGAGGATATGAATTGATTTTTGACCTATTCAGAATAATAATAATTTGTGCAGGGACCAGATTGAGAATAGAAATAAGAATAAACAATCCAATTGGCGCCAGGCCAGCACAGCCATGTAAAGTGTAATGTATACATAATAATACATGTCCATGTTTCCTTCCTGTAAGTCTGTAAACGTGTGCATACTTGTGTGTGTAGCAGTTTGGGTAGGAGCAATACCTACCGTCCATAGTAAAACCGTCCGTAGTGTCCATATGTTACATTTTGGAACATATCTGTTATATTTTCGGATGTATCTGTTACATTTCCGTATACATCTCTGTCTATGGATGTATGGACTTTCTATAGAAAAACTGTCCATAGTGAAAGTAAGTAGTGTTAAGATCACCTTCTTTTAACCATCTATCCCTAGACCTAGTTTTCCAATAGATCTCATCAGCAAGATAAATTTCATCTAAAGTTGCTTTACATTTCGAAATGTATTCGTTACATTTCGGCGTGTATCTGTTACATTTCCATATACATAGACATATGTTTGTGGATGTATGAACTGTTTTTCAATGGACGCAAGATGTTTCTCTTTGGGACAATGATACAATGCCACAACTTTGCCTCCACAACCTTGTGATGAGGTGGCATATGAGTGGGGAGGGTCATTTTTGTAAAATTTTGTGGGGCGGATGTATATTTTTGCAAGATTGTGAGGGTCATTTTTGTAAAAAATTTTCATGGTAGGGTAATTTTGTAAATTTTCTTATAAATAAAAGATATTTCTACAAAATTTTCTAAAAAGGGGGATATTTTTATAAATTTTTTTCTAAGTGCATTGGGGTGGTGTTTTTGGGGGCATTGTTTGTGGCAAGTTTATTCCTTCTCTTTTTGGGTAGCGTGGCCGTGGAAGAGTGAATATATTCTTGATGGATGCCGTTCAAATAATAGGTTGGCGTTGCTTGTATTGTATCATAGGAAATTGTACATGGCATGCAGTGAATTGTGCGACGACTAGGAACATTGTAATTGATGAACTGAGGCAATTTTGGTGGGGAAGACAATTAATGTCAAAGTTTTTGTTGAACGACACGAACCATGTTTTGCTTACTGATCTGGTATAGTATTATTTGAGGGATTTTGACGATAGTTATTTTGACAATCTTAAAAATTTCAAAAAGTTATTAACCAGAAAAAAAATATAGATTATTCTTGAATTTATAGGTCTAGAGTTTTTTTAAATTTGAAGCGATTTAAATATTATTTGACTTTTTTTTTTTTTGCCTTAACCCAAATCCATCTTTCTCTAATGTATCAAATTTAGAAAATAGGAAAACATATATTGCAAGCCTAATTCCTAAATTAAACAATTACGATATGATTGTTAAATTGTTTGGACCTTTTGAGTTTCTTCAAACACCTTAAGTAAACCATAAATAAAATTTATGGGAGGCGTACAATACGACAATACATCACCTAATTAAAAAGAATAAGAATAAATTTTTCAAGACATTTAGATGTTATATACATAGAATTATCTCAATCAATTATGATAAAAAAAACAACAAAAGGAAATCTGTTAACAATGAAGAAACATTGAATATGAAATTCTCCAAAAACCCACAATCAACGTTACCCACTGCTTAAGCATGTATACCATCAAGCGCTTAATTGGCAATTTGACATGATAAATTGAACAAGGTTTATGACATATTTTGGCATGATAATTGCATATTAATTATCTTTGTTAAAAGATTTTCTAGCTTTTAAACAAAGGCATCAGCCAGACATGCATAATTTCATAATCATTATCCAAAACTCTTTTAGACAGATCTTTTATCCTAAATCTCACATATTCAAGAAACTAAAAAGAAGTTTACATACATAATGTAGGAGTGTTTTATGTTTTGATTGATCAAACCATCCGTATCAATGACAGAATAACTACTACAATACTGGTATCACCATATCGGCTCCCTTCAACAAATGTATCCTTTGTTATACTTCCGTAACTTTCCTTTTTTTTTTTTTCTTTATAATAATTTCTGTAATTAACTTTCCTTATTCTTTTCTTTGTTTTCCATGGTTCAGCCAGAACACAGAAATTTTTTAGTTTTGGGTTTTTTTTTTTCCCTCAACCCAAATTCATATATCCTCTCTAATTGATGAACCATGCAAATTCAGAAAATACACAACTGAAAACATATATTGCAAACCCAATTCAATAATTCATAAAACTACATTAAGCCACTTCAATCTAACACTCTCATCACTCATTCATCCAATCATCCATACATGCATAAAATATACACGCGCGGTGCAGGATCGGTTATCCATCCATATCGTTGGGGTCTATTAATTCCTATTTCCCTGACGCAACCAACAGTCTCAAGAAAATGATTAATTAATTTCTCATTTGAGTAATACCCAGCTTCCATAGAAAAGTCATCTATAGCGTCCATAGGTTACGTTACATTTCATAATGTATCTGTTACATTTCGGGATGTATCTGTTACATTTTGTACATCTCTATAGATGTATGAGCAGTTTTTCAATAGACGCAAGATGTTTCTCTTCTCATTTCTCATTTCTCTTGTATATATCCCACGAAACCCTAATAAACACATCCATCGATGTGTTTGGTTATTAATTGGCAGTTGGATTAATTGATTGGATATTTGGATTAAGAGATTAATTCATCCGCTCACCAGTTTCCAGTAGTTGGATTAATTAATTAATTAAACATCATTAATTGTATATATATTGATTGTTATTGTATTGATCAGTTGATGCATGAGTGCAACAGTATTACAGTTGCCATCAGTTCTTGTACTTGTATTTATTTATTGATCTGAATTTTGTCATTTCATGTCATTAAGTGATGTATCCTGTCTGCAGATTATTTTTATATATAGGGTAGGAGAAATATGAACGGTAGCGAGAATTGCTAGCTTTTTTTTACCACCAAAAAACTACTTAATATATATATATATATATATATATATATATATATATAGAGGAGGGATCCATTGACAATCTTGACAATGATCTTCTTTAAAAATTTGTAAAAAATCATAGAAAATCTTAAAAATGAAAAAAAGTTTATGGAAGTTATGCTTAACTTATAGATTGATTATGTTTCCGATTATATTCAATTTAAGCGATATTTGATAGCTCCTTAAAGATCTTTTAATTACAACCATTAAAAAATGTATAAAATTTTGATAAGGCATCAAATGATGTTCAAATTGATTGAAATTTGAAACATTGTCAATATATAAGTTAAATAATGCACCCATAAAACTTTTTTCATTTTTAAGATTTTTTATGATTTTTTACAAATTTTTAAAGATAACCATTGTCAAGATTGTCAAAATATGTATTGTCAATGGATCCTTCCTCTATATATATATAGGGTAGGAGAAATATGAACGGTAGCGAGAATTGCTAGCTTTTTTCTACCACCAAAAAACTACTTAATATATATATATATAAAAGGTACAAAATAATTGTCAGTTTGAATGAATGCACTGTATAGCAAAATTATAGCTAGAAGACAGAATTGGGAAATTAAAATCACTTTTTTTCAAAAAAAAAAAAGAAAAAAATCAGACTAGCAAATTAAAAAAAAAATTACTTTGATGAGACTGTAATTTCAAAAAATAATTTTTGTAAGAAAAACTAGTATATTATGATTCTATATATATTTCCTTTTTTTTTTTTGTAAAGAACTTGAGTACTTGACTATGACAATTTATTTCGCCTCAACTTCATCACTCAAGAGATTTATTAGTTTAATTTATACCATCAGTAGACTGGTTCACTTAATTTGAAGATACCTTTGTCTTTTATGTGCTGACCTACGAGTGTTCAACAAATAACACCGCATTACAAAATGTAATAGAAAATTAAGTATGCCATATTACTTCTTAATTATTGTTATTTTTTTTTTTTTTGGAAAACAAGCACATAGAAGAATTCATTTTAGTCTCTTGAGGGCGTGTTCGATTGCTTGGTTTTGCAGCGCATGTTGTGGCTTCAGTTTTTTTTTTGCTCTGACATGTTAGATACGCAAACAATAAACCACGGCTTTTACTATGTAAGCCGTGGCTTGCTATGCAATTTCAAGTGAAATGGAGTCCACAGCCAGGTTTTTGAAAAATCAAGTCAGACTTGATTTTTTAGGATGTGGCTTGCGCTATTCTAAATCCAGCAAACAGTGCTCGGAAATGCAGTACTATGACCAAAACTATAGTACTGAACGGGCCCTGAAGACTTAATATAATCAATATATAAGTTTACCAATATATCTATAAACTCTTTCCTTAATTGAAATAAAATAACCATTAATTATCCATTAATTAATACCTCTTCACCTTTCTACGTCTTAAGATGTAAACACTATCCAGATTAGTTTGGTGCCCGTTGCGATCGTCATTAATTTTTATTAGGTTTCTAATTTCCTACATTAGTTGCTGTTTTAATCGCTCTAATTACATTCCAAAAATATGACGTTGTCTGTTGCACGTAAACTTCTTTTTAAAGCAACATCTTTCTTGCCATTAAAATGCCCGTAGCCTTAATAAAAGCAAAATTCTGGTACTAACGACTAGTGTTACAAATTTAAACGCATATTAATTGTGACCATATATATATTGTCCAACGAAAAAGACAAATTAATTAGTTTTATTACACCATCCTCAAAATTCGTATTTATTAATTGCTTCAAAAATTTATATTTATTATTGCATGCATTCATTCAATAACAACAAACCTATCTATATATATCTATCTGTTTGACTATGAAAATGTCGCCATATATATAAGCTTTTCAATGATCAGTAAATTCAGTACTATATATATATACTCATCTAACAAAATCCCTAACGTAATTAAATATCCAACTCTCAACTAGAAACTGCATTAATTTTGGATATAAATAAATAAATAATATAGCAAACTTGTCTTTTCATACCAGGTTAATTAATTAAAGTCGTTAACTATTAATTAATACCAACACAACCATATATGTAGCTAGAAGCTTTATCTAATTCCCCAACTTTCAACCAGAAACCGTGCTTTGATTATTGTTATTACATATTATGAAATAAAGATCATGTCATGTATATATATATACTCTTTAATTTTTAAGTGCTTGAAGTTCCTGGCGTTACTAGGAAGTACGGACTCTTAATTTTTAGTAATATCTAGCCAGTGTCAATAAAAAAACTGTCCATGGCGTCCACAAGTTACATTTCCAGATGTATCTGTTACATTTCGGAGTATATATGTTACATTATTTATATGTCTATGGACGTATGGATAGTTTTTCTAGTAGACGCAAGATCTTTCTCAATTAAGATATGGTCGTATGCATGCAACGAACAACTTTGTTTATATTTTGTAGTTACAAATTAAAAACTACTTTTTTTTTATTTTGAGAAGTAAATAGCGTTGCCTTTTTATTTAAAATGGACTTTTTATTTTTTTTTTTGGCAAATTAAATGTTCATGACCTGACAGTTTAAACCAACAAACAAAGAACCATTTTTTTTTCCTGTATTTCTTCTCCTTCTTTTAGTGACACCTTTTATCGTTTTTTGTTTTCCTTTAAATGTTAGCCTTATTTTCAGCCTTCAGGCATTTTAGTATTTCAGAGACAGCATAAATCTATAAAAAAAGTTGCAAACTGCTAAAATCCTACTTTCTTTTTTCCTTTTTTTTTTGGTTGTTCTTCTAAATCGGCAATTTCTTATTTCAGATTTTCCAAGCTGTTTAATTAAACTCCGGGATTAATTTGTTTTGAAGCCTTATTGAGATCAACCTCCGGAAATAGAACCGTGGCCTTATAAACAGAACCAACTATTAAAAGGGCCTGAGCCCACTTAAAAGAGCCCTTTTATTTTACTAATTAAACCTCATTTATATGGCCCATGATCAACAATGCCAAGCTTTTGTATATTTTCTGGTTTATTTGCTTGTAATTTTTGGATCGATGGGTACGTTAATAAAAGGCCTTCTCTTACTGAAATCCATTATGCCGAATAAATAAAAATGAAATTATTAGAAATTATCATATTGAAATACCAAGTGAAAACATCAGCAAATCATATTTAAGTTAAATAATTAGTTTATTTGAGCAAATCAAACTATATGGTATCAATATCCTTAATGGTATTACTGTACCATAAAAATATTATGGCAGAACTTTGTTATTAGAGCTTTACGGTTGTAGGATTATGCTAAACAGCTGAAATTTAAAAAAATAGGGGTGCTTTTTAATTACGAGTCCCACACACTATTTTCAATGGCAAGACTCTGCTTATAGAAACCTATGATATGAAAGGGGCTTTAGAGGACAATTTATAGTTCCAACTTTCTAAAGATTGGCCCAAAGGGGGTTTAGAGAGGTCACTTCATGGTTCAGGAGATAAAAATAATTATTATAGTGAATTAGGCTACGGTAATATGCATATCACAGTTTTACCGTGCTATGGGGTCAATACCTGCTTTCCGGTGTCTAAATAGTTGATCCGAACCGCTCAATGTGATCTCTATATCAAAATATACTAGGAAACCAAATTTTATAATTTTTAAAAATTTTTTGCTATTTTTAATGATGGGGAGAAAATCATTGTTTTGTATGAACCAGAATCCTTGGATCTAGCCATTTTCTTCCCATCATTAAAAATAGCAAAAAAAATTCTAAAAATTATAAAATTTGGTTTGCTAGCATATTTTGATGTAGGGATTACGTTGAGCGGTTCGGATCGACTAGTTGGACACCGAATATAGAGATACAGACCACATAATACGGTAAAACCGTGATATACATATTATTGTAGCCGGACTCTTATTATCATATACAACTTTTATATATATTCAACAAAATGATATTGGATTAACAGTTAATTTGCATAATTAAGTATCAACATATTTAATGAGCTGATTATTGTTCATATTTTGATGTCAAAAAACTAAATTTTAACATCAAACATGAATTTGAACTAAACAGAAAAAACCGGAGTTCAACAATTTGTATCGAGCTAGGGGCGGGGGCACCTCCTGATACCCCTAGATCCGCCTCTGATAGCATATACAACTCCGTAAAACAATCATTCAACTGAAATTGGGTTGAGGAAAAATAAAATCAACACATAAAAAAAAAAACCAAGACAAAATTACCAAAAATCACAATTCTTGGGAACACAAACAACGCTTGTAGTCTTGGTCCATGGAATGCGTGTTTGCTGCGATCCAAATAGAATCTTAGAACCCTACTACTCAGATCTAACGGATGTGATTTTTAAAGAGTTCTTTTTTTAAATAATCTGAATCGTTGATAAATGGATCTCAGGATTGGATCGCAGCTAATTTCAACGCTTGGTCCATGTTACATGTTATATGTTAAATTGGGAGATGTAAGATGTAAATATAAATTATCATAATTAGGGACACCCTTCTCCATATATTTTGGGACAAAACCAAACCAAACCAAGTAGGGTGTAAGTCCAATTCGTTCAACCTGTGGAATCTGACCAACCCCACCTAAAAAATTACGGATTTTGATTATTGTTGGTTATGTACGGATTGAATTTTACGCAACCCGATAATTAAAGTTTGGTTACAAATTTTGTAAAATATGTTGGGTAAAACCCGACCCATCCAATTTGTTTAGATTTTTTAAATATAACTTATATTACTCTAAATAAAGTCGTAATATCATTATAGAAATCTAATGACTTTTTTATACTTAAAAATTGTAATTAAATCTTATTTTGTTTTACTTTAAATTAGTATATATTGAATTTTACTTATATTTTTTGCAATTAATATCTTTAAATTGAAACCCACGAAACCTGCGGAACTCGACCGCCAAAGTTATTTTGTATGAAGAAACTATGGATACTGATGCAGCTGAAGCTTCAAGGATCTCAGCTGATTAGTGTCATTTTAGTTGTCTTTCTTTCAATTTAGCTTGTGTCAACGGCTTTTTCAGTTCTATTTTTGGATATCTGTTAAAGCTTATGTTGGTCAGATTGTGAAGTTTTTGATATTTGTGTAGTTAAGTAGTAGTGTTCAGTTTCCAGTTAATGGATTCTGATTATTGGTAGGTTATTTTGTAACTCTGGTTTCCTTAAAAGAGGGAAACGGTGGACTATTTGGTCCACTTTTTTCAAAAAAAAATTATATATTGAAATTTATGCAACCCGACTAGAATAATTTGGATTACCAATCTATGTGAAACCCGACCAACCCGACTCGTTTACACCCCTAAAACCAAGCCAAGCAATTTTAGAAAAAGAAAATTAAAAAAGAGCTTGACATTGTACATTTTTAGAGGGACACCCTTACAAGATTATCCGTGTTCAGATCCTCTGCGGTAACCGTAATATTCACTGAAGAAAGTAGACCGTTTAGACAATCCAACGGCCCGTGTACTTCACTGCATATTACCCTCAACGCAGAGCAGAGGATACGTAAAGGACTAAAGGCCCTATCCTCAGCTCGGATCGGTATCCGCTGCTTTTCTAAAAAGAAAAGCACACCCTGCTTTTCTAAAATCGGACGGTTCAGAAACACAGAAGTACTTTGAGATCCGTGCAGTAAGAACCGAAGTACTTTGAGATCGGTGCAGCAACCGATCCCGACCATCCGATTGGAAAAGCAGCCGATCCAGCTCTCAGTTTCTCACAATCAATAAAATCGGTTTCTGTGATTTTATCCATCCATCCATCCTTCGCTCAGTCGGTCGCTCCCTTTCTTTCTTTCTTTCTTTCTTTCTCTCTTTCTTCCAGTCGCCCCGCGCCGCGCCGCGCCGTCTTTCTTCTCTATCAATCCCTCCCTCCTCTCCTCCTAAGGTAATCAATCAATCAATCTATTCAATCAATTCAATCGTTCGTCCGGCCGTCAGTTCGTTCCTTCGTGTCTGTCTGTTATCCGTCCGTGCCGTTGCGGTGCGATTGGGGGTAGAAGTAGAACGAGTTCTAGGGTTTCTAGGTTTTCATCCATGCGCTGTTCTTCGATTGCCGATGATGATAGACTGTATCTGACGCAACCTTCGCTGCCGCGCCGTGAGTTGTGCGTTAGGGTTATTAGGGTTGTTAGGGTTAGGGTTTAGAAGGGGGATTTTTTTTTCTTGGTGTGAGTGAGTACGGCCTTCGTTCTTGTCGCATGTTGGTTTGTCTGGTTATTATAGTTGTTTTGTATTACCGGAATAATTGATGGGGTTTAACTTTAAGTATTGGTTTCTTGGGAGGATTATTGGTCTTTTAGTCTGGATTTTGTAATTGTGGCCTTGCATGGGGAATTATTGGGGATGGTTTCTGTGAGATCTTAATTGTTGGATTGGGGATTAGGGTTTTTGTGATAGTTACTGTGCAGAAACTTGATTTGAGATTTATGGAACATTGGTGCGTCGATAAGTTTTATTATTTGGTATATATCTTGGGATGTTGATTATAAAAAATGAAAAATAATAATTTCTTTTGTTTTGTTCTTTATAGAGAGGACATACCCTGAGTGAGGATTATTTATACTGTATGTAAGTTTCAACCATGTAGAATCATTTTATGTTATTATGAGATCAAATATCAGTTTGGCACCTGATCTCTGCTAATGCTGTGCTTTTCAGTTTGTGTTAAGTTTTTAGTTTTAATGGCTACAATTTTAAGACGGTTTGAGTTGATCACTGCACAATGGCAAAAGTCTCTCAAATGTTGATCCCAATCCTCTATTGTATCTTCAATTGTACGATGAAGTACCTATATACCTGTGATTTGCATTTTTTTTTTTCTTAAGTTATTTTCTATTGGGGTTTAGGAAAAAAGATACCCTGCTATTGTTTCACTTGGTAAAATTATCATCTTTGTTTTAAATGCAGGGAATAATAGCACAACAAGAATATATATTTAAAAGAGGCAGCCATCTGCAAAAGTTGAATTTTCTTTTGAATGGAGTTGTCCAAGCCAGGACAAACGACTGCTCTTCCAAGTGGGCTATCTCAGTCACAGCCGCTGTCCTCATCAGACAATCAACTTCCTATTTTCACCTCAGCAAATTGGGTAGTAAACCAAAATCGACCCATTAACTCCAACCCTGCTTCACCAACTGTCAGAGCTTTTAATGCTCCATCACGTATTCTAATGCCATGGGAGTCTGTAGCAGTACAATCCCCAAATGCTAACCTGCCAAGACCTGAAAAGCTCCCAAATACTCCAAACAACCCTTCTTCGAACAAGAGGTTACCCCAAATGGAGGTTTCTCCAAGGGCAACAGCGCCAAAGGGTACCTCGAAAGCTTCTAATAAGAGACCAATACAGCAGGTTGAGGTATCTCCAAAGGCCCAATCTGCTAGTGCAATAGAGTCGGTTAGGTCCAAGCTGAGGGAATCTCTTGCTGCAGCCCTCGCTCTCTCAACTGGAGATAAGATCCCAGAGAATGCGCAACAACAACAAAATGGAGAAGAAAATGCAAACATGAAAAAGGAGGATGGACAGAATGATTGTCAGTCCATGGTAGATGAGCTATTGCAGGGAAATGGTCTTTCGTGGGCTGACAATATCCAGAATAGCCCTGATGAGACCACATCCAAGGTACCACGTGAGGATGAGAAGAGCCTAGCAACAAAAATTGAAGCTGAGCTGTTCAGGCTCTTTGGTGGGGTTAACAAAAAGTACAAAGAGAAAGGTCGCTCTCTTTTGTTTAATTTAAAGGATCAAAGTAACCCAGAACTGAGATTAAGGGTTTTGTCTGGGGATATTAGACCTGAAAAACTATGCTTGATGTCAGCTGAGGAACTCGCATCAAAAGAGTTATCAGAGTGGCGTCAAGCCAAGGCTGAAGAGATGGCTCAGGCAATTGTTTTACCAGATGAAGATGTGGACATGAGGAAACGGGTCAAAAAAACACATAAGGGAGAATTTGTGGTGATAGATGATGAGAAGGATGCATCATGGGCCCCCCTTGAGGCTGAGATTAAATCAGGTGCAAGTGTGGTAGCTAGTACAGGTCGGGTTGAGCAGCCTGTTAAGGATGCCAAAGTCGAAGATGAGGGGACGGACTTGATGCTAGAGATCATGGTGGATGAATTTGTTGATACTGGCCACTTTTCACCAGTGGTTACATTGGATGAGTTCATGAAAGATCTTGATTCAGAGCCACCATTTTCTGACCTCGGTATCAGCAATGCAGAAGAGGCCGCAGCTCAGGAACCTGCGTCAGCAGAAACAAAGCCATCTGCTGAAAAAGAAGAGAAAAGTGGTGCCCACTCAGAATTGAAGGATGAGCAGGTGCCTGGGGAGACATCCGAAAATGTGAAACAAGAGAGTACTGGTGGGCCGGCAATCTTAGATGCTGTGAAGGAAAAGGAGGGTAAAGAGGCTAAGGTTGCTTCTGTTGACGAAAGTGTGGTGAAATCAGATCCCCTCACCAATAAATTGGACGAAAGGAAAATTATTGGAGAACATGGGGAGGCATTGTGGGAAGGGGTGGTACAATTGAATGTCTCGTCCCTTGCAAGTGTTGTTGCATTTTACAAAAGGTAGCTGATGTGAAATGGACTTTTATAACTGATGGAACAGAATAGTCGTTTTATCAAAATTTTGAATGAGTTTTTTTTTTTTTCCTTTCGCGATGATTACAATGACTTGAACAATTTACGATCTCCTCATAATTGAGTTTCTTTGTAACTGGGTTTCATCACTGAAGCACTTTTGCATAGCTTTTGTTGTTGTAATTTGCAAATTGCACCTTACACTTTAAAAGCAGAAAAATAGTAAGCAAGAAAACCATTAATTTAAAAGTTGGATTGTGTAAGTAATGAGTGAAAGAATGAACAATCAAAGTTTGAATTAATATCTTCTGTGAAAGTTTCATCTCAACACTGAATAAATTATGTTGCAAAATGCCATTTAACAACATATCATACGTCAAATAGGCAGTGCTAAATATGTGCTAAAGTACAAAGTGGTACCTAATCATCCAGTATAATGCAACATTCTAAAGATTTTATATCCTGTCTGAGGTAAATACTAAGCACTTTCTTTTTACAGTGGTGAGAAGCCTTCAATGAAGGAATGGCCAGGATTTATTGAGATCAAGGGAAGAGTTCGCCTTGACCCTTTTGAGAAGTTTCTTAAAGAGCTTCCTTTATCTCGCACCCGTGCAATTATGGTAATATTCTTTTTGTGATACTTCAAAGTCTCTGTGTTGTTTCTAGTGTTGAGGGTAGAACAGTCAGATTGATGAGCTTGTTCAAGCCATTTATGCTAATTATTAAATGATTCAGCAAATGATGCTGGATGTGCCAGCATAATAATGCAGTGTGACATATCTTTCTATTTCAATGTCAGCCAGCATCATCTGCTATTGTATATACTAAAATAGACCTTTAGTAATTTTTTTGTAAAGGAATTGTTTAGAGGTTAGAGCTGAGTATGCTTGGCACAAGATCATCGGTCGTATTCATTTATGTTTCACTTTTGAAAGTCTGAATTGAGTGACCTAAGCCATATGCTGCTGTTATTAATATGCCAGCATGTTTCCTTGAATCAATATTACCGAATGATTATTTTTTATGGTTGTGATTAATATATAACATTTGTGACATGTTAAATTGATGCCTTTTATTGTTTGATATCCTTGTGTACAACTGTTGGGCTGGTGGTGTAAGAGGTAGTTTCCTTGTGTTAACAACTTGTAATTCAATTGTTAAATGTGATTTGCTCTCTTGCCATCTGGTCTTGAATTAAACCAACTACATCTTGTTGGTTTAGGAGTGAATATGATAAAACACAGCGAAGTTTAATTGAGCTAGTTAGGAGAGGTTTTTTCTTATCAATAGATGGTTGTTCTTTTCAACCACTGAAATGCTGAGTTTTGGTTGCTAACATGAGAATTGCAGTTGTTATTATTCGGTGAATAGCTTGTGCATCCCACAAAGTACCTGAAGTTTGAAATTAGATATTTACTTCCATTGTGCAGTTTGATGATTAATCTATATTAACTTCTAAATTCTATTTGTCAGATTGTTGAAATCAAATGGAAAGAGGGATCCATGGAAAGTGGCCGGCAGAATTTGTCAGAGGTTTGTGACTGTTGTATAGCTGTATTTTAGGTTATATCAATATATATTTGTCTTACCAGAACGTGGCACCACAATAGTACCAAAAGCTTTCAATTTTTGAAAATAATCTAACCAATTCATAGAGAACATAAAGAGAAATGTGCATTAATAAAGTAGGCAGAATGGGTTATCTTTTTAGTCTGAAAATATTACTTGTTTATATATGGTGTTGAGATTTATTGCTGATATCTTACACCCTGCTTAATGTAGACCATTGAGTCATACGTTGCTGATTCAAGAGTAGGGTTTGCGGAACCAAGCCCTGGGGTGGAGCTGTACCTCAGCCCAACCAATGAAAAAATGTTAGAGATGTTTTCTCGGCTTCTTCCGAAGGAGCACTCTGATAACCTAAAAGAATCCACCAAGAATCTAGTCGGTGTGGTTGTGTGGCGGCGACCTGTTGTGGCAACTGTATCACCTAGGGCGCATTCGCATCACAGCCAACAGAGCACATCCAACAGAAAATCTAATAACAATAATAGAAGAAAAGAGCAAGTTATAAACACCAACTCTCCCAAACCTAGTAGATCCTCTATCTTAAAGCGCGACCCCGTTAAAAATGCCCCAAGTATTAATAACAGTCATGATGATGATGATGGTGATGTGCCTCCAGGATTTGGTCACATGGTTAATAGGGCTGATATTAATATTAATAATAATAGTAATAAACATAGTAGGAAATATGATGATGATCTCCCAGAGTTTGATTTTGGAAGTTCTAAAAATGCTAGCAAAGGTGCATCTACTGTTGTAAGGCCAGTTCAGCAAATTAGGGAACTGATACAAAAATATGGGTCAGGGGCTGGTGGTATTGGTGGTCCTGGGACCGGGACTGGTACTGGTGTGAGTTTTAAGAAACCTGTTATTGAGACAAAGCCATGGAATCCTAATGATGATGATGATGATGATGATATCCCTGAATGGACTCCTAACCAGGGTAATCGATTGCATGTTAACTCTCTAGTACCACCGCCTCAACCCCAGGTCTCACCCCATAACATCCCTATTACCCAGAACTTACCACCCATCCTACCACCCCAATACGTTGCACCAACTCAACAAATCTTACAGCCACCACCACAAATGCAAGAACCAGTCTTGCCTCAGCCTGCTTTAAGACCTGGTGTCAACATGCAACAACAACCCAACTATCAGGCCACTAGCCAGTGGTGGGGGCAGACGGGGCCGGGTCAGGTTGACATGGTGCAAGTGCAACCACCTTCCCAATTAGGGTATAGGATGCCTAGTAGTAGTACAGGTTGGAGACCCGATTTTCAGGGGAGTAGAGGTGCTTAGTGTTAGATGTTACTTAGTTTTATTATACCTTTGTTTCTAGGATTTTTTGGTTCCTTTCTTTCATCTTTATTCTAGTTTTTGGTCCTCTTTTTTTTTTTTTTGCTAGTACTTTCTTTTTTCTTTTTAATGTCTGGTGGCACTGTAAATTATTATGTGATAAAATTCTCCGAGTGGAGGAGGAGATGTGTGCTCGAGAAAAAGTTAAATCGGATGCTGGCCGCGTGACAGCTTTTTATGCCTTTGCCTTTTGGTTTTATAGCAAACAGTTAAACACCGTCTAAATTCTAAAACTTGTTATATAATAAAACCGAAAATATTAAAGAGATATTGTTTGCTCTTTATAATTTCGTCGCATGACTACTGAGTTGTTGAATTGTTCATGATTTCGTGTCGTTTATAATCGGCAGAATTTGTGGTTTGTAGATACGGATATTAATTTCGTAAAATAATAATGAACTGAGCTCATCTTATGCCATCTTTTTGTCTAATTTTAAACGTCTTTAGTTAGTAGGTTCATTTTTGTTTCTAATTTAATTTGTAATCAAACCGTTTATTATTAGTCACAAAATATGATTAAAATAGTGTTTAAAGTTAAACATTAAAGAGTATCGACATTTCCAGTTTGAAAATATATATATGAGAAATCATCTTCTATTCGAACTTGTTAACTAGTAATTTAATGGGAACATAACGAGTCTCTTGCTTTCTTATTAAACAAAGCACACTTGATGACATGAACATGGTACCCGCAGTAAGCCACTAATATATTTTCTTTTCCTATATGAGAAGAAAAGTCGTTTGCACCTTACATCATGAACATACTCTGTGCTCAACAGAACAAAAAAATATCCTGAATTTGTTCTATTCCAAATTACTTTATTTCTCTCCTCTATTTCTGGCCGTTGCTTTTTAGTTGCAGGAAAGCTCACCGTTAGCTTGCCTACCTATCAAAACACATGTCAATTACAGCAACCTCCAAAGTCTTTTGCTGAAAAAACAAACGCACCAACTTCTATATTATTAGGTTTATTCCACAATGATTCAGATGAAATATGGACCGTTCATTTTTCATAATCGGATGATCGTGATATCTCTTTTAGATATAATCAAACAAACATATTTGATAAGAATTGTTCGATTCAAAATGAAAGGTTGCTTAGTCAATCCATAGCATGATCACTCTTATTATTATTATTATTATTATACATTTTGAGATATATTATTTTCACCCCAAAAATCAGCCCCATCTTTTACTTTTGGTATGCACAAACATAAACAACCCGTGATTTTGCCCCCTTTTGGCTATTCTCATCACTCATCACTCATCACCATCAGCAATTACTTGCACAATTTAATTCTGATAGTGTGAAAAATGCAAGAGTCTGTACATCTGTTAGTCCTGGCACTAATTCAGCAATTGGGGATATTGACTTTTGATACAAACTTCCAATGCGTTGTGCAATGGCTTGTGAGGTCACGCAAGAGCTTGATTGTGCCCTCCCACCAAACTTATATATGATGAATTCATAATATACCCCGTTATTCTATTTGTTATCCTATGTAGGATAACATGACTCTGTTATTCTCTGCTGAACCGTCGGATTAAAATCAATAATCATATATATTTATTTAGCTGCTGAACCGTCGGATTAAAATCAATGATCGTATATATTTATTTAAAAAGGCTCCATATTATCTAAATTGGTCCGATCGATCCAGTCCGTCTATTTTGATCTAACGGTTGAGGTTGGAATAACAGAGTCATGTTATTCTCTTAGAATAACAGCACATTCGGACTCAACTTGTATTATCTCGTGTGCTGTTTCGTGTAGCGGGTTATGATTCATAAATGAATCATATTACCGACACAAAAACAATAATGGATGTGTAAGCTCACCGAATCACCTAATTTAGTCAAACAAATTTGAATTTGAGTAATTATATATGCAGATTAATTTGGTGTTTGTTTCTTTTTTGTTTCTTTGCAACAGCATTTGTGTTTAGTTTTGCTGAAATTAGTTATTATCATATCAGTGCGAATGAAGCCTCGAAACATAAAAAAGAACAAGAAACTATTTTAGTTAATATGGGTTTATATCTTTGAAAGAATATTCTTCTTACAATAACAAAATCCAAAGAATATGTCCAGAATATACATTTAGTTTTACTAATCTACATATAATTCCCTACTCCATTACAAACAGCATAATTCATCTAACAAAACCAACCAATTAATTTAATTACTACATATATAAAAGAATTATTCTTCTTCTTTCAAGTGATAAAAAAAATAAAAAATAATAATCGAATTTTATACCCTAACCCTAATCCAAGCTCATCATGCCTTCATGGAACGCGCTGACGCAACCCGGCACGACGCACTGCGTGATTAGCCGGGAGCCGGGTTTATCCACGGACGGTCGGACCAATATACAAGTGGCAATGTAGTCCAAGTTTGTCAACGGCACGACGTGGAACGGCTGCCCCCACCCGTAATCCACCTCGGCGAACCCGAGCCTGGTCCAGTCCGATACCAACAAAGTCTTATAGTCGGATGTGATCTGGTACGGGTCGCTCGAAAGCTCGCCCTTTCCCCATTTGTTGAACTCCAAAGGAAGCCTCTTCTTGCCTTCTTTAATGATCTTGACAATGTCCACAATTGACGAGTTGGAGATCACTTCGGCGCTTGCTGACACTCTCATGATGTAGTAGCAGTTGCCGTAGAACCCGACGGATAGCTTCTGATGCAGAACGGGTCTCGCATTCATGGCGAAACAGACATGAATCTGTGTACCGGGAGCGAACCCAATGGCACGTGTTCGGCTCTGCCAGGCCTTTGCGATCAACACCTCAAACGCCGAGCACCGGTGGCCCGTTTCGTCCATGTACCGGTTCTTGAAATGGTTGATGTACTCCGCTGATATGTCCATGGCAAGGTACTCCAGGCGCAGACCCGACGGTTGCGGTAGCTCGCCAATTGGAGCATTGCGCGGGTTCGGTATGCACTCACGGCACCATGCCGGTTCGATTGATGGGTTTTGCTTGCCTTTAGCTAACTCCCCGACTGCCGTCATGAATTGCGCCGCACCGGGCCCGTCGGCGACCGCATGGCTGAACCGGTAGCCCACCACAAAGCCTCCACATGCAAACTCAGTCACCTGAAATAAATAATTACGAAGTTTTTGTTACAAACTTACAATAAATACTTTGAATTTCTATTACTTTTTCTAGAAGTTGATGTTTTATTTTTATTTTTTTTGGTTTTTTATAATTTTTAACAATGCTACATTTAATGTCCACGCGTTGTTATTCGGTCAAGATCTAGAAAGAGCAATTTTTCTGGCATCAGCCAAAGAAAAAAATGAAAAAAAAAAGTACCAATCTTTTTCCATGAAGCACCAACTAGATACACTATTTATTATTTGGGTTTATTTGCTCACAAATTGTCCTGGCAATTTCTATGGTTAGTTTGTTAACAAACTCTAGATTTTTTTTTTTTTCTAGATCGGTGACATTACAATTTACAAAACCAAATATTATTTTTCAATTTCATTGTTCTTTCTGGACTTTGCACAAGCACCCTTGCAAAATTTATAATTTTTAAATTTATGAATTGTGTGTGATTAAAGACTTTTCACTGAAATTATTGTTAGGAAGAAAACTACAAAAGCAATAGTAACAAGATTCAAAATTGGAACTGTCAAAGTCAAATTTGACAGAATAAACCTTGTGACATGATTTTCTCTGGGAAAAAAAACTGTGGAAAATGACTTGAAATTGAACCCAAATTAAACACAAAAATGTCCCCCCACCACCTTCAAAAGTTATTTTGATGTCAATTTTTTCTGATTTGGTACCAATTTCATCCCCAAATCAAATCAAAACCAAAAAAAGGTTCCAAATTTATAAACCCAAAATCAGAAACAGCAAAAATTCAGAAAATCTACCTGAACCAACAAGATCAAAGAATCCTCCTCCGACCGGGAGAGCCGGGGTTGCGGGTGCGGCAAGAGCTCGTCCTTCGGTACCATCAACGGGTACTCCAAATAATCCACCTCCTTCAATGTACTCTCACACTTGGCCTTGATAAACCAGACACCCTCCCCTGTACAATCCACCGAGAGCTGCCCGTCGGCGACATCCTCAACTAACCTTCCGGCAATCGGATAGTACGACACAAGGGCCTCCGAGACGGCTTCTTCGATCACCCCGGATGGATTGACGCCGTGCTTGAACACATGTAGGGACTCAATGAGGGCACGTTGCGTGGGGTACCGGTCGAGCCAGGACAGTGCTAGGAGGCCGGTGGGTGTCGGCCTGGCAGGACCCAGTAACTTCTGAGATAGCCTCTGCACTGTGGGGGTAATGGTGGCACTTGCCATGGCTGCTGATGATGGTTTTGAATTTCAACACTGCCCTGTTGTTTTTTTTTTTTTTAATGGGAGTAGAGGTACAGCTGGGGACAGAGGGAATTGAATTAGAAAGGAGGTGTGTGTGTGTGTGGGTGTTGGAAGAGTGGAACGGTGGAGTGGGCATTTATATAAGAGAGGGGCATATATGTAAGGGAAACATCTAGCATCCATTAAAAATGTATCCATACGTTATAGACACACTCAGAGCGTAACAAATACGTTCGATTTTATAACATAATGATATAATTTTGTAACCTATAGATTTTATGGACATATATTCTATAAACACTAGGTATTACTCTATATGTAATGCAGGATTATGTATATGTATATATGAAATAAAATTATAAAAATACAAAGAAAGTTATACTTGGCTTGGCTTGGGGTGGGACTTGGTCACTGAGGAATCATGAAGGAAGGAAGGAAGGTTATTAGACCATGCTAGATTGAGAAGTGAGAACTATGAGGTATTTGGGTTTGGTCCTTCTCCATTTTGGTTGTAAGAGCAGTGTCCATTTATTTATTTTTTAGTTGGCTTGTTTAGTTTAGGAAGCGAGGTGGTGAAACCTTAACGACCCAACATAATAAATTTATACAATTTGTCTAAACTTGAACTCGAACTCGAACTAGACATGATCGTATATTTTGAAAGGTCAAAGCGATATGAACCCAAAACCTTGCTCGAAATTATTTGTGACTCGCTAAAAGATAATGATAACATAGGATTTGACTTGTGACCTGACACTCTACCTTGATCAAATTGATCTGAACCCATCTGATCTGGACAAACTTAACCCAACATACATACTGCTTCTAAATAGTAAAATATGGCTTAAACTCGACGAACTCATCTAGCCCGCTTGGAGTCAAACTTGACTCGCTACGACTTTGGAGAAAAGTCAAATAAACTCAAATCTTACCCTACCCGACCTGAATAGACTTGTGACCCTAGAAAAAAGTAACACTTCAACCTGAAACCCCACTTGTGACTCGACACTCTCTCTGAGAAAACAAACTCGACCAAGTGTTGATCAAGCACAATATAAGAGACACTTTGTATTAATAATATTTTTTATTAGTCTCCACCTTTTATTGATTTTCGCAACAAATTATGATATATCATTCTTTGAGAAAAGTGATACTCGTCATAAGCTGCTTGCGCATCAACCGAATGTACACTCAACGATCAGACTTTTCATACATAGTCATAACATATACAAACACTAAGCCTAGATAGTAGTTTATAAGCTATTTTGTGAAGTTCCTTAAGCATGTCTTTTGAGTAGCTTCGTCTCTGACTCGACCCGACTTGAACTTGGTCTTTTGGGCCAATTTGCCAAGTCTATTGCAATTGTTCGATAACACAACATTGATTAAATTTTGATTCGTGTTATGGAGCTTATGTTTTGGAGGCTTAATATATGTGCTTTAAATTTTAAGGAGGCTTAATCTAGTGTTCCTCTTACTTAAAGAGTGAGGTAGGGATTTTAATTGAACAACTAAGAGTTTAGGAGGGGTTTTTAATTCGCATCAAAGGACATGTGGTCCGGAGGGTTAAAATACTTAAGAAGGATATCCATGTATAAGGATGTTTAATCCCCATTAATCCGAGACAGAAGCCCCTCTCTTCTTAGGGACAAATTTCAACCCAATTAAGAATTGTTTAAGAACGTGGTGTCCATTACATATAGTCAATGACACTGCCGCCATCGTTAAGGTTACGGGTTCAATCTCCAATAAACATCGACATAATAATATTGACACCTTAAAAGAATTGGATGTCAGACCCGACCTCTAATATAATATATAAAGAGAACCTTAATTAAGAAGAAGAAAACACAAAAAAAAAAAAAAAAAGAATTGATGAAGCTACTAAGTACATGTCCGGTTTTGGAACAAATGGAGTTGAGTTGCTTGAGAAAGCATCAAGCACGCGTAGTGAGACCGGTTTGGTTTGGTGTGGAGTGGAGGTAGCTAGACTCGGTCAGGTCAGGGTCCCCTCACATATGAATATGATGATATGCAATGCACCTCTGTTAGCTAGTGGAGAGCAAAGCAAGCTTGTTAATTACTTACCCATTATTATCATCATATATCCCATCCATCCATCCTACTATCATATGAGGTGGCATGATGATGATGGGGAGAGCATATATAAGAACCCAGTCAGTCGGATACTCTATATATCAATATTTATAATTATTATTATTATATATATATCATGATCATGTGCGTTGAGCGAAGAACCGGTAATTGCGGATTAGTTATTACTTAAGTCTCCTCTCTTGGCTACGTTATTATTATATGCAGTGTTGACTGATTAAACAGTGGAAAAGGTCCAGAGACCCACATGAGATTATGAGAGATTTTTTTACTTTAATGTGAAAATTCTGGTGTGGTTGTGTGTATATACTATATAGATAAACTTATTAGGTTAATCAAGGTTGTCTTATTTTTTTTTAAGATAATATAAGTCACTCAAATTTAAATGTTTATGCAGAACTTTTGTGAGGTTTTGGAGTCTTCAAATTGTATTTACACTAAGTAAAAAATGCTACCTACCAAATTATTGATTCTTTTTTTTAATAAAATTAAATTAGTACTATATATTAAATTGATAATCTGATTCAATCGAGACAAAAAGATTATTATTTGCTTGAATTATTAAATTGGTATGCCATATCAAAGCCACATGTCTGTGGATAATATTCATTGGCTGGGTCCAACATGCAGCCCTGCTTAATTAATTTGTAGTAATTTATGAAGCCCGGAGGAAGTCTTCTGAACTTTTGTCAGCAGTTATTATTGAATTCATTAATAAAGCAAAATTACACATATAATACTCTGTTTTTTCCCCCTAAATTTAACATGACATATCCAACTTTTTCGGTGCATATATTGATGTAATATTCAAATAAATAATTTTAAATAAGAGTATTTTCGATAATTGAAATAGGTATAATCCAAGTTTGAATCAATTTGAAAAGTGATTGTTCATTTATCACAAAGCTATGAAAAATGTATTATTGATAAAATGTAAAATTAGTGTAAAATAGAGCATGATTTGTTGCACACTCTATAAATCATTGAGAACAATATACAATTTCATTTTAGGAATTTGAATAATATTTAAAAATAGGAGTAACAAAAAATATAAACAACACAAAAAAAATAAATAAATAAAACCTTCTTTATATTTAAAACCAAATAGTGGAAAAGCATCAATTAAATACAGGAGGCCGTAAAAGTGGGAAAAAAAAAAGGATTTGTGTCTGGTACTCTAAAACGCTGTTTCTTACTCGGAAGCCAGATCAAAAGGGCCCCTCAGTAATTAATTAAATAAATAAATCAACGTAGGAAAGCAAACGGTCAGTTTTCATTTGGAATATAAAAAATATAAAGTATGTATGTATGTGGCCTGCGTGTAAAAATGACAAATTAGAAAAATAGCACAGTGCTATCATAACTAAGAATTTTGCTAACGGTGAGGTGTAAAGTTTTTAATTCGCATTTGTATCTTCAGTTTTAAAGTTCAAACAGTCGATCTGAACTATTCAAGTTTCAAGATGATCTCCATATTAAAATTTTATTTTTACTGGAGACCAAAATTTTAATTTTGTGGTTTGTGACTCATCACTAACATCCTGTTTTCGTTAAAGTCACGGGTTGAAATTTAAATAAACGTTAGGATAATTGTTACTTAATTTAGTAGAATTGGGTGCCCAACTAAAAATCCCTAATACAAAGACGACCTAAAAATTAAGTCAGAAATAATGAAATTTTGCACAAAATAAAAGTGATCAAATAATGGTATATACCTGAGAGAGTAAAATTAAGTAAAACCTACTTTTAAGAGTGTGAATATATAACTAAATATTGCTTGGTAAAATAATATTAGTTGGAAGAGTGTTTTTTCCACTGTTGGAGTTCTCTCTTGAAATATTGGAAGATAGTTCCATAACTTTTCCTTTATTTTGGACGTTCGGCCTCGTAAGTTGAAATTGAAGTGCTCTAATTACTGTTATTAAAACCGGACCGGACCAGCTAGTTGATCCAAAAAGAAGGGAACCAGACCCCTGTGCGGTTTGTATTGTTATCAAGATCACTTTTGCAGCGGAACCGGTGTAAACCGGGTTGATTGGACGGTTTAAACAAAAAAACCAAGTAACCCATCCATCAAAAATTTTGGTTTAAATGTTTTTCACATTATTATATTATCTGAGTATTTAATATGAGTGTGTTTGACACTTTCTTTGTGAAGGAGAAATTTACTCCGAATTTACTTGAAACATCTTAAATATATTTGACTAAGGATTTCTTTAATTTTAAATTGATTTTCTGCAGTTTTTACCCTAAAATTTACTTGAAACTTTCAATCTACATACGACATAACTGTTGAAACCAATTCGCGCATTTGACAAGTATAATAATGATGTAGTAATGACGTAGTAGGTGGTTAAAGATATTTTAGGTCATTGAACAGAAGTAATTAAGGTGTGCCTATATATAGAGATGCTTTAAACTAAATCACTAATATTTTCATATCCTTTGTACATTACATCAACTTAACATTATCTGTTTGCTTCACTACCACTAAGCATCGCTGCTTTAAGGCGATTTAATGTTTTACTCCACTTTAACTTACTACACTTGTCAAATGATGAAAATTTGAGTCAAAAAACATGACCTTTATTTTCATGTGAATTTAAAAGCATAGATTAAGCAACTTTCCTACGATGCAGGTGTTAAACATGAGATTTTTCCAATTGATGAATTTTTGTTGATTAGGGGCATATATAGGTGTTAAACATGTGTTGTTCGGACAAGGATATGCTGCTATACATTTATTTGCACTTTGCACCACAACGACAAAAGTATAGGTCTGTTATTATTAGTCATACATCCAGATGTGTCATATCACTGTTGACAATTAAAAGTTTAAAACATAAACTTTCATATACAATATATACACACATGATCACTTCGAATTAAGGGTGATGCTAATAGTACCCCTAACTCCGTACCCCGTCCGAGTCCCCCGACCAAATTTATATAAAAAATAGCTGATTTGAATGTTTGACTAGTCAGCGCAAGTACGAGGGAAGTAAAAAATGAGTAAATGACGGAAGGGTGAAAACAAAAAAGCATAGCCCATGGGCATTTCACTCAAAAAAAAAAAAAACAAAACAAAAAAAAAAAGCATGACCACGTTCTTAAATAATACTCCAATTTCAGCACCAAGATTTAGAGTCTTTGGACTGCATATTTCTTGATGAAATATATAATTATATTTCTCCACTGTATTCATATTTTTTTTGATTAAATAGTTTTAATTATGTATTTATATTTCTCAATCAATTATTCATATTTTTTAAACCAAGGGTTTACATTTCTCAATCAAGTATTCATATTTTTCAATCAAGTGTTTATATTTCTCAATCAAGTATTCATATTTTTCGATCAAGTGTTTATATTTCTCAATCAAGTATTCATATTTTTCGATCAAGTGTTTATATTTCTCAATCAAGTATTCATATTTTTCGATCAAGTGTTTATATTTTTTTATCAAGTATTTATATTTTCCCATGAAGTGTTTATATTTCTGAAGCAAGTATTCATATTTTCCCATGAAGTGTTTATATTTCTCAATCAAAGTATTCAAATTTTTAAATCAAGTGTTTATATTTTTCAATCAAGTATGTATATTTTTCAATCAAGTGTTTATATTTTTCAATCAAGTATTCAAATTTTTAAATCAAGTGTTTATATTTTTCAATCAAGTATTTATATTTTTCAATCAAATGTTTATATTTTTCAATCAAGTATTCAAATTTTTAAATCAAGTATTTATATTTTTCAATCAAGTATTTATATTTTTCAATCAAGTGTTTATATACCAACAAGTCAGTATTATTAAGGATGATTAATAGTGTTTTCTAACAACATGGATATATAAATAGAAATAGCAAATTTTAATATAATTAACCTAGTGAGCATGATCGATGTATCACTTCAATTATAAGTAATGTTCTCAGTTATCTCATTAATCAAATTAATCAATTGGGCAACAGAAGATACAATAATTTTATAAATAAAAAAGAAAAAAAATTAGATAACGTCAAATATTTCCCTGTATCTAATTAATCAAAATTTAATTGTAAAGCCCAAATTGGGATTACCCAAGATAACCGTCAGTGCCTCGGCACATTAATTTCTTAAAATGGAGGAGGTGGGTAGGGAGTGAATTCGGGTACTACTTTACCTAGCTACGCGGAATTGCGCACAGAAGATCAAAGAACCTGTTTAATTAGGGCGCGGGGGACGGAGTCGGGGTACAAAGTCTGGGCTATATGCAGATTTTCTCTTAAATTTATATCCAGCAAAAAGATGTTGAAAGTGGAACCAATTAACAACCGTATATATACAAATTCATGTTATTTTATAATTTACCAGTAAACTTTTATTGTTTAGTAAGTTAGAAGAGCAATTTATAAGGGAAGGTCATCTTCTAGTTTTCTTGATATATGCGTGTTTTTGTAATTGCAAAGTAATTAACATCTTGACAAGTGGAATTGATATTTAGTAATTGGGATCTAATATTAATTAATTTTTGTTAACCGTTGAGCAGTCAATATCTGTTGCTAATCACCTCTTAATTTAGTTGGAGGAACTTCTTTTTTTAAGTATAAAAGCTCAAAGGCACCCCTTAACAGCCGTTGACAGGTTCCAAAATGTCTCATCAAATTATAAAATTCTATTTTATTTTCAAAATAAACATGATTATTATGTATGACTGGTCAATTTACTCCTCTGTATTAAGATTTAATTGACTAAAATATTTGATCAAAGTGTTTGAATTTTAAAATTAGATACAAGAGCTTAAAAATTGGAGTTTCTTTAATGTGTGCTGCAATATAAGAAAATGAGTTGAAGTAAATAATTCGATCTCTTTATGATAAAGAAAATCAAGTGCAAATTTAGGATGGAGTTATATAGAAAAAAAAAAATAATTGCTTCATAAAATGGATTAGAATTTTGTCCAAAGCCATTTGGACGGTCTCCATCCAAAGGCATGACTAAACCGTTCGATTGAATTTATATGTTTATCAATGGTGATAACGTGTGACCCATCATTCTAAATATAACCAGCATACTATTTTTAGCACATATATGATCAAATCACGGTTGATCAATTACAAACAATTAGATCGTACGGCTCTCTAAATCCTTTGGACCGTCCAAATGGCTTTGGACAAATTTAAATGCATTACCAACTTTGTAATGACTTTTTGCTCCCTTTAATCACCAACTCCTAATCTTCATTATTGCATGGAATCCTATGACCCTTGACCCACTAACTAATTAAAAGCTTTGTCAAGGAAAGGAAGTCATATAATAAAATGTGACATGAGGAAAGCATTGTTAGTTAATAAAATAGTGTCTCATCTTTATTTATTTTTTATTTAAACACTTATTCCAACATTAGATTTACAGTTGAAATTAATTTGTGATCAGTGTTTGATGTTAATTAAGCACCGACACTTGTGTACAACAATTAGAATTTACTTTACTTTGTAATTGCAGAGACCACTTGATTTAAAGATTTCTGACATATTCATCGGTTTAGTGGATTTAAAGCAAAGAATTTTCTATATTTGTAAGGTCTAATCTAGTCAATTGTATCATCACATTGCAATCTCATGATTTTCTATGCAAAGTTGCGAACTTTGGAAGCTAAGTAACAAGTTTTGTACTTGGAAAAGAAAAAAAAATGTCCAGATTACCAGATGAGATTTTTCTGTCTTCAACACAGTGATCTGTGCAAACACAAATTAGTATTAATGTTAGAGATAACCTGCACTCTGATTCCTGCTTTGTAAGGAATTAACAAGAGTCTTTAACTGGCAGGGCTGAGGCTTAATTAGCTGCTTAGGCAAAGTCTGAGAAACATCCTGCATCCATTGAAAAATTATCCATACATCCATAAGAGTGTTCATCCCCTAACTTACTGCATTGTGCAGTTCACAGCTTCAGCCATTGGATCGTCTCGAGATCGGTACTAGCATGAATCTCGAGACAATCCAATGACTGAAGCTATGAATTGCATGATGCAGTACATCAGGGGATATGAATTCACATCCATAGCCAGACACATAATGCAACAGGTACATTTCGATACGTAACAGATATATTTCGAAATGTAACAAATACATTCGAAATATAACCTAAGGACGATTTTTGTATGGACGCCAAGTATTACTCAAATCTGAACTCAAGGCCAGATGGATTAGCCTAACAAATTATCGTCGGTGCGTTGATTTTGGGTCGAACTATGATCCTCTAAATTTCAACAACGTGGAACAACTGTGTGGTAAATGGTAACCCGCTATTGGCTACGAGGACCAAAATTGGGCCTATTAATATATTGAACTTGACCTTTTATATATAACTAGAGCTGTGAATCGGGGCTTCGCCCTAGTCCGAAAATAATATTACATAAATTAATAGATATTAAAAATAAAAATATATTTTTCATGAACATATACTAAGTAAATATTGAACTAAATATTATGTCTATAAAATATATTTTTAGCTGCAGCTTAATTCATATAAAAGAATACAAAGAGTTGCAAATATTTTGAGTCTTAAATTATTCTTTAGATACATCATATTATCTCTTTAATGAAAAAAATTAAATTGAGCCATTTGATTAAGATAAAGAAGAGAGAGAAACAAAATCAAGGGTTGAGAATAATGATGATGTAGTATAGCTAAAAAGCTTGAAAGCTTACCCCTCTTTCTAGAGTATGAATTTCACTGTACAAAAATAGAAATATGGTACAATAATATCTACATAATTGATCCTTTTTCATTAAATATCTTTGGACCCGGAAATTATAAGAAATTATTATCCTGCTTAGACTTGGTATATACGAGTGGCATTCACTTTTGAAAAGTATTATGAGCTCAACATGGGTTGAGTTTCCGTAATCAAATTATATTTGCTAGTGGTATATTTGGTAAGGCTTGGAAAGGGGAAAAGAAGTAGTCAAGGTCATATAGTTAAGAGTAATACCCAGTGTCCATGGAAAAACTGTCTATAGTGTTTATAGGTTTACATCCCCGAATGTATTTGTTACATTTAAGGATGCATCTGTTGCATTCTGTACACATCTCTAAATGTACAGACGGTTTTTCAATGGAGGCATATTGTTTCTCATATAGTTAGCTAGGGTTCCATTTGGGTTGCTCTCAATCACATGTATAAATTTCTTTCATCCACCAAACCACGTCTCCACCACTTTTTTAAGGTCACATCAACTTACATGAAAACTTGCTTACTACTTGATAAAGAGAGGATTAATTCTCGTTACAATCTTTTTTTTGGTGTTATGCATGTCATGACAGTAATTTTAGTAGAATCAATAGGTTTCTACAAGAAAGGAAAATTAAGAATGAAAGGTGGAATGTGTACTTTCATTTCTTAAACATAATCAAGCGTATTACAAAGTCTATTACATTTTTTTTTTCTAAATGGAGGTAGAAAAGATGATAAAATAAGGCCATTATATGTAAGCTATCTTTTTGAATTTGTTTAAGGTGTTCTTGGCCTGTTGACACTTGACAAAACAAGCAATCCCTCTTTTCTTTTTCCTTTTTTCTTTTTTTTGTAAAGAACATAATTCAAAGAATCATACTCGAATTTGTTGCATGCCACTGTTTTAAAAGTGTAGTAAGTTATAGCTGAGTAAAACGTTAATTTACCTTAAAGCATTGTATATTTGATGGTAGTGAAGTAAATGGATGTAGTAAAATTGATTAATTAATATGTTTTAAAAGACAAAATATTAGTGAATTTAGTTAAAATATGTATAGTGGTACTATAATTTACTATATCTTAAATCACTTTAATGATTTAAAGTGTCTTAAACCATCCTTGCTTTCACTTTAATGCCAAATAGAAGGATAGAAACTAATACCAAACAAGTAGTTCCAATGTCAGACAAGTCACATACATCTCTCCTGACATAAACGGCTGAGTAGTAAAATACATCTAACATTTTAATTCTATGATTTTGATATAACCTTCTTATGATATTCATGCCACCAATTTTAAGTTAATGCATTTTCTTTTCTAGCTATATATGTGTCATTAGACTTGTATTTTCAGAGACATTTTTCATGCTACATTAAAGAAAGGAAAGGGCAACACCAAGCTAAAATTAACTAATTGCCAAATTTACACAGCATAAACAACGTACACAAGTCTTTGTGTACTTTGTTTTGGGCTTTAAATATATATAATTGATGATTTAATGCATATAATAGATTTCATTGCTATTTAATAGTTCACAAAAATTATCAATATAAATTACTGTGCAAATCTTTTTTATGATTAAATATGTTTAAAGAACACCGTTTGATACTAATTACGATACTTATTTGCGTTAATTCGTTAATCATCAAAATTATATAAGTGACCAGAACTTTGTACCTTTCAAATTTAGTATCAGTTCATACAGAGCATGACTATTGTGAAAACGTTTGTATTTTACTCTGAAATGCAAATGGTTCAAATTATATTTTGCCACTTCCGAAATTTTGATTTATGGCTCCCATTAAATTCATCATATGAAAATACTAGGGGATACAAAAATTTTTCATTTTTGAAGTTTTTTAAGTATTTATTTTGGATCTTTGAAAATCTATGTACAAACAAGTACATATTATTACTATTTTTGGGTCATATTGAAAAATCCAAAACAAAAACTTAAAAAGATCCAAAAATGAAAATTTTTTTGCATCCCCTGATATTTTCATATAATGAATTTTATGGGAGCCATAAATCGAAATTTCGGACGTGGCAAAGTATAATTTAGGCCGTTTACATTTCAGAGTGAAATGCAAACGTTTTCACATTAGTCAGGCTCGTTCATACGTACATACATTCCCCTTGAAGAAACAGATTTAGCTGACTTGGTATAAATTTTCATACTTCAAAAAAGCTGGTCTAATCCACGTGTTAGTGGAACACTAAATTCCCGGATTATTGTATATAGAGTTGGCAAATTTTGATCCGACCCGAAAAACCCGTCCGACTCGGGAACCGACCCGACCCGAGTTTTAGGGAAAGTGAGACTGATCAGAACCCGACCCGACCCGAGTTTCAGGCAAAGTGAGACTGACCCGAACCCGACCCGACCCGGGATTAGAGGTGCAAAATCTGATAAAAAACGACCAAAAACGATCAAACCCGAAAAACCCGCCTGACCCGAGCCGACCCGAGCCGACCCGACCCGAACCTACCTGAACCGACCTGAAAAAATGTCAGCAGACGTCAACCCGATACCCGACCCGACATTTCCAGTTAGTCAAACTGATTCGACCCAAACCCCAACCCGATCCGACCCGACCTGGGAATCTGCCACCACCAATTGTATATGTGAATTCCCCAACCTTCCAACACAGAAAGCAACTACTCTATTGTGCACAATAGAAAATTGTCCAAGTAATTATTCAACAACCTCGGTCTCAATTGAAAAAGAGGCACCCTTTTTTTTGACATATAAAAGAGGCAAATCTAACAACCAAGTGCTTATTATTAGGGTTATTATTATGTTGGTGCCAACTCTAGCTATCACTCTAACTATGCAGATATTTGTGAAAAGAGCAGAAATAAAGAAAATACCAATTCCTGTTTACTTGACTTTAGAGTCCCAGATTTTTGATTATATATGAATATAAATATAAATATAAAATCTTTTTATCATTGAAATAATGTCCAGATATTTAGTTGCATTTACAAATTGAAAATTTTTAATGAAACTGTATATACTTCCGAAATAATTAGGTCTTGTAAGTGCATTCAAACGAACAAAATAATCTTTATAGAAGTCCATTGATGAGAAAATGAGTTTGAAGCTAAACTAGACCTTTGGGGAAAAAAACAAATTAGGCCCTTTTTTTAGTTTCAAATTTAAATTTGACTCATACTGTTACTATTTGTGTTGCTAGATTGATTAATTTTGCATTAAATATTCATAGTTAAGAGACCGAAACTTTGTTTTACAGTTACTATTATCAAATGATTTAAAAAGTTGCGTTTAAGTAAAACTCTGAAAACATTTAAATATTGTAACATACACATATGAAACAATTTAGTTTCGTCGATATTTTATTTTTAAGTTTGTTAAATCAGGATATTTACAGGTTCTATGCATAAATATTTATTATACAAAAGTTTTTCTTTTAAAAAAAAAAACATTATTGGAGCATGCTTGGTACTTGGTAGTAGAGAAACATCCATACATCCATTCATAAATATATACAGAAGTTAACAGATACACACCTCTATGTAACAAATATATCTGAGTAGATATACTGTGAGCTTAAGCTCACAGCCGATTTGGTGAGCGTAACTCGTGTGCCGTCCGATTGGCTTTACGATTCGTGCTATTGTTGATTCGCAGATGCGCACTGCTGACTGCTGAGACGAAAACAAGACGGAAAATTTAGAAAGCTTCTCCGTTTTCTTTTTCCGTCCGTTAATTTCTTTCTTCTTCATCTCCCCTTTCTCCTCCAAAAACTCCCCCAGAGAGACGAATGGAGAGAGGTCCCGAGTCCGCGATTCGACAAGAGAGGAATGAGGGTTTTGGGTCACGTTGCCATTTCCTTCCTCCCTTCTCTTGTGGATACGATGACGAAGACCAACTAATCAAATCCTAAGCTTTCTTCTCTTCTCCAAAACAAAACAAACGAAGGCACAGGGATCACCCTCCTCGCTCCAATCTCAAATCCAGGGATCACCCCTTTCTTCTTTACTGGGTTCGGAATCTACTAAAAAGTCCTTTGGTTTCTTTCCGTGACTATACAAGACACAAAAGCCCTCTACAGTTACTCTCTACAGCTCCTATTCACTGCTCTCTCCAGCTAGTTTGCAACTCTGACGGCTCAAGGGCCCAAGGCGATTGAACTTGATTGAATGGCCACAACTAGTCTGATCTCCTTCATTTGGACCGTTTCCTTTGCTTCATACAGGTAATTAATTACAGAATTGCTAGGATGTGGTATATCTCTGAGAAATTTAAAGGAACAAACTGAGCATTGTTAAAGACAAATTAGTCTCATTCCGTAACAAATACACAATTGTTGCTGCAAATGAGACTGCCGGATATGTTTGTGAAGTCCAATTTGTTGAAAGGTGAAGCCCCTTGAGTCACTAGTTTCTTTTAACCAAAATATTATTTTCTGCCTTTCTGGTATAAGCTTTATAGATGTACCATTTGGTCTCTTTGAAGTGATCTGTGTTATCATAGATGAGTGAATGTGTTCAGACATGCTTTTTGACCATGCTGGTTTCAATACAGGTGCACATGACCTGTTCGAGTGAATGCAATTGAGACCAATTAGGCTGTCATGGAGAATTGGAGACAACAAAAATGCCAGATGGGATATGCATCTCCTCTTATCCTTTTTGGATACGCAAGGTAAAAGATGCCCGTATACATTTTAGTAGAGGTGGTAGATTCCCGGGTGGGGTCGGGTCAGTTTGACCAACTAGAAATGTTGGGTTGGGTCGGGTCGGGTCGGGTCAGTTTGACCAACTGGAAATGTCGGGCCGGGTTCGGGTCAGTCTGAATTTTCCTGGAACACGGGTCGAGTCAGGTTCGAGTCGGGTTTGGGTTAGTCTCACTTTCCCTGGAACACGGGTCGGACATGGGATTGGTCAAGGCACTGCTGCAGGTCAAGCTTTGGGTCGGGTTCGGATCAATTTGTCTTTCCCTGAAACTCGGGTCGGGTTTCAGGTTTCGGGTCGGATCAGATTTTGCCACCTCTACATTTTAGTTTCTTTCTTTTAATCCCAATATTTTTCTTTGTCATCCGTAAATCTTACATGTGCAGCTTAATTGATGCAGTTGTCCACTTAGTACCTGATCAAATACAGATACCAGTTTTTCTTTGTTTTTAAGTTAGATACTAGCATTTGCCTTTCATACCATATATATAAATTTCTTCAAAGAATATTATAGAATTTCAAAATTTACTTAATCTGTATATAATTTTCACTGCCATTTTAATTTATCAGTGTTTGCTGGTCCTGCACCTCATTCGTATTGTTTACCATTTTTATGCAGAGGTGTAAATGCAATTGGGAAGAGAGTGCAAGCTATGGTTGTTAGAGTATTGATGCTGTATTGAAATGTTGAAATCTCAGAAAAGCTAAATTGAAGTACATAAAATTCGCCATGACTGTGTGTATTGCCTGGGCTTATTATGCTGACTGTGTGTATTATGGTGTTATTTGGTATGTAAATATGTACTCTGGAGAATGAAAAATGCTTCTGTATTCGGTGTTTTGTGGTTTGCTTGTCACAATTTCTTACTAAATGATATCCTTTCTGTAATTATAGTTGACAATTCCAACTTCCTCAATACTTAACACATCTAGAATATTTGTAAATATTATTTCGACTGTACTCAATCAGCTTGGCACCTATCTGTACCGTTTGATGGTTACTATATATAACCAGTATGTACCACATCCAACATCTTATCAAATACCCATGTTTAAAATTTAAAAATAATTTCTTCTAAAAATACCAAGTTGAATTAAATATTTTTTGGACTTGATAAAGCTCCATACACATAAAAAAACAAAGTTTTTTAGAAGTATGCAAAGATTCTTTCAAACATTATATTTCAGCTATTACTTTTAACCTTCACAAAAAATCACTCACATTTAACTATACAAAAATATACCCAGCAGCTGCAGCTATCTATAGTTCTATACAAAATGTGACCCAGCTTACTACCTATACAAAAAGTAACCCCACATATTACTGTTCCAAACTCCACAGTTTTGCTTTACAAAAAGACCTAATTATCGATGACCCATCATGTAGCTGCATTACGATTCATTGGCTGCCTCCAGTTCCACCTCTGTGTCCTCATCTTTTAAGAAACGCTATAAAAAGTAGCGGTGTAAAAAAAAAAATAATCATCAGCAATTGTATGAATGTAGCTGTGAAGCATGATTAACAATGATTAACAGTTCATCTCTTAGTTTTGAGAGCAATTGTATTGGTAAGCTGAAAATTTCTCATAGATAAATTAATTGTAATATGATCAGTAAAGATGTTTAAACCTGAGGGCATGTTCGAGAATTATGCCCCGCTTTTGTGTGACAAGTTGCACATGTTCTCATCTTCTTTTCAACTGGATGTTTAAATCTTTCAGGTTTCCTCTTGCCTTTGCATTGTGACTGGGGAGGATCTTGAAAGCTCATGTTCTTACTAGCTTCTTTGCCTTCAGTCAGATCATTCCTAGTATTGACAGCAACACGTTCGGCCGAAATAACATCCTGCATATTCTTAGCAATTTCATCTAATTCATTATAGCAAGCTTCAAGCTTTCTACTAGCAACGGTATACAATTGAGATGGCTTCCAAAAATCATCAACAATCCTCATGGCTTTCTTGCGAAGATTATCAAACCTGTTAAGGATGAAACAGTAGCTATAAGCTCCAATCAACAAAATTTAGGAAAATGAGAAAATAAAATTATGAAACGTTATTGTACCTTTCAGCATCAGACCATAAAGCTTCAATTGACCTCTTACCTTCACAGTGTCTCTTTATACCCCGATTTGCATCTTTTGTCCACCTTGATAATATGTAGCGAGGATGAAGACGCATTCCAAGGTTTTGCATGACTTTAAGTGCATGTGAACATAGGAGACCTTGAAATTCAAAACCTTGACAGTTGCAACTTACCTCGCTATCAGCTTTGTTCAGTCGAACTAAATATGAGCGCATCTTCACACTAGCTGTAGGATCTTGTGTCCTTTTGACCTCATAGAGTACATCCTTCTCTATCTCATGCATAGAGTACTTCGTACTCTGTCTAAAGAGACTCTTAAATATGGAATATATCTTTCTGGTGTACACACGCTGTGCTTCAACCTCTATTGGATCATATGACCATAGTTGTCGCTCTTCACTGCAAGATCTGAAATCTTCTTCATCTTCTTTAGCAAAGACGCCCTCAACCATCTTGTTAAATTGCATGACAAACTTGTAAATTGATGTGTGAGAGTCAGTCCATAACTTCAAAACAGCATTGGCACTCTCACTACGTTGTGAAGTGGACATTTCAGCAAAGAAAGTATCACGGAAATAAGCAGGAACCCATCGGTCACGAGTTTTAAACATCAGGTCTAAGTGGCTACCACCTTTCAACTTATAATTCTTGAGCAAATCTTCCCACCCATTTTCAAACTCTTCGACTGTCAAACTTAAATTTATGCAAGCTTGCAAGTCTTCTTCTAAACCTTTCTTCTGACTGTACAATTTTCCCAACTTGTCCCTTGCTTTTCTCATAACATGCCATTGGCAACACCTATGCTTCGTATTTGGAAAAACCTCGGCTATTGCAGCTTTCATTGCTGGATCTTGGTCAGTGATGATAGCCTTCGGGTGCTTTCCATTCATTGCCTTCAAGAATGTTCGAAACAACCACTTGAATGTATCTGCTCCCTCATCCCTAATCAACGCACAACCAAAGAAGATTGTTATCCAGTGATGGTCTAAACCGATAAAGGGACTACAAGGCATGCTGTACCGATTTGTATTGTAAGTTGTGTCAAATACTAACACATCACCGAAAGCTTCATAAGATCTTCTAGACCTCCCATCGATCCAAAATATGTTTTTTGTCGTTTGGTTATCATCTGGCTCTACTTCAAAGAAGAAGTCTGGGTCAATTTCTTGCAATCTTTTCAAATAATCAAGTGCTTTCTTCACATCTATCCCAACAAGCTTTCTATTTTCTTTAGCGATCTCATTACTTAGTAACCTTTTCGAGAAAAGTACATTCTGCCGACCACCTTCTTTCTCTACAATGGCCTCATAAATCTTTGCAGGAGCTACATTTTGATTGCTCAAAATACGGATGCACTCCTTTTGGTCTTCTCTTATACGTGTGTGGGACTTCATGTATTTCTTCTTTGTAGGACTTTGCAGCAACTCATGATTATGCTCTCTATTGAAAGTTGTCACCAACCACTTCCCATTCAATTGCAAACTAATGCTCATCGAGGCCTTACAACCCGTCCTTCTAAATGAGATCATTTTCTGAGGTGTTTTCTCTTTTGGCGATTTTCCAACCACAACATCATCCTGTTGTTGGCGTTTTGAGTACCCTTCTCTGCAACAAACAAATCTTTGGCTAATCAATTTCTTCTCTCCCTTCTCCTTCTCTCCCTTCTCTCCTGCCTGAGAGTAGTACTTTTGTGCTTTTCGAACACCAAATCCTGCTTTGAACCCATATAAGTTGTATAAATTGTAACCCGCATCGACACTGTCAAGCTCCATGCCAATAAAAGGTTCAAAACATTCTTGTAAGGATTCCTCCTCTTGTACATTTTCAGGAAAACAATCAACAAGTTGTTCTTCCCCTTGTGCATTTTCAGAATACGGTTCAACAATGAGTTCCTCATCCACATGTAAATTTTCAAGATAAGGGTCAACAAGCTGCTCCTGTGCAAGTGGTTCAAAAGAAGTATTAACTTAAATTGTTTTTTAAAGATTAAAGTAAGAAATAAGTCACGATTGTAAAGGCTGGACATTTAAAATTTTAACCTTAATTTCTGTCTCTTCATCACTGACAAGGATTAAGGACTCCTCCAATTCTGAAGTAACTCTACACGAGGGCACATCAAAAGACAATTCTCGTGCAACACCCATATATCTAAAATTATGCAGATTTGACTGCAAGATAAGCAATTTTATGCTGAAAATTAGCACCGTGATATAAAAATATCAATAGTTGTTAGTTATTAACTAATTGGGATTGCTAAATTGAAATAAGAAATTACTATCTTCTATGCTATTTCTGACTTAAAATATCTAAGTTGAACAAATAGTACAAAATAGTACTTCTATTGCAGTTCTAGTTTGAGTTTAGAGAAACCATGCTACTGTAATTAAAACAATAATCAACTAAAAGCAATTTTATTGAGTGAAAGGAAAATTGATACGCTCATTAATTTATGCATAAGCACGAGCTGTACATCTAACAAGACAGAAAAGAGACCTTATTGGATTAATGAGATGGGCCTCAGGACCATATTTTGCTTCTTTCGTCAAATATGGAGCTCACCAATCTATGTGTTTACATCATCTTCGCAGCTAGGGTTTCCATTTTCAGAGGGGATATCGGCGACTACAAGAGGAACCCGAGAAGAGTGAAACCGCTAGGAGCCAATGAGAGGGAGGCCGGCGGATGAGAGGCGCGTCGCGCCTGGGGAGAGAGAAAGGGTGCACGGTGGAGAGTGGAGAGAAATGACAGACTGGAGTGTTGGAGAAAAAGAGGAGTTTTTGGAAGAGAAAGGGGAGATGAAGAAGAAAGAAATTAACGGACGGAAAAAGAAAACGGAGAAGCTTTCTAAATTTTCCGTCTTGTTTTCGTCTCAGCAGTCAGCAGCGCGCATCTGCGAATCAACAATAGCACGAATCGTAAAGCCAATCGGACGGCACACGAGTTACGCTCACCAAATCGGCTGTGAGCTTAAGCTCACAGTATATCTACTCAATATATCTATTTCAGAATATAACTTATTAAAATTATAGATGTTTTTTATGTGTACACTAGATATCACTCTTGGTAGTACTACTTACTACATGCTATATCCCCCCTAGACAGCCACAGAAAATAACGTCCTCGGTCCGCCGGGATAAAAGTTGTGCTGCAATAACCCAACAATCTCCGTCTCAATTCTCAAACACCCTACCTACAGCGAGTCAACACAGAATAGTCAAAACCCGATCCTCCATACCTTCACATCACCGACATTCCGGACCCACGCAACAGTAATCCGCACCACATATACCCACACAGCCACAACCACACCCCCCATCCCCAAATCCATCGTGTCACCCACTCCCACTCCGCTTTCCGTTGAAAAGTCAACAAATCTCTCCAGCTCATATCCTCTACTGCACAGTAAATCACTGCGCAGTTTTCCAGCCGTTGGATTCGCTTCAAGATTCGCGCAACTCAATCTCAAAATACCTTCTCTAATCCACATCGTTGATTCCCTGCGCAGTATAATACCGCGCAGCAGAGAGTAACTCTATAACACTCTCTCTCTCGTCTCCCTTCCATTTCTCACATATATAAAACTCTACACCACTCCCACCTCCCTCCCACCACTCCACCACTACTCACCGGCGACAACCCACGATGACATTCACGGTGACAAAGCTCTCAGAGGGGCCGGTGAAGCCGGCGGCTCCAACGCCCAGTCCAACCTTACCTTTGGCATGGGTCGACCGGTACCCGACTCACCGGGGCCTGGTGGAGTCCATGCACCTGTACAAGTCCGGGCCGGAGCCGGCGAAGGTGATCCGGGACGCACTGGCTAAGGCGCTGGTGTTCTTCTACCCCCTCGCCGGGCGCATCGTGGAGGCCGAGCCCGGGCAGCCCGCCATCGAGTGCACCGCGCACGGCGTGTACTTTGTTGAGGCCAAGGCGGACTGCACACTGGAGGATGTGAAGTACTTGGACCGGCCGCTGCTGATCAAGAAGGAGGACCTCGTGCCGTACCCGGCGCCGGAGGACTGGACCGTCGAGCCGCACAACACCATCATGATGATGCAGGTAATTCGCCGTGATCGCGCTTGATCATGCTTGATTTTGTCTGATCTTGAGCATTTTTTTTTAGTTTTTTTTTGCATTTGGGGTTATAATTTGATCAGATCTCAGTTGGGTTGTTCGATCCGGTACCGGATTTGGGGTGGGTTGGTACCGAAACTGTGAAAGGTTGAATCTTGCAGATATATACCTGGTAAAGTTTTGAGCTTTCATGGTTACCGTTGTGCAAATATGCAACAAGAGCACACGAGGGGATTAAATGAGCACAATGTGCGGTACCATTACTAAATAATAATGGCGGTAAATTATTATTATTTCTGATCCAACTCAAGATTCATATGCATTGATAATAATTCATTAATTCTTCATTGATGCCATGAGATGAGATGCGGTGCCGTGATTAATTTGGGGGCAAACAAACTCAGTTCAACATTGGGGGTGTGTAAATAAATGCATTACTTCCTTTTGTAGTTGAATGCATAATCTCCATTCTCGTTCAATTTCGCTGTTATCCAAATCTGGACCGTCGGATCAAAATCAACTGATAAGATTAATTGTAAAAAAGACCCCCTATAGTCTTAATTGGACCGATCGGGCTGTCCGTTTCGATCTAACGGTCCATATTGGACAAACAGGGCCCTGTTATTCTCAAATAATAACAGCAGATTCGGACTCTCAACATTCAACAATGTGAACTCGGGATCGTCTAGCGCACTGCCGAATTTGCAGCGCGGATCCGACGGTGCGGTAGACTTCGGGATCCGGATCCCGAAGTCCAGCGCGGATCCCGAAGTCTACCGCACCGTCGGATCCGCGCTGCAAATTTGGCAGTGCGCCAGACGATCCGGACTCAACAATGTGGGGGTGTCAGTTGAAAGTTTCAAGGTTTTTGGTAATTTGTAATTTGTAAATGCAAAATGTTGTTGCTGCATTTGGTGACATAGTCAATTCTCAATAATTGTAGGGTGGATCAGGGAAAAATGGGAAACTTTCTTTAATTTGCTTTGACCAAATAAATTAGCTGGCATGAACTGGTTCCTTTAATGCATGCATATAAGGATATTGCTTTGTGCTTTGTTATAATATACCCTCTGTATCCTAGATGACTTAATATGCACTCTTAGGAGGACCAAAATTTTATGGGTCTTATAAACTTTTATGCTTTGGCCCATGAAAAGGCAGTGCATAAATTTCTTTGCTAATTTTGGAATATTTGTCTCTCTTGATCTTTCCATGTAATTTTCCAGTTGTTCAGGTTAAGTTAGAAAATCAGGATGTTTCTTGAATCATAAATAGTTTTGAAATCACCTTATAGTAGTCAGTGCAAGCTGAATTTTTCGTCGAACCATGCACAGTCAATGTTCTTTACCAAGCATCTGGCTTAAAAATCAGATGGCTTCCACAAAATTTTAGTGAAAATCTGTTATCAAGCCACATTTACAGTCTTACTTATTGATAAGGTGACTCTCAATCCAAATTCAAAATCATATGATGTTATTATCAAATGATAACAAATTTGAGATCCCTTGCTGTGGTTTTTAAGCTTAATAGAATTTAGCTACCTGTACTTATTTGACCTCTTCTCACGATATTGAAGCAGTTCTTTAATATTTATAAGGCCACACTTTCTATAATTTCACTATCAGATGTTCCACATCAACAACTCAAAAGTCATTGGCGTAGCGACATACGAACAATCGTTAGGTGCTTCTCAAAGTGAACAAAGATATACATTTTTTTACACACCCTGATCAAAGTTTGAATGAGTTGTGAATGATTATCGGTATTTACTTTTCGTGTGAAGACCAAGTCTGATGGCTGCAGTTTACTTTAATCTTGATTTAGTCTAATTTGTGTGTTCCACGAAAAAACAAATCTGATTTATTGACACTGCTTGACCTTTGTGCCTTCTGTCGTATCTCTGAGATCCTGATGTAGGTATGTACGTAACTTCAATTTATTTCTTAATTGAGGCATGTACTTATAATCTCATTTTTTTAGATATATAAATAATTTAAATTCTCATAGCCAGCACTTAAAAAAAGAATCATGATTTCTTGAAATTTAAGATGGTTGTTTGTACCTTATTAAACCAATGTTTACTTTTTTAATAGTTGAATGAGCGGGCTTTGTTTATTCGATTTTTCCCTTTCTTCTTACTCGTGGATTTGATTAATCCAGCATGAGCATCTTTATACTTTTATGGACATGTGAATAGATCCTTTTAGGCTGGTAAAGTACTTGTTCTATATTTCATCGATCACACTTCACTAATTATTAATTGTCAAAAAAATGTGCTTTCGGATCATGGGTAGTTAAACAGAAGCACATGTTGTTAACTATATTAAGAGTGCCAGTACAATGATTGCTCAGGTTAGAACTAATTTTTAATAAAGGAGTTTTGAATCTTTTCTTTTGTTTTTTTTTTTTGCTTCGCTTCCAAAATTGGTTAAAACCTGCAAATTACGGAATGATTTCAATTAGGGTTTGTTCAGCTGTCAACTTCTTGGATAGCTGTACAAACTACGACTCCGTCCTGCATACATGTCTTATGTAACATCGTACACTACCTTTCGATTGGTTACAGATCATGATAGCTTTCGTTTTCAATTAGTTGTAGTTGTTGTAGCACCAAACAAATTTGTTGTTTGTCAGACTGAACTTTTATGTTCTCTTGCTTCAATTCTCAGCAAGTCAAGATAAAGTTAGCGGTCCTATTCTGCAAACTATTCATTCATCACCCTTAATTCTTGTCGATCTTCTAATTCAATTGGAAAAAAGAAACTTATTAGTTCCATATAGATCCTAAAATATAAACCGTGCACTGCTTAAATATAAATATTACACTCTTAGCAAGTCGTGTCATAATTATTCTCTGAAACTTTTGTTAAACAGGTGACGACATTCACATGTGGTGGGTTTGTTCTTGGCCTACGGTTCAACCATGCTTCAGCTGACGGCATGGGTGCGGCTCAGTTCATTAAAGCTGTCGGTGACATGGCCCGTGGCCTCCCAGAGCCCCTCGTCATGCCCGCGTGGGACCGTGAAAAGTTCCCCAACCCGAAAATCAAGCCCGGGCCATTACCTGAATTGCCCTTGTTAGCTCTAGACTATGTCATACTAGACTTCCCCACAGACTACATTAACAAACTTAAGTCCCAATATATTGAATACAGCGGTAAGATATGCTCCGGGTTTGATGTATTGACTGCTAAGCTATGGCAATGCCGGACACGGGCATTGAAAATCGATCCAGAAGCTGAAGTCAAGCTCGGCTTTTTTGCCAGTGTGCGTCATCTCCTGAAGCTCAACAAGGGCTATTACGGCAATTCCATCTTCCCCGTAAAGATGACTGCACCAAGTGGAAAGCTACTTAATTCCACACTGTTTGAGGTCATTGATATAATCCGGAAGGCAAAGGAGCAGATGGCAGTTGAATTCTTCCAGTTCGCAAAGGAAGAGGTCGACACTGACCCTTTCCAGATGACATTCAACTATGAGTCTGTTTACGTTTCGGATTGGAGCAAGTTGGGTTTCGTGGATGTCGATTATGGGTTCGGTAAACCGATGTTCTGCGGGCCTCTGGTGAACAACGATTTCATTGCATCGGTGGTTATTCTCAAATCACCGGCGCCTCTGGACGGGACCCGAATGCTGGCCAGCTGCCTCACGAAGGAACACTCCGAAGAGTTCGTACGCGGAATGAAACTTATGGAATAGTTTTTCTCAATTTTTTTAAAATTGTTTTTCCTCTTATTTTGTAATGAACAATGCGAGATTTACGGTCTGCTAGGTGTGTTTGTCGTTGTATCCTTCATTATGTTTCATTCCAAGTTTCTAACACTTTTAAATTGTTTTGTTGAACCAATAAGAAAATATTTTGTCAAAGCAAATTACAGAACTGTTTATGATCTTTTGGATCAGTGCATAGCTCCTTGTTGTTTTACTCACTGGTATTCCGAAAAGAATTTAAAAATCCTGTTATCAATAGTAGGTATCCAAGTCTGATGGTTCCAGTACACCATGTTTTGGTTCCATCTTTTGTGTAAGAATAATAAAGTAACTTGATTTTTTACTACTACAGATTTATTGTTCTATTTGAAACTGGTACCATACCAGTACTGATCACAGTCACAATAAGATAGTGCACCAGCATGAATTGTTGTCTTTGGATTTTTTTTTTTTTTTTTTTTCACAAAATTGATTTGTTCTGGTAACTGCCCAGCAAAGCTCCAAACATTGCAAAAGAAAGCATTTGGCCTTACTCTTTGCAAAAACTATATATGGAGCATGTATATGCCATGATCTAATTATGCTTAGAAAGGGGACCAATTTTATATCTATTTGTTCGTGCATGTATCTGAACTCTTTATTTTGTACTTCATTTTCAGATTAATAGATTATACATTACTACGAGATTTTCTCGTTTGTTGAAAAAACTGAAATTAACATTCAAGATAATGTGTTGGGTGCTCACGATTTTAATTATTGTTTTGTTACTTTTGTAGATATGATATGATATGATATATCCCTGTAGAAACATGGGCATCAGCAAACCACTACTGTGGCAATTTCTGATCCAACAGATTTGGTTTGGGCCAAATGAATCTTCAAAATAATTTGGGCCTATATATCTCCAACTGTTTTTTTTTTTTCTTTTCTTTTCTTTTGTTTTCTTTGCCAAACATCTCCAACTGTTATTGTTGCTTATAGTCAAAATCAAAATAGTGGGCCTAGTGGATTTATCATATAAGAATGATTAGTTAGACTATTACGACCGAAATGCTAACACCTCAAAATTTATGTTATCGTGTTTGAAATTACGATTTATGGTGCTCAATAAATTTTTTATATAAAAATAATTAACCAAAGGGTTAAGAGGTAAAAAAGGGCTCCCTTTGCTCCAAAACATGAGGGGGAATTGGATGGTAAAAAAAGGATAAAAATATATTGGCTGCAAGTTCATGGATACCTTTGTGTGCACCAAAAATGAAAACAAGAGATGATACTTTATTATTTATAGAGTGCACATGGGTGCTATGTATGTGCTTGGAGCTAATTGTTATTAACTTATTATTATTATGTTCTCTTGTTTCTTCTCATATTTGGAGTGAAGGGAGTTCTTTGATCTGTTTTTAAATTTTTATTTACTTTGTGCCTTTTTATTATCTTTTTTTAATGTTAGTAATTATTTCAAAATGTTAATATAACTTTTCTATTTATTTTTGTGCAGGGTTTTCTGAAGGCAGGTCATTCACTTATAATATTTATTTATTAATTTATTTATTTTATTATGTTTTTTTTTTCTTATTATCTGTTTATTTATTTATTTTTGCAGTGGCAGTAGACTCAGGTTGTACAATTTTGTTATAGAAGGAGAAATGAATAAATGACTTCCATAGTTTCATTTTCCTATATTGTGTTGTTCACTCGGTACGTATCATATCGTTCCTTTTTCTTTTTTTTTTCAGCAGCGTTCTTGTGTTTAGCACTATGCAAATGCGTCCCTCAAAACTAATAATCTTCACAAACTCGCAAATTACACTGAAAAAAATGGAGATGTCTAATAATTCCGTGCTTTATATTATAGTAAAGATAGCGACAGTGAGAAGTTGTATTTATAATTTAAAAAGTAAAGAAACAAGGATCTAATACAGACTATATTTGGTCAGGAAATCTATGTGCAACACTACATCATGTCATATAGAAAAAAAAAATTAGGAGGTTGAATGAAAGAACTAGTTGAACCACAGGTTACCACACTACCTATTCGTTCAATATTACACTGTAACTACCCTATTGCTAGCATCTATTAATGAAGAACAGTTTACCAGAAAAACAATGTACTTGGTACTTACAAGAAAAGGATATAAAAAAGTGAAACAAAATAACTAACAAATAGGAAAAAAAAACCTCAATAAATTAAAATTTAAAGGGCCAAACATCTATCTTATTTTTTTAAAAAGAAAAAGAAAAAGAAAGAAGTTCAAATTTAAAAAAAAAAAAGCAATTTCCATTCCCTACTAATTAAAGAGTAAATTGCTGATAAATGGGAAAGAACATATCACAAATCACAAAATAAATAAATGGTACAAGCATCACTAGTCAGGAGTCTGACTTTGGATGTACCAAAAAGGGTTGCACCGTTGTCCATTGATGACATGATGGCATCCACAGACCTAAACACTTATCCTTAATCACTATTATCAGAATAATAACAGAATTAGAAGCGCATAATTCAACCAACCTGCAAGGACATGAAATACAATAAGTGCTTAACTGACAGGGGATTTTTATGAAACATAACCCATTATTGTGGTTCTAGATATAAACATTATCTTCATTTGTAGTCAGTTGAAACGGAATAAAACATTAAATTATCTTAAAACAGTGATATTTGATATTAGTGAAGTAAATAGGATGGAACATGAAAAAAATATAAAATGCTAGTGATTTAATTTAAAGCACCTTTATAGATGCTTCAGTTTATATTTAAATCAATTCTATTTGATAACTTGAAGCACTTTAAAAATCTTAATTTTTAAATCATTTTTACTTTATTGCCAATGGATGTCTCCTTCCAGAGAAAAGTCTAAGTTCCATCATTTCCCATACCTTTTAATGATCATACGGATATGATCATATAAAACTCATTTTAATTATCATTTAACATTTCATTTCATTACAGTCATATTTTTTTTTTCATTTATTTGCAGTCTTATGTCTTTTATGTTTGGTAAATCATTAGTTGTCAACTCTACAAATATACAGAATCTGAAAAAGGTTTTAAGGCAGCCTTGATTTACTTTAACTACTTATAATTTGTTCGAATTAACCCTTACAACACACGTTCATACTGACGAGTCAACACAAAATTAATTGGCTCGTATGAATCATCCTTTTAATTAAAAATACACAAATTTTTTTACAAAAGGTGATTAATTTGTACTACTCAGTATATAATTAACCAAGTGCATTTAATCACCAAGTTAATTAATCGTTTGCTAACGCGCTAACCATTAACCATATAATATATATGCATTCCATGCACTTAATTTGTATTATCTGAAGGTTTAAAAATTTTTAAGTGAGAACAAAAAGTGGGTTTCAAATTGGGAGCAGAGTGTGTACTGTGCTGTTGTACACCCACCAAACCGAATTTTTTTTTTTTAAAAAAAAAGCTAATTATAATATCAAATTAAAATTTCAGTTTAATAATAGAAGAATTTGAGATATACTCCCCTCGCCATAAAAGGATCCATGGCAGTTTGGCACCGTTCAACATTCCGAAATAATTAACAAAATCCATAGGATCAACCATCCACGAAGTAATACCCCTACCCCAGGTCACTATAATTTTATTTTCTATATACTATCTAAGTTAAATCTTATGAACTTAGAGGATCAAATAATCATGTTTTTTGGTGACCGATCAGTGACCAAAAAATTAAATCTCAAATAACAATATTTTAATATCTTAAATAACAAAATTAATTGATGGGTTATGTTGTATATATCATGTGTTTATGTTTTGTTTGTATACAAAAAATTATATTATTTTGATTTTTGTTTTTTTATGCATATGTAATTGGGAATTGAATTTTATCCATCCAAAGCCATCTGGACAATATATATCCCAGTCCAAAGGATTGGAGAGCTAGTACGATATAATTGTTGGCAATTGACCAATGGTGATGATGTGTGGCCCCATCACTCTGAATATAACCAGTATACATTTGCCTATTTTTAACATCTAAATGACCAAATTGCCGTTGATCAATTGCCAACCATTATATATGTAAAATTTCGGAGAGCTAGTACGATATAACTGTCCAGATAGCTTTGACAAAATTCAATTCTATATGATTAAGATTAGGGAAACATCTTGCGTACATAGAAATACTCCGTGGAATTACCATCATAAACACAAATGTCACATGGTGGATCCCACCTGTCACACTCTATGATGAAAATTCCATAGAGAATTTCTATAGACGGTAGGTTGGACCCTTAACATTATTTATAATACATCTACATGTTTAGTCCGGATTAAACTATATATCTCTCAAGACCTATATATGAGTCTACGACTTGTGTGTGAAATCAAGATTCAAGAGGCCGGGTTGCAATATAATGCTACATCTAGCTAAGTGGACAATCAAATAAACAATAGTCAACACGCCAGTCAACATGCAAAGGAACGAAAAGAAGTTGAAACACAAGAGTAATTGAGTAAACGAGTCATTGAATAAATGAATAACATTTTCAATTTTGTGGGGTTGGTGAGAGGCATGCAGATGCAATTAATCACTTTATAAACTTTCCGTATATACATGGATCGACTTCACACCGCATGTATAAATAGAGCCTCACTAGCATGTCATGTACTTGCCAAAATAAACAACATCTGAATAAGAAGAAGAACATCCATCTATTTGAGAGATTTTAAATTTGACAACAAGATCATGAGGATGATCTTTGAAGTGACAAAGGTATCAGAGGGTGTGGTGAAGCCAGCCGGGCCAACGCCGAGCCCGACACTCCGGCTCGCCTGGGTCGACCGGTACCCGACTCACCGTGGCCTGGTCGAGTCGATGCACATGTACCGCTCCGGTACTAATCCCGGGAAGGTGATCCGGGATGCTCTTGCCAAGGCACTAGTTTTCTTCTACCCCCTTGCGGGTCGTATCGTTGAACCGGTACCTGGTGCGCCGGCGATCGAGTGCTCAGGTAAGGGCGTGTACTTTGTCGAGGCAAAGGCGGATTGTAGCTTGGAGGATGTCAAGTACTTGGAGCGGCCATTGTTGATCCCGAAAGAGGAGCTCACGCCTTGCCCCGGACCCGACGATTGGGACGTCGAACCGCGTAATACGGCTATCATGATGCAGGTAAATTGAATTAATAACTTCTTAATTTCTCATGTTTTGATTTCTTCTCTTGATCAAGAATCAGCCTTTAGTTTAGTGGCTAAGGGCAACGCTCGATCTCTGTGTGGAAGGTCGCGGGTTGAAACTCGGATGGGAGTCTTTTATAGACATAAACTTATTTGATTAACAAAAATTTTAAGTAGGCCAGGGATTATTTTTTTAAGAAATAATATATAACTATAATAGTTAATAAATAATTAAAGAAGTAAAAAACGAAGGGTTTTGCTCTGTTGGACGTCAAAACATATATACTTGAAATGAGCATGGATAATGGACATAGGTTATTTTTTTCGAAAAATAGCATCTTGCATTTTTTTTTTTTCCTGTTTCAATCAACTAACAATTTTACAAAGCTTATTATGTTTTATTTTTGGTTCTGTCAACTCAAAAAAATTCAGTTTTGACATCAAAAACCCTCTAGTAGGCTAATTGGCAGAAGAAAGTTGACGGCTTAGGCCAACAATTATAAATGTTGAATTTTAATGATCTCACTGTATAAAGATTCTTTTCGATCAGACGACTATAAATGAATATTACTCAATATTAAATTTGTTTGTAGCCGATAAAATTATTTAGATATGGTCACATGAGCAACACCCATTGATACTTATATATTGAATATATATTATTAAAAGAAAAGGTACGAAAGTCTAGTTATACAGAAATGTGGCAGAATGTTATCATGAAAAAATAAATTAAACCTCAATTCAAATTAAGTCATTAAATATTTAGAAAACAATTACGGTCAATTGAACGAGAATCTCAATCCTGTAACGCGCTAAAGACAATCATTAAAATATATAGGACAATTTTCTTTTCTTATATATGTTTGATCAACAATCTGACAATAGTTATAGTCTTATAGAATCTGATTTTTCTTCTTTTATTATGCATATGTTTCACAATAATGTCAATATTAGTTATGTGCCATGAAAGCAGTTTGTTCAATTTATTTTCAAGAAGTTAGTGTAAAATAATATGCACATTTTATGCTTTCATGAATCATGATATAATCATCGATTATCATATATAAATGTTCAGATCAAGAACATCCCCACATTTTGTGATTTAATTAAGCAGTGTGAATTCACATAGGATTGCACAGAAATTACATTCAACTTTTTTATGAAAAACTGCTAAACTAAAAGTGGCAAACAGTATATATGATTGGAAATAAACACACAATTCCTTTAATTGTAGCAAGGAATCATATATTCATATTGCACTTGCAGTTTTGGTCAACCTATTCACATGCTAAGCAATCTAAAGAAAGAAAAACCAATGTACCAATATGGTACTGTACCACTGTACCAGTACACACGTAACTACCGCTGAACGCTGATGGTGCAAAAATAACTAACTTACCAAAGAAGAACGTTTAAGTCAAATAATTTAACAGCTGTGATTAATTGTACCAAATTTGGGTGCTTTCAACTTTTTATCTGTTACTCTCAAATAAAAAATTATCTAGTAAATTACTGCGTTTTAATTTACACAAGAATATGTTCACTTAATTAACAACGTGCAAGATGATTGATTATTATATGTACGACTCACAAATCCTAAGGCAAGATATGAAAGAAGGGGATTTACCTAGTGTCTGAAAAAGATGAGTCTATCTTCTGTGTGAGAGGTCGTGGGTTCGAAATCTGGATGAAGAGTCTTTTATAGACATTTAAATTTGAGTGACTTGACTCTCATCTTTATCTCAAAAAAAAAAAAAAAAAAGATGCGTCTATCAGTCCACGTCGTTACAAAATTTGAAGTATAAGTTGCAAAATCTATATATAGACAATTTCATGTAATTAAAAAAAGCACTGATTATATTAGGACTGTAATTAGCGGCTCAGACTGACATAAGGTGGCAGGTACTTTATGTTTAGGTGTGATGGTGGAGAGTTTACTAATAAAATGGGGTCCTACCTAAACATCTTAAATCCTAAATTAAGACCTAACTGAAGTTTTAGTCACAGTACATAATTAAGCACCTTTTTAGACTAGTGCACTGTGCACGTACCAAACCTACTTAATTAATGTGAAGAAAATGAGCATGACATCCTGCTTCCTGATCACTTAACTAATGAACTAATGCAATCACATCTAACTATAACTTTAAGGTACTTAATTTTAATTAAGGAACTAAACCCTTGTGCATTAATTAATTATCTTTCATATTATGAAAAATTGTCAAACTATTTTTTGTATAAAATTGACAATATATAATATATGTTATGAACTTATTTATGATGTACTTAAATTATAATGACACAATATATATTTTTGTTTTTAACTACAATGAACTGCTTAATTAGTAATTAGCATGTAATTAGTTTCATCCTTTTGAATAAATCCTTTCTTCACAAACTAATCTCTTGTGGTTAATTAACTAATCTTCTCCAAATTAAACAGGTGACAACATTCACTTGCGGCGGATTCGTTGTCGGTTTACGGACGAACCACGCGGTGGCTGACGGCATGGGCGCAGCCCAATTCATCCAAGCTGTTGGCGACATGGCACGCGGCCTCCCGGAGCCCGTTGTCATGCCGGTATGGGACCGTGAGAACTTCCCCGACCCGCAAATCAAACCGAGCGCATTGCCCGAACTGCCCATGTTATCGCTCAACTACGTTACGGTAGATTTTCCGATGGATTACATCAACAAGCTCAAGTCTCGGTACAAGGATTGCACCGGTAAGATATGCTCCACGTTCGATGTTCTAACCGCTAAGCTCTGGCAATGCCGCACCCGAGCTATGAACTTTGAACTAGAATCTGAAGTGAAGCTATGCTTCTTCGCCAGTGTTCGCCACCTGCTGAAGCTCGACAAGGGGTACTACGGTAACTCCATCTTCCCGGTTAAAATGACATCGCCAAGCAAGAAAATTGTTAACTCAACCTTGATGGAGGTGGTGAGCATGATCCAAGAAGCAAAAAAGAAAATGGCATTGGAGTTCTTCAAGTTCGCAAAGGAGGAGATCGACACCGACCCGTTTCAGATGACGTTCAACTACGAGTCGGTCTACGTGTCGGATTGGAGCAAGTTAGGGTTCGTCGACGCGGATTACGGGTTCGGGAAGCCCGTTCTTTGTTCGCCATTGGTGAACAACGACTTCATTTCGTCGGTGGTCATTCTGAAAGCGCCGGCGCCACTGCAGGGCGCCCGGTTACTGGCGAGTTGCGTCACGAAGGAGCATTCGACAGAGTTCGTGCGCGGAATGAAGAACATGGACTAATCCTTTTCTAATTAGTAACAAGCTTAAGAAAATATTTTGAAGAATTGTGGATTGCTCTTAAGTTGAGTTTGATCCTTACTTTGTTTTGTTGTGTGATTGTTAGTGTTTATATATATTCGATATATATTGCACCATATGTACTCTAATTAATTTTTACTATTTTTCATGATATATGGATATTTGTAATTTAACTTTGTTGGGTAATTTTAATGAAGTCAATGATTTTTTTTTTAATGAAATTAATTAAGTAAATGTATTTTTTTTTTAACATCAAAGGCATGTAAACTAATTTCATTCACTTTCTTGATTAATCGAGTTCAACAGGAAAATAGAAAGAAAAAAACCAACAAAGGAAGAAAAAGTTAGAACTAGTGCTAACACATGTTGTAAATACGCAATTAATTAGTGTTATATTAATTGTCTATGTAATCTGTTTATGAGTGCGTATACTCTGGAACTGTCCACTTTGAGATTTGTTTAATCTGAAAGCAAAACAAGATAACAACATTACACTACAATAATTGAGATTAAGTAATTTCTCATGAAATTAATTACAAGCATGCAAAGATATCTTTGTTTGTTTATATATGAATTCAAGGTGAACAGTTTGGAAATATGCTTTATAAATTATCATTATCATTTATCAGCCAAGTGCTTCAAAAACATCTAACAAAAGAGAGGTGAAATCTTAGCCCATACATTGTGTATTCTTATATAAAAGCCCAAAAATGGCAGAACTAATCTCTCTAAAACTTATATATACCTCCTTAAAATATTACAAATGAACTCCATTTGTTTCCAGGCCAACAGTTTGAAATGCCCATATATAGTCTTTTTTTTTTTGAAGAGGAAAATGCCCATATATAGTCAGTAATCTCAATTGTTCCATGTTCCCAATCTGACAATTTTAGGCTTCAAATTAATAAACAAAACCAAAAGGCTTCAGAGTTCCAAACTGCCAATCTTATTTATTATCTTCATAAATCATTTTGGACCTTTATTAGTAACATAACTGGGCCATTCTGTGTCTTTGAAGCCTTTTGGGTGAATTTGAAAGCCTCTGAGGCTGTTTTTCCTCTTCAAATTCAGCTTCACTTTAGCCTGCCAAGTACTGTATACCGTATGTCTTAAATCGGACGGACCATAATAATTAAGTTATATTGAAGCATCTCGGTTCTTGGTTGGATTTTCATTTACTTGTGACAGTATATTAGTAACTTTGTACATATTTAAATTCAGAATTTGCCCACTCCTACTGTTCGTAATCTCCTGACATGGTAGTTTTCAAAAGGTAAATAAAACAATCTGATTCAATTCTAAAAATAAAAATGCTCTCATGCCACTGCTCCTTAAGTTGCAATTTAGAAGAAATTAAAAAGAAAAAGAGTCATAAAAGATTACTAAATTAAAAATTGCAATTGCTCTCAAGTCCCAAAACAAGCAAAATTCGTAATGGTATTTCCCCAAACAAATCCATAACCAGACTTATGAGTTAAGTAGGCCCATTTATGGGCCACAGAATATGGACCAAATCATGTTCATGATGTCTACTGTAGCTCATTAAATATTACTCAAAAAGCCCATAAAAACCCAGAAATAAAATTAGACCCACATCACAAAAAAAAAAAAAAAAAATGCCAGCAATCATGTTCAAAATTTCAATATTCTCTGGCAGTAAGAGCCATCCAAGTTGGGCATTTTCTCCTGCTTTTTTTTACATCACAAATTGGGTTATTGAGGGTGACAGATTTCGGCTCTTTTGTTCTGGGAATAGAAGCTTCCTATGAGCAAACAAAAGCATGCCAATCTTATGTTGTGGGCTTGTGGCCGACCTTTGCGGTTCCTTGTGCCTCTTTCCATTCTCTTTTGAGATGGATAGATAACAGAAGGCAAAAAAAAAATGAAAAAATAGATAACGAGATGGGAAAGGTAGAAAAGAAAATGACACTGCGCAATCCCTTTCTTGGGGATTTAATGGATGCATCGACAACGACCATTTTGCTCAAAATATATATATATGGGTCATATCTAGTGTCCACAACAGATGCGTCCACCTGTCTGTATTGATACAAAATTCGAGATAAGAGTTACAAAATTTGAAATATGTGTTACAAGAATTGTATACTTATGGACACTAGTAAAGAGCTCACGAGTTGCTTTGAGCTGAAATTATTATTTCTTATAATAAAGTTGTAAGATAATATGTAATGGGTCTTGTATTGAAGAAATTGATATGGGTATTAAATTTTAATGGGCTGAGACATTAACGTAAATCAACGGTTGTGATCTATCCAAGAAAATGATCAACAGCTCATGTTTCTTATTTGGGGAAGATAATCCTTTCATGTCATTTTTCCAATATGCTTTTATATATAGTAAGGATATATGGACACTTAAAATAAGGACAATTGAAAATTTGAAATATGTATTACAAAATCTGTATATTTGTAGACATATGGACACTAAAAATGAGGACAATTAAAAATTTCCTTTTGCTTTCGATTACTACGAATAAATTGGGGGACAGTTACAAGTTATTTATATTTTTTAGGAGATTTTTCTTTGCCACATTAATTGTTGCTTGGAATTTTGCCTCTCATTTTGTTGGGTCTCAGATTTTTTCTGGCACTAGAAGCTTTTTTTTACGGCCACAAAATTAATGTGTGAACCAACTTATTCAGACTCTTGCTGATCATTTTAATTACGGAAAAAAAAATGTTAACTTGCAGTACAAAAAATTAATTGAACAAGAAAATCAAGACTAATGAGTTTGTCAATTGCAAAAGTAATCCAAAGATTCAAGAGAATTAGTTTAAATTTTAAAAGGATTAAGATTTAACAGCAACAGCTATTTCTCAATAATTTTAGACATAATCTTTTAAGATGAAATGATAGTTCAATAATCCCTTTTCACCAAAAAAAAATATAAAAAAATCAAACTGCCAATCAAATTTCGATTCTTTTTTTTTAAGAAAAAAATTGTTTATTAATTTCATTTATATTTAGTCAAAACTTTTAGCAGAAGAAAATTGTAATTGTTTGATAAATCAATTGTCTGGGATATAAATTATGAACATTAAGATTCAATAAACGGAAAAAATGATTTAAAAAAAAAAAGAAACAATTGTTGGCATATAATGGTACTTCTAATTATAGTACTAATCATGAGATTTTGTTATTTATTTCTTGGTAGAAAACTCTCAGTTGTTCCAGAAGTTCTAAAGCATTAATTGGAGCATAGTTTTCAAGTCTTTCTTAATTAAAGTTCTATATGCAATTCAAGACTGATTATATATATTTATAAGAAGAATAGAATCTGTCAAAGCTCAATTTATAATTTAGAATTTTCCGTAGCAAATTAAATTTCTTTTCATGTGTTGATTTTGTGCTCCAAGATATAAAGAAAAATCGGATATATATATATATGAACCAAAAAGTAAACATTGCTTCTTTGATTTTACATTGAAAAAACGAACAAGTCATGTTCCCTGGAAGACAATTCATGTGTTATGTTGGGTATATACGGAGGCAACCAAGCACAAAATAGACCTTGTTTCCCAAACTTAGAATTTATGATTTCCATCCTCTCTAGAAGTGTCTTTTTTTTTTTTTAGCAAAAATTCGCTTCTAACTTTAGTTAGAAAAAAATGCTGCTCCTAGAGCCGGAATAGATCCAAATCAGATCGTTGGAACCTGCGATCCCAATCTAACAGTTCAAATTAATTCAAAAAACCTCCTAAAAAGTCACAGTCGTCGGATCGGGATCGCATGGTCAAATTAATTCAAAACTCCCTTAAAAAGCCACAGTCATCAGATCGGACTCCTATTAATTCGCTTCATGCATTTAGGTTAAGGTTGTATAATGGATAAGCAACCAAAAGTGTTTTAAGAAGTAAGAACAGCAATCGTCTGGTACAAGCCACATATATGGGTTTTGACATTGCTTGCCGTTTCTAAAGTTCATCTCTAGTGCAGCTTGTTTTTTTTTTTTTTTTTTTTTTTTTTTGAAGAAAGTGGAGTACTCCACCAGTTTCATTGAAACTTTTTATTTTGCGTCCATGGAGGATTGAACTCATGACCTCTTGGAGGTCATCCTAGTTGACTACCACTTGAGCTACTAGGCCATTTGCTCTCTAGTGCAGCTTGTTAAAGAAGATTTTTTTAGTTCATAACTTATAAGTTATAAGTGATTAATTCCATTAAAATTGGATATTTAATTCTCTATGTACTCGCATTGCAATAAGTTTCCAAATTATCAATCATGTTTAGTTGTTTAAACAATGATAAATTATGTACAAATCTAACATATCTTTTTTTGAAAAATTATAATAAAATACTTAATTTGGTACACTATTAAAATTTTATTAATAATAATAATAACAGCAATTACTGACAATTGTTACTTGTTAGCATCCCCTGTTTAATCCAATTTATTTATTGGTATATAAGAGGATTACTATAATCCCCTGTTTAAGCAATAATGCAAGATGTCAGTGTCATTGCCCTGTTTTGTATTATTTATAATTATTATAAAGAAGACAGGTATAACTGTATATCACATGAATTTAATAATAACTTCCCTCATTTTTCGTGCACAGATAAATTATTATGAATCCTACTGTATTTTTTTTTTCCTATTTGACATAAACAACTTTAATGCATATATATAACATACACTGGGAATATATTAATGGGTTGAATTTGAATAAAACAATACAAGTTGATTCTCTATTTGATTTTTGAAGTCGAAAACAGAATAATTAAATTATGGTGAACTTTGTAAACTGTATGATCAAGGAAAAGAAATGAAAAGTGAGCTCCAGCACTTAAAATTCTTAAAATTAAGTAATGAGTTTTTTTTTATCAAAAAATGAAAATTTTAGCAGTGATCACACGGCTCATAAGCCACAATATAATCTTTAATTTATCCCTAAAAAAGTTTGGTTCATGATAGCAAACTAGCAAATTAATCCTAAGACGATATATAATATATAGTACTTATGAATAATTTCGTAAAAAAAATATTAGTCTGGAACAATAGAAACCATGTGTTATAGAAGGTTCAATTAAGGGGCGGATAATTGAGACTTGGGTAACAAATATCTCCAAAAATGTTGAAAAATTAGTGCCAATAATATATGATAATTTAACTTTATCGGTTTAAAAATTAGAACTCAAATTATGGCTTCCTAAAAAATATTTTGGCAACTTTTTGGTCCATGAAAGGTCATAGACTTTTTTTATTTTTTATTTGAATAATGCTGCTGTTTTGGTCAACAAGAACAAACATAATTGCAGATGTTTCATCACAGGAGAAATGTTGTACACTTTAGAAGCTTCTTCTTGGTGAGATTTGGAAAATTCATTCTCTATTTTTCAAGTTTTTAACCTATCTTTTTTAGACTATCTTGATATACTAAGTTCATCTAAAATACATATTATATTATATATATACCCGTTATTCTTCATTAGAATTTTTATGCCAGAAGTGACAAGCTTTATCTATTCCAACTGGGACACAAAGACTAACATAGCGCGAAATCAGCTGTGATCCAAATCCGATCTTAGGATCCTGAGATCTTGATCAGACGGCAGAGATTCTTTCAACCCCCACCCCAAAAAAGTCTTAGCCGTCGGATCGAGATCGCAGGACCCTGCCATCCAAAGTTGAAAATTCGTATTAAACATTAATTAAAGAGAGATGAAAATTTAGTTTTAGATTAATTAACCTTGTCGGCCAATGTCCAAGTTCACATTTCTTTATCTGAAACCCTAATCATTCTGCAATAAAATACAGTTACTGGTATATATATACATATAGTCTTCTCATTAATTAATTAACTAACTCAATATATATATTTAACCTGGATATATATATATATATATGAAATCAGTAAGTAAACGTGCCTCACTATACTGTATTATTGCTTCCAGACAGATCCCAAATTTATAATTTTTTTTTCGGACCAAGCAAATTAGAAAAATACAATTTGACATCCACTTTTCCAAAAGAAAAGTAACACCAGAATTAACTACGCGAAGGTTATTATTAAATTACATTAATATGATCAATATAATCAAACCATGTCCTTCAACTAGATTTAATTAGAAAGAAAAACGTCATGTGGTATATATCATTGTACCCACAATTATTGATTTATTAGTACAAAAGAATCTTGGCAAGATTATACCCAAATTAATTATCATTCCTGAGGTAATGATTTCTCTCAAAAAAAAAAAAAAATTAATTCCTGCATAATTTTTGTGAATATTCGATTATTACTCGCAACTTGCTATTATTTAGATCGTTCTTATCCAATGAATCATGCTTGATTGAGTGTTCAGATTTTAAAGTAATGAAAAAACTAAAGGAAAAAAAAATACATGAAACAAAAATTTGGACGACAAGTTTCACAAGATGTGATAGCACTATTCTATTTGTAATAAAATAAAACTAAATTGCTTTCATAATTCAATTTATAAATGCTTTGTTGTTCATGCATGTTGATGTTTGACTTGTGCATCTTTTAAAGTTCACATTAATAATTAATTACATGCTTTAATATGATTTGATTTGCTTTTTGTTGTTCAGGTCTACGTTTGACTTTTGTAAATTTTATTCAGTTTAAAATTCCCGTCATTCCGAGCTTTTCAATTACTTTTCAAAACTTATGGGAGGTATAATTAAAGAGATGAGTTATTTTGAATTTTGAAGTTTCATTAGTCAAACACGGTTATTAGCAATAATGTTCTCTATAATACTAATCTCTTTTTCACACATATATGACCGAATTCAGGGAGTTTAATTAATAGTCAGAAATAACACTATCTATCAATGTGAACAGTTTATATTTTCTAGAGAGAACATTGTTTTATCATAGATCGATTGATTCTCGTTAATAATAATATTAAGCATTTTACTCCAATACTCCCAAAAATAAAAGTTTTTTTTCGATTTGACGGTTATAAATGAATTATAGGACATTGCTTCCATGCTCACACCTAGATAATTTTATCAGGTATATATGAATCTCATAATGGGTAATATTTATTTATAATCGTTAGATTAAAAAAAAAAAATTGGTGGGAGTATTGGAGTAAAGAATTTTACTCCACTACTGTAAAATTATCTGACAATTATTCATTTAATTTTACTCCACTACTGTAAAATTATCTGACAATTATTCATTTAATTTTACTCCACTACTGTAAAATTATCTGACAATTATAAATGAATATTACTCATTACAAGATTCATCTGTAACCGATAAAATTATCTGGGTGTGAGCATGGAAGCAGCATCCAAATTCAAATTATCTGACTGTGAGCATAGAAGCAACGTGCATTAATTTCCATTAAATAAATAAAAAATATTAGTAAGATGTCAATTTGTTTATTACTGTTACATGCATGTCGGCGCCCCCCCCCCCCCCCAAAACCCAACCCCCACCACCCCACAAAACCCCCAGGCCCCCTTCTCTCCTGAATTCCTGATTTAAGGATATACCACCGGCTAACTGCGGTCCTTTTTGCTATAATCCAATGATTCAAGTCTATTGAGAGGGAGACAGTACCACTACCCACTGCGCCGTAGTTCCAGGCACGGTGTCATGAAGCACATGGACTGTTGGATCACTTCAAGATTTGTGTAGACTCGAATCTCGAGGCGATCCAACGGTCCATGTACTACATAACAATGTACCTTAAGGCGAGTTCACATCCCTTGGAGTATTCCATGTGCAAGGGTCGAAATCTCCCCCTACAAGTCCTCAGCGCGGATCTCGAGGCTGTCCGAAAAACTAAATTTGTGTTGCTAGCTGACCACTCCTTAGTCCTCACTACTCCATACCCTGAGTCCCTAACTATTCCAGTAGATACAGACTCCCTTAAGGCAGAGGATCTGAAATGTAGTTTCTAGTGGCTATTAACATGTCAGTTTTGCATTTCACAAACACTGAAATGCTTATTTTTGGGAGTGCAAGGATCAGTTAATACAAAAAATAATAATAACAGGAGAAATGCTGTAAAAATTATGATTTATTAATCATCAAAATCACAAGTTTGATGATTAATTAATCATGAAGATAAGCATTGCAAATGGATCCCTCCTCCCCAAGTTTAAATATCTTCCTTGTTATACAAACATTGGATAAGATCTACACTCACTCAATCATTCAGACAATAACCAAAGAGCTAATTAATCATTTGCCTCCATAGAACAGTACAAACAAGATTTTTAAGTTTTTAAACTCCAACAATTATCAATACTCATGTCCACATCTAAATTGACAAATGTAGGTATTTTGTGTCCGTCAGCATTTGATCCGTTTGCGTCTCTATATCCGAATATATATTAATTTCCATTTTATATTTGTTATTGGATCATCACAAGATGCAAAGAGATACACCAATGAAGAAGTGATATACATATGTGCATCTTCTTCAAATATATATTATATCAAGGGTAGGAAAAAACAAATATCTAATTAACAATATTCTAGGAGCAGGTTAAAGGTGATCTTGATTGATTCCAAACATCTTGTGTCTATTGAAAATGCATCCATATGACTATAGACACACTCAGAATGTAACAAATACATCTGATTTTGTAACAGATAGATCTGATTTTGTAACCCATAGACACCATGAACAGTATATTCTATGAACGCAAGGTATTACTCTTCCATCTTCGTCTAAAAAAATAATAGCAAGTGATCAGACCCACAAACTTGTACCCTTTATAAAAAACATAACTGAAAGTTGTGATGCTTTATCCAAAAGGAATAAAGACACATCTATTTTTTTTTTTCTTTTTTTTCTGCAATGGACCCATTGTGCTTATCTTTTAGAAGCTTCTATTAGGGGGCCAACTAAATTAAAGGGGGGTAATTTGTGAATTTTTTTAATCAAAGTTATCTTCTTAATTTTTCTATTAAAAAATCTTCAAAATGTCTCTCTTTAATTTGTGGGTCGTACACGTACCTTATTGTCCTTTTCTTTTTCTAAGGCTATGCGGCTATGCCCCAAAAAAGGGTAAAGGGAGGGGAGGGGTGACCGAATTTATCAAATTTTGTTAACTTACTCCATACCATCAGATTTTGGAGGGCAGAAGAGAGAAAGAGAGGGGAGAGAAGGTGAAGTCCTCTATTTAAATTATATCATTTTGTTATCTTCCAATTTGAGGTAAAAATTTAATCTCCCCTTTTGCTTCCAACCCTTCCCCCTCGCCTAGTTGTACTGGAGCACACCCTAAATTCCTTGATCAGTTGTTTTATGTTAATGTAACGAACTTTGTACCAATAAAAATTGAAACTAATAGTTCATTCTCAATAAAGCACAGTAAATGAAGATAGAATAAAAAAAAAATAAAGAAAAGAGGTGATACATAATTAAATGATTTTTAAAAACTTACTTTCTACAACAATTTTATTTTTAAATATATTTTAAAATAAAAGGTGCATAAACTAATCATAATCGCTTGTTAGCTTAAAACAGATTAAGCAAATGCAATAGAATAAAATACAAATGCTTATACGTTTTCTCTCAGGACTCCTTGTTTGGACCGTTGGATATGCGATCAAATCTACTGTTATCCAACTTTGGATAACAAGATCTTTATTATCCGAATTTGGATCGTTGGATCAAAATTAACAGATAAATATGGTGAAAAAGCCCCCTATAATTTTTATTGAGCCGATCGGGTCTGACCATTTTGATCTAACGATCTGTCTTGTGTCTTCGACAAATAGGTCATGTTATTCTCAACGAATAACAACAGATACGGACTCGTTAGATATATATTTAGATGAAAATATAAGGACCAAATTCTTATATAAGAAAAGACCCCAAAATCTTCATCCGGCATGAACCATGAATGAATGAATAATAAAAAATTAAAAACCGGAAAAAAAAAAAAATGCAGTGAACTGTGAACTGACTACACAGTACACACTGCCACTGGCATATATACACATCTCAGAATTGAATTACTTCATGTCAGATGGGCAAAATCCAGAATCCCAGATTGATGCTTCTGAGTCAAAAGGACGGTCACTGGTAGGTCCTGATCTGTGTCCCTACATCACAAACAAACAGTGAACAGATATACATGCATTGGCATTGCATTGCATGGACCATTTTCATTTATTTAGATAAACATCTTGGGTCCACTGAAAAGCCGTCCATACGTCCGTCCATAGGTCATAGACGTGTATGAAATGTAACAGATATGTTCTGAAATGTAACCTATAGACGCTATGGACGGTTTTTTATTAGTAGACGCTAAGTATTGCTCATTTGGAGACTCGATGACTCAGTCACTCAGCCTCATCCACTTTATCTGCTGATGGAACCCACAACCACAAATGGAGATAATAAATATCAATGCCAGTGTCTCATGCATCATCATCTTCATCTCCTAACCGCAATTAAAGCTGGGAATGAATCTGATTTAGACATGGACAGATTGTAGTGGCTCAGTGGACTGGACTTGATACTTAATAGAGTGTTCATGTTCTGGTAAACTTGATTGGAACTTGAGAGGGTGAGATTTAGTGTTGGCATCAATCAATCAATCAAGGACCCTTCTTTTATGAGTAATACCAATGTCCACATAAAAACCATCCATCCATAGCGTCCGTAGGTTACATTTCGAGATATAAATTTTACATTTTGGATTGTATATGTTACGTTTCATACACTTTTATGAATGTATGGACGGTTTTTCAATTGATACAGGATGTTTCTCTACATTTATAGTTAATTACTGTTATGTTATGATATGATATATGTTATGTACTATAATTATAATGACATAAATATAAACTGTTAGGAAGGAAGGCATTACTAATGTACCATATTTGGAACAGTGGCTATATATATCTTATAAAAGTTGCATGTTCAATTGACGAAATCTGCTTTGCTTTGAGTAAGAGTGAGCATATAATATGCACTGTTCAAACTTCAACATTGGAAAGGGAAAAAAAAAAGGAACATATAATTTCATGACCCTACCCTACCTACACAAACATAATTTGATGGGTTTTATGACTTGTTACCAGCAAAAAAAAGCGCTGTCGATTCCTCACATGTGATGTGTGCGGGACCGCACACAAAAATACAAACAGATTCTGAAAATTCCTTGCTGAAAATTGAAGCCAATTTGATTTTTGAAGGGGGAAAAAATATCTGAGAAAGGAATGAGTAATTGGGTATCATGGATTCATGGGTGCTGAAGTGATAAGTCCATCAAGATGGGTGCTTTTTATGTGAAAGTTCAAATCTTGCAATCATTTCTGCAAATGGAAATTATCAGCATGCCAAGTTTGGAACTAATTCTGGTAAAATAAAAAATATATCAGTCAGTCTAAATTGAAATATTAAGCATCAAATTTTATTGTAAAGGAAAAAAGTAAATGTTGTATCAATTTTTTTGTGCATTAAGGTTTTTTGTTAAATTTTTTTATATTATTTTTGAATTTATACTAAATAAATTGAAATTAAAAAGTTTAGAATATCAGAGAATCATTCATAAAGAAAATCGGTTTCAACGATTTGGGCAAAAAAATCTGTCGCAGTTGGAGATGCTGTTAGAGGAATGTTTCAGTTTCACAGACCATATTTAATTTATTTATGTCATATTCAAACAATGAAGAGCATATCTACATTTCTTAATTTTTTTAAGACATTATAAATGTACAAATTAAATAATTAAAGTACGCATCTAAATTATAATTTAAATTTATTAATCCATTTATCCTGATCAATACTAAATCATCAACTTGATGTTATTAATTAATAAATAATAGTCACTGGCTTACACGTCTCAATATATAATAATACTGTTTATCTATTTTGACCAAGTGATGTTGAAGTTAAACAACATTTTTACTTGAGAAAATAGTATGAGGATAATGTTTGGGGAATGATTAACCGGCAAGGTGGACTTCTCCTTCCATTGATAGCAACGGTGGTTACACTTCACAAAGTATGATATGAACTATGAGCAATTGAGCAGTATCAGATTCTTCAAAATAAAAAGAAACAAACTCCCTTAAGAAATGTTTATGTTTGATTTTGGGAGTACTTGATTTCCTAAGAAAAAATGTTTGGACTAAACTTATTTCCTACAAAATGTTTTGTTGTTATTTTAGTGAGGACTATATATTTGATCTCCAAAACATTGTTTCTGTTTGGTTTTAATAAGGCTATATAATTTCATTTTTAAAAAAATTGATTGCTTGATTTCAATATTTATTTTCTCTCCAAATGTACTCAAATACTTTTCATAAGATTAAGCAAACATTTCTTCTGCTGTAGACATGGTAGCAAACATGTTCATCTGTAATTTGACTTCAGCAAAAGGAAACTATAAACAATACCCATAAGGCCACAACAAGGCATTTATAATTGAAAAGACAAAATCTATATTATTTTCATTATTATGTTATAAAACCTCATCATAGCTAAGCAACAGCATTCATTCCGGAAAATATTTACAAACGACAACTCATTTAAAAACCCCCATTACCGATATAACACCATATTAATTAATTACAAGCAAAATAACCAAGGAAAAAAAAAGTCAAATGTGGTGAAAACTAAAAAATTAATTGATTGTTTGTTTAATTTCATTATTACTTTTCTCAATATGCACTCAACTGATCAATCCTTACTGTAAAACAAAGCAAATATTACTTCTGCTTGGCAAACATGTTATTGGCATCTATAATTTAACTCAGCAAAAAAAAAAAAAAAATGTAGCATATCAATGGAAAGCACAAATTAAAAACCATGTCATAAAATAAAATGAAATCTCTTCATATATATGAAAAACTAATTAGGCAACAACATTAATTCCGGAAATATGTACAAATGACAACTCATACAAAACCCCATTACAAAAGATAATATCATATTATCATATTATGATATTAATCATAAGCAAAGCAACCAAGACTTAAAAAAAAGTCATAAAAGGGGTGAATAAAATCCAGCATAATAATAACATAACTTAATTAAGCAGTTAAGCATATTAAAAAAAAAGCTTAAACTTGTAAACTTATTATTATTACAGTTCCATGCTACAGATCCCCTGAATGTGTCCCCAGAACTCCATGGGCATCTCCATTCTCTGCCACATCAATCCCTTGCCGGGTTCTTCCCTCACGACGTACGCGACCGGGGCACCGCCGTGACAAGTCGAACCCACAACCGCCAACCGTTGATCCCCCGCATCCGCAAGCCGTGCAGCGACGCGGGCATCCTCCGGTACCTCACCGGCAATTCTCCAATTGTCGTCTTCCCGCACCGCAATGTACCGCCCTTCCTTGAGCTTGTATACCTTTCCGTTGAGCGACATGCAGGTGTTCGTTGCCTTGACATCCTCGTCGAGCCAGTTCTCTTCCACCGGGCCCCATGTCCAGGTTACCGGGTCGAACATCTCGGCCGACCGCCTGAACCGGCCCTGTTCGGCTGTTACATAGCCGCCCGCCACGACAAACTTGCCGTCCATTAAAATTCCCTTCGGCTCGTCCCGCTCGACCGACATGTCAGGAAGGGGGATCCATGTGTCGGATGAGACGTCGTAAGCCATGGCACTCTTGAGCGCGTTCTTGTCTTCGTCGTGGCCTCCGGCGACGAAGATTAAATTCTCGGAAGCCGCTGCACATGCAAAGAAGGATCTTTTCGGGCCGGGGATCGGCGTCCCCTGTCGCCATGCGCCGGTCATGAAATCGTAGATAAAGACCCAGTCAGAGGCGGCCCAGGAATCCGGGTTCCATCCACCGATCATGACCAATTTGCGTCCGACCGGCGCCAACTGACAGAAAAGAGGGATGCCAATGGGGAGGCCGGGGATCATGGGCAGCCGGGTCCACTTGCCGGTGTCGGGGTGGAAGAGCGCCAGGTGATAGGAGATGGGTCCCGAGGCGGTATACGATTTTGGGTTGTTCTGCTCGGAGGCGGGGATCAGCGACGGACCCGACTGGGCCGAGACGACGACGGTCTGCGACGTGCCCGACGCCTTTCTAAGGGAGTGGAAAGGGTTCGACTCCACCTCCAGTTTCCATTGGCGGCAGACATGGCGCACCGACGGGAACGAGTCGTAGGGGATACGGATCAGGCACTCCTGCGCGATCTCGTGCGGGATGCCCGGTATCAGATTGAGGTCCTCCATATCCTAAATCGTCCCAAATTGTCCCAAATTGGGTGCTGCTTTAGGAGAATTGTTGATGCAAGCTTCGAATTGGGATTGCAAAGAAGCAAAATTGGTGGATTAAAAGGAGAGATTTTGTTGGGTTTTGTAAATTTTGTGAGGAATTGAGGTTTGTTACAGAGGAAGTGAGAATCCGAGTGCTGATTTTGGGGAATTTTGGGGTTTTGAGTTGTGAGTTTGGGTTTGAGAGTGAGCTTCTTCTCGTTGGAGGTTTGAAGGATGGATGTTGAGATGAGTAAAGAGAGAGAGGGGTTTAATGGATGGATGGATAGAAGAATTGGGAAGGGATGGATGCTTATATAGAGCGCTATAAAATTATAAATTATCGGAGAGACAGAAATTATTATTAAAAGTATAAAACTAAATGATAGATTATAGAATATAGATAGATGGATAGATAGATAATATCAGAGTAGTAATATAATGAGCTTCTGATATTTGTTTTATTGTTTGTGATTCTGCAGCATTTCATGTGCCGAGTGCCGACTTAATAATGGATGACCGGATGAGATTATTTATTTATTTAATGGGTAATAATAGTCTCTGTTTTTATCTAATTAGCAAATATTATTATTTTTTACTGAATATTTATATTTTTCCGATAAATATATGTCATCTTGTACTAAACAGACACACTACAGTTTCTGATTAATAGTTTTGCAACTGTAACAATTACATGAGTATACGTGGATGTCACAGACTGTAAGAAGGTTTTCTTTATTTATTTATGACTTGCTACATGGAATGGTGTATGATGGAGAGGGAGGAGATGGAAGGGAAGAAGGGGAGAGCAATTTGAGCAAACAACGGATGGAGGGGAGGAAATGGCTGCGGGAGTCCACAGGAAAGGCGAATTTGTGGGCCTTTTTCTAGAGGAAAACAACACCTCTCTGATATTATTCATTTCTTTATTTCCCCACTTTCATGCTCACTTTCTTACTTCCTTTCTTTGCAAATGGTATCTTTAAATCTTTTTTATAAAATTATCTCAAGGTGCTTGTTTAAACTTTAAACTTTCAAAATTCAAATATTCCCATGTGCTTGTCGCAGTATTATTTATGTCAAAGAAGCCTTTGATTTTGAAGAACTTTTTATCTCGTCTATGTGCGCAAATTTGTTACAATGGAATGCCACTTTGTTGTTAATTTCCATTTAAAATTTCATATAGAGGGTTTATAGTTTGATTTTGCTGGTTGTTTGTCAATTTTTGTTAGCAAAATTTTTTTTTTCATACTTATTCTAAATATTTAAAAAAATAATTTTGTACGAAAAACCAATAATTTGTTATGTCATTTTTTTTTATTTGCCGTGCCACTAAATAATTATCATATTGTGCGGTCCAGTAAATTAAAGGTAGTCACCTTTATTCTAGAAGCAATTGCTTTAATAATATTTCCCAAGTAAGTAGTGATTTGTTCTTGTAACGCATATATCAAAAAAAGAAAAATATATGTGACCTGCGGTTTGTTTACTACTTTGTCGTTTCCTTTAAGTGATATATCTTATCTGTATTAATTGTCTCATTTCATTTTCAGTTCAAGTGATAATAATTATTCCATATACTTTTATGCCGATTTTTTTAATAATAATTAAATTAAAAATCAGAATTAAATAAATAAGTTTTGGAAATTTGGATTTTTGGAAATAGGTAGTTCGGTGGTCAAAGAACCGTCCCACATCGGTGGGGCCCACTAAAATCACGCGTTCACGGGATATAGGTGGGTCGGCGTTGGCAGAACCGTCCCACAGGGGTGGGACGGTCTTCACTTCACCGTACCAGCACTTTTGCTGGTACGGCGCTACAATCACCGTCCCACTCCCCTATTTCTTCTCCCCTCCTCTTCCTCTCCCGTCCCACTTCCTCTCCTCTCCTCTTCCTCTCCGTCCCACCTTCCTCTCCTCTCCTCTTCCCATCCCTCCTTCCTCTCCTCTCCCGTCCCAGCTCTCATCCGCAGCCCCAACCGGCCCCAGCCGACCAGCCAACAGAGCCGCCCCGACAGGTCTCACCCCGCCCCGGCAGACCCCAGCGCAGCCCCCACCCCGGCCCCGACAGGTCCGCCATTATTTTTTTTATTTTTTGAATGAAATGTTATATAGATTGTTGTCTAGTTTGTTATTTTAAAAGATTCTGGATGAGATTAATTTATCTAAGGGTACATTAGATAGGCTTGTTTTAGTTAACTGGTAATATTAAAAAATCATCAGTAGGAATCTCCGATAGCAAATTAAACAATCATCAGTGGGAATAATACGGACGATTAATCGGATTTTATCGGACGATTTGACGTTTTCCTAAAAATTTTTATAAATATTTTGTTATTTTAGGTACAATAAGTTATTATCTACATTTTTATATTACAAGAACATAATAATTAATTGTTGGAAAAATGAGTAGCTATTAAGAATATTTGAGTGTGTAGCTATGAAGAATTACAATGCATTTTTGTCATTTATATGCATGTGTAGATGTCATTTTTATATATATGTACATTAATTAGTCATGGAATGTAGCTCGATCCTCAAATAAGTACACCATTGCTGCCAGTAGTGATTATTATTACTACTACTACTACTACTATTATTATTACTATTATTATTATTATTAATATTATTATTACTACCATTATTATTATTATCATTTATTATTACTATTATTATTAGTATTATTATTACAATTAGTATTATTATTAATATTATTATTGATATTATTATTATTATTAATATTATTATTATTATTATTATTATTATTATTATTATTATTATTATTATTATTATTATTATTACTACTACTACTACTATTACTATTATTATTATTATCATTTATTATTACTATTATTATTATTATTACTATTATTATTATTATTATTATTATTACTATTATTATTATTATTATTATTATAATTATTGTTATTACTACTATTATTACTACTACTACTATTATTATTATTAGTATTATTATTATTATTATTATTATTATTAGTATTACTACTACTATTATTATTACTATTATTATTATTATTATTACTATTATTATTATTATGATCATTTATTATTACTATTATTTTACTATTATTATTATTATTATTATTATTATTATTATTACTATTATTATTATTATTACTATTATTATTACTATTATTATTATTATCATTTATTATTACTATTATTATTACTATTATTATTATTATCAATTATTATTACTATTATTATTATTATTATTAATATTATATCATTTATTATTACTACTATTACTATTATTATTATTATCATTTATTACTACTATTATTATTATTACTACTATTATTATTATTACTAATATTATTATTACTACTATTATTATTATTACTACTATTACTACTATTACTATTATTATTATTATCATTTATTATTACTATTATTATTATTATTATTAGTATTATTATTACTATTACTATTAGTATTATTATTACTATTAGTATTATTATTAATATTAATATTATTATTATTATTACTATTATTACTACTGTTATTACTACTGTTATTACTACTGTTATTATTATTATTACTACTATTACTACTACTACTACTACTACTACTACTATTATTATTACTACTATTATTAGTAAATGCAATGTTGCTTGAAATTATTTCACAGTGAACAAAATGACTACGAGAGAAGCCGGAAGTAGTTCTCGGTCCGGACCCCCTCCACCACCGGATTCGGTTCCTGATGAGGACCGCCAGGCACTCACTGACCTGTTGCAGATGCCATACTCTGACAGCAGGATTTCTAAAATCGAGACCGACGTGAGTTTAGATTGGAACCAATAATTTTAGTTATTACATTTTTCTAATATTATTTTGAAGACCGTTGTAGTTGCATATCTGATGTGTATGTGTAATTTTTGTAGCGGGATTCGGTACTGAACACACAGGCGCACCGGCCACAGATTCGGTATCATCATGCTTGTCAGTCGAGACTTATGGCATTGGGGCTCTATCAGGTGTCGCGGCTACCGCAGATGCAGGTCGACCCCAAGTTGATCACAGCTCTCGCCGAGCGATGGCGTCCGGAGACGCACACTTTCCACCTGCCTTTCGGCGAGATGACCGTTACTCTACAGGATGTTAGTTGTCTGTGGGGCCTGCCCATATCTGGGCCTCCTGTCACTGGACACAGTGATCTTGGGGCATTACAGTGGGTATCAGACCTTTTGGGGGAGGTCCCGGTATTGGCATGGAAGAGAAAGAAAAGAAAGATCACTGATAAAACCGGAGAGGTACACGAGAGGACAGATCCGTCCAAATTTCAAATCTCCTTGAGGTGGCTGCGAAAGAATTTCACCGGCTTGTCAGCAAATCCCAGCGAAGAGGAGATCGACAGGTATACACGTGCCTTTCTGCTTGACTTGTTTGGGTCGGCCCTATTCCCAGATTCAACTGGTGACAGTGTGCCCGTGATGTGGCTGCAGTTCTTTGATTTTCAGAATCCAGTAAAGTACAACTGGGGTGCAGCGGTGTTGGCCACTCTATATCGGAATCTCTCCGTGGCCTCACGTGCAGGTACGGCGTGTATAGCCGGGGCACTACTGCTCCTTCAGCATTGGTCGTGGACATATTTCAGAGTTGGTAGACCTAGAGCTCGCGCTCCACTGCCTTTGGCCGAGCTGGTTGGTGACGATGTTGATGATCCGGAGAGAAGGCCTTGCTATGCGATGCGTTGGGTCTTCCAGAAAACTTATCGGTACACGGGAGCTAAGTGTTCGGTCCAGGTTTATCGAGATGGATTTGACACTATGCGCCATGATGAGGTGCCATTGTCGCCGTACAATGATCATTGGCATACACTTCCCGCATGTACCCGATAATACAATCAGTGAAACATATATTCTGCATAACAGCAATACAAACATAACGACAATACAAACATAACGACAATACACACATAACGGCAATACACATAACGTCTCTACATTCGACACGATATTTAGATTGGCTGCTATCTTTGGTACGGATCCGCTTATTTTTCTCTATATGGAATTTCCTGATAGCCCGGACGAGAGCCCGTTTGGATGCAAATGTCATGCCCTCCGCTACAGATCCTTCCACCGGGATACTAGGCCCACCGAAATCAACATCGCTTGGTTCAAATCCGGATACATCATTTAACATTCTAATCGGGTGTTGTGGTCCACGACCCACAAAAGGATTGTGCCGAGGCCATCGACGTAGTAACTCTGCATCATAGTCCACCCCCTCTTCCTCACCAGACACTTCGTCATCCTCATCGTCGTCCTCTGCGGAGGATCCACTATCTGTTACCTCACCGGGCTCGATTTGGTAATCGGAGTCATCCTCATCCTCTTCCTCGCTGTCCCCACCTCCACCTTGTTCGCTCGACACGCCAACATGGGTCGGTGTTGTCAGTGTCGTCGAAGGTCCGGCATCATCAGAGGAATTATCAACCGCACGTACATTGTATGCGGGGGAGGCCTCACTCCAAAAGGCTTGAATAGGTTTCAAATTGACGTACAATTCAATCATTCCCATCTGAATGGTCACGGTATCATGAAAAGATTTCCATGACCTCTCATCATACACCGGCAGTATGTTGAAAAACCAACATCCCGGTACTCCCGCATTAATTCTACCATAAATCTCAACAGAATACTGGTCCTTTGAAAATTGCATTGCGGTACACAGTTCATTTACTAAATTTTCAAAGCTAGTATTCTCGTTAACAGAAAATGCCAACCGAGGGGGAATGCTATATTCAGCTCCATATCGGCCATAACATATTTCACCCCCATGATATACGCTGACTGGCACAGATGACATTTCGGACCTTGATTATCTGCTGCCAAAATTATTCAATAAAATGTATAATTAACTAATTTAGCAACTACAGAATCATATATAATTTGCTCTTGAATTATTTCTACGACATTAACTAATTGTGTACCGCTGCCTCTGCTGCTGCCTCCGCTACTGCCTCCGCTGCCTCTGCTACTGCCTCTGCTGCTTCTGCTGTCTGCTATCTGCTGCTCCTTATGTGAAGAGTGCGCGAGTGCTTATGTGAAGAGTGCGCGAGTGCTTATGTGAAGAGTGCGCGAGAGGGTTTTTAAATGGTGGTACAATTATTGTGGACGGTACTCAACTTCACGGATCGAGCTGGGACGGTGAAGGGAGTGCCGTACCAGAGCTTTTTCTGGTACGGTGAAGGGAGTGCCGTCCGACAGGGTTGGTACGGCGAAGGGAGTGCCGTCCCACCCTCTTTCCTGTGAACGCGTGATTTTAGTGGGCCCCACCGATGTGGGACGGTTCTTTGACCACCGGACTACCTATTTCCAAAAATCCAAATTTCCAAAACTTATTTATTTAATTCTGATTTTTAATTTAATTATTATTAAAAAAATCGGTACTTTTATGACACCTATATATACTAAGAGGAGGGATCAAATAAGCACGTTTTTTATGACTGATCGGTGACTGTAAAATTAAATCTGAAATAACTACAATTTAAACTGTTAAATGACAGAACTAATTGATATGAAATAACTACAATTTAAACTGTTAAATGACAAAACTAATTGATAAGAATGTGTTGTATATATCATGTTTTACGTGTATACAAAAAATTATATTATTTTGATTTTATTTACATATGAATCAAGCATTAACAAAAATCAATGATTCAAATTTTATGATTTTCCTCATCTCTTGATGACTATTGAAACGATGCTAAAACTTTATCATTTTTTATGTATATATTATTTAGATGATTTCGAATACATCTAACGGTTTAGATTTGTCAATTTATATATAAATAGTGAAATGGTCACCACGGTCACCACGGTCCATGGTTATTGGATCCCTCCTCATATACAAATTGACTAGTTTCACAATAAAATGATTTTGGAGATGTGTGAATTTTCAGGAATTTTAGGACCCCACGATAAATTTATTGATGGTAATTAATTTGATAATTTTTTATTGTAGTAAAATTAAAATAAATTGTTCAAGTATTCTTCAACATGCAAATTGATTGGTTATTAATTTTTAACTTCTAATTATTTATGTTTTAGTTTATACATAGTTTCATACACAGATTCAGTAGGTGGATTTTAATACCGCTGATCGTTAGTATCAAATATTAATATGTTGCATTATTGTCTAAACCAACAAAATCAAAACAGTAGGAAATTTAAATATCCTTGACAATATCATGCATGTTAAAATTATATTTTTAAATTTATCGAGATGTATAATCATCAAACAAGAGAAGAGGTCAGAATTGTTCAAACTTAGGCCGTAACGTTTGTCAACAATCCATATCATAAAATGATATTTTCTTGTGCAGACGCCAGATTTCAAATTATTCAAATACTTAATCAACAGATTTGTCTTAAATTTTTTTTTTAAATAATCGATAAGTTATAAAGATACCAAAATGATACCAACTATATTGATATTCATGTTAAATGAGATATTATTTAAATTAGCGAATTTACTATAATATTTGTTTTATATAATGTGGTGTATATACTATAAAAATATTTTACATGCTAAATAAGTTAATACAAATATTAATCTGCTTAGTTTGAAAAATGAATGAGGCTATGGTACTCTTAATAGTACATGGTGCCCCCGTACTATGGCTCCATATTATAATTTTTAAAGTTTAATTAAGTGATTCAAACCGCTCAATATGATCTCAACATATAAATATCATTGTTGACCAAAATTTATAATTTTTTATGCTTTTTTTACTTTTTTTTAGATAATTAGAAAATGACTTATTGTAAACATTATAGACCATTCAAAAATGTGGTTTTTTATATATCAAAATATATAGTTAAAAAATTCTAAAAAAAATAAAATTTTGACTAAAACTATATTAACATATGGAGATCACATTGAGCGGTTTGGATCGATCAATTAAACTTCAAATACCATAATATAGAGCTGTAGTACAACCCATTTTATACTATTAATAGTATCATAGTCTCACTCTTGAAAAATAATATAATCGGAATCGATTTTGGTATCTTAAAATAACTATATGTTTAGAAGTCACTAGAACAGATACGACCCAACATCAATGTCCATTATTTTCCTCCAAAAAAAAAAAAAAATCCATTATTCCATACTCCCATTAATCTGTAATTTTTTCTTTCCAAAATCAATGAATATTAATATATTATTTTACATTTTACAATTTAAAAAAAGGAGACAAAAAAAAGAACAGCAAGTTCTTGTTTTTCTGAGAAGAAAGAAAGATGGTCAAGGAGGAGGAAAGGAAACGAATCCCCTGAACATGGCAGTAAATAATGTCGCGGTCTGCTTTCTTGTCCCATCCTTTACACACATATATATATATATATGATTATATCCTACGCATTAACACACACTTATCACTTATGTCCCCGTTACGTGGACGGCTTTCTAATTAACAAAGCAAAAAATCAATCACTTTAGCAGCCCATCATCTTTTATTACAAGTTTACAACAATCAATCAGAGAGGGATGGACAGAGGATATATCCAATCCCTAAACCCTAATCAATCACTCTGTTATTCTCTTTTGGCCGATCAGATTAAAATCAATGAATCAGATTTAAGAATTGGCATTTGGTCTAGTACTTTAGTGACTAAGGACAACGCTCTCTGTGTGGGAGGTTGCGGGTTCGAAACCCGAATAAAAAGTTTTTTATAGATATTTAAATTTGAGTAGTTTAATCATCGTCTTTATCTCAAAAAAATGAATCAGATTTGTTTAAAAATAATCTTCTATTATCTAAATTATGCCAATCTAGTCGTAGAATCAACATTAGACTATTTAGTCTAATAATTAAGAACAACATTATTTGAATGAGATTATATACAGATGGTAGGTCTTTTATAAATATTTAAATTCGAATAGGTCTCGTTTTTATCTTAAAACGGACTCCCAAGTCCCACTCCCATCAAATCACCTCCCAATTAAAAAAACCCGAAGGGTGTGTTTGGTTGTAGGATAAATGGGAGATAAATTGAAAGATAGTCTATCACCACTCTCATAAAAAATAAGTTATCTCTCAATTTATCTTCCATTTATCCCACAACCAAACAGGCCCAAACTGAATATAAAACCCTCCGCATAAAAACAGAAGGGATAAAGCCAAGCCAGCAAAAGGGTGGGCAGGCATGCCGCGTGTGCTGCCTGTGTAGTGTGTAGCAATCAGGATGAGGATGGATGGATGAGACGCTTGCTTGCTGCTAATGTTGAGCCAGAGGAATTCATGCCCCCCACCGGTTTGCCAACGCGTGTAGTAGCGGACTGGAGATGGATATTTTTATTTCCCAATTCTAATTCTGAGATGGATATGCTTTGAGATGCGTGCAACTCAATCTCAAAAACGCCCTCTATAATCTCCGTCGTTGATTCGCTGCGCAGTAAGAGGATAAGCACTCGGTTTCCTTTCCTTTCCTTTCCTTTCCTTTCCGCGACGCGATCTCGGTTTTGACGAGGTGTTTTTTAGTATTAAACGGGGGCAATGTCGGTGGAAGACAAAGAAAGTCTCTCTCGTCTTAAACCAATGGAACCCACTTCATTTTTTATGCTCATTGATTGATGACAACTGAATCCTGCTCTCGCGATCAGACGATCAGGATCGGTGGCTGCACGGATCTTAAAGTACTTTAGTGTTTGTTGCACGAATCTCAAAGTAATTTGGTATTTTTTAACGGTCGGATCAAGAAAAGCAGGGCCTACTTTTCATTTTAGTAAAGCAGGTGATCCCGATCCGACTACATGGGGTATATCTCAACTGATGAATATGTAATGAGGAAAGGAGCTTTGTTATCCTTTGTTATTTGTTAATTGAATATCAAAATTGATACTATAATTTTATGTTTTTCTTTTTAAATATTAGAAAAATGTTGCATGGAGTTACCATATTAAATTATCAAAATTGATACTGTAATTTTATGTTTTTTTTTATTTTAATATTAATTAGTATGTATTCAAATTAATGGCTTTAATATGTTATTATTATGTATATATAAAAAACTTATAAAACATATTGAAGCCGGCATATAAAGATGTAAAACGTTGTGAGTGTAATAAACATTTTGTAATGATAATTATATATAAAGTAAGAATTTAATTCTTAAATAAATGCTCCATTAATTATATATTTTTTTCAATAAGTTTCTTACATAAGTTTGCATAAAAATATAATAATACAATATAATTAATGTTATGCAGCAGAGTTTCCAAATTCAATAATCCAATCCCATATGATGGTTTTGGTCAAAGAAATCCGACACAGCCTCGTAACACCTTTAATTTAATCTAATAAAAAAGGGATTGATCAGCTAGCTGGTTCAATCAGGTTGCCCCAGGTTTAGACCTTTTGTGCATTCCTATACATTGTATTTTTCAACAAGAAAAATATATGGAGCCCCTACTCTGCCCCCTGCCCTCTTGATGCGTTGGCAGAGAGAGGGAGAGAGTGGGAGAGAGAGGGGGAGAAGGGGTTTTTGCGAGGAGTATTTGCGGAGAGTATTTGGAGTATTTTTTAGTATTTTGTAGGGATATTTGAGTATTTTTTAATATTTTGCGGAAAGTATTTTTGAGTATTTTGAGAGTGGATTTAACAGTTTTTTTTAGTATTTTGCAGGGACTATTTTTGAGTATTTTGCGGGGATTTTTGAGTATTTTCCGGGAAGTATTTTTGAGTATTTTGCGGGGAGTATTTTTTAGTATTTTGCTAGAGTATTTTTAAGTACTACCTCTGTCCCATTTTAAATGGATTTTTTGTAGTTCAAATGAACTACAAAAAATCCATCTATTTTGGGACAGAGGTAGTATTTTTTATTATTTTTGAGTATTTTATGGGAGTATTTTGAGTATTTTATGGAAGTATTTTGAATACTTTGAGTATTTTGTGAAGAGTACTCTCCCTTTCTCTCTCTCTCCCCTCTCCCTCCCCCTCTCTCTGTTTTTTTTTTTGAGTAAAAAACGATCTATTTAAACAAAAATGAAACTGTAAAATTATTCCGGGACCCATTTTTTCTTGTTCGATTGATTGGTCTAGTTCAGTTTTGTTAAGAGTGTTATACAATGATTTTTTTTGAGATAAAGTGTTACAATGATTTTTTTTGAGATAAAGTGTTACAATGATTTTGGAACAAGTGGTTTTTTAGTATCGGATACCATGTTTGACTTTCTAAAAATACATTACTAATTCATTTTTCTTAATACTTATCGCACATTGACTTTGTTTAATAATTATCACACATTCTGACTTTGTGGGTATTATTATCCCAAAAAATTGGCATCACTGATTCACCTCCCTTGAATCATGAATTAGTCAGCGAGAGGATTCTCTTCTGGTTTTGACTTCGGGCTCCAAAATGAATTCACATCTCCTGGAATACTCCACCAGCAAGGATCAAAATCTCACCCCTAAAAAGCATCTAGCGCGAATCTCAAAGCTGCCCATAAAAAAAATTTACACACAAAAACTGACCACTCCAATAACTCTACGAACTACCATTCTAGAGGATGTAGACACAGATGTTTTAAGCCAACGGCTCTGACAGACGTTGACAAGTACACAGGAAGCAAAAATACCAGTACCTATTCTTTAAAAAAAAAAAAAAAATACCAGCATCTCAGCAATTTTTTTAACAACAGAAAATTTAGAGCAAGTTTTTTCGGATAGATTGATTGCCCTCAGTTTAAAACCAAGACATAAGAAACTCCGAAAAACTAAGAGCTAGTGAACAATTCGGGTCCATGTAAAAATTTTACATCTTTCGTTAATGTGTTAATATTTTATTAGTATATTATCATAACTAGTTAATGTGTTAATAGGGGCAGTGGTGGACCTCGACAAGAAAAGAAAATGGGGGGCCAATCCAATCCAGTTAATTGTATGAGATACCAAAATAATATCATTACATTGAGTCTTGTTGACAATTCAAAAACAAGAAGAAGAAAACATGCTGGCTTGGGCTTTGTTTACATCTTGTACAGAGCTAAAATATAATGGTCTTAAGAAAATATAATTGTTTGTTTAGTAGGCTGACTGACAATAACAGAAAAAGGGGGGCCGATGGTAGATATTGGATAATAATCTATGAATATATATATATGTGTTAATTGTAACATTTCATATGGGAGGGGGGGTTGGGGGCAAAACCCCGGTTGGCATCTATAAAGGTCCGCCACTGACTAGGGAGAGTTAGACTCCAATGCAGGGGTCCAACTTTTTCAATGGAATATGTTTTGTAATTATTGAAGAATATATATATATAGTTTGGCCTAACCTCAGGTTGTCTCGGGTTTTGGATCGCCTTAGGTTGAGTTGCCTGATCTCCGCTTGTCTTGGGTTTCGGGTCGTCACGTGTCGGATCGAGTCGGGTTCAGATTAGTTTGACTTTTCAAATAAATCAGGTCGGCTTGTGTTCGAGTTTGATAAGTTTCTCAGGTCAGGTCAGATTCTGCCACCTCTAATTATAATATTTGTTAATACGCGAGATCAAATTATATTTCGGTATAACATTTAATCAATTAGTGTATATTATAATGTGAATCATATTTACGAATAATAATTGATGGATAGTGATAATAAGAGTAAATATACGGCGATCTTCCATGAGTTTAAATTCAAAATCACATCAAATAACTTCCAAATTCAATACTCCACTTTATTGTTATTTTTGTTTTATTAATCACCATTTTATCAAAAATATCGTGTACTAAATTCCTATTATGATTTATAACACCTCCACAAAACAACTAAAAAATAAATCACATCAAATGTCCCAAGACGCAGCTAGGCACATCAGGAAATGGGGGCATGCTTTGAACTTTGAAGTTGCAAGCAATGCAAACAGACAACAACAGTGGGTCACAAATTCACAATCTGGTAGACAATTAAACAGCGTTCATTTAGTTCCGCACCTCCGGTCCTAAAAAAACGAGAATTTTCCAAATAACAGTGGAAAATTCAAAACTATTTTGCAAACTCCATGAAAAGTTATTATTATTTTTTTTAAACTTTTTGAGAATTATGAAAAGTTAATTACAGACATGTACCCAAAACCAAGGAGATAATAATATCCTTACTCCTAATAAAAGTATATTGGATTTTTTTGACATGAAAATTCTATCTTTCCTAAGAAACAAATCTTAGTCGTTGATTGTTTAATTAGACTGATCACCACCATTGATGTACTTTAATGTCTCAGCCCACTAAAACTTAAGGCCCATATCAATTTTCTCAATTTACGGCTTATTACGTATTATCTTAAAAATTTATTATAAGAACTAACAATTCTAGCTCAAAGCAAGACGTGAACTCTTTACTAGTAATCAGGTAAAGCCTGATCTAATTTGCAGGATCACATATAATTACCTGCCGTGGGGATTCTGAATTTTGGATAGAAGTGGGGGTGAGGATAATAATCAGAAAAGGAAAAAGTAAAAGGCAAGTAACCTAGCTAAATATTGATATGATATGATAAGAATTAAGAAAGAAAGAGTGGATTGGATTGGATTGGATCTGAAAAAAAAAGCCGGTCAATCTGAGTCAGCATCATGCATACCTTCTAGAAGCTCATAATTGTTAGCTCAGTGAATTGTTTAATTTAATATATATCCCCTCCATTTTTTTTGTGCATTGGAGAGTGAAGACAAGACAACTTTTTTTATGCTTGCTCCCAAGTTTCAAGTCCCAAGTCCCTAACTCACTCATGCAGAAATATACATTAAATAATACTTAGAAAAGCTATCTGGTTAATAGAATATATTTCGAAATATATATGTTACATTCTCTGTTTTCTCGTACTAATAAAAAGCTCACTTCTTGTTTTGGGCGGCTGAAATTATTATTTTTTACAATAAATTTTTAAGATAATATGTAATGGGCCTTAATTTGAGATAATTTATATGAGCCTTAATTTTAATGGGCTGAGAATGTCAACAGGCATTAACGTACATCAACAGTTCTAATCTATCGAAGAAAATGATCAACGGCTCAGATGTGAGGATAGCCCTTTCATATCATTTTTTCCAATATGCTTTTATTATTAGTAAGGATATATTCTGAATTCCTGCTTGTTTAACCTGATTTTTTGAGTTTATTAAGCAATTCTGGTTAAATTATATATTCAATATAATATTGTCAACTTTGATTTAAATAGAAAATAATGTTATATTTCTCTTCTTTGGAGTCTGGAGTTACCAGAAATGAGAAAACACTTCCCAGATTCTGGTTAGCTGTATAGAGGAGAAATAATATATAATATAATAGCATGAGAGCTTATTATTAGCTTCATTTGAGACCTTGAGTAAGATAGATAACTAATTAACTACTACTAACTAGGCATTGATGAAGGTTGAAGGATGAACAGGCCAAAAGCAAAGCTGATAGTGATATGACTTCACACTCACAGCACCAACTTGTGAAATTATTGCTGCAGATCAGAGGCATTGAGATCTTCTGAAATGCTGTACAACATGTGATTGGCAAGCATGTCATTTGCACTTTTGCAGGACATGCTTTAGGCCTCAGCGCAGGCCACCGTAACAAGATTTGCGAATTATCCTTCTAAAAAACAAGATTTGCGAATTATTTTATTGGAATGAACGAATCCTATATGTAATACTGTTTAATACTGTATAATATATTTTATTCGTAAATAATTTGCTCGAGATGTATGTATTATTAGTGAATAAAATGTTTTATACGCAAAATTTTATTGGCATATAAAACACACTACGTGTCATTTTAAAGAAATTTTATGCTATTTTATATTTAGTATTTTAAAAATATTGATATTTTAACTTTTTTTAGTACAATAATAAAAAAAAATACAACTAAACATATGATAAATACAAAACTAATTGATCACTAAAAGTCACCTTAAAGCCATAACAATCGTCTATTTTAAACGACGATGGGGAACAACTATACATCATCAACCGTTGAATAATCAAAATACGTAAAAATATTAAACTAAAATCAGTAATTAAGATATGTGACGTGACTAAAAAATATAGAAGTGTGACTTTTTTGTACACAATTGAATTGTCAGAATAAATTGTCAACTGCTCCATGACTAAATGCACGAAAGAAGATATATATATTGGATCACTGGACTAAGTTACAAATTACAAACCATATTTTTGATGCCATAGCCACGGAGTCTGCATCCTCAGAAATGGTCAGCCATTTCAAATATTGAAGTGGTCAGAATTCATATACAAAAACGTTATAGCAGTACTGTACATCACTGTAGCGGCAGATCCGAAGTAGCTTTTTAGAGGGTTTTTTTTACTCTTGCACCGTAGGGTACCCCTTGATGCGAGTTCATAGCCATGAGGAGTGCTCATCCTCTGTAGCGCTGCACTATGTAGCACGGAATGTGAACCGTTAGATCATCTCGAGGTTCGAGTCAGCACAGAACTCGAGATGATCTAACGGTTCACATTCCGTGCTACACAGTGCAGTGCTACAGAGGATATGGAATCAGCCACAAGGAAGGCATGAATAAAGAATTTACAGTTAATCCATCTCGAGATGATCTAACGGTTCACATTCCGTGCTACACAATGCAGCGCTACAGAGGATATTGAATCAGCCAGAAGGAAGGCATGAATAAATAATTTACAGTTAATCCAGGCCATTAATAACTGTTAGAGCAGATAAGATCGAATTTCTTTTTACACGAGGAGATAAGATTATAAGATAACGAGTTAACTACGAACGGTAAAAGAAAATTAACTAAGAAATCACTTAATTAGAAGTTGGACCCGGTTAAATGGTTAATTAATAATAAGTATTTAGAATCCCTATTTTGAAATTTACCGTTGTCATGTCATGTGAAGTCCCAAAAAAATGATGTGATGGTAGTAACAAAGTCAGTCTCTTGTGATGTAATTGAAGCTAAAAAGTTTCAAGACAAGTTGAATTGATACGTTCCGTGTATAAAGACATTTAGTGTGCCTATAAGTATACATTTATAAATAAATGATGATTGGACTAAATCTAATATCAAATTATCTCCGTTTTATATTGCTCAGTAAGTTATATTATATATATATCAAAATTTTATGGAATACAAAAATCTTATATTTTTAAAAATCTTTAAGTATATATATGAGATTTTTGAAAGGTTATCACATAAAACTTGATTATTTTATTAATATTGCCAAAGATCTCAAATAAATATAAAATATTTAAAAATGAAAAATTTTTGTATCCCACAAAATTTTGATATAAATAATTTATTGAGCCATATAAATCAAAATTTGAAAGTGATTTGATATGTTTTTTGAGGTGCACTCATAGAAATGTTAAGCTCACGCTAGATTTACTCTTATGATTGTATTATTTTGTTGCTTGAGAGTTATTAATTTCTTACCTAATGGCGAAGTTAATATTCTTGTGTGGGAAGGTAGCACGTTCAAAATCAAGTTGGAAGGTTGTATACATAGACATTTAGTGGCGCTGAAATCAGCTGCGATCCAAATCCGATCTCAGGATCAGACGGCTGAGATTCTTTCAAAAACCCCCTAAAAAGGTTCAGCCGTCGGATTGAGATCGCAGAACCTGCAATCTTGTTTTGGATTGCAGCGGATGCAAGCTCACATTTAGTGCTTTATACAATGAAAATTATCAAGTATCCTCACTTTAGCTATCTACATATATACAAATTTTGATACATATTTCAAATTTTATAACTGATATCTCAAATTTTGTAACAACATGGACACAAATATTGAGAACACTTGATATAACCCATAAATCATTTCTATATACTTTCTTTTTTTTTAAAAAAAAAATATATATTGTGTGTCTTCGTGTGGATTGACTGGGGGTTTCTTATTTATCTCTAGATAAGAATTAGCTAGATAGGGACATAATTTATTTTCTCGCATCTGTTAAATTTTTTATGAACTCTGGTTTACAGAAATGAACTCTGGAATCTAAGTTTCTTGTACATCAAACATCCACGATGAAAACAAAGAACCTGAAAACTGAAATAATTGAAACATGTTCCGATAATTTTTAAAATTTCTGCATTTTCTTGTTGATCAAACGTGCCATGTATGTATGACATATAAATTCCATAATGAAATAGTTAACATGCATAAGAATTTATTTGACATGAATAAAAAAAAATGGTCGGCATCGATAATTATATATATCAACACCGAATATGTAGGCAGCCACTTTCACTTGTAAATTTCGTCAAATTATTTAATTTTTAGCGTGTATTTGTCCACTCAAACATGCCCAAAAGATGAGGAAAAATAAAATTATCCAAAATGAGTAAATGACACGTACTGTAAATAATATGATAATGCAATAAACACCATGCAGACGCTGGGCAGGAGATAATTGGGGAGTTTGCCTACGGGCTTTATTCAAAAAAAAAAAAAAAAAAAAAAAACACCATGTCATAAAAATAAAAATTCATCCTATATATATATTTTTTGAGGTGGAGATCAGCATAAACAACAATTAATAAATGCAATTTCAATTTCTTAGCCTCCAATTAATTAATCTTATCCAAATTAAGTCGTCCCATTTGGCCATTTGAGAGAGAAGACTTGAGTAAAACCGATAGTTACTCCAATTGAAAAAAATATATTGTTGAAGAAGCCATCACACGCAAATGTCCCTCTCACTAATCCTTATCCGTAAGAGTAATAGAAACATCTTGCAGCCACTGAAAAACCGTCCATATGTCCATAGACGTGTACGGAATGTAACGGATATATCCAGAAATGTAACTTAATTATGGACGCTATGATAGTCTCTATGGACACTAGGCAGCGTCCATAAAAAAACTGTCTATAAGCTATATTTTGGAATGTATCTGTTACATTCCGTATACATATATAGATGTATATGGACGGCTTTTCAATGGACGTTAAGGTGTTTCTCTATCCGTAACACTGTAAGAGCCAATAATCAATTTTTTTTTTTTTTTTTGTGTAGTTATCAGGTTATTTATGTATGGTCTTTGTTGTGCCTAAAATAAGGATCACGATCACCTGCTTATCCAAAAAAAAAGCAAACCCTACTTTTTTTTATCTGAGGGTTGAGAAACACTGAAATACTTTGAGATCAGTGCAGTAACTATCTAAGCACTTTGAGATCGGTGTGACAACCGATCCCGACCGTCTGATAGAAAAAGTATAGGATGAAAAAGTATCGATAATTTATATTTTATGAAGAATTAAAAGTGAGTAAAATAGTACAGAAATAATACAGAGTTTGGACTACAGAAAATTAATCAGCAGACTCTGATCCTGAAATAATACATACAGAAATACAGTTTGGATTTTGGAGGTATGCGAATTATTGTACCTTGTGAGTTGTGATGTTGTATCGACCATCGAGAGGTTGTAATGGAGTGGAGGTACAATGATTTCTCACTCCTGATTGTAACATGTATAATCATAATGAGCTCGTTCAGCGGTGCTATTGACTTAAATATTTAAGTATTGCTAAGCTACACTCGTTCGGAAAAAAAAAATGACTTAAGAAATCTTAAGCCTTAAATCATTTGTATAGCTTTCTTAGCAATCTGGGCAAGACTTAAGCCTCGGTCAAAAGGAGGTTTAAGGAGAAATTTTTAATCCGTACTAAGGAGCTTGCATTCGGAATGATTAAGAAACTAAATGAAGTCTAAGGAGGGGTTGCTGAACATGTACCTTGAATTTCCCAATTTTTGTAACATTCTTTGGTATCAGAAAATTTTGCAGGAAATGTATGATTTTCTTAATATGATTTTCTTAAATGTATGATTTTCTTATCTTTGTCCCCCTTAATTTTTTCTCTATCCATCTCCCATGTTAAATTGGTTAATATCATCTCTTTCTCTCTCATGCTCTCTCAAATTTTGAGTAAATTTTTTGAACTCTTTCCTTTTCCATAAGACATGTATGATTTTTTTGCACAATTTAGAACATGCATTGTGACTATTACAAACTGTTTGTTACGTGTCAAAATAAATTTTTAACTAAAAATATATTGGGGGATGGATTAGGGGGATTTTTTAAAGGGATTTTTAAGGGGCAATTATTAAATTAAGGGGAGAAATTAAATAACAAATGAAATATATTAGAATGCTCTAACTTGTTTGCCCGGTTAAGTATGATGGAAGGGGGCATGCATGTTCATAATCATGTGCTTTTGAGTGTGACAATTAAGTGGATAAAAAAATAGATGTTAAAACCACTTTAAATTAATTAATGTGATTTTCCTTATAAAATTATAGTGAGCAAATCAGTATATATAGAGAAGAAAAACTAAAAGATTATCCTAACACTTCATTCGTAATTTGAGGTTTGCTTATACTAAATGCGAATCAAATTTAATTTGGAACATAAATGCAATACGCATATATTGTAATTAGTAAAGAGCTCACGCCTTGCTTTGGGCTGAAATTGTTATTTCTTATAATAAATTTTTAAGATAACATGTAATAGGCCTTAAATTGAGAAAATTGATATAGGTCTTAAGTTTTAATAGGTAGAGACATTAAAGTACGTCAATGGTGGTGATCAATCTAAGTAAACAATCAATAGCTGAGATTTATTTCTTGGCGAAGATAGAATTTTCATGTTAAAAAAATCCAATCTCCTTTTATTAGGAGTAAGGATATTGTTAGAAATAACTTATTATAAGTATAATTGCTTCCATTTAATTCATATTGTAAATTTAAGATCAGATCGACTTGACCCGCATGGACAACGGGTCACGAAAGTGAAGATGGTACGTCGACTTTAACATCATGACATAACAAGTGCATGCTTGTTCCTTCAATTTGAAGTAGGAGGCTAGGAGTCTTTCATAAGGTTAAATCAAAGTTATGACAATGATTTTTAAAATTTATATAACAGTTTTTAAGAAAATAATAAGATGAAATATATTATAAAATGTGCCCATAATTATATTCCTATTCTTAAAATCCTGTATGAACACATCTACAATTTTTGTTAATATTATTTCTCATTTAATTTATACCAACTTGTACTGTTGTTGTGAAATTTGGAGCTACTATTATTATTAACAATAATATTATCTTAAATATCATCTTTATATGTGAAAGTTAGTAATAGAAAAAAACTTGGTGCATGTACTATTGACAATGTTACAAGAGTTGCAAAAGAAAGTCCACTGTAGTGTCGTAATTTATAAACAATAAAGAAAGGAAAAAAGAAAGTCCACTGTTGAATAGTATTGGAAAAATTTTATAGATATCCAAACTTTCTATCTTAACTATACCACTGCCTAAACAGTCAAGTTATTTTCACTAATGCCTAAATTTAAGAGCGTGAGTTCAAAACTTGCGCCCTTTAGACTCATATCAACCTGCCTATCCCCCATCCATTGCCTGTGTAACTTGGCTATTAGATAACACATGAAGAAGTTATAGGGCGCAAGTTGAACTCACGCCCTTAAATTTGGGTATTGGTAAAAATAACTTAACTGTTTAGGCAGTAGTAGAGATAAGATCAATAGTTTGGGCATCGATAGAAATTTTCCAATAGTATTAGGCTATTAGGGTATTAGCAAGCAAAGCAGCCAGGGTTCAGTGAAATAAATAATAGAGAGTCTTTTCGCTTTCTTGCATTAATCAAGGCTTGCAACTTCTAAGGGTACCAAAGGGACGGATTCGATTCTGGCTTTTCATTGTGTCCTAATTCAACGGTCACTGTTTTTTTCAGAGAAAAATATGAAAATTACTTTGTATATTCTAGAATGATTCTTTTTTTTTTCTGAGACGGATTGGAAAAATTGGCGACGATAATATAAAAAATTAGCCAAAACTGAAAGGTCTAAAGTATTATCTCGGATCCATCAGTTTCTGCTTCAAATACTGACACATTTATTAAAAAATGAAATGTCTGAAAAATAATATCCCAGAACTTCACTTTTTTAATTTTTTTTACGCGGAAAATTACCTTTGGTTGATTGCTTGAATGTGCAAATGTTATTCTCATTTAAAATAATTTCCAACTCAGTTGCTTGATTGCTTGATTTAATAAGTTTCAAATTTGAGTATTTGACTAGTTTGCTTAGACCTCTCGTTAGCTTGAAAAAGCTTGATTTGACAATATTTGTAGTGATTAACTGGAACTCGAGTGTAAAATTTTGATGTCTATGGATGTACCCATGTAAATCGAAACTAAACTTCCAAAAAGATTAACTTGCACTTCAAGTTTAACTAATTTGATTAGATAAAAAAATAACCTTCCTCTGGCCAATCAACTCTCACCTTCTATCTATCGATATAAATATATAATAATTGATCCTCATCTGAAAGCTTTATTTATTATATTCAGCAGCCCATGTAAAAGGTCCAATTTAATAATAGTCGGCCCTGATTTGGTTTCTAGAACACTGATAAGAAAGGGACAGGAGCCTCCAAGCACTCAGCCAGCCAATGGGCATCATGGTCATGGCAAACAAAGTGTAGATGATACAGGGAACCACAAAGGTGAAATGGAATTTCATTTCATTTCTCTAACATGCTTACAACTTCACAACTTGCATGTTTGTTTCCAATCACTAAAGAACAGAGAATAGGCACCGTTTATATCATGTCTCACAAAAAGACTGACTCCTAAAAGTCATACTTTGCTTATTGCCAAACTCGATTGGAACTGAAAACGACCTTCGTTCTAATCCGGGAGAAGGAAATGGAAAATTGAAACTTGCTGAAAGTGACCCTTGCATAGAAAAATTTCCTTGAGACTTATCGATAGAACATGTAATGCAAAGAATTTTGATTTACTTTATACTATTAAGAGTTGCAAATGTTTATTCTACGCCAATCAGGTGCATCCACTCTGCATATATGAATAGCAAACACAAATTCATGACATATGATCATAATATACTAGCAGTACCTCTCAAGTGATATACCAAATTATAAAATAATTTCTAGCTATGGCACAGTTCAATACTTGATCTAACGTAGAGTTCGCAAGCGGCAACCAGGGTGAAAAACTATCACCTCAACAAAGCACCTCTGAGAGAAGAATAACAATTTCTGGGATTACTGTTCGTTGATCTTCCAAGAGCTCGCCAAAAGCAACACCAGAACCTTATTTTATAAAAGGATAGCAAAATGAAGTTGTCAACTTTCCCTGCTGTATAATAATAGTCTTCCAACCAAATGTACTATTTCAGGAGGAACTAATAGGTCAGATAGCTAATTCGGGTGCTTCTGTTAGAGGCTCGAATACGGCATCAACTTCTGACATGTTGACATCTTCCACAGTGGGTGGATCCCATTTTGGGTTCTGCAAAAGATGAAAACAAGATCACATAAAAAGGTAAATGAAAAGTAACCAAATAAAATATAAAGGTATAATACCCCCAATTTTCAATATATTATGCTTGCTCTTAATTGATTATAGGAAATTATTCTTCTTACTTACTAATGCTACTTGGAAGTAAAAGAATTAATTAGTTTCTAAGAAAATTATTGATGATAGTTAAAATTTATTGCCATGTTTCACCTTGGACTATAGCAGATCACAATCTAATGTTCAAGTTCTTTACAAAAGTTTGCGGGGAATATACAACTTTAGAAGCAAAAGCAGTTGATCCAAGCTTCGTAATTGCTTAAAGTAAGGCCCAATTATCTGAGGCACCTTGTAATGTGTTGGCCCATAACAAATTAACAATAACAGTTACGAAAGTACTATTAACGCATCACAGACAAATACCATAACATTTTACCTGATCTTTATCGACCAAGACTGCACGGACACCTTCTGTGAAATCACTACGAATTGATGTCCTCAAAGCCATGCGATATTCTGTTTTCATCACACCGCTCAGCTGCAAATTTTTTCAGAAGGTATTGTAAGAAATTATAGATTTTCAACACAAATCATGCAATTATAAAATTTAATTGGATATCTACAAATTAAATCCTCACAAGAAAGATAAAGTAAAAGCATTACTTTGGATAGGTGGTGCTCAAGGTTTCCATGCGCAGATGCAACCTGAGAGAAATGTCGCTGGGTCACGCACAGAGAAAATGGAGCTCCTTTTGCAATTCCTGATAAGGCTTCAGTTGCCCATGTAGTTACTGCAGTGAAGAATGGTAATATAGTATAAGATACAAAACTTTGGTCTGACGAAAATCAGTTGAAAAAATTTTCTAAATTCGATTTGGTTATAGAAACCAAAGTGATTGATTGCAACATGTAAAATATTGAGTGGTTTCGAAGGTAAAAAGATCGCAGCATAACATCTAAAACCAATGATGAAACTCAATAACATCTATATAGAGAGAAACACATGCCAATAATTTACCAGAAGGATCAGTGCTTGATTGACATTTCTTCAACTCCTCAAATGTCTCAGAAACAGATTTATTTGAGGCGAATGCGGACACAATAGAAGGTAATAGTTTTTTGAGTTCAGCTTCTGACTCTGGTTCTTTGCTGAAACGTTCCAGCAGAGTTGAAACATCCTTATGCGGATCTTCAGAGCTGAATTAGAATTACATCCAAATCTATATTCAGAATCTCAAAGTCTACACTTGATTTTTGGAAGAAGAAAATAGCATACTATGAATATAAGTTTGGACCGGTGCATACACTCATATGGTACAGAACCTGTCAGATATTGGCCGTGCATGGTGCTAAACTTTTTGCAACTAATGCTCAGTTAAGCCTTCACTAATCAATAAAATCCTTAACAAATTATAAACCATTTTGGCCTTAAGGACTCCTAAATAGTTCAGAAATTCTCACTCAATTTACCCAATACTGAACACGAGAACTTAATGAAAACACTGTCTGTCTGATTACACATATCAGCCAATATCGGTATCCTTATTATGATAAAACAAAATTGATATGCAACAAGAGACATACAAATTAGTAGATAGAAGGTTGTCTTTGAGCAGACCCAGGGTAGTAGAAGGGACATAGTGAGTCCCAAGACCAACAAAAAGTGCATCAGCAGGAGATGATATTCTTTTCCCAGTCATTGCTAGGTAAGCACCTGCAAGCAGACATAAAAGAAATTAAAAACACACCCTTTAAGAGTATAAGATAAAATGAACAGTATCTTTGTATTAAGGTGTAAAAAAATTTAGCTAATTAAAATTTATTGGTACAAGAGGAAAAAGGCTTTGTTGACTGACTATTTGTGGATATTGCTCTTGAAGAAAGTGGTAGTGTTATCGAGACAATTTAAAAATGTATCTGTGTGTTATCTAGGTAAAATTTAAGCACGTATCCTGGTGTTATCTAGGCAAGACCTAAGCAGGCCCGACATATTGAGCCTTGTTGTTGCATGAAATCCCAAGAATCCTAGACGAAAATTGTAAGTCAGAAAATAACTAAAGAAATTTGTATAATACCTACTGCCCCTTCTCCTGGACCTTGTGCTGCAATATGTGCAAATCCAACATCAGGAAATAAGCCGATTCCATTCTCTGGCATTGCCAAAAGAGTTCGCTGCCATTGCAACACATTATCCCAATTAACAATCTTAATATTGAACCTCTTTTAGTGGGGACTACAGTATAAGACAAAAAAAAATGCCTTTTAAATCAGAAATTTAAAATAATATATATATTTCTTCTATCTTTAATGTCAGAAGGATAACCCAAAGCAATATGATATCATCCATGTGAACTTTACAAGTGTTAATTTTGAGTGTCTTGATCAGTATTTTAAAAGTATGCCAAGAACTCAATTAAGTTTAAAACACCAGTTAAACTATATTAAGTTTAAGTATCCTTCGAACTGCATCAAGATGAGTAAATGGAAGGTGCAGAAAGTTGTAGATGAATGACAAAATCTACACCAAATCTCATCTTTTTATGCACGGTATCATCTAGATTAAGTCCAAGGTGTTAAATCATGTGTTGAATCTCAGTATGGTGATTGCCAAAATTTGTCACATTGATCGATTGTGAACACATCTAATGCGCTCTTAAAGAATTTATACATCCTCTAAACCTTTTTCCATAGATATCTGCATAACCACTTGCTCACTGTTTTATTTAAAAAGAACAAGGGATGAGCTTTTAGTAAAATATCCAATATGCTATTGTTAAGGACACAGCTAAATATTGGCATGCCTTCTTAATTTCTTATATTGCCATTCAAATGGACAACTCTGGTAAGAACAACAACACAAATAGAAGAAGAAAAAAAAAACCTCAGTAATAACACGGTATCGCCCATGGCCAGATAATCCAATACCAAATCCCATAGTCACACCATCCATGAATGATATGTAAGGCTTCTGGCATCCTGATATTTTGCATATCAGAGAGTACTCTGCAGCAAATACCTGAAAGTAAAAGCATTAATTCTTTTCAGAATCATATGAATCTTGAAAATAAGAAAAACAATCCACTTATTGCATTTGTAAGAGTACATGCAGAAGAAAACACATGCTGTTCCGATAAACAGTTGACAATACCCGCATAATAATTACATAACAGAACAAACTATAGGTGTGATACATAATTGACATTAATAGTATGAATGAATTCTTTTTGTCTCTTTTTTCATCAACTCTTGTGCATTAAATTTGGACAAATGATATAATAACAACAATGGTAAACTCTCAATTGCAAAATGCAGGACATAGTACATGAAGATCTACAAGTACATCACTGAACCTCTATAATTCGTGCCATTTCAACTGTCTTAGTGATTTGCTTCACATCTCCACCTGCATTCGACACTTCCAATCTTGTCACAATTATGCGCAAAAAGACAGTATGAAGGTATAACTAATGGCTGTCCAATAACAATTTTGCTTGTAATTCATTACTTGCAATGACTGTAGAGACATCAACCACGAAAATTTACACAACAACAAATTGAAATGGACCACAGTCAGCCACTCAATGGACCTTTTGCACAAGTGGGGTGTTCTTGTCCTTTTTGATCTCTGCAACAACGCCCTTAATATCCATTCCTACATAGGCAATGTAATATTGTTTGTTTCATTACATCCTGATGCTGAGAGTTCTTAAATTTCCTAAACAAAGTCATAGCTTTGCAAGTGGTCCGTGAAGGTAGAATGCTTGTGTCCCAGCTAAAACATGATGGTCAAAACACATGGACTTGTCCAAGTCAGAGCCGTTAAATTCAGCCAGAAAATGAGGCCTTCAGGGAACTTCTCTCGTCCCTGCCCCACACACACGCATGCCCACGATTTATTGACACAACCAGACATCATTATGTACATCCAAACCACCATACCCGAGTTCAGGAGATCTATAACTCTGGTCATCATTTATTTTTGGTTCCAACCAATATATATCTGCATTAGGTTATTGCCAGAATTTACAAATCAATAAAATGAAAAATAGCAACAACTGACTTACCTGCTGAAAAGGCGCGAGAGGAGCTTCCCTCGACCAATATACACTTAACATTTGGATCAGCCTCAAACTGATCAAGATAACTCTTAAATGCAACATCCATCTCTGAATTACAAACAGATTTACAGTCAATACAAGTATATCATGCTTAACAAAAATGAAGAATTCAAGGAAAAAGCAAACACATTGTCTTCCATAATCCTAATATAGCACTAAAATTTGTGTTGTCAACTAACTTCTCCTTTGAGTAGTGAAATCTACATCTTTAAGGCCCTGTCCAGACCTAACCCATCTCATGGGATATTGTTACATGGGTATGGGTTCCAAGTTGTACAACTAGTGGGTTCTCATTCGAGTACATCTGTACATGGGAAAACTATTATCAGCTTGGAGGCCTTGGACTGAATTTGTTTGCACCTACCAAAATGAATATAAGGAGGGAATGAAATGGGGAAAAGCACCCAAACCCATCCAACCAAAATTGTCTGCCGAATGGGGTTGGGACAATGTTCCAAACTACTAAAAAAAAAACCCACTATTCCCACTGAAATGGTGAACAAACGAACAAGGCCTAATTGATATTTAGGGGAGAAATCAGTTGACAATACTTACCTTGACAATGAGAACTTTTGATGATAAGTAAAAATGTTTGAAGATGGTATTCTTTAATTCATCAAGGGGAGAAATCAGTTGACAATACTTTTAAAAACGCGCTTTCTTGAATGATTGTTATTTAATGAGTCTTTAATGAACTATCAAACAACACTTCAATTAAGTATAATTAGAACATAATCAATCTATAGATTCAACAATAATTATTCCATCTTTATGAAACTTGAAGAATTTATTTAAATTTTTTAAGATATTCATTGTGAAGATTGTCAACATATGCATTGCCAATTGATCCCTTCCCGACATGTTAACCGATTGTAACTGACTGATCATCCAGATTGACAACAATCTAACAAATACAGGACGGGATCGGATAGATCCGCACAACGCCGTATCATACCGAGATTCATGGCGTTGAGAGCCTTGGGGCGATCGAGGGTGATGAGAGCGAGGCCATTGGGGTGGACCCCGCCCTTGACGAACTCGGCGTCCGGGGCCGCGGCCGCGCTCCCAGCCATGGCGACGAAGTACCGAGGGTTCAAGCGGAGCGAACTGGAAGTTGACTTGGAGAGGAAGAAAGGTTGGGACGATCGGGGCAGGAGGAGAGTGGGGAGCTTGGAGAGCAGATGCAGAGCTCGCATGGTTTGGGAAGGCAACGGAGGACGCTGCTTTGGGCAGCGCTAAAATTACTTTCGGGGCAGTTTATGTGTCAAAAATGACCAAAATACCCCTACAATTAATGGTACATTTCACCTCCTCGGCGAAGATATTTTGGTCAGTTCTATTATAAAAGCTGTTCCATTAGTGATTTTAGCGCTGCCCCAAAGCAGCTCCCGGGAACGGATGGATGGATGTTAAGGCCGTGTTCTTTTCCATAATTTTGAGTGGCTTTCAAAAGTTATAGCCATAGCAAGCCAAGTTACAAATATAGGAAGCCAAGATCATAAAAAATAGTGTAATCTAAGCCATGGCTATAACTAAAAAGTGTTTGATATAAAACCATGGCTAAGAAGCTATAACCATATCATTGGTATTGGATCAATTTGTTACGATTATAATTATTAAAATTGACCAATTGTTTGTGTGATAAAAGTAATACTTTATCTTGAATATGTTTTGTTCCTTTATTAGAAAATACAATTATATTTTAAGATACATATTAAAAATTTTAAGATACATATTAAAAATTATATTAATTTTAATTATAAAAAATTGAAAAGGAAACTCACATGATAGTGTATCTTCACTGTGTTGGCACTTGGCAGTAACAACTATATATATCCAAAATAAACTTCCAAGATATATGTCCCAACATGCACCTTCCTGTGCACCCAGTCAAAGCGTTGTTGGCAGTAACAAGTATATGACAGGTACGTGTCTCTCTTTATGAAATAATCTTCCCAGTCAAAGTGACGAAGCCACCGAAAAATCCAGTCAGAGTGGATTTTTAGAAAACCTGACTTTAGATGTAATTTTTGTAATTTTACGTCGCAAGCCCTGGTTTTCCAAACGACCATCGAACAGCTCAAAGTTTATAAAAGTTATGTTTCCTCAAAACCACAAATGCGATAACTGAAACCTCGTTACCGAACGGGGCCTAAGAGGTGTGTGGGGGAGTAGAGTAGAGTAGGTGAAGACTATATCGCTGTTGGATTGCGTCGAGATTTGTGCAACTTTGAATCTTGATGCGAGCTAATGGGAAGAATTATATCCTCTACGGCTCTACCACCGTCAGCTGTCAGCCTGTCAGCTTAGCTTGTAAAGTATACGAGGAGAGGATACGAGGTGTGGACTCTGATTTATAGTAACAAACAACTCTTCAATTCGGGATCGTTCGGCGAGGTTAAAAATTTGTGGCTTCGGGAATGATTCAAAAATAGTTTATTAACATAGCATGGTCATAAGTGTTGAAACTAAAAGAAAATTATACAACATTCAATAAAAGAATGGCCACATAAAATATCTGCTCACTAAATTCCGAAGCCTATGCTATAGCTTATTAAAAAATCGTTGAGTAGAAAAAAGTGATTTGGGGTGTACAGCTTTTTATGTCAAGACTTTACGTGATTTATGCACAACATCCGACTGAAAAATATGAATCAGTGACAGAACAAAAGCAAATAAATCGCAAAAAGTTCATCAAATTCGCGTATTCAGAGTACTATTCGGGATTTGTCCATTTATATAGTGTTTTATTCGTTGAGAACTTAAATACAAATTATTCATGAATGATTTGCGAATCTTAATTCGCAAATCTTGTTACTATGCTCTGATTTTTTGAAGCAGCGGGTCAAATTGGAATTAATGGACCGGATGCGCGAAGAATTTGCTTAAGGTAGGTGGTATGAAATTAGATATGAACCCGCAAATTCTTTCTGCATCCAATCTAATAGGGCTATGACCCCACGGCCCACAAAACATCTTGGCCTGAGAAGGCCCAAAAGGCCGAGCGTGTGCCTAACAGCTCACAGGTCGAAGACATTCATGATGACCGACGCTCGGCTCGGCCCAAAGTCCAGAGACAGCACAAAAGACCCAAGCCAAGAGTGCCTCTGCATGGTCGACACACGTCACCCATACACAGGTCTGCCCTTTACACGTTAAGCTCTCTTCAAGACTTATATAAACAGTAATAGCGAAAGGATAAGGGTTCAGATTTCATTCATTAAACAATATGCACACACATACGCACATATATATTTTCCTACAGTACTCTCTATACCTGATACGGCCTGTGTATCCTGCTAACATAGGACATATCACGATCCATTAAGACAATGAATAACTAACTACTGTGCAGGAGTGATCCACAAGTGCCAACTTGTGGGGTTTAATCAACTAGGTGTGATCCAACGGTCCACAAAGCAAAGAACTTCCGTAGTTCGCAGTCCTCAATGTATAATGTAAAGAAGTGATCGTTACTTTGCTTAGCTTAGTGATAGACTGATAGGAAAATAAAATAAAAAAAATTGATCCTACTTTTTTTAATCCGACGGTTGAAAAATATCGAAATACTTTGAGATTCATACAGTAAAAAACCGAAGTACTTTGAGATTGGTATAGAAACCGATCCCCACTGTCCGATCGGAAAAGCAAAGTCCGCTATTCTTAGCCGATTCGGATCCGGCCGATGGGTGCCTAAAAAAAAAAAGTTTGTCAAAGAGTCAAAACACTTAAATTTAGTCAATACGACAATTCCAGATTAAGTGTACAGACAGCTGTCAGCTTATATATATTGGAAGAATCACAGTGATAGAAGTGCCATTAAATTACAACATCCCAAAAATACGGAGTCTTTCATAATTCAGGAGCTAATAAATGTTTTATTCGTTAGGTAAAAAAACTGATTAATAAAAAAGAGTAATTTTAATATAGAACGTCTGCCATCACTCGTGACATCACTCGGGGGACAAAACATTTTGTATGTTCATAGACATAGGTAGGACTAGCAACGAATCGAATCGAATCGAATTTGATCTAAATCGAACCGAGTCAAAACCGAATCGAGCTGAAATCGAACCGAGCCGAAACCGAATCGAACTAGCTCGAATCGAGCTCCGAGCTCCATACGAGCTCAATTATTATAATAAATTATGATTACCATAGATAATTAAAACTAAAATAAGTAAATTATTTTGTCATTTTTTGATAAAAATTATCGCTATTTTTATTAACTTTATAATAAATTATGATTAAAAATTTATATTTTATTAATTTAACAATAAAATAAGTATATTTTGTTAATTAAATAATAAAATAGGTATATTATTACAAACAATTTTGACAAAATAGTTCAAAAAATGTGCAAATTACTATATATCGAGCTATTACGAATCAAATCCGAATCGAATCAGGAAAAAATCGAGCCGAGCTAAATTGAACTCGAGCTGACCAAAAATCGAATCGAGCTTAGATCGAATCGAGCTCAGACCGAATCGAACTCAAGCGAATTACGAGCTACGAACTTTTTTGCCAGCCCTAGACATAGGCAATAGGATTTAGATATACAGAAATTGTTGAGCAATATAATTTAGAATATGGGGATACCGTTGGAGATATTATTGAAGATACCATCCTATAGTTTGACTTGATCAAACGGACTAATTATTCAACATAATATACTAATTATTCAACATAATATACTAAATATTTAACTTAATATCAAGTTATAATTAGTATGATGAATATTTAGCATCAAATTAACATGCTAATTATAAGTTAACGTTAAGTTAAATATTTAGCACGTGTTTAAGTTTTTCAGACGACAAAGTAGTTTTAGTCACTCTTTGAAGCACCAGAGCTTTCTTCAAATGACAGATCCCGGAATTCAGGGATTCAATTTGACAGGATCAGTTAAACATATGAATATGATAGCATGCTATGCTACCAACTGATCCAAATCAGTGACTAATTATTCATTGGGAGGTGATAATTGTCCCCTTTAAAAAAAAATTTATCCATCCCTAATACATTTTTAGTTGAAAATTCTTTTTTCAAATACAAAAAAAAAAAATCACTTATATGGTTGCAATTTACATTCTTAACCGAGCAAAAAACTTATACCTATACAATAGAAAAATCAAGAATAAAAAAAAAATACTCAAAATTTATGAGAACGTGAGAAAGAAAGAGAAAATATTACAAATTTAGTTTGGAGATAGATAAGGGGGAAAATTAAGGGGATAATTTATCTTATTTATTTTATATTTGTTAAAACAATAATCACATTTGCTGATTTGCCTTGTGTTATTATGAAATCACAAACCCTCCAAAAGTTTGATCCCATATTCCCATTAGCTATTTTTGATTAAACATGTAGATACTTTTTGATGCAAAGCCACCGATTCACGAAGGACCAACAAGTAAATTAAAGAAGAGACAAGTTTTGCCATTATGCAATATTAAACTTGGATAGACATGACAAATTCAATATATGTCCCCCACCAAAATTACCTTCACTACTTTTGACTTATGTCCTTAATAAACATTATAAAATGTTTAGTCCAAATAAAAATTCATAATAAAGATCAATTCAAAATTGAATCCAATGACATCGGTGTATGCCCAATAATTTCAACTTAAAAAAATGTCATGAATTTTCTTGTCACAAGTTCTTAGAGACAGAATTGTCAATGTACCAATCAATTGTCTCTGGAGCTGCAAAATAAAAAGGCACCCTTCTAAGGTACCAATTTACCCAAATAAAATCAACAAATACCCTCCAAAAAAGAAGAAATTTACTCTGTAATACAAATTTTAAACCAAAGAAGTGTAATTCATCAGATGGAGAAGAGGCAACTGCACTTCTTAGTAGTTACCTTTCCTTTCCAGAGCCATATCAACCCTGCACTACACCTGGCGAGACGGCTCGCACTTGGCCCCGGTAGCCATGTCACATTCTCCACGACAGTCACTGCACACCATCGCATGTTCCCTTCTTTGCCTGAAAATAGCGGTCTGGAAACCGAAGATGAACTCGTTACGTACATTCCGTTCTCTGATGGACACGACGATGGCAGAACCGCGCTTCAGGACCCGAACGGGTTCATGTCTGATTTCAACAATATCGGGCCTCTTGGTCTCTCGAAAATAATTGGTATGTTAAATGGATAATTCTGAATCTCATTGTTTGCCTAATCGTATGCTAATTATACCGACCTCGTTCTTTCAGGTGATCTCGGTGCCAGTGGACGCCCGGTGTCTTGCATCATATACACTCTCCTTCTCCCATGGGCAGCTGACGTCGCACGGGACCATGGAATTCCCTCTGCCCTCTACTGGATCCAGCCTGCCATGATCTATGCCATTTACTACCACTACTACAATGGCTACGGAGACCTTGTCAAGTCGAACCGTCACGACCCATCTTACGTGCTTGAGCTCCCGGGCTTGCGGCCTTACAAAATCAAGGACCTACCGAACTTCCTCATTCATTCGTTTGAAGAAACCGACCGATACCATTCCATTTACCAAACGTTCCGTCGACTATTTCAATCTCAACATAAACAAAGTACCGACAGATCAAAGCCAATTGTACTGGTAAACACCTTTGCTGAATTGGAGCAAAAGGAGCTCGCGATCTTTACCGAGCTAGAGATGCTTCCTGTAGGTCCATTCTTGCCTGTGCCAACTAATCAAAACGGTGAATCGGGAAATTGTGGATTGCTTTTTAGACATGACGAGAAGGGATACCTCGAATGGCTTGATTCGAAGCCGGAAAAATCAGTTGTGTACGTGTCGTTCGGAAGTTTAGAGAATGTAAAAAAGGATCAGCTGGAAGAACTGTTGGATGGCTTAGAAGATAGTGGGAGGCCGTATATATGGGTTGTAAGAAAGGATAACCGAGTAGTTGAAGGCATCGATTTCGACAGTGTGAAAAATGGCATGGTCGTAGAATGGTGCAATCAAGTTAAGGTGCCCTCTCATTCCTCGGTCGGTTGTTTCGTGACGCATTGCGGTTGGAACTCCATCTTGGAGAGCCTCTCGTGCGGCGTAGTCATGGTCGGTGCACCAGGCAACTCGGATGCGTAACATGGCAGTGTACTGGAAGGAAAAGGCGAGGGAGGCAACCGGTAAAGGCGGGCCGTCGGATTGCAATCTGATGACATTCATAAAGCACATACAGAATTTAAATTATCACAAATTTTGAATATGTTCTCTTTTTTTTCTCCTTTTTTTCTTCTTTTTATATTTTCTCTTCTCAAGTTTGTATTGTAATTCAAATTTGCTTTTAATAAAGAATAAAGTAGATTAATATAATAGAGGACTTGACCTCTATTTCTTTTATATCAAACAAGACAAGTTCTTGAACATGAAAGATTAATATTATTTAGAGATAAAGCCCATTTTGCTATGATTTTTCATTTTTGCAGAGTAAATAAACTCTCCTCTTATTAAAAGAAGAACAGAACTGGCAGCATAATAAAGCCCATATATTCCGGAGCCCATGCTCTGTAAAATCTATGAAGTACACTGGGCTGCTGCTCCTTTTCTATATCTATACAAGGAGCTCCAGTTGATGATGATAAGATTAAGATTTAAGGGGACCAGGACAATTAATCCTGGTTATTGTGACAATCTAAAAAACTAAATGAGACTTCAGATGCATTTTAAGTAAATTAGAAAAAGAAAAATGTACATGTATTCTTTTAAGAGAGGAGATCGGATAACTACAACTTTCGGTGACACTACTATTACCACAAAGCATATAAATTCAAAAAAAATCATAAAAATAGAAAATCTTTTACAAATATATTCAGTTACTTATAGATTGAGTGTGTTTAAAATTTCATACAATTTGAGTCTTATTTGGTACTTCATCGAACCATCATGTTCGTATGATAATTATAACGGTCTAAATTTAATGGTTCCCGATGAAGCATCAACTGACACTCAAATTGAATAAAACTTGAAATGCATTTAATCTATAAGTAAATGAATATATTTGTAAAAGAATTTATATTTTTAAGATTTTTTGTGAATTTGTATGCTTCGTGGAAATAGTAGTGTCACCAAATTTTGTGGTTATCTGATCCCCACTCTTCTTTTAAACCATGCACTAATATAATATTAAATTAAGTGAGACTATTGCACTGTACAAAGCACAATAATGCCAATGCTTCGGATCCATATTTAAAAACCAAAATTTGAGTGCGGACCCAAACTGCTCAATACAATCTTCATATTATACATATTGATAAATATTATAAGTTCCAAATTTTATTATTTTATTAGATACTTTATTTTTGAAAGATGACTCATTTTTTATATCAATTTTGGTGCCATTCAAATTAAAAAAAAAACGTAAAATAGTAAAAAATCTCCAGCAATATGTAAATTTTCTATTCCATAATATATATTGCATGAGTTGTGTTGAGTAACTTTGATATGCTATTCGGGCATTAATTATTGAGGACCAAAAATACAAGAGCACAAACATCATTGTACTTTACAAAGTGCAATAACCTCACCCTTTTAAATTTCACATAATTAATTCATATATCGTATGATAATTTGACAAAAATATTTCAATTATTCAATTAAAGGCATTTTAGAAACTTGGAAAACATATATATCACCGTATATAAAAAGAATAGTTATCATTTATTTTTCTTCAAGGAAGAAAAGGACGTCCTCTTAAAAGTCTTAGAGGTCATCAAAGTCGATTAGAAAGAAAACTGTTGAGAAATTAAGGAAAGTTTGTTCGGTAATTGTCTGAGTCAAGTAAATAGAACCTCTTGAAAAATAAGGACATCTTAAACGTACAATTTAATGTTTTTATTTAAGAAATATTCTCATGTGTTTTAATGATCTCAACTCCATTTGTGTTACATTTTTTTTTTTTTTTGTTAAACTAGTAAAATGAACTCTTAATTTTTTTTTATAAATAATTATTTAGACGTTTATTTAAGGAGGAGGATCAAATGCCCCACTTTTGGTGCCTCCATTTTTCAATTTCCATAAAACTCAAAATACAAAAATATTTTAGCAAATCATAAGCGTTAGATTTGATATATATCACTTGACTGATAAATGTTTCAAATTTAAAGTATAGACTCAAAATGTCTATACTTTTAATTTTGATTTGTTGATAACTCAAAATTCAAAGCTACTTTTATAACAAAACTGTTAGATTTGATCTGTATAATATTTGTTTCATGCATATAGCAAAATTGTAAAAGAATTAGCAACTGGTAAATGTCATCTATAGAATGAACGTAATTTTAGATTATGAACAATATAATTTGCTTTCGGACGTAAACCAATTACAAAATATGAAATGATGAAGATGAACCATGCAAAAATATATATTCTACAATTATCAAAATTAAATGCAATAAAAATAAGAAAACTGGACGTATAACGTATAAGAGCACTTTCTTTTTCTCATTTTTTTAGTGAAAGCACTTTTGTAACGTCTTGACAGTTGACACACTAGCAACGAGAAACATTTTGTGTCCACTGGAAAGGCGTCCATACGTCCATAGACACATCCAAAATGTAACAGATACATTTAATTTTGTAACAAATAGATCTGATTTTGTAACTTATTGACGCTATGGACAAATATTTTATAGACGCCAGGTATTACTGGCAACAACAACAACCACATATTGCTTTTATGAGGCCCCAGCAGTTGCAAATGATGCGAATCTAATTTGCTGTTCTTGTCATCTTGTGTGAAGAATCCTGGTTGAAAAACTCAAAATAGCTGACCAATCCAATGGCGTCACTCCAGACTCAAAACATTTGAAGGAAAAGAAAAACAGGTAGAGTCCACTCTTATAAAGTAGGTCACTCATCTACATCTTTTACAGTTTTGACACACCATGTGTACTTATGTACTTGCTGCAATTGCATAAATGTTCACTGGAAACCGTAGTGTATCTGTTCATTGGAAAACGATATCCATTGATTAGAAAGATATAAATGTTTACTGAAAAATAATATTTGTTCATTGAAAATATGGTGGACTGGTGGATAAGTAAAAAGAGTGGACGCTAGCTCTTACTCAAAAGGAAAAATAGACAGAGGAAATTAATATGAACAATTACTTCTAAAAATGAAATATTTATGAAGAAAGGAGTACTGTTGAAGTGATGAAAACAGCATTGCCACCAACCATTTATCCTTTTCTTAGTAAGAAGTAAAAATGAGTCATATTTCATACTCAACAGTTTATTAAATGGAGGGTAATGAAAAAATTCACCTCTTTATTTCTCTAATGGACTATTTTATGGGTCACATCTTTAGTCTACATGTCCACATTGTTATAAAATTTGAGTTAAGAGTTACAAAATCTAAGAACCAGCTTTTGGTTTAGTGGTTAAGGGTAACGTTCTCCGTGTGGGAGGTCATGGGTTCGAAACCCGGATGGGAGGTCATTTATAGACATTTAAATTTGAGTGACCTGATCCTCATCTATATCTCAAAAAAAAAAAAAAATTGAGTTATAAAATCTGAGATGAGAGTTACAAATTTTGTAGATGTGTGAATGTATAGATAGTTAAACTGAGGACACATGGAAAATTTCCTATTTTATCTCCTCCAATATAGAGTGTAGAGGAGAATAAGATTTTGATATGATCTACTGATCTAGCTATTCCTTCTTTTCCCTATAATTTCATACTTTATTCTCCTCCAACTTATTTTGTGGAGCAAAGTGTTGGTACCAATCAAAAAAGATGAACTGCATTTTGTCATTATCAACTTGAAAAGAAGAAAGTGATTATATACATGCATTTTTCTCTGCCACATATTCCTAGCAACAAAAGTACAAAACAGTATCAACAATTCAACATACCAGTGCAAGCAGCAATCTTTTTAGTTCATAGTTTGTCAAAAGCAAGTTATAAAATTCAAGAAGATGGAGAAGAAGCAATTGCATTTCTTAGTAGCAACCTTCCCATTCCAGGGCCACATCAACCCGGCACTCAACCTCGCGAAACGGCTCGCGCTTGTAACCGGCAGCCATGTCACGTTCTCCACTGCGGTGTCTGCGCACCGTCGCATGTTCCCTTCTTTGTCTGAAGGCAGCAGCCTGGAGACCAAGGATGAGCTCATTACATATGTTCCATTCTCTGATGGACATGATAGCGCTGCCGTCGGGGCTGCGACGCACGATTTCAATGCGTACATGACCGATTTCAACCGGATCGGCTCTCGCACTCTTTCGGAAATAGTTGGTCTGTTGATTACTTGTGTAAATATTTTGATAGTTTATCCTACAATTGCAACTCCTATATATATTTTTTCACCTGCATAATATTATCAGTGATATGAAACCCGAACTGGTACCGATGGCAAATGCTGTTACAAAATATAATTGAAACTCACAAGTCACAACAATTTCATCTTTGTTTTGCCATATAAATTGTTTTTATACCAATTTTTCTTGTAAAGTTTCATAAAGTATTCTGATTGTTTACAGGCAATCTCAGTTCAAGCGGGTGCCCAGTGTCTTGCATCATATACACTCTTCTCCTCCCTTGGGCAGCTGATGTCGCGCGGGACCATGGAATTGCCTCTGCCCTTTACTGGATTCAGCCAGCCACTGTCTTTGCCATTTATTACCACAATTTCAATGGCTATGGAGACTTGGTTAAGGCGAATCATCACGACCCATCTTACGTGCTTGAGTTTCCAGGCTTGCGGCCTTACAAAATCAAGGAACTACCGAACTTCATCAGCGAAGCGTTTGATGAAGCCGACCGGTTTCATTCGATATACCTATCGTTTGAACGGTTGTTCCGATCTTTACGAAAAGGAAGAACCGAGAAGTCGAAACCAATTGTACTGATAAACACCTTTGCTGAATTGGAAGCAAGTGAGCTTGCCATCTTGACCGAATTCGAGATGCTACCTGTCGGCCCGTTGTTGCCTGTGATGATTGATCGGAACGGTGAATCAGGAAATGGCGGGTCACTCTTCAAACACGACGAGAAGGAATACCTCGAGTGGCTTGATTCCAAGCCAGAAAAATCAGTCATATATGTGTCTTATGGCAGCTTGGCAATTGTCAGAAAGGATCAGCTAGAAGAGCTGTTAAATGGGTTAGAAGACAGCGGGAGGCCGTATATATGGGTCGTAAGGAAGGATAACCGGATCGAGGGCGTCGATTTCGACAGTTTGAAGAATGGCATGGTATTAGAATGGTGCAATCAAATTAAGGTGCTCTCACATTCTTCGGTCGGCTGTTTCGTGACACACTGCGGTTGGAATTCTGTGTTAGAGAGCCTCTCGTGCGGCGTGGTCATGGTCGGTGCACCTCGGTTATCCGATCAAACAATGAATGCCAGGTTAATTGAGGAGGTTTGGGGAGTTGGGGTCACAGCAGAACTTACTGACGACGGTGTTCTGGCAAGGAAAGAACTGATAAGGTGCCTGGATGCGGTGATCGGCGATGGAGCAGCAGCATCTCGGATGCGTAAAATGGCTGTGTATTGGAAGGAAAAGGCAAGTGAGGCTACCTGTAAAGGTGGTTCTTTAGACTGCAATTTGATGACTTTGATAAACAGTATTTAGAATTTTAGATGATTATCAGATTAATGCTGAGCCTATAAACTATCTCAGAGTACAAAATTGTTCATTGTGATTTACTTAGTTTATCTATCTATTAATTTGAAAGATATTTCAGCCCCAATGGCAATTCTAGAGTATACATGAATGAATAGAAGAAAACTGTTAACTAAATGGGGAAATTGTGATGTTCATTTGTAGTAGACAAATTTTTATGGGCTGATTTCCATAACAACTAGCCATTATGTGCGCTCCGCTGCGCTCATGACATCAAGACCACCCAATTTAAATGAGCAGGACACAAAATAAGAAACAACTGAGAAGAGTTTTTTTTTTTTTTTAACTACTAAATAAAAAAAGGGAAAAAAATTGATTGCAACTGATTTGACTATAAATGTATTTTTGGATACTAAATTAAAAAAATTTATAAAAAAAAACTAAATAAAAAAACAATTCAAAAAATACTAAAAAATAAATAAAATGAAAGATTAAAAAAATCCAAAAAAATACTAAAAAAAAAAATTACCAAATAAAAAAAGGGAAAAAAATTACCAAAAAAAATAAATCCAAAAAAAATTACCAATTAAAAAAAGGGGGAAAATTACAAAAAAAAAAATAATAAATCCAAAAGGAAAAAATACTAAATTAAAAAACACTATAGCTGATGTGACAATTACTGTAGCGCAACAGTGTTTTCTCCCTGCGGATTAGCAGTATTAAGGATTTCCAATCATAAATATGTTCAAGAGGAATGTCACTAAAACAAAATTCAGAATTGCAAATGATAAACGTTATTGTAAATGCACCAAAAAGGGCAAAAAGGGCAAATATGGAAATATGATGGATTAATATTCCAAACATACCTTTTTGGCAAAATATAAGGTGAAGGTTGCTCAAGTTCCTTCAGAAAATTAGAGTCAAATCCTTTCAGCAAGACCTCTGATCCATTTCTGAAAGATTTTTTTTTTTTTTGAAATATCTGATAGATTTTCGGACAACAATGTGCAACTTGGTGTCAGGAATCTCACAGTGCAAAAATATTCTGATATATCAGATCATGTTTGTTTGATATAAGCTGCCAATTCCTGTGGCACAGCCCCACAACATGAATGAATAGGTACATTCAGAACATGTCTTGAAAATGGCAGTAAATTAATGTAACAAAAATGGATTAGAACAAGTACAAATCACCTGGTTATAATACAATGATTTTCACAGTATCTCAGCAGTCAGCAATTCATATAATTAACATCAGTTAAAGAAGAACTGAGAATTGGTCATAAAAGGACAAGATATCATATTAGTTGGTAATAGTTTATAAAACAAGTTCTAATTAAATGAAAGTGAAATGATCTTTGTAATTATCCCCTTAACTTTCCCTCTTATCCATTCCAAGTTAGATTGGTCAGTATTTTTTCAAGTTCCAATCATTAACTTTAAGAATTTGTCTATTTGTGATATATTTCTGGATCTTGAAAAGTACTTGCTGAAAATTATTGTTCCGGTTTTGAGCCGGTTGTTAATGGTAATTGTTCACTTGTTTGTCATTTCCTTTTGGAATCCTCACATTGATTGACACAGGAAAAATAAAATTTGGCAACCCACATTCAGTGTTCTTTAATTAATTAGGTGTGTAAGAGCTTGCGTACAAGCCCTGCGTTTGGTAGCTGTAGTAAAATTGATTTAAGCTCTTAAATCAATTTTAAGTCACTAAACGGAAGTGATTTAAGGTGTAGTAAGTTAACGTAGCTATATAGGTGTAGTAAACTAAATCACCAACATTTCACATCTTTTACACATAACATCAACTTCACTTCATCTATTTACTTCACTACCACCAAATATCACTGATTTAAGGTGATTTAACGTTTTACTCCGCTTTAACTTACTACACTTGCCAAACGGGGGGAAGGATTGTGATCGAGCTCAAAGAAATAAGGACTGGAAGACAGTTTTCCGTTATTTCGTTTCGTTCTGGTCGAAACGAAAACAAAACGATTTTTTGTTGCGTTAAACGAAAGGAATTGATTAACGAAACGATCGATTCTATTTCGCTATCCATTTTGACAGTAAAATACTACGTACTGTTATACGATTTTTTTTTGTTCTTTCGTTTCGTTTCATCCCAAACGAAACGAAACGATTAATGAAACAACTCAGTTCAGTCGTGTTTTGAACGTTTGACAGCCCTATAAAGAATTGTCAAATGAAGAGAGGAAGTGAATCCGTTCTGCTTTTCTCTCCATCCAACGATCAAGATCGGTTCAGTGCTACAATCTTAATGTGTCTCGGTGGATCCCAACCGCTGGATGAAGAAAAGTAAACTCAGCGGATTTGGTTCCATCAAGAAATGTCTAAACAAGAAATTCTCAAATTTGGTTGCAGGTTCGAAACCTGGATGAGATCTTTTATAGACATTTAAATTTGAGTGCTTTGAGTCTCAAATTTAAATACAAAATCATACTACTAATGTCTTTTTTTTTTTTTCCAAAAAGTTGGTAGCAGATACCAATCATACTACTGACGTCACTGCCAACATCATGATCACTGATCAGTCTCTAATCTCCTCTCCCTTGTCAATTATATATATATTTTACACTTCAAACAATTCAAGCATCAATCAATTCATCAATTCATCACAACCAGTGAACCATCTGATAGAACTGATCCAAATCATAAACAAAATCCATATATACTGGTATACTATCCAATCCAACACAAATGAATCCACAGGGGCAGCATTTTCTCGTAGTCGTTTACCCCGGCCAAGGCCACATAAACCCGGGACGTAGCCTCGCCAGACGACTGGCTAACGTGACCGGTGCACGTGTCACATTTTCAACTGCTGTGTCGGCGCACCGCCACATGTTTACCTCCCTCTCGAACCCCGACCAGGAGACCACCCACGGTGCCATAACCTACGTCCCGTACTCCGACGGGTACGATAACGGAATTGAGTGGTTCGCGAATGGCATAGACGTGAATGACATAACCGAGAAGCTCAAAACACTTGCACCCGCTTCGTTAGGTAGTGTCCTTGATGATCTTGCGGCACGTGGGCTGCCGGTCACTTGTGTGATCTACGGTTTGAACATGCACTGGGTCAAAGACGTCGCGATGTCTCGAGACATTTCTTCTGTCATGTACTGGCCTCAGCCTGCCACCGTGTTGGGTATATACTACCACTATTTCCATGGCTACAAAGATTTGATTACGTCGCACAAAAACGAGCCATCTTTCGTTGTTAACTTGCCGCATCTGGCCCCGATGAGGATCCACGACCTCCCTTGCTTCGTCCTCGACTCCTCAAACGAGCTTTACAATGCGGTACTTGAATGGATGGGGTTATTAATTGAATCCGTATTGAAGCCCGACAAAGAAGGTCGTAACTCCGTGCTTCTAATAAACACCTGTGAAGAATTGGAGTCCGAGGCACTCAAATCGGTTAAAGATGTCGAGATTTTCGCAATCGGGCCCGACATATCTTCACTTCTTGAGCACACAAAAGAAAAAACCGAACCGACGGGTGGCGATATCTTCAAAACAGACAGTAAAGATTACATGGCATGGCTGAACACTAAGCCGAACCGCTCAGTTGTTTATGTGTCGTTTGGCAGCATATCGAGCATGAGCAAGAAGCAATTACAAGAAATGCAGAGCGGCCTCCGGGCGAGTGGACACCCATACCTATGGGTCGTGCGAAAAAACAATCGGGAAGAAGGAATCGATTTAGAATGCGACGACGATAACAACAGTATGGTTGTTGAATGGTGCAATCAGGTACAGGTTCTGTCTCACCCTTCCATCGGCTGTTTCGTGACGCACTGCGGATGGAACTCGACGCTGGAAAGCTTGGCGTGTGGCGTGCCAGTGGTGGCGGTACCGCAGTGGACCGACCAGGACACGAACGCGAAGTTGGTCGTGGAGTGGGGGGTCGCTGTGAGAGGTGAGGTCAATGAGGAAAAGGTATTGGAGGGTGAAGTGCTTACCGGTTGCCTGGATACTGTCATGGGAGATTCAGAACAAGGTTTGAAGATCAGAAAGAATTCAAAGATTTGGGCAGAGAAAACAAGAAATGCTGTCATGGAAGGTGGTTCATCTGATACCAATTTCAAGGCTTTCTTGAAGAAAATTACTAAAATTTGATTGGTTTCATAAAGATGAATTTGATGTATGATTAGTTAGTTGGATATTAGAGATAAAAATCAAGGTCAAATTACTCAAATTTTAATGTCTGATTAAAAATTACTCAAATTTGATGTATGATTAGTGAGTTGAATATTAGAGATTAAAATCATGGTCAAATCACTCAAATTTCAATTTCTGATTAAAAAGTTATGATCTTCCAGTATTGAGGCACTGGCAAAGAACCAAAGCTAATTATGAACAGAAAGATAAAAAAGCAAATTTGATGCTTTCCCTTTTCTTGGTATGTTTTATTTATTGGACTTCAACAATTATCTTTCTGTCTATTTTACAAATGTCTCTGAACTTACTGGACTGTTTGCGATTGTTCGTTCAAATGATCCGATCGACCGCCTATCAGGAAGTAAACGGCGAACATGACCGGTGATATCAAAACACATATGTACCAGCAATGTACCAGTTACGATACACCGGTTTTCGGGTAGAGTATGCATAGCATATGAATTGCCATGAGCTGCTTTTGTAGTTCATACATACCATTTAGTGTGCTATTTTTGCACATACTTATCTCAGTTGCTGCATAATAATATGTGTTTGCAAACTTTTTCCTGCTTAAACTGTCAATAAAAATTCAGAAGCTGCTATAGTTAAAGAAGGTAAACAATTTACTATTTTTTTTTTTTAAATTCTGATTAGTTTCATTATTCAAAAAAAGTTCAAGTTCCACACAAATCCAACAGCATTGATAAATTTCAGTACACAATTTTTAAAATCGACCGAAAAAATTCAAAAAATTCTCACAAACTGAATTTTTAACAGCATTCTTGATTTTACACCTTAACAAATTGTTTGAACAAATGCTCTCAAATTCGAATCGGAAGAACCACCTTTGCCCAGTGCCTCCTTGACCTTCACTTTCCAAGTTTCTGCCTTCTGCCTCATCTCATTCCTGATTTTATCATCAATCATCACCAATTGTAAACATCTCTTTATTTCTGAACCTACGACGATCCCTTCTTCCCGATCGATTTCACCCCGGATACCTACTCCGATTTCCTCCACCAGTTTTGCATTTGCCGTCTGATCCGACCACTGTGGCACACCGACCATTGGAACTCCGCACATTATGCTTTCTAGTGTGGAGTTCCAACCGTGGTGCGTCACGAAGCAACCGACGGATGGATGAGACAGCACCTTCACTTGATCGCACCATTCGACCGTTATTCCTTTTGAATCATCTTCTTCTAGCACAACACCTACTCGATTGTTCTTTCTCACTACGAACAAGTACGACAAGCCGCTGTCTTTCAATCCCGTCTGTACCTCTTCTAGTTGCCTTTTACTAACCATGGTCAATCCCCCGAACGACACATATACCACCGACCTCTCCGGCTTGGAGTCAAGCCATTCCATGTGCTTGTTTTCATCGTGTACTTTGAAGTAATCGTTATTCTTCTCTTCTTCATCTTTGGCTGATAACTGAATCAATGGTCCTACGGTGTACAATTGGAAGTACTTTTCCATGCTTCGAACGAATTCCGCCTCTAAAGCCTCGAAGGTATTTATTAGTACCTTTGGTTTCGAACTAGTAATGCGCCTTTCTCGTTCCAACGAATCGAACATATCTCTAAACATACCAATGAACAACTTGTGCGGATGGTCGTCCGACGTGATTGTCAGAAACGATGGGAGGTTGGAAATCTTTAGTGGAAATAGGCCCGGTAAACTCACTGTAAAGTCTTGATCATCCTTATGAGATACAATTATCGAATCATAGCCGTTGAAATAGTGATAGTAGATCGAGAGGCTCATGGCCGGCTGAATCCAATAAAGGATCGACGGTATGCCGTACGCCGAGGCCAGTTCGACCATCCACGGGAAGAAAAACGCGTGAATTATACATGTAACCGGCTTCTCCCTTTTCGCAAGGCTATCGATTATCGCCGATAGTGACTTTGGAGCTATAGTTGCTAGCCTCTTAACGCGTTCTATCCGGTCATCGATGGACGGCTCAAAGCCCGAGTTGTACCCATCAGAGAAAGGTATGTAGGAAACTCGACGAATGGTGACTTCCTGATCGGGCTTGGTGAGCCAAGGGAACATGCGGCGGTGTGCTGAGATTGCGGTGGATAATGTGACATGGCATGAGGGAAGTACAGAAAGGAGCCGGTGTGCCAGGTATCGTGCCGGATTTATGTGGCCTTGTGCTGGCTGAGTAACTATGAGGAAGTGGCAATACTTCTCTGGTTGGTTTTGTTGGATTTGCAGTTCACTGGCCATGGCACAAACCTTTCTCATTCAATCAATTTGCACAGATTAGAAATATTATGTTTGCAAAGAGAATTGCCAAATAATAAGAAAGGAGTGGTTCTTTTGTGGATCGGTCAAGCAACCTTCCATTTTGAATCGAGCGGTTATGATCCAACACATCTCTTTAACTGTACCTAAAGATGTATCGTGACCATTCGATTATGAAACATGAATGACCCATATTTTATCCAATCCACAGCAGAATTAGCCATAAGGAAAGAGAAAATATACATGTGGTGGGTGGGAATTAAATGAATAAATATTGCTGTTGAGGCAAAAAAAAATGTCCTTGTCTATCTTAATCATTAGATGAGATCTGAAAAAAAAGATTCCAACAGCTTAATTACCAGCACAGTTTTCCTCAGATATTTGTTAGGAAAATTACCAACTGTTGAAAAGACTACTTTTATGCAAGAATCTGATCATTGTCGTACTAACATGAGGCTATAGTACTATTAATAGTATAAATTAGCCGTACTACGACTCTCATATTATAATTTTTAAAGTCCAAATGGTTAATCCAAACTGCTCAAAATGATCTCCATATACATATATTATTGTAGACAAAATTTAATATTTTTTGGTACATTTTTACTATTTTTTTAGACAATTAGAAAATGACTTGATTTAAACATTATGAACCATTAAAAAATGTAGTTTTTTATATATCTAAAATAAATAGTTTAAAAATTCTAAAAAATATAAAATTTAGTCTATAACAACATTAACATATGAAGATCATATTGAACGGTTCGGATCGACCGTTTGAACTTCAAAAATAATAATATGAAGCCGTAGTACGGCACACTCTATACTATTAATAGTACCATAGCCTCACTCAACTCTAAGTGAACTATAAAATGTGGCCTAATTTGTTCCACAAATACTGAAATGTACACATCCTTTTCATGAAACTGACCATCTGCCAGAACTGGAAAAGGGAATGGCTATAATTTAGCTGCTTTTTATGAAGGAGACCATCGGCCAGATTACTTTACCGGCATGCCAGGTTGGTTAGTGTGGGTAGTAGAGGTGGCAAATTATCGGTTGGGTTCAGGTTCTGGTCAGATTTTACACCTCTATTCCTGGGTTATTTCAGGTTTCGGGTTTCGGGTTGGGACGGGTCAGGTTCGGGTCAGTTTGTCTTTCCCTGAAACACAGGTTGGGTCGGGTCGGATTCGGGTCAGCCTGACTTTCACTAAAATACGGATCGGATCGGGTTTGGTTCGGGTCAGTTTGACTTTCCTTGAAACTTGGGTCGGGCTCGGGCAGGTTTTTCGGGTCGGGTCAGATTTTGTCACCTCTAGTGGGTAGCTATGTAACGGCGGGCTCAGTACAATGGAAGTGAACGTGAGTGCTACTTGGCGTCCATAGAATGGATATCCATAGAATTCACTGGTTACAAATTTAAGATAAAAGTTACAAAACTGATGTAATTGCTATAAAGTTTGTACATCTATGAACGTATGAACAATTACTTTACGGACATTGATTGCTTATCCTCTAACTTACTGCATTTCGCAGTTCATGATGTGAGCCGTCAGATTGTCTCGAGATCCGAGTCGGCACGAATCTTGAGACAACCCAACGGCTCATGTCATGAACTGCAAAATGCAGTACATCAGGGGATATGTTGTAATTATTCTGCCCTCTAACCAAATCAATGCCAATTTCCCAGGATTAGAAATCTAAAAATTATTAGCAATGTCTTGAACTGATTGTCACACGTACCAGAAACCGGTACCAGTAATATCAGCTTTAAATTTCCACCTACAAAGCCGGCAAAATGTCGAATTCTTATTAAAAACATGAAAACATGCATAGAAGCAGTATTAGTTCAATATACAAATCACAAGCAATTAATAATCTGGCAAATATTATCCGATTCCGAGATTACCCCTGACTTTCTTCTTCTTCTGATATTGACAATTGACAGTTACTGTTAAGGCAAGGTCTGATTTGTAGAGCTTAATTAGCTTTCTGATCCTAAAAGTTAATTAGAACCAAAAAAATAATTGGACAACATTGACAATTGCAAATAGATTTATAATTTGGACGTTGCTTCCATGCTCACACCCAGATAATTCTATTGGTCACAGGTAAATTTCATAATGGGTAATATTCATTTATAATCGTCAGATCGAAAATAAATTTTTTTGTTGGGAGTATTGGAGTAAAATTCTTATAATTTATATGCGTGACAACTTCATATATTTCCGATCTTTTCATGTATCAATTTTTCATTTTTTTTTTTTTTCAAATGGCTCTTTCTGTTCATCAAGATTTATGATTATAGCAACTTGCATTAGTACAATAATCATCAAGTTTTATTCCCTTGATTATTTAAAATTCGAAACTACAATGCCGAAACAATAATTAACACGAAATCTTATACCGACTCCGCGTTAGCAATCGCTTTAACAAAAGCTCGCAAATTCCTCTCCGACGAACCGCCAGTTTCCATTGCCTCTCGGACCTTCTGCTTCCACATCTGCGCCTTCTGCCTCATGTCAGTCCCTTTAGCATCATCACTCATCACTAATTTCAGGCACCTCTGAATTTCTGATGCCAGCACCACACCTTCGGCATTGGCTTCACCCCGAACACCGACACCGATTTCTGCTGACAATTTCGCACATAATGGCTGATCGGACCACTGCGGTATCCCGACCATTGGTACACCACACATGAAGCTCTCTAAGGTTGAGTTCCAGCCATGATGCGTCACGAAACAACCGACTGAAGGGTGCGACAAAACCTTCACTTGATCGCACCATTCCACAATTATTCCGTTCGAGCCATGCTCCTCGAGCATGAGCCCTTCTGCTCTACTGTCCTTCCTCACTACCCATATGTACGCAAATTTACCGTCTTTCAAAGCCAGTTGTACCTCTTCTAACTGTGCTTTACCGACTGCGGTCAGTCCCCCGAACAACACATACACCACTGACCTCTCTGGCTTAGAATCGAGCCATTTCATGTGCTTCGTTTCGTCATCCATCTTGAATATCTCACTGCTCTTCTCCTCCTCGTCTTTCGCCGATGGCTGAATTAACGGTCCTATCGTGTACAATTCAAAGTGCTGTTGCATGTTCGGGAGCACACCTGCTTCTAAAGCCTCGAAGCTGTTGATCAGAATCTTCGGTTTGGATCCTGTGGCACTTTTTACCCGATCCAACGACTCGAATATAGCTCTGAACTCGTCGAGAACCGTATAGTGCGGATGGTCATCTGATGTAATTGTCGTAAAAGAAGGGAGGTCGCGTATCTTTAAAGGAAACAACCCCGGAAAACTCACCGTAACATCCTGATCATCCTCGCGAGACAAGATGGTCGAATCGTAGCCATTGAAGAAGTGATAGTAGATCGAAAGGCCCGTCGCAGGCTGGATCCAGTACAGGATAGAAGGGATACCGTAGGCCAATGCAACATCGACTACCCATGGAAGGAACAGCGCTTGTATAATGCAAGTAACACGCCGGCCTTGTTCTGCGAGGTGATCAATTACAGCTGACAGCGACTTGGAGCCGATTGTTGCTCCTCTTCGCCTCCTCTCTGCACGGTCCAAGGGCGATGAGCTCACATCAGACCCATCAGAGTAAGGAATGAAGGACACTCGGCGGATATTCACTTCTTGGTCGGGGATCAAGATGGAAGGAAACATCCGCTGGTGTGACGAGATGGCAGTGGACACCGTGACATGGCATGTTGGCATCACGGAAAGCAATCGGTACGCCAGGTGACGCGCCGGATTTATGTGGCTTTGAGATCCTCGCACGACGATCAAAAAATGCTGATACTGATCTGGCTTGCATGTGTTGGTTGCATTAGCCATGGTTGTTTGATTTCAGTTTTCACTCTCAAGATTTTCACAGTAGAAGCAAGAATTTGCAAAGAGGAGTAAAGCAGCAGATGGAGCTAACACATAGGACAGAAATATATACTTTCAGAAAGAAAAACATGCAGAATCCATCCCTATAAAGTAGGTCACACATCCACTCTCTCACACTCTCACAGTTCTGACACATCACGTACATCCATGTGCTTACTACAGTCGCATAAATTTTCACTGGAAACTGTACTTTATATGTTCACTCGAAAACGATATCTATTGATCGAAAAGATATGATATTTGTTCATAGAAAATATGATAGACTGGTGGATAAGTAAAAAGGGTGGACACTGGCTCTTACTCTTTGAGAAAATGGCAGTGGCTGAAGTTTGGTTGCAATAAACTATCAGAATTATTTATATATTTTCGCTACACTCCAACTGATAAGGATCTTTGGTATTTTTTTAAGGAAATCAGATAATGTGTATGTCTGAAGCAATAGAAATTGATTTTGGCTTCCTCTTTGACTACTTGGGCAAAAAAGCTGGAGACTTTATGTGAGCATTGATGATTGCTGTACCTTGACTCTCCCCATTTTAAATTTGTAAATTCTAAATTGTAATGCAGTCCAGTCTTTGTTTGTTGTCCTGTTTGTTGTCTTGTGCATAGGAAGTCATATGTGATATGTTTACGTTTCTTTGACAATCATCATGGATTGCGTCATGGCATGATTAATTTGAGAAACAGTAGGTACTGCACAGAGGTACTATGGATTGCAGTTTGTATTATCATTATGTGGTTCTTGTATAAGGGTGTCAAACGTTCAAAACGTTCACGGGAATGGGTTGTTCCGTTTCCGTTCCGTTATAACGGACGGAACCAAAATCCGTTCCGTTGAACGTTCCGTTATAACAGACGGAACCAAAATCCGTTCCGTTATAACGGAACGGAACGGAAAAACGGAAATACATGGGAAATATGTGTTTAGGGCGGAAATAGGTTGTTCTGTTTCCGTTCTTTTATAACGGACGGAATCAAAATCCGTTCCGTTTCCGTTCCATTATAACGGACGGAACCAAAATCCGTTCCATTATAACAGAAAAACTTGTTCCATTGTCAAACTACGGAACGGAACAACGGAAAAACTTGTTCCATTGACAGTTTGACACCCTACTTGTATTAATGAGTATCATCTAGGCTTACCAACCTGCCAAGCATGCTATGATCACATTTTATTCGATCAAGCTCTCATGGTACACGATATTTTATTTATATATTTTCACCGTTTGATGATCGAATAATTCAATCGGTAAAAATATCTTAAACTAATGAAACAAGTTTTTATAAGTAATCAGTAATGCTATCTAAATTGGTTATGGCCTAATGCACTATTTGTGCACAGTAGAATTAATTTGAAGCTAGTAAAAGACAGAAATTTGCTGGAAATCATCACTTACAATTTCTTTTCATTGTTCTACAATGCTGTACTTCATTGTTTAATAATGAGTACATTAATCTACATTCACATAGTTTCCAACTTCCTCTTTGTAACTAAAATCTCAGGGGGCTGCATTCTATTGGTACCGTTAACCCCACAAAGCAAAGAAAATTTAAGAAAAGGGAAAACCTACCTGCACAAAACCATTTTTCTATGCTTTCTTTCTCTTCCATTTGAGAAGAATTTGCAAAGACAAGCCAGAAAAAACCATAAATACGCTTCCCCATTGTTTTGCCGACAATGGGTTCCCGCTCACAACTGAAGAAACTACAATGCTCATAAACTTGCGCGTTGTAGTAATGGTTGTATTTGTTAGAGAACCGAATCGGCTTATGGTCAAGAAAATAAAATTTTGACCAATGGCCCCACATAGGCAGTACACGAGAATATCCCATGCAGCCTCCGGGTGGGCCCGACAAAAATTTACTGCCTCAAAGCCATTAGCATAAGGCCAATTTGAGAACAGGAGCGGTGCAATGAACATTATCACAGCATTGTATATGCTGCCCCAGAAGTTCATGCCAAGCATTATGTCCCAGGGACTGGTTTTTGGGTACCTGTTCCAAAAGTAATATCTATAAATATTTGTCTACCAATTTATAATGACCAGATTTGAGTTAGTAAATTAAAAATGAGCCCTTCTGCAGTAAAGATACTGGTACATGTACTGGTCATTTTATTTCTTGTGAACCTTTTTTTATTGGTCTTTTAGGCATGCTTCATGTTCCAGCATATACTGAGTTTTCAGCCAAGCCATATTGGTATAAAGCAGAGCGGAAATTGGAAAAACAAGTTTCACTAAAAGAATTTTATTTAGTTAGTAAAGATTAAGAAATATGCCGTAAAGAGTAACAAAACATTTTTTGGCCCAATAACCTAGTCAGTATATCTGCAGGCAAAAATGTCCCTGTTCACTAATTAGATTTGCAGAAAAGATAAATGTACCTTGATTTGATCAAGTCCTGAGTAGAATTGGTGTAACCATCGAAGGCCAAGTTGAGAAAGCAAAGTGTGTAACCAAGAGGTGCATTTGGATTTGCAAGCTTCTTCATTGTCTTTGAACTGGTCTGTACATTTATCCAACCATAGTTAGAGACCTTTCATATGAGAGCAATAAAAATAGAACAAGTACTAAGAATTTCTTCTAACTTTACAGGAAGCATTTTGTGATTATCACAGATAACACCCATTTTCTCATGCAACTGGTACCCATCTTTTATTTGAAAATGAGTAGTTCTCAAGTACACCATCTTTTTTTAAAATTTTTTTTATTTCAGCAATCAATTTTCACCATTCAGCCAAAAAGGAACAAGTTGAACAAGTCCATTCCCTTTTAAAACATTACGTAGAGTAATAACAAAATATTTTTATATCCTTGCTGTTTATCAATGACATAGCATAACTTTCCTATTAATTGAATATAGACTATCCAACAAAATCATGGTGCACTAGAGCAGTTTTCATTACGAAAGACAAAAAAAAAAGTGTCCTTTAAGATCATGATAAAGGTACATTAAATAAATTGTTGACAATTTTGTTAACATTTTACCCGAATTATGACTAAGCTAAAAACAAAATAAGAACTTATACATTAAATGGCATTTTGTTTATTAGAAACCAATTTGTATATATTGAGATCTATTTACAAAGGGGCAACATATCATTGATTATATAATCTCCTGGTTTAATGTCTTAATAACTGAAATCTTGGGTGTTAATTGCAAGGAGTATTAGGTTGCAATCTGTACATGCAGTAAAATGTTGGGCGTAATGGTAAAAGGCTAACATATCATATACTAGAAATATGAGATGTCAGTGTATATCTGTAATAAATTAAAAAAAAAAAAAATTCAGAGCAGCTGTCCTTATGATCAAATCAAACTATCCAAGTGTCAATTATTTTTCACACAATTAGTAGTCAGGTCTATGGGAAGAGTGAATAGTGAATTAAATTAAGGTGACTAACTACAAGTTCAACTATCTGTAAGCCAATTTAAAATCATATTTTGTGCTTCTGTCACTCCTTATTAGATTTCTTTTTGGCACTCAAATACTGATCAAGTTAAAATTAAGGCACAATTATGCAGTTGCATATTTGGTTTGTGCAGTAGTGCTGATTATCTAACTCAATGTTAGGTCTAATTTCACCATTTAGGTAGTCGGTCCCCTTAAATTTCACGTGACATAAGCTGAGATTAGAAAATAATAAAAACAAGAGACAAAGAGAGATGCTAATCTAACCTTAAGAAGTGCAAAGGTGGAAACACCTCCAGCAACAAGAAAAGTGCAAATGTACTCTGGTATCGTGTACTTTACACCATAGAGAATTGTGCCCATCAACATAACTGTAAAATGAAGCATTTTTTTGTAGTGTGGTCAGAAGAAAGTAGTATCTTTGGACCAAACAACAAGAACAAATTAGTGAGCAGAATGCGGATTGGTGCGTGCTTGTAAAGTCCAATGGTTAGACACTAAATTGACAGCGTAACCTACTACTGGTGATTTCCAGAAAATTCCCTCTTGCATAACACAAGTCTGAGAAGAGAACCTCAATCCCCATCCTAACCGAAATCATGAATTGCACTGACAGAAAAGCTATCTAAAGCAGGCAGCACTTAATTTCATAACTTTATTTAACCATGGTTATGAGAGAAGCGGGAATCTATAGTTGCAGAAGGTATTACTTACCAGGTATCATCTTTGACGATTTTGCGAGGACCTGCTCACAAAGTAACAAAACAGAAGGTTACATATGTTAAAGTCAACCACGGTCAACACAAATATTTCACTGATTGTGTGAGTAGAATCATTTAGTTACTAGTGTTATCATTTCAGAAACCATACAAATTAGCATATTTTCTGCGAATGTTATACAATCCCTTAATCAACAAGCAACAAAGTTACCCATAAGAGCAACAAAAATTAAACATAAAACCACAGACCTGAGCAGGGTAGCTGATGTACTTCAGCGCCTCAATTCCCATAGTAGGTCCAATCGTATTCGTAATACTGACACCGCAATACTTCACCAAGGGAGCACTTCCCACCGAGCTCTTCGACCACAGCTGTATCACTGGTCAAGAGTCCAAACCATACAAAATCAGCCGACCGTCACAAAACCAATGAATAATCTCTAGAGACAGAATCAACACAGTTGAAATCAGTGTCTTACTGATGAACGACCAGACGAAGCATACCACATTCTGCGCAAAGTTCAAGAACGCGAGGTGCTCGAACCGCTTTCCCTCCGGACCGAACCGCTTGGTCGACCTTATAGCAACATCACAATAAATCAATCAATCAACTACCCAATTGATCCTAAATTACTACATTAAAAATACTAATCTAATCCAATTGTATGTACAGATATTGACATACAGGTGACACTGATTGAGGAGCAATTGCAACAAGAGAAACATCTTGCGTCCATTAAAAAACTGTCCATACATCCATAAACGTATACATAAACATGTACGGAATGTAACAGATACATTCCATAATGTAACAGATACATCACGAAATGTAACCTATGGATGCTATGAATGATTTTTCTATGGATGCTAGGTATTACTCTTGCAACAAGACATGTTTCACAAAGAGTGCTACCTAGCGTCCATACAGACATCCATAGAGTTCACAGGTTACAAATTTGAGCTAAATGTCACAAAATCAATATAACCGTTACAAAATTTGTACATCTACGGACGTGTGAACAGTTAAAGTTATTCTATGGACGCTTGATGTTTCCATTTCACAAAGAGTAATACCTAGCGTCCATAGAAAAACTGTCCGTAGCGTCGTCCGCAAGTTACATTCCGAAACGTATCTCTTACAAATATATCTGTTCCATTCCATACACGTCTATCTATGAATGGCGCAAGATGTTTCCATTTCAAAAGGTATTCCTTGCACATAATCAATCAAACAGATGATACAGCACAAAAAGAGAGAGGATATTATTAGTTACAGGGTTTCTTGAAGGACGCCCTGGGTGATGTAGGCGGACCAGATCCCGGCGACGCAGAGCGCGAGGACCAGGACGCGCCTGAGTCCGAGTCCGCCCGAGGTGCCCCGTTCGCTCTGGGCCACCATTTCGTCGAAAACGCCCCCCGATCGATTGTTCGGGCTCGGAGGACTTCGGAGGACCGCGTCAGAGGGAGATCGCGCGGGCGGGGACTGGAAAGTCTGGATTCTGGAAGGTATAAAGAAAAGAAAGGAATTGTTTGTTTCGCTGGTTTTATTTTGGGGGCTTTTGTAATTGTCAGTGGTGGGAAGTCGTAGAAAAGGGGTGAGGAGGGGGAGAGACGTCAGGGTGTGCATGTGGCGGTAAAGGATTGGTGGTGGAGTGGAGCGAGATTGTCTGATTGGTGCGCGTACGTGGAAACTCGGGTGACCGAAGAGTGAACCCGCATTTTCTCCTTTATGCAACGACCTTAAACTCAACACTCACGAGTCATTTTGACCGAGCTTGACTAGAGTATATAATTCAATATTTGTCAAGCTTTTAAAAAACTTAGTTTTAACTTCGTTTAAACTGTTAAACCGTTTTTTGGAGCTTCTTACATTAAGTATTTGTAAAAAAACCGTTATTTGTGGAAAAACCGTTTTAACAAAGTTAAAACCGTTAAAATCCGTGTTATAGAGGTGTTTAAACGCCGTTAAAATATGTTTGTACATTATTGACGGTCTAGAAGTTCACAATAATGTTTATCCTATGCAGGTTAATAATTAAAAATTTTAAACTCTTTATTACTATTTTCTTAAATTTTTCCATTATAATTTTTTAATGTTATAATTTCCGTTTCATAAGATTTATAACTTTTTATGTACCTAATTAGTTTTGTAATCATTATTTGTACTTAATTATTAAGTATAATTGTATGAGAGTGTATTGTGTAGCCTTTTAAATATAAAAAATATATAGAAAATGAAGATCCGTTTTTTAATTTAACGGTCATGTAATTCCGTTTTAACGTCAAACCGTTAAATGGTCACCTCACCGTTAAGAGCCGTTAAACGTTTTTTAAAAGCTTGATATTTCTAAATTATTATATAGTCTATCTTACAAAATATAAAATAAATACTAAAAAAGTTTTAACGAAAAAATTTTGTATGCGAAGAGATTTTGATGTAAAGAATTTTATGAAAAAAATTTTAAGTATAATTTTAAGTATAAAAAAAATTTTGTATGCCACGAGATTTTACGCATACAATAATTTTAGTTAAAATATTTGTATGCCAAGATTTTTATAATTTGGATGTATCCCAAGTTAAATTTTGTCACCTCAAGTTAAATTTTTTCAAATTTTAGTCAAATTATACTTTGGTACATCCAAAATTTTTATTTATGGTTTTCAATAAGTTCTTCGTATAAAAATATGTTATGTGATACAAAAATTTTTCAATTTTAAAGTTTCTTAAGTATTTGTTTTGGATTTTTTTAAATTCACATACAAACAACCACTATTTTATTAATACGAGAGACCCGCCCGTTGTGCGGGGCAATACTTAGGTGTTTTTTAATATGGTATAGATAGATATTTGAAAATTGAAATGTCAAGAATATACAACTAGAAAGGAAGATAATTAAATTGTTATACTTGGAAACAATTCTTTTAGATTTGCTCGTTCCAATTCCAAATAGAAAGATTGCACATTAACTACACTCTTGAAACAGATGGAGAGGAAACAAGATTATAGTAACCAATCGTAGCCATTCAACAAGCTGAAATTAATTTGCACTGTCCGATCAACACTGGAAACACTGAAAACAACTGGAGGTGTCCAATTCATAAGTGTTTTTTAATATAGTATATATTTTTACAACCAATTTGAAAAATCCCAAATAAATACTTAAAAACTTTAAAAATGAAAAATCTTTGTATGATAATAATTTTTATATGATTAATTATTGGACAGTATAAGTTTAAATTTCTTACTGTACAAAATATACTTAAGTCATTTACAATTCAGAGTGAAACACAAACATTTTCATATTAGTTAGACATAGTGTTATGCTGGCACGGGCGGGCAGGCCCTGGCGGGCGACGACGAGCACGGAGGGGCGGGCTACGGGGGGTTTTGTCCCGAGGGGATGCCCTTGCCCACCCCTTTGCCTGTCGGGCTTGACGGGCAAGGGCGGGCGACGGATTTGCCGCGAAGCGCAAGCGCTGGGGGCGCGTTGCGGCGAGACTTGCCCGCTTGGACCCTAAACGGGCGGGCGAGGATTGTGGGCCCGGGCGGGCACGGGCGGGCGCGGGTGGGCAGCCCGAGACGGGCAGGGAGCACAACACTAGTTAGACACATCCTATAATACTTCAAAGTATGACTCTGAAGTTATGTTCAGATGGCACTAGGATTGGTGAGTGGGTAATCCAGCTCAATTCTTTAATTCTATCTAGACGTGTTCGTTACCAATTACCGAACCATTTGAAGATCATGGGAGATTGAGAATCGATAAGGGATCCAACTTCCAAACCCATCTATATGCAAAATGGTGAAACAAAATAGCATCACGATCGGACTGAATTTTTTTTTCCACCCATGAAGCAAACCTTGCCCTATCAATTCAAGAAATAACTTTTTATAGTGCTTATATGCCTTCAAATAAATATCACCTCAGGCACAGCAGTTGCAAATTCTCAAATCTCAACTGGACTTGTTCTCGCGCTTATCAGGGTTAACAGTCATCTTGGAAAAATCGGAGCTCCTAGTCACAGCCATGGATAGTGAAGATATTCAACAACTGGCAGCGTGCATGGGCTGCCAAGCATCTACTTTCCCTTTTAAATACCTAGGGATGCCACTGTCAAACAAGAAACTCAGAGTGGAAGACTACGAAGAATTGGTACAGAAAATTCAGCAAAGATTACTGGGTTGGAAAGCGGTGCTACTGTCAATCGGAGGTAGGCTGATAATGATTGATGTGGTCCTCTCTTCAATCCCAGTATTTTACATGTCCACTTTCATGCTTCCAAAGGCGGTCATCAAAGAAATTGATAAAATAAGACGAATGTTTCTGTGGGGCGGACACAAAGAAAATGGCTATGGGATGTCACTGGTTGCATGGAAACGGTGATTTCTCCTAGAGAAATGGGCGGGATGGGAGTCAAGAACTTGGAAATCATGAACAAGGCATTGATGGCCAAACACATGTGGAAGTTTCTGGTACACGGAGAAAGATCGATACTGCACCCATTAATGAACATGCCTTTACATATAAGACCATGGTTATATACTTTTGCATCGCCATTCTGGCGTACGCTGAGGGACTTAGACCAGTTTTTCACTAACTCGGTGCAATTCCAGCTGCAAAATGGAAGACTTACCAGATTTTGGCAAGACAATTGGATGGGATTCATACTCGTGGTAGATTATTGTAACCTGCACACATATGCTGAAAATACCGAGGGCTCGGTACAGCAACACATTCAACATGGGGAGTGGAATTTAAATCTCAGAGACACAACGCCACAACAATTTGTGGTACAAGGACAACAATTGATATTACACTTACCAGTACAAAATCTTGAAGAACATGATCTGGATTTGGTCAAATGGAAGTGGACGCCCACAGGGGTATTTTCGGTAAAATCTTTTTACAGAAGTTTTATTTCAGGTCTGTATGTCACAGACCCAACCAAGATCATATGAAACATTGGACTTCCCACAAGGGTAGTAGTTTTTACGTGGAGGGAATGTTGTGCAAGGATTTTCAGAGACAAAGCAAAAACGATAAATCAAATAAGGGATGAGATACTGATCGAATACAGAGCATGGTTTTAGAAAGGGAAAATTGTCAAAATGCCACTCCAAAGTTGGAGAGTTGTCAAAATGCCACTCCAAAAATTTGAGTTGCAAAATTGCCACTCCAAAACTCATATTCTTGTCAAAATGCTATTATAGTGTATTTGTAACTAAATATTAAAAGATTATTATGGAGAGATGGAAATACCCTTCCAACATTGTGAATATCTAATCGGCTAGATTAATCAAATAACCTACTCGTTCTCTTCCCTGACTTGAGCTAGCTAGCACCTTTTTGGCCACCCCACCGGCAATAAACACTGCCACCCTCCACCATTTCTCTCCAGTGAGCCACTGATCCACCTACAATGTACCTCCATGAAGATAGTCCCTCCGTCACAGTAGGTTGCGATTTTGGACAGCTAATTTACCATAGCGATTTTAGCGATGAATTTTTAAGATATAAACTTACAATTAAAATTTGGAGACCGGAACTTGGAGGTGATGTTGCAGCGAGGCCGCACAGAGACACGGTTGGCACTCAAGTTCTGCAAGTGATGGAGCCAATCAGATATTAAGCATGTCTTGACTCTTGAGTGTAGTCTGTTTGTTTTTCTTTTTCCTTTTTTTGGGAACCAATTGGAAGCCACTGCAATACGTCATACACTAGAAATTTCTTTCTTATGCTTTAACTGTGCTTTAATATGTTTTTATTATTCTTGATTGCCATCAGAATTTATATCTAAATATAAGAATGCTTATACTGCTATACAGCATGTCAAATTGCTTGAATGCCAGTATGCGTATACAACATGAATTCATGTTTTGAGATCCATGTTTGATTGAGATTCACAGCTCCAATTGAGCTCAAACTTTTTCAAAATCTTTGTCAGTATATGTAGATTGTTTGCATGGCTTATATCTTTTATGTTGGACAAAATTTTAGTTGAATACAATTTGACACCTTTCCAGTTTGATTTTAAAAGAGAGGCAAGGAAGTCAAGACTGCTGCCAGTTTTTCTGTAAGATCAGTTTGGAGGCTTTAACAAACAATTCACATGCAAGCAAAATTTGACATAGACTTGATAAAAATGGAATGAAATATACCAATCTAATCCATGAGCACACCTTACATAATATCACAATTAAATACTGAAAAATGCTAATTGTCTGCGATAATCTCACTGATTGCTAATTGCCTCCAATAATCTCACAACTATATTCTATTTCCATATCATCACAATCATAATAAAAGTCATCAAAATCAAAATGCAAACGAAAACATGACATCAAATACATCTCAACCGACTAACACAAGGCGTGAGTTGAGTTTCTGTTTCTTCTTTGGTTCTACCACCTCATTGTCTAATCCAGCTTTCTCTCACTAACTTGGCGTAGCTCGTGCTCAAAATCCATCCACATACCGAGAACTCCAATAGCACAAAGAAATTTCTCACAATAATTCTCCCACATGTCGAATTTAGAAAAACTCCGCATTATAACAGAAACAATATTCAATTTGGAAATGATACCCATCAGCTCCCCTTTTGACCAATTGAAGAAAGGTATTGCAGTATTCATTGTTTAATTTTCAGAAGATAGAATTGTTCCTCTTGCAGAAATATATATAATTGTTTTAAGAAACGACACAATCATTAAATTTAAGCAGGGACTGGTCTCAAGGTATTGATACACTGCTCGACAACCATTTTGTGTAACAGCGACAACAATCAACAACAAAAACAAGCACAATACCCCCAATTACCCATAATTCAACCACAATAATCAGGGGCAGTGCACTATCTGAGGGAGACTTGTTTGTGCAGCAGAGGAAATCGACTAGTTGCTACATGATATTGGGTGAGAGGAGAGAGAGAGAGACTGAGGTTGTTCTGGCAATTTTGGGTGGAGGAAGTCGTGTCGGGATAAGAGAACAACCAGATCGGGTCGGGAGGTGTGCTGGAACGGAAGCATCATCCTATTTCAATCTTTTATCCTTTCACCAATTATCTATATTGCACAAATTATATACCCATGAGAAATAAAGAAATTAAAAAAAATAAAATCACAGAAACTGACTATTATTTGAGCTAGGCATTTCTACAAACACTTAGACGGCATGAATGCCTTGCTAGGCTGCTATGCCTATAATAAGCATGTGAATTGCAATTATATATACCCGAACCTGATTGATTGCAAAGAAAACAGTCGTTCCTGCATAAGGGTATTATGGAAAAAATTCTTGAGCAAAAGTTCATAAGGGAATGCAGCGGAGATGGTATAGCGCGAAGGAGAGAAAGGAAAAGCCATGGGAGTGTGAGACGATATCAGGTCAGATGTTTAAGAATAAGGAGAAGGGAATTGATGAATTGTATAAGGGTATTATGGGCATTACTAAAATACACCTCTGATTTCATTATGTTTTAATTTATTTTTAATTTGAAAAGCATAATTATACAAGCATAATGACATTTTGACAAGGATATGAGTTTTGGAGTGGCAATTTTGCAATCCGAATTTTTGGAGTGGCATTTTGACAACTCTCTAACTTTGGAGTGGCATTTTGACAATTTTCCCTTTTAGGAACATCATGGAATGCTGAAATGAAGCATTCAAGTTTTCTTATTTCTTTTTATTTTTCATTTCTCTTTCTTATTTCTTTTTCATTTTTCTTCTTCTTTCTTTTTCTTTTTATTTTATTTTCTTATGCTTCTTGTAAATTTTTCTAACACCACTGGTGTGCTATTAAATAAAAATTTGGAGGCTGGACCTCCATCTTTTTCTCAAAAAAAAAAAAAAAAAATGCTTTGTGAATGGTTTTGCTCTGCACATAGACTCCACGGCTATCCCCAATGTCCTCGAGGAAAAACACCATTTCGTTGAATAAAATTATTTTTCTCAATCAAGCAAGCAACAAATATTTACAGCGGTTAGCTTCAGCTTTCAGATGCTTATCATCTGACATATGACAAAGTGCGGCATCCAATTAGAAACCTCGGTTTCGGTGGGGTCCACGCACCTCGGTTCTACCGAAGAATCTCTTTCTCTCTTTCTCTTTCCTTCGGTCTCCGATGCCGCACGGCCGAGGATATCAATTGTCAGCTTTCAGGATAACATTGTTTTCTGATTTTTCTTTTTTTATATGGAATATGATGAATCAGGATAGCACTGGGCACTGGGAAAGTGATTTCACTTGGCATCATAATTTAGCAATTTTCTAAAGTCTCCAAATAACAACTATTCATATTTTGATTTTCTTTGAATTATAATTTATTGTAACACCACTGTGTATTACTTTATTTCATAGCATGGCAAGTGAATTAAAAAAAAAAACAAAAACAAAATTGCAAACAGGTCACAAGATTCAATAGTAGAATTTGTATAATGATGCACCTATTTCATATATACATATTAACCAGACTTGCACCTATATTTGCACCTAAAATCCTAAGTTCATTTGTATTTTAATAGAAGATTGTCTAGAATCAAGTTACTTCTGTGTTTTGGTCCTATTTTCAGGTAAACGGAGCTTTTAGAGCTATTTGGACTAAATTTGGAGCAATGAGCAAAAATAGGCGAAGGAGCATAAATGAGCATCTAATTACAGATCAAAACCGCCTATTTCAGTGCACAACCGCCATATCTAAATCAAGGAAATTCAGAGCCAATTTAAGCAACAGACATGCTATTTCAAGGCCGAGCTCTCTTTGGACTTCTAAATGCGGACCGCACTCCTATTTCTGCGGATCGCATTCGGTTCAAAACAGAACAGAACACCTATTTTCTGGCGCGTGCTATTTCTGGCTGACTAACTTTGGGACTTTTCCCTTAATTGCGCCCCAAGAAACCAGAAGTTAGACGCCTAAATTTGAGACATCTTCTACTATAAAAGAGACCCTTTAAGGTGCTCTCATCTTGTATCTCATAGTATCTTGATCTTGTCAAGTCATAGAGTTAGTTGTTAGGTCTCATGCGTTGAGATTAGTCTAGTTCATAGTTTAGTTGAGAGTCGTGTCAAGAGAGGAGCTCAACGCCGTTGGAATCGAAGGAGACGGTTACCCACCTCTTCCTAAGCTTACTCGGTGCTTTCTTTTCTCTTACTTTTGTTTATTTGTTGTAGTCATGTTTCGTAGCGAGTAGTCGCGTTTGTTCTTGGGGTCTAGGATGATGTTTGTATGAATGGATTAATTGAATACTTGATTTTCACGTTTATGCATTAAAGTTGTTCTCAATTTGCTTGGAGCTTAATCATAATTGTGCTTGAATTGTTTCTTGTTCGTTTGTTAGGACCTGTAGATTGTGTACGTTTCTAGTTGGTTAACAATATCATCTTATCAAGAATTGTTATTTGCATGAGAGTGCGTGTGTACTATTTCTTGCTAGTTTGATAAACCTGTGGATTAGGCATAAATCTAGTTGGTAAGTAAAAACGCTATTTGATCAAGAATTGATACTTGCACTAGTTGGGTAGTCAACTTGTTGTCCAATTGTACCCGAGAGGAGAAATTGTGGTTTTAACGAGAGTTAAACCAACCCTAGATTGAGAGTAAATTGAGCTTAGAATTAGAGGACTTATTGATAATTCTTTGAATTGCTAATTGACTAAAAGAACTGTATAGGTTAGAAGAACTAAACTTAGGTTAGAAGATAATCCTTAGGATAAGAGGGAATCGATACTTAGGTTTTGTATAATCTTTTGCAACTGATTTGGTTAGTTAGGATTTGATAACTTTAATCAACTTATCTGAACTGAACCAAAATTGCCTTCTGTTTATTCCTTGTGGACCGTGTTGTGACAGAGTGCGGACCGTAATAGCAAGAAACTGACAGTATACCTATTTCTCAGAATTTGTACTCCCTGCGGACCGTACCTAGAAAGTACGGAACGCAGGCAATTGATCCAGACAACAAACTGATTCTGAAAACCCTGGGTACGCTTGTTTAGCATCTGTTTAAGAGTCTTTATTTACTGTTATTTACTTTATTGCACCTGAAACCAATCTTGAAACAACCCCCCCCCCCCCCCCCACTTTTATACAAAAACACCAAAAATATTCTAATTAGGATTAGGATATAATTTAAAGCATAGTCTAGAAGTAATTCCGTCCCTGTGGATTCGATCCCGACTATATTGCATAATATCGTACGCTTGTGATTGATTGTATATTTAGAGTAAAAGCCTATACACTCCACGCGTATCATATAACAATCCAGCTATGAGCCTAAAATCATTTGCCGATGATGTGTTTCTTTTGTACCCTGAAGAACATGCAAAATGAAAATGTATAGCATGTTTTATCTATTTAATCCCAGTTTAACAGAATAAGTTTACTCTTGAAAAACCAACTTGAGGCTTGACGAGATCTGAATGTTTGAAGAAGTCATTCAATTTCGGGTCACTTCCTTATTCAGAATGAAAGAAATGTCAAAATCAATAAACTCTAAAATCACGTTCAATTTTGTGGTTTCCACATGCCTTGTGTAACTTTTTAAAATTACAGTTGAAAAATGCTATGTGGTGTATAGAGTCCATATCCACTGGAATGGTCAGTGTGGTGGATAGTAGAAATGGTCAGTGTTCAATTAGAAAGTATAGTAATGGGCAACTTTAGATTTGTGCATATAGCTTTGAGAGTGGGATTTTTGACCCTTGCACAGTAGGGTACCCTAGGGGATGTGATTTCGTTCGATACACTTGTAAATAACTTGAGGAAGCTAAGAAAAAAAAAATGCAAATCAAGAGTGAAAACCAGGTTTGTAAAAAAGTTAAGTCAGAATAATAATAATAGTATTTATAATAATAATAATAATAATAATAATAATAATAATAATAATAATAATAATAATAATAAATGTCATCCAAAATTTAAACTTATATTAACTTTGTCATTACAAATTTACAAAACAAAAACTAACTAAAATCACCTTAAAGATGCAACGAAAATGAAATAACAACAGCTAAAATTATAATAATAAAAAATAGAAATAATATGAAGTTCTTACTTAAATTGAAAACCTTCATGGTTTCGTATCACGTACATAATTTGGTACCATATCCGTTAGAATTTTTAAATCTTTACTATAAAATCACAAAAATCACACTATGCAGTTCATAGAAAAAAACCAACCATCAAACCTAGAATTCTCTAGAAAAAAAAATTCAAGACCGAATTTTAATTTTCCGAGCCAAAATACGATTTCCTGTTCCCTCGTGTTCGGATTCCACCCCGCACACTCTCCAAATTTACCGCCGGTTGCCGCTACCCTTGCCTCCTTTCACCATCCCCTCTTAACCGTCCGATCTCCATCCAACCGCCAGAATATCACTGGAGACCGCATACTCTTTCTAAAACTGGAGAGGATCAGACCAGAGCGGCGTCGCCCGTTCCCAGCTGTTCCTCTCTTGTCGTCGATTGACCGAACAGCGCAGCACAAACACAACTCAGACGAGTCACTGCATCTTGCAGTTCACAATGTAAGCCATTGGATCGCCTCAAGATCCGAGCTTACACGAATCTCGAGACAGTCTGACGGCTCTCGTCACGAGCTGCCCAATGCACTACAGCAGGGGATGTGAAACCATCCCAGATCGAGAATAATTCATATCCCCTGCTGTACTGCATTATGCAGTTCACAGCCTCATCCGTCGGATCATCTCGAGATTCGTGTCAGCTCGGATCTTCAGACGATCCGACGGCTCATACCATGAACTGCAAGATGCAGTACAGCAGGGGATGTGAAACCAACGATCCCAGATGGATTCATTCATTCCAGAGAAGAAGAAGAAGAAAAAGAAGAAGAAAGAAAGAACGCTCCTCTTCTCGATTTGATCTCTCGTGAGTCTCTCCTTCCCTTCGCTTCCCCTTCCCCGCCAGATCTCGTTTCTCCTGCGCCCAGTCTTGCCATAAGGTAAGCTTTTGGATCTCTGTGTTGTGCACGCATTTATCTGAGTGCAGATCTGAGTGGGTGATTGATTGGTGGAGTTCTGGTCTGACAGACAGACAGGGCCTCGGTTCCGTGGGGAATTGAGGAGGAGGGGTTGAGAGGGGGGGACACGCAATGGCGAACCGGATGAAAGAGGAGGAGAAGAACGAGAAGATCATCCGGGGGCTGCTGAAGCTCCCTGCCAATAGGAGATGCATCAACTGCAATAACCTGGTAATGGCAGCAGTATGGCACCTGAATGAATGAATGTCTGTGTAGTGGTTTGTTGTTGATTTGAGGGTATTGGAATGAGAATTGACTAGTTTGTTGAGTGGTTACCAGCTTTAATTGATCCCATGTTAAAGGTGGCCAAACTTCAGTTCAAGCAAATTGTTAGTGGTACCTAGGCATGATCGGAGGTAATTAGGATTGGATCCTTGTGATAGTACTTTGACCAAATTTCAGTCTGTACCAGCTGAGTGAAATAACAATTGTCTGTTACTGTTGGTTAGGTTGCTTAAATACAAAAATTAACATATGCTTAATCTGGATCAGTTGATTTTTAAACCAAAATCGGTGTAAATACCTTTTAATATGGTTTCCAAGTGACTATTGCCATTACGTATGGATAAATTTGCCACCATATCAAGTATTACTTCTATTGCTTGGTCACCTAGAAATCAGTTGTCTCAATTATCCCAGATTCCCCAATATACCTTGGGAATACAAAGCTAAATGACTCTATGTTACAATGTGTTGTATTTTTGCTTGTTATTAGTTTATTGTTTCTTGAATGACTCAGCAATGCTTAATTGTTACTATAACAGGGGCCACAGTATGTTTGTACGAACTTCTGGACCTTCATTTGCACCAACTGTAGTGGAGTACAGTAAGACACTTATTTCTTCCCTATAAACCGTTGTTATTGTTTGCATTTTCGTATGGCTTGATTTTATATAGATGCAGTTGTCATGATTTTAGCATCATGATTCATGTACATGCATTAAAGCAATAGTATGAATCCATCTCATGTCAATGAAGGTATTGTTAAATTGAGATGGTTTTGCTGTGTCCATGAGTGCATTAATATAATATGCCTTCTAAACTAGGGGCAACTCCTCTGAGACCTGCAAACCTCAATTCTTACCCGCCATTTACTGGACACTCATTATCAATTAGTATTTGTTGAGAAGACAAAATATTCATATATTCCATTATTGTTATGTGCAATATAATTGAAGTGGGAATTGCCAATATGGCAGTGGTAAGGTATCTGTTTATAAATAATTCTGGTATTGTAGTTTGTAGTTGTTTCTTACTATGCAATGCCATTTTATTTCCTTATGTATCTGTTATATTTGTTTAATTAGAATCCTGGAAATTTTAGGAGATACAGCTATTTAAAGTGCTATTGTCACTGTATGTTGTCAGACATTTAAGTTGCCTTGCTTTATGAGTGAGGCAAGTTGTCATCTATGTTAATTAAGGATGTGACGTTTTAATGTTGTGCGGGGGTGTGCATGTTACGGTGGACAATAGTTGATTGTCAGGATATGTTGATTTCAATTTTCCTTAAAAATGTTTCTTTGAACGAGCAAAGTCTGTATATTGGTATCACTGGTTAGGCTGGTGACAGAAGTATTATAAACCACATTATATCTGTCAATTCCTTGTTGAATAAGTGAACTTTTCTCTTATTTGCCAGTCGGGAGTTCACCCACAGGGTTAAATCAATATCTATGGCAAAGTTCACTTCCCAGGAAGTTGCTGCCCTACAGGAGGGCGGAAATGAGGTTTTTTTTTTTCCTCCCTTCTTTCGATAATATTATATTAGGACAATTTTGCATGCACTGCAATTGCTAGATGACTGATACGGGAAGGCTACTTTTGGGCACAAATCATTAATAAAAAGCTAGATTCAGCATCATTTTTTTGTTCTTCAAGTTTTATTGATTTCCATGTCAATTGGAGAAATAGTGTTCAAAGGTTTTAATAGATAATCCTTAAATTTTCTTTTTGTTCTCTAGAACTTTTCACCTTTTTCCCTCAATGGAAAAAATAAAATAAAATACTCTTGGCTAGTTCTGAACTTAATTTATCAATTTTCTCTTACATGTAGCGTGCCAGGGAGATATTCTTTAAAGAATGGGATCCACAACGCGGCCAATTCCCTGATAGCAGGTTTGACTTCCTGACTTGACATGTGTTTCTGTTATATCGTTGTATTACTTATCAACCTGCATACAAATACAAGTTGGGCTACGAACAGAAAAGCACCACCTTATCAAGAATACCAGACTTTTATATTTATATTCTGGATTGGCCATACGTAACTCACTGTGGTGGTGCAACTGCCACATCTGAAACCTCTTTTTTTTTAATCTAGCCAGTGTTTCTCTTCATTTTTTTCTTTCTTTTGGATTGGTCGGGGAGGTTTGGTCCATTGCTGGGATTGGGATTGGGATTGGGATTGGGATTTATCATAGAGGGATGGACAACCACGCTGAAATACTATTTTATGTACAAGCTCTGAATGTGTATGAAAACTTCTATAAAATATTTTAAATGCAAATGGTATTACGGGATGGTGTCTCTTATTTTTAATCTCATTTGCTTCTAAATTTTGGCAAGAATTACGGACACTTCTATTTTCACTGCAGTAACATTGATAGACTAAGAGACTTCATCAAGCATGTCTATGAGGATAGGAGGTTTTCAGGGGATCGGCGAACTTCAAAGCCAAAGGTAAAAAAAAGGAATTATGTATTACACCTGTGCGTACCAATTGAGATTATGCATCCTTTGTTGATATTAGAATTCTAAATATCAATCTTGATTGGAATATGTGCATATGTACATGTTATGATCCTCAACCTGTTGTTGAAATAAATAAACACTAGTAGTAACCTGTACTCATCAATTTTCTTCTTCTAACAATCTTCCCATTCACAGGCTGATGAAGGTGCAAGTGATGACCGAAGGCCAGAGTCCTACCGGGGTGGATCCAGGAGTCCACCATACAATGAAAGGTACAACGAGAGCCCAGGTTACAACTCAAGAAATACGCCCAATGAAAGAAATCCTCGTTATTCTTATGGTGAGAGGAGCCCAGGGGATTACAGGCGTGGTCCCCAGCAAAAGGTTGATGAAAGACAGATCCCTGAGGGGACAAAGCCACAAGGGGGCTCACCAAACTATCAAGGAAATGCTGGGTTGAGCCCTCCTGTGCGGCCAGTTAGAGATATTTTGGGGGATGATGCCCCCCCATTACGTGTTGGCGTGCTGCCTAAACCCGGTGTAACTAAAGTAGTGGTGACTCCTCTGCCACCTCCCCAAGTTGAGGTTAGTGCTTTCTATTTAACAATCTTTTGGTTGGAAATTAGATTAAACAAGCATGGTATAAAGAACTCAGTTTCAGCATCTGTCCGGTGTTAAATTCATTATGTCGTTGAAAATTTTAAGCATGTTCAAGTGTAATGGTTGACAAAATTTGCCTCGGTTAGCCCTCGAATGCAATTTGCCTACTAATCGACTGCTATGGCTTTGCACAATTTTAGAACCAGTCAAGGCAGAAAATAGGAGGAAAAATAATGTACCCAACTTGTGTTCATATTGACCTGCATATTATGGTGGCCAAGCTTCACTGAGATGATATCAAATTTTAGCATCATATACAATGGGTGGTCTCCAACATGAGTACTACTGGGAGCTGCTACAAATAGTCGAATGCTCAACTTGACCTTTACACTGAATTCTAATAAACATCCTTGCCATTTAATATTTTTGTTACAACAACAACAACAACAACAACCAAGCCTTTAGTCCCAAACAAGTTGGGGTAGGCTAGAAATGAAACCAAGTAGTGATAGCAGTGGCGAAAAAGATGATCTTAAAAATAATAGTATTCCGATAGTGAAAATAATAGTATAGTAAAATGATAATAATAATAATAATAGTAGTAATAATGATAGTAATAGTAATAGTAATGAGAATGATACTACATAATAATACTACCAATGATGATGATGCTAAGAAAGATAAGATAAATAAATAAAGAAAGAACAATAATAATACTAATAATAGTAAAATACTAGTCATAATATAATAAGATAATAATGGTAATAATAATGATAATAATAGTGATGAGAATGATACTACATAATATAATACTAATATCAACGATGATGATGATGGTAAGAGAAATAAAATAGAAACAATAACAATAATAATAGTGAAATAGTAGTCATAGTAATATAATAATAACCGCGAGGGATTTGATTTATTCATCATGGTTCCGGTACATGGATTGCTAATTTCCACGCCTCCCTATCCAAGAGCAGCTCTTTGGATATACTCCATTTAATATTTTTATTATGTTACATTATTATTACTTCAATATAAATGTTAAGTTTAGATTTTGCCGAAAATATGTAGAGGAGCTCTTCTGCAAGTAGCATTGGTTCAGGACCAGGTGACTCAACCACCACACAGCCCTCCATTCAAGCAACTTTGCAGCCTCCTGCACAACCTAAGAAAGAAGAACCTCCTAAGAAAGAAGAACCGCCACCCGTTGTAAGTCTAATAGACTTCAGTGATGATTTTGAACCACCCAGTGCTGCCTCACCAGCACCACAGCCGCAAGTATCACAGGCTCAGAATCAACCCAGCCTGCCCCAGCAAATCAATTCGCCATCAGCTAGTCCCAACAGCAGTAACTGGTCAGCTTTTGATCCCTTTAGTGCACAGAACACGGTGCCACCAGTTGCCACAAATACAAATCCTCTTGATTCTGCTCTTTCACAGTTGTCTCTCTCTGGATCTCCTGTGGCTCCTCATCACAATGGTTCAAGTCCGCAGTCTGTCAATGGTATCCAATTGCCAGCAGCTCAGCCTTCTCTCTTTAATGCACCATTTAATGCACCCTCTTTCAGTGGTGCACAAGGTAATCAGGTAAGATGTCATTATTAGTTTGGTTGGATTCTCAGATTTTGCATACTTCTTAAATTACTACTGGATCTGAAAGTCCCAAACCTGGATGGATAGTTAAAACCAAATTTGACCTTTTATAACTGTTGAATTCTTTTCCTTTTTTTTCCCGTCGTGTAGCACCATTGAACCATGTGATGCACTGCTCTTCTACATTTCCTTGTTATTTTGTTCTATCATTTTTCTTTTTCTGAGTGATCTTTTCTGCTTTGGTTAAAACATGTGCATTCAAAAGACTAAATCTGATAGTTTCAAATATTTCTTTTCCCCTTATTTGCTATTAGTTCTTGACAAATTGTTGTTACTTTGCAGCCACAAAGTGCAGCTCAACCACGCATGCCAACTAACAATGGACAACCGCCGCAAGAAATTTCAGCTCCGGCTGAGAATAAAACTAGTGCAAGGAAAGCACTCCCTGAGGTATAATTCATACAAGTACTCACAAATGGTGCATCTGTGCACAAACCTTTTTTTTTTTTTTTGGACTAATGTTGCATTTATTTTCCATTAAACAAATTTTAGGATTTCTTCACTTCACTTTACCCTCCAGCAGCTGCACAAATGCCGGGTTGGCCACGGGGGCCTCAGTTTGGAATGGGCTACGGCATGCAATATCCTGCTACAATGGTACAGGTGAAATTCTTTTCTTTTCGTAACAGCAAATGGTAATAATGAAGCTAAGCCAGTTGATAATTTTAGGTCTGTTAAGTATGACATGTTATCTTATTGCTGTGTTAGACTAATAGAGGTTACAGAAACTTAATTGAAACCTGAGCACTAGGGTATACCAATCAATAATTGCCCAAGCAGCATGACTAATAAGTTATTGCTTACTATACAGAAGCTGTTATTTCTTGATGTGTCCCAGTTGCATATGCAGGTGGAAATTGAAGTTATTGTGGGTTACGCATGTTAGTTATATTCAGTTTGTATTAATCTGCATCTATTCATATTTGTAGGTAATGCCAAACTACCCTCAGCATCAACCTCAACCTCAGCCTATGCAGTCTGTTAATCCATTTGATATAGGCAATGAACCTGCTCCAGCTCCAGCCTCAGCTGTAAGATATTTCAGTTTTTTATAGTCTTATAACCCAGAGCTGTTTGGAGATAAATCTGGTTTCTTATACTGGATAAGGTTTCCTAGACTACCTATGCTCCCAGGCCTAATCTTCAGGATAGTTATTATATGGTTTTGTATATGGTGTTATGAGTTTGAGACTGTATAATGTATGCAAATTTTGATGACTGATGATCAAACATACTTTATAAACATGTTAAGTATCAACTGCCGAGTGAGCATTTTACTATACCTCCTCATATAGTCTAGTTAAATACTCTAAATGGCTTTTTTATTTTATTGGAATGAAGAATATGGTCTTTCACTTAACAACTTTGCAGGGTTTCACTATACAACATGTATGGCCTTTTTTTTATTGGAATGAAAAATATGGTCTTTGTTTTCTTATTGTTTAATCATATCAGGTATTATTTATGTGGGATTGTTTCTCACTCTTCACTCTGGCAAAGAATTGTCTATTTAATTTTATTATTCCCATTTTGTTGCACCAGTATCCTTCAATGGGACCAGGACTAATGCAAGGAACACCACCAAATATGAGTATGCCGCCACAACAACCTTTGATGCGAAGCTCCAGCGTTGATAGTATTTCTCCAAGATGGATGGCCCATCAGCAAATGCCTTTTGCATCTGCTGTCCCTCCAAGTAAGATTTATTTTTTGTCAGTTTCTTTTATCTTTCAAAATTGCAAACCCTATAAACACTCTTGCAAAGAAAAAATGTTTCTTTCTAGATATCATTGTAATACCTTATCACACCAGATATCCAGTTAACCAGGGATGGGTTAATTTATGAACTTCTAGTTTTAGGGAATTTAGGAGTGGCATCATAGTCCAGAGTGTATGACCCCTCTCTCTTCTTGTGTTCTTGACCTTTTGAAATGATATTTTTAGGTTTTGCTGAGGATACTGTATACAACTAATTCATGCTTCTATTGATGTGCCCATGTCCATATGGAATTTTCTTACCCTTGGCATGTCATTAATTTTTTATTTTCAAACTACAGGCCAGTACATGATGCAACAGGGTCTTGGGTCAATGCCACAACAAATGCCTAATAACATGATGCCTATGATGTATGTTTTCTTCCCCTTTTGCAGCAATTTTACCATTTAAGGACTGCCACAATTGAATGATTCTTGGTTTCCTAGCAAATATGTGCTGGCTGAACACACTGATAAAATGGACTTAATACAGACAATTATGCATAATTGCTTTTTATGTTTGAGACCAGAAGATTTGCATAAATAGTATAACAGTGGTACTTGTTTATCATTTCATTCTGAGTTCTCTGTAAAACCTTTGGCAAAAATCCTTGCGATTTAAATGAAAAATATAGCATCAATTTTGGTCACTACAATGGTAATTGCTGGTACGAAATGACACTGGTAATTGCTGTAATTGTAGGCAACAAGGAGCTTTGGGTCAGTTAAATATGGGAGCTACTCCATTTGGGGCTTCATTTTCAGATCCAAACCTAGCTGGTAGATACTCTCAGCCAAGTACACCAAATAGCTCTTTTGGCACTGTTGGAGGAAACCCTTTTGGATAGAAGTGTTAAATAGAATCACTATTGTAACAATAGTAAGTTATCCTATGGTTATTTTGTAAGTTTGTCATTTTTGGGCCATCAGTATATGTATATCTGCAGATGATGTGTGATGCACCAAGAAATCACCTTTTTTTGGGAGTGGGAATGAGTCTTCTTTTTCTTTTTACTTCCTTTTTTCCTTCTTTTTGCGGGGCGGGTGCAGGGTGGGGGACAAATTGTATGTTGGGTGGAAACTCGTCTTATTTTGTACATGTTTTTGTATGTCCATTACTGGGGTTTATACGTGACGAAGAGGCCCTAAGAGCTTTCTTTTTCACCAATTTGAAAGACTATTGAGTCAGCAGGACGTTTTGTAGCCGTAGTTTATATTAACATTCTTTGGTGTTGATGATTCTTTTTCTTTTTTTTTTGTATTATATTGTATTTTCAACTCTTTTTAGTTGGCCTATTGTTGTCCTTCCATTATATCTCATATCTTACATTTTGATCAGAGATGCAAATAATACAGAAAAATCGAATGTGAAATTCTTCTATGTATTTGTTGATGCTCTTAGAAACTTCTGATCTAGTGATAAATGCATGCGATACATCGGAGCTCTCAGAACCAGTTTGCCATTGCTGGTGCTGAAGAAATGCCTTTGCTTGCAACATTTTCCATGTAACTGTATCTTGAATGGGCTTGATGATCGACCCAGCTAAATTTTAGTGCGAAAGAAAGCCTCATATTTTCTAACCTGGGTGTATAGCGTGAGATTTCAAAATAACAAATTAACAATACAAATGGGAAGGACAAGAACTTAACAAGTCAACGAGGCTACGGCCTAGTGATAGTGATATGGGCTCTCACCGTGGAGACTCGGGATCAAGTCCCAGCAGGGGCTGAGCAGGGGATAATTGAGGTGTTTGCCTACGGGTTTTGTTCAAAAAAAAAAAAAAAAAAATCAGTCGTGCTTTAGCTTGATAAGATCAATTAAGTCTACTATATATGATGCAAATGTAGGAGCGACAACGGAATGACCAGTATCTGCGCCGTGTTTGTTTCGTAGCTGAAATTATCAGTGAATATGTCATCAACATTCGAGTTAGTTCAGAATCCGTTAAAATTATGGATACTGATGTTGTTTTGAACTACAAAATAATGCGGATATCTAATCTATCCTATCTGAACAAAAGAAGAAATAACAAATTTTATCTCTACAGAATAGTGTAATTAAGCTTTATTTATTTTTTTGTTAATACTTGTTTTATTTATTGGTAACTTATCTTTTTTATACGTAGTATTCATACGCATTCGTATCAACGTAATAAGCAAAATAATAATAATAATAATAATAATAATAATAATAATAATAATAATAATAATAATAATAATAATAATAATAATAATAATAATAATAATACTAATACTAATAATAATAATAATAATAATAATACTAATAATAATAATAATAATAATAATAATAATAATAATAATAATACTAATAATAATACTAATAATAATACTAATAATAATAATAATATAATAATAATAATGATAATAATAATGATAATAATAATGATAATAATAATGATAATAATAATAATAATAATAATAATAATAATAATAATAATAATAATAATAATACAAGTATTGTTAATTTAGTCCATTTTTTTCTTAGCCCCATTTAAACAAACTCGGGATCGTCTGACGCGATGCCGAATTGGCAGTGCGGTCCGGACCGTCGGATTTCGTCGGGATCCGTGAAAAAGTAATGAGTCTGGATCCCAACGTAACCCGCATTGTCGGATCTGCGCTGACAATTCGGCAGCGCGTTGGACGATCCGGACTCATTTAAACACCGTTGAAATGTGTCAGTGAAATTCAAGTTATTGATACAGGCAAATTTTTGGGGGAAGCCCGGAGAGAAGCTTCTTTCTCGAGCTCGAACGAGTTGGATATGCAATTTTTTAATTTTCTCGTTTTTCATATGTTTGAAAGAGATTGCTTGTCACTTGTTCAGTTGATTGTGTTGTGTGGACTCTCTTTAAATAGTACAGCACTTGATCTCTTCTATTCTTATTAATTTCAATGAGAACAGTCAAACTGACTTTACAAAACATTTTTTTATTACAACCATACTTTATTATATAACAGGAAACAAATTTGTCTTATATCCAAACTAAACTATCGCTTATAAAGAAACTTGTTGAAAAATCAATTGATTATAACAATTATATCTCGAGCTCACCGGTTGACCTTTCATTCGGAATTGACACTAGATGTAGCACCATATGCTTATTTATTATGAGTGTCATATTGATAGATGTGATCTCTATATCAAAATATACTAGGAAACCAAATTTTATGATTTTTAGAATTTTTTTGCTATTTTTAATGATAGGGAGAAAATCACTATTTTTATATAAACCAGATCCCTTGGATGTAGTCATTTTCTCCCCATCATTAAAAATAGCAAAAAAATTTTAAAAATTATAAAATTTGGTTTGCTAGTATATTTTGATACAAATATTAAGTTGAATGGTTCGAATCGACTATTTGGACACTGAAAACGGAGATACGGACCGCATAGCACGGTAAAAGTGTGATATGCATATCACCGTAGCCGGACTCATATTATTATTATTATTATTATTATTTAATTAGTTTGTACTTAAAATCACATCATTGGTAATGGTAGAGACATTATTCAAACTTATAAACAAAAAATTCCCCAACAAAAAAAATACTAGATGAGGTTTGTCAACAAATTAAGTGAGTCAAGTAGTCAAGTAAATTATGATCTAATTCCTTCCTCAAAAGAGAATCATACAATATATAATCCAAGTATCCATCTCATCTTCAACCTTAGTCTATAGATCAATTGAATCCGGAAACTAAGAACTAAGCACTCTTCACACAAAGCTCACTAGCAAATTAAACATTCTATTGTTAATTATGCAGATGACATAAAGCCGACGCACAGCCACAGTAGTAGCTACTATATAATCAACTGGGAGGAGGGATCAAATAACCATGTTTTTTTGTGACCGATCGGTGACCGTGAAATTAAATCTGAAATAACTACAATTTAAACTGTTAAATGACAAAACTAATTGATAGAATGTGTTGTATATATCATGTTTTATGTGTATACAAAAAAATATATCATTTTGATTTTATTTACATATGCATCAAGCATTAACAAAAATAGACGGTTCAAATTTTATGATTTTTTCTCCTCTCTTGATGACTATTGAAACAATGTTAAAACTTTATCATTTTTTGTATATATATTATTTAGATGATTTAGATTTATCAATTTATATATAAATAGTGAAATGGTCATCACGATCACCAAAATCCATAGTTACTGCATCTCGCCTCATCAACTTACCACAGTTCAGAAATAAATAATGCAAAGAGCCAAAGAGGAGCAAAACAAAAAGAGGAGGCAGGTGAGCAGTCTTATCAGCAGCTCCACGGAATTAGAAAACAAGCAAAAGGAACCCTCTTTGTCACGGGACCCGGACAGAGACCTACTGATACCAAATAATATTTATTATCAACGTGGTTCACGCATATCACTCGTTTTATATTCTCATTGCTACTACTTACAATCATAACTGATACACCAATCAAACATATCTGGACCGTTCATTTAAGATCCCTAAATCCCCAATCAGACACATCAAAGCTATCATTATCATTATAGAGGTGACAAAACCTGACCTGACCCGACCCGACCAGCATTTTTCAATTTCCAAGTTACAAGTGTTCGATCTTGTCCGTCGTATCTCAACTGAATGGTTCAGATCAACTATGAGGATGTGATATGATTTATCAGTAGGTGGAGAGGATCAGGCACTGAGTCGGTCCCTTTTTTTTTGTCTACTATGAGAATAATTGCGTACTGTGTGTCTCAATTTAATTATCGTTCACGGGCTGATCTGATCATGAGTGAACAGAAACAAAATAAAGAAAGAAAACGTGTTTCTCTCTTTTTTGGACCGACAGGGCAACGTACAAAACGTGTGTGAAATAAACTAAAACGTGCGTGATTCGACATTTTGTATTGGACCTTTTGTTTTTGTCACTTAGTTTATCAGAAGGGCTGGTAAGTGTCTCCATCTGGTGTGTCTGGACTCTGGAGTCCGTATGTGCTGAGATCCAAAGTAGATCTCAAGACCTGCAATCGCGATCCGACGGATGGAGTTTTGGGGAGGGGACTTTTAAAATAATCTCAGCGTGCAAAAGTGGAATCTTAGGTTTGAGATCTATTTTGGATCTCAGCTGATTTCAACACGGTGTGTCTGTGAGATGTTAAACAGTGTTAGTGTTCAGCATTTTTTCAAATGATTAGTTTTTGCAAAACCAATCGCCTTTCTAGTAATCTCTACCATATAATATTATGTCTAAGGTTTAGATTTATCATTTCCAATGTTTAATTAAAAAAATGAGAGTTAATATTCCATTGTTATATGTCCTATTATTAGTAAGTATGTGAGATTATATTGCTAGCTAATTTTGAGTTTTTTAGAAATTAATAATGGTGAGAATTGTAGAAAGAAAAGTTTTTGATAAATACCTTTGACCTTTACATCTAGAGGTGGCAAATTTTGACCCGACCCGAAAAACCCGCCCGACCCAACCTGAGTTTTAGGGAAAGTCAAACTGACCCGACCCGAGTTTCAGGGAAAGTGAGACTGACCCGAACCCGACCCGACCCGTGTTCCAGAGAAAGTCAGACTGATCCGAACCCGACCCGAGTTCCAGGTAAAGTGAGACTGACCCGAACCCGATCCGACCCGTGTTCCAGGGAAAGTCAGACCGACCCGAACCCGACCCGACCCAGGAATATAGGTGCAAAATCTGACAAAAAATGACCAAACCCGAAAACTCGCCAGACCCGACCCGACCTGACCCGAACCCGACCCGACCCGGGAATATAGGTGCAAAATCTGACAAAAAATGACCAAACCCGAAAACTCGCCAGACCCGACCCGAAAAAATGCCGGCAGACGTCAACCCGATACCCGACCCGACCAAAAAATGTCGGCGGCCGTCAACCCGATACCCGATCCGACCCGATATTTCTAATTGGTCAAACTGACCCGACCCGACCCTATCCGACCCGAACCCGAACCCGAACCCGACTCGACCCGGGAATCTGCCATCTCTATTTACACCTGTTGTGCCCCTAATTCAACCATCCCCTGTAAATAGCATAAACATCCATGGCATGACCTACTATCCGCATATGGACATTTATAGAACCGGAGGTGTCCATTTCTTTGAAAAGTCAGCTGCATTTTAATAAAGTAGTGTGCATTCACCTTTTATAATGATTTTTGTATTGTAGACATTTGAGTAGAGTTAAAGTATGTACTAATGTGATACCAACCTGTGCTTTTAATCTCTCTTAATTTGTTCAAATTTCATATGACTACCGTTAAGTTGTATTGTTCAAATTTTATCTGTTACTTTCTAAAAACTATTTGTTACTTTACAATTTCAGTTGTTACATTTCAGAAACTAGTTGTTACTTTTATTGAACATATTTGTTACACGTTTATCTATTTCTTTTTAAAAAAAAAAACTAACAAGTTACATCTTTTATATAGAACTTACTACTTGTAACATCTTTTATTTGAGAACTTACTATAGCTATCTGTCACTTTTATCAAGTATAAGTTTGTTATATTTTCAAAAACAATTCCCATTGCTTTTCAAAAACTATTTGTTACTTTATACCTTCAGTTGTTACATTTCAAAAACTGGTTGTCACTTTTTTTTTTCAACATATTTTTTACACTTTCATTTGTTACTTTCCAAAAATAATTTGTTACTTTGCAATTTCAGCTGTTACATTTCAAAAACTAGCTGTTACTTTTCTTCACTATATTTGTTACACTTTTATTTGTTACTTTCCAAAATCTATTTGTTACTTCCTCCGTCCATAATTAAATGAATTTATACCCTTTACAACTTGTCAACAATTAAATAAATTTATATCCTTTACAACTTGTCAACAATTAAATAAATTTATACCCTTTGTTTGAATCCACTTTCTTCCTTAAAAAAAGATATATATATATTATGAAATTCTCAAAATGCCCCTCGTCTCCTTCCAAGAATATTCACTTTTCTATTAATTGAGGGCATAAAAGTACTTTCACTCTTCCACTATTTCCTTTGACTTTTGCTACAAATTCATTCTTTTGTGGACAGAGGAAGTACTTTGCAACCTCAACATTTTTGTTACACTTTTATCTGCAGCATGCATGCTAGTCGGGCTAGACAGTGGTACCTGCCTCTCAACCGGGCCACCTGCATGTTGGAGGTCATGGCTAGACAGCTAGCTCACTGCTCATTATACGGCAAACTGACTGGAGCTCGTAAAGAGAGCTATTGAGATCGACAAGGAGATACAAAGAGAGACAAGGATGGGGCTTGAAGCTCAGGCAATCCCACCAGGACAGATCCGAGGTTTGTAAGGAGGGTTTTCCAAAAGAGAGAATGGAGAGACGACAAAGAAAGAAGCCAGAGAGAAAGTTGATTTGATTTGTCAGGAAAAAAGTTTAAAATTCTACGGAACCATTGAATTGTAAAAAAAATGGACATTTCTAGTTAAACTCTAAACCAGCAGTATGAATCTAGGACATTTGAGTTCATGGACGCTTGATGTTTTCCTATAACGATCACTTCCATTTATCACATGTGAAGACTTTGCAGTGAGGAGTTTCTAGAATGTTAGACAAGAATTACATACCATTTCATCATGCAACTTTTTACGAGAACCTTTTTTGAAATTGTAGTTTTTTTTTTTGGAAAAATTAAATAACTTGTTAGCATTGTCAAGCGATTTACAAAGTTATTCAGATTGCATTATTTTGCACTATGTCAATGCTATATGAAAAATATAGTTTACGTGTCAATAGAATTTGTTTTACAAAAATAAGCAATTTTTAGAACATAGAAGCAAAAAATTGCTTCACAAAACAACAATATGCCTTGCTCATATGCCTCCTTAATTACTTGCAATATTTGATGTAACCAAAACTTCAATTTCTTGCTTATGCCAATCAAAACAATATATAACCTATTTATCTTTTACTCGAAATGAACCAAAGATTGTTTCATAGCTATAAGCAAAAGAACAAAGGGGAATTGGTATATTTGCCATTACAAAACCCTCCAATTAACTTCGTCATTCCAAAGTTGGGTATTGCAAATTTGCCACTACAAACTTTGAGTACTTTGCATTTTTGTCATTAAAATTTTTATATGACCAAATTGTCCTCAATCTCCTCCATGGCAACCCCCACGCACCCCCGGCAGCCCCCCGGCAGTCCTCACACAGCCCCCGGCAGCCCCGCGCGCCGCCCCGGCAACCCCCCGCGCGCCCCCTGGCAGCCCCATCGCACCTCCCGCCCGCCCCCCCTGGCAACCCCCGCCCGCCCGCCCCCTTGCACCTCCCCGGGGGTGCGCGGGGGGCTGTCGGGGGCTGTGCGGGGGGTGCACGGGGGGCTGCCATGGAGGAGATTGAGGGCAATTTGGTCATATAAAAATTTTAATGGCAAAAATGTAAAGTACTCAAAGTTTGTAGTGACAAATTTGTAATACCCAACTTTAGAGTGGCAAACTTACGATTGGAGAGTTTTGGAGTGGCAAATATACAAATTCCCCAATAACAAAACATATGGTGACAACATATATAATTGGTCATTAACCAATTACCATGTAGTCAAATAAATTAATAGACAACATCGCAGTCTATAATAAATTAATTAAGAAAAATACCATAATAAGTATCATTGGCTAATCAATTACCATGTAGTCAAATAAAAACAAAATAGTAAGGGGGTTTAATATTGGTAAACATCTAAAAAATGCTGGAGAATATCATTGCATGTCTGTATACACTTTTAAAAATCTTAGCGTTTGCATGCTCCCTATAAAATCAACTCTAAGTAAATATAAGAAGACTTAGTCAAAAGTTGTATAATACTTTTGCTAAGCATATATATTAAACCGTGGCTTTGAAAAATAATCTAGTCAAAAGATATACACATTGTTGTAAACTAGAGATTAATTGATATATGTCAATCTATAGATTAATTAGTTCATAAGAGTCTTAAACATCTAGAGTTTCTCTCCTCTTCCATTGAATTATATTAATGGAGGTGTTTCTTATTTGAGGACTATAAATAGAGGTATTTGTAAAAATGTAAAATAAAATAAAGAAGAGACATATGGATAAGAGAACAATACTTCTTTCCAGGAGGTCAATTCTTGACTCGACCTAAACCTGACCCGAAATGATTTGAAGATAAACGAGCAGGGTATGGGTCAAGAGTTTTGACTTGTCACGGGTATGGGTCGAGTCACGAATCGAACTGACCCGACCCATGTAAGTTCGTTTTCAGTTTAACTTAATATTAAACACTAATTAAAGCTTAATTATCTACACTGATTAATTATATATTAAATGGTCGAATCGGGTTGGATTAAGAAACACAATAAAATAATGACGATCCGAACCCATTGACACCCTTAAATCCCTTCTATACAAATACAATCTATAATTATATATTATCTTCTGTATTCTCTCAATTTTATAACACATATAATATTGAAATGTAGATAGATAGAATGTGATTCAAAATGAATTGAAATTTGGTTTTCTTCTCATGCTTGAAAGACAAAAAACTTGTGTTATAAAAAGTAAATGATCAGGAGATTCTAATCGAAATCACCTTATTATATATGTCACACGGCCCACCTTCACTTCCAATTTCCCCCCCCTTTTTTTTTGTTGAGAAAGCTTCCATGGTCCTTCTCTACCGGACACGGTCTCTCATACAATATCATTAAGTCCACAATCATACATTATAATAAGTTTACAACAGTAAATAACAATATCTTAAGTTCTTAACTTATGGGATAGGATAATCAATATATAATATTATAGGTTGCTCCGAATCTCTGAACGCCTCATTGGTCAAAGCTTAATTACGTGACGCGGCCCACTCTACACGGAGTTGCATTTCTCATGGAGATATAATTATTATTATTTTTGGAATAAAGTATATATATGTTAACGATCTTAAATAAAAGCATTATTAATTTATATTTTGACTTCAACGTTTCGAAATTCAACTTGCTTCTTAGGGTATTTTAATTTGGTGATCACATTGATTTTGAAATTTTGAATGTATAGCATTCTAATCTTAATTAATGTATTACTAACATTCATGCAATGCTAAGTTATAAATTTAGAGAAGGAATCCGATGCCACCAGATTTTAGTGGCATCCGATGCCACTACATCTCAATCATTCGATATGAATACGTGATTAAGATTTATGGTTGAGATTTAGTCTTTTTGAGTTTTTTCTTATCAACTCCCTTTCTCCACCAGTGTTTCAAGGTATATTGAGACCAGAAGATACTGGTATAAAAAATGTAATACTTAAAATATTGGTGGAGAAAGGGAGTTAATAAGATAAAGATAATAAAGACTAAATCTTAACCGTAAATCTCAATTATGTATTCATATCAAATGATTGAGATGTAGTGGCATCGAATGCCACTAAAATCTAGTGGCATCGGATCCCTTCTCATTAAGTTATTAGAACAATATATTAGCGGTGTATTAGACTAAATATCAACCGTAAGTATATTATACAACCATAATAGTCTCTGCAATTTACTCTATATTAGATAGGTAGTATTAGTGATGTGATAAATCTATACGGGTCAACGTGGTCTGTGTCTGTCCGTTTCTGTATTCTGTCCGAGCCCGTCCGTACACACAACCCGTGTCTGCCCGTGCTCTTGCAATGAGCGGGTTCGAGACGGGTTTTGGTCACCCTCCAAAAATTTAACCCGTCCCCTTTCATTCCGCCGCCCTTTCACGCCCGTCCGTCCAACCCGTCTCGTTTTAACCCAACGGGTCAAATATCGAGTTGCGGTCATTCCCTCAAAACTCAACCTGTTGCAACCTGTCCCGTGATAACTCGTGACCAACCCAGACAACCCGTACCAGTGTATGCCCGTCCCATCTCGTATGCAAAGCACTAGATAGTATACAAGAATCATGATAACTTGGGGTTCCCATCTGCTGTCATAAAAACCTATGGCAGCGGATGTGATTTCATGATAACTTCGATGTAACTAGCTAGGTTATCATTAAAAAGGAAAGGAAGGGGATTATTTGATGAGCAATTGTTTTGATAAAACTATAATACAGAGTCTTCAAATAAATATAAATAAAATATTTAAAATATAAATTTTTTACAAAGATATTCTTAACCTCATAGATCAATTGTGTTTTAATTTTTGAGCAATATCACTATCTTTTAGTATTCCATTGAAACTTATTACATTTTAGACCACTGCAAATATTGTGTAATTTTGATGAGCTTCCATGGAGTATCGAACGATATTCAAATTATTTAAAATTTAAAACACAATCGATCTATGAGTTTAAGAATATGTTTATACAAAATTTTATCTTGAGATTTTATTTATATTAATTTGAGATTCTATTGTCAAGGTAATTAAATAAATATTGGTTGTCAATTCATCCCCTCCCAGAAAACATAGAAAACTCTAATTAAATTGAAAGGTTAGCATATTTATTCCTTAAAAACACATGATCACTTTCTAATTTTTTTAAATCAGCACTTGTTGATCTTTATTTTATATTTCTCACTTTTTCTAAGGCTACGTTTGAAAACTGTACTTCCGGTTTTTAAAATCTGTCACTTTAATTTGTTTATAATAAAATTTGGGACAATAAGAAAAGTTGAGTACCACCACTCGATTGTCTAGTAGTACACTTGCTCCCATTCTCGTATTAAAAAAAAAAAAAAAAAATTCTTCAGCACCTTACCAGACGCGCAAGGAGATATATATATATATATTCTTTTTCTGCCTATGGGCCAGAAGTAATTAAAAAAAGGAAAATGCTATGAGGATATCGCAAAAGATACCGTCGGGGATACCATTAAATATTGATTGCCAATAAAAAATGTGATAAGTTGAATATTTAGGAGGTTAAAGTAAATAATTAGGAGGATAAACTGAACAGTTAGGAAGTGTAATGCTGCAAGTTAAATTAAGAGTAGTTTTTATTGGCTGTAAAGCAAAATGTGTTAAGTGTAATGCTGCAATTAGGTTTTTATTATGTGGAGTTTTTATTGGTTGTCAAGCAAAATGTGTTAAGTTGAATATTATGAGGTTAAGGTGAATATTTAGGTTTAGTTGAATTGGTCAAAGATCATGGTATCTCTGACAGTATTTAGTGGTATCCGAATATCTGGACTGAAAAAAAAAAGACCCTTGAAAGCGCTTTGCAATTAATGAGCTGATATAGTGATATGGTGATATGGAGTTTCTTTTTTTTTTATAAATTTAAATATGGACTTTAAATAAGTGCGTGCGCACAACCTTTTCAAATGGATAATAAATGATAAATCTATCTATCCCAATAAAGTTTTTAATAGGGAATAATTCCTTCCTCCACGTGAGGAGAGTTTATATTGCTGATGTATAATATAATTTAAGCAAATCAGCGAACTAAATTTCTGTATGGGACAGTAGAATTGCAATGCATCGGTATCGGCTGAGATTCCGATTCGACGGTTCTCGGTGACCTCGAGATTCGGACTCAGCAGATACGGGTCCTGAGAACCGTCGATCGGGATCTCAGGACTCTGAGAACCCTTTTGGATCTCAGCCGATACCGACCCCAATACCACCTAGTTCTCTTGCAGGCTTGCAGCTAGCAATTTGGCAATTGGGATAGCGACAACCGCGAATTTTTTTACAAAAATTACTGAACTTAAATGTGAAAAAATTTGAATTTATAGCAAGAAATATTTGCAATTTTATGTGCATTTAAATTATGCGATTGTGGGAACATCTAAAATTTCACCAATTTTAACCTGTTAATTAATATGCTAATATCCTATTATTATTACTCTCCCTTTCACTTCAATCTTCAGCATGCAATCACTCACTTGCAAAACATTTAACAAACCAAAACACCACTCTCACAGTCTCAGTCCAAAGTAACTGTTCCATCAACAAGTAGTCCAACCACCTTCGTCGCTGTTTCCACGACCCAACAATTCCCTCCAGTACTACCCAACCGGACACCACACAACTCCCCACCTCCATTCCGAACCCAACGGAGGGGCCGCAATCCCCTCTCTCCGTGCCCAATCTATATAACAGCAGCGCCGTCGCGGATGATGATAAACAAGTGTGAACGAAAACAACATCCATCGATCCCATTACTCTCCTCTCTCCTTAATCCCAATTCCTCAACTCAATCAAGAATCAAGCAACCGATTATCACAGATTCACTAATTAATTAACAAGCTTAAGTAGCAGAATGAATATTTGTCATGGCAATAGCAACAATTCGCCGGGGTTCGGGGAAGAAACCCTGCAAGGGCGTCTGCAGGCGCTGATCGACAGGTGCAGTGACCACTGGACATACGCCATCTTCTGGCAGTCGACTCCCCCGCCGTCCGCCAGCCTTCTGTGGGGCGACGGGTACTACAAGGGATGCACGGACGAGACGCAGGCGACGTACGCGACCACGCTGGCGGAGCAGTCGCGCCGAAAGAAGGTGCTTCGGGAACTCAATTCGCTGGTTTCTGGGAGCTCGCCGTCGGACGAGGACGACGTGACGGATACCGAGTGGTTCTTTCTGGTGTCGATGACTCAGTCGTACGATCCGCATATCTTGTTTTCCGGTGAACCGGTTTGGTTCGCCGGCGGTGACCAGCTCGCGAAGGCGCGCTGCGAACGCGTCCGGGAGGCGCACATGCTGGGCATCCGCACGGTGGCCTTCGTCCCAGTCGACAGCGGAATCGTCGAACTGGGATCGACTTACGTCGTGTTGAAGAATCAGGAAATCATTACACGGATTTACCAATCGTTCAATGCCGCCTCTGACGTCCCCGGCTTGCCGGCCGATCTGTGGCTCAACGACGAATTCACGGTCGATCAAAACAACAACAACATCAGCAGCAGCAACAACAACAACAACAACATCGCGTTCCCCCAATCGCAGAAGCTCGAATTCGATCTGACGAAATCCGGCATGATCTTGGATTTCAGTCACAACTCCGGCAGCTTAACGGAGCACCAAACCTCATCCGCAATCCAATTCACATCTTCCAACCCTAAGTTCGCCGAATCGAACAAGAGGCCCCGGCTGTCCTCCCCAACCACCATGTCATCGGAGCACTCCGATCTGGAGAGCGGCACGCCGGCAGCCGCGGCAACCGAGAAGCGCCCGAAGAAGCGGGGCCGGAAGCCGGCGAACGGCCGGGAGGTGGCACTCGACCACGTCGAGGCCGAGAGGCAACGCCGGGAGCGACTGAACCAGAAGTTCTACGCGCTCCGTGCCGTCGTCCCCAACGTCTCGCGCATGGACAAGGCGTCGCTCCTCACCGACGCCACCGCGTACATCACCGATCTTCAATCCAAGATCAAAACCCTAGAAGTCAGAAACTCCACTCTCCAGTCGCAATTCTCGCAGTTGAACTCCGTGAAGTCGCGAAGGAGTAACGGGTTAAATGGAGAGGACGGGAGAGGTGCGTACGGGAGAGAAAGAATAGTCGAACTGGATGTGAAGATGATCGGAATCGAGGAGGCGATGGTGCGGCTGCACTCTGACAAGTGGGGACACCCCGTGGCGAGACTCATGGGCGCGTTCTCGGAGATGGACCTCGAGATTCGGAGTGCCGGGGTTTCGACGGTGGGAGATGTAGTTGTGCAGCAAGCGACGGTCGGGATGACTGCGAGGTTGTTTACTGCCGAGCAGCTCAAAGATGCGCTCTTGTGTTGCCTCGCTGGGAGAGTTTGATTCATTGGATTGGTTAATTAGGGATTAATTAGAGAATAGATTTTGTTCATTTTTGTATTTTGTAATTGTACATGATGATGGAGTTTATTAAGATTTAGTCTTTTGTTGCTAAGTAGTGTAGTTCGTTCACAATATTCACAAAATGACATAATAATTTTGTCATTTGTGATTTTTTATGTGATTATTTAGTTATAGAACGTTTATTTTTTTTGTATGTTATATTGTTATATATATGTTCCACAAGTGCAAGCAAAGATGTAATGTGGATTAGATTTTAAATATGTTGGTAGCTTATCATTTTGTTGGCTCCAATTTAAGTTTTTCAATATAACGGAGGATTTTAACAATCATTACTTGGTTTATTCTTTATATTTCGTATATTTCCTGGATGATAATCCCATAGTTAGTTAGGAAAGCATATCATATTCATATATTAATTTTTGCTCAATACATGTATTAGAAACTGAAATACTGAATTAATGGAGTCCATATCTGCTGAGATCCGAATTGAATCTCAGGACCCTGCAATCACGATCTGACGGATGTGGTTTTAGGGAGGGATTTTTAAAACAATCTTAGTCATCCAAAGTGGGATCTCAGGGCCCTAATTGGATCTCAACTGATTTCGACGCGAATTAATGATAGAATTGAAATATCGATGGCATATCGCTCTCCGTGTGGGAGGTTGCGGGTTCAAAACCCGGATGGGAGGTCTTTTATAGACATTTAAATTTAAGTGGCTTGACCATCCTCTTTTATCTCAAAAAAATAAAAATATCGATGGCATATGTGGAGTTAGGCTATTATACTAATGTTAGCATTTCGGACCGAAATGCTAACGTCTCAAAATATATGTTATCGTGTCCGAAATCATGATTTATGGTGCTCAATAAATTCTTTATATGAAAATATTAGGGAATACAATTTTTTTTTCATTTTTAGAGTTTTCTAAGTATTTGTTTTGCATTTTTCAAAATAGTATGTACAAACATCAATATTTTATTAATATTTATGATCTATTTTCTAAAATTCAAAATAAATACTCAGAAAACTCTAAAAATGAAAATTTTTTTGTATTCCCTGATATTTTCATATAAAGAATTTATTGAGCACCATAAATCATAATTTCGGGCACGATAATATAAATTTTGAAGCGTTAGCATTTTGATCCGAAATGCTAATGTTAATATAATAGTCTAACTTGTTTATGTGTATGAACTATAAACCATGCATGACAAGACAAGACCTTTATACGTACAGATCTTCAAATACCCTATAAAAATTAAATTAAGATTGCTTGAGAATGAGCTAAAACCTTTTCATTAATTTTTTTTTATGCTAATGAGCCATCGATTAATTTTCTTAAGCCTATAATTTTTTTTCAGAATTTTCAAATCTACATAGGAAAACTTTAAGCCCATACATGTTCCGAATTTGTTACCAATTAAATTAAAGAAGTTTTGCATAAATGGCTCATCTTCAGCCCATGAGTTCTTGTGGCAAAGAGGCTTCTTTCAATCTTTTTATTGGGCCTCAATTGAAATTTGGGAGAACCCTTGCATACCTTTCTGGCTTTCTTTTCCCATGCTCAGATGGAGAGGCCCATTTTTGTTTGCCAACAAACTGCATATTTTAAGGCAAATTTGGTATTGATCACTAAGAAGTGGTACAAGCTTTGGCTGATTTTTGGAAGAATTTTGTATTATGTTTCATCAAATCTATAAAGCATTTAATATGCCGAGGTATACAATAAATTGGCTTGTCACGCTTTCTAGAGTTAAACATGAAAAGAGAGCTTACTCATACTTAACTCATATGCCAATATCAAGGGCATATATACAGATAGCAAAACACTTCTTTTGATGGTACTATGTTAAAGTTTCATAATTAAGCATGTTTACATCAAACATAATCTGTGTTTTGCATACAATTATTGGCACTTCATAGCATATTATAATTACCAAGAACTAAAGTAAACACACACACACACAATATTGAAGTTTCCTTAATCTAATTTCTGCCAGATTCCTTGGTCATTGCAAGGCCAGGAAATCAGATTTTCACACTCCCAATTCTCCAGGAAACAAAGCCTTGGAAACATATTCAGAACAGCATCCCAGTCACATTTCAGATTTTTCAGAAATCGCAGTCGCAACACCCTGACATCCCAGGTGCTGGTTTCTGTGTCAAGTGTCTCGAGCATTCCACCTCTGATGTACAGTTTCTTCAAGCCGGTAAATTTTGTTGGTGAGAGCCAATCAGGGAATTCTCTGAATGGCACGCACCGAAGATCGAGTTTTTCGATTTTCGGGGGTAGATAGAGGCGCATGTTTGTGATGCTCTCAGTTATCTTAACTTTACCAGTACTTGTTGGTAGAAGTGATCGCTTTTTCTGCGATGCCACCACTCCCCATGATACCGACAGGTATTGTAGGTTATCTAACCTACCCAATTGTTGGAGCTCATCATTGGTTGCCACGGATTGACGGCCTATACTGATGCTGAGCTTTCTCAGTTTATCCAACCTTGTCAGCTCAGTCAAACGACATGGATCTTTGCTTTTTATGCTGCCAATTACAAAGCCTTTCAGCACTTCTATGTTAACGAGGCGGTCGAATCCTCGCGGCATTTTATCAAGCAAGTAGCACTCCGACACATCAAGATACTGCAACTTCTTTAGCGAAGTCACGGAAGAAGTTAACGTTTCGAGGTTGTGACACGCTCTGACGTCAAGAATCATGAGATTGTAAAGATCTCCAATTGAATCGGGAAGAGACTCAATTCTAGAGATGCCTCTGAGGCTGAGATACCTCAGGTTCCGACAAGCCCCGATCCCCTTCAACAACCATTCTTTCACAAGCTCGTTATGAGGATCGCTAGAGGTGGTACTATTTCCGAGTTGCACGGTGCCCAGTTTTCTCTGGCCAGAGAACCACGACTTCTCGAGATGTACATATTGCTGGTCCACATTGTACACTGATAGCAATCCTTGGTTGCTGGAACCCCGCATGGACCGTACTTTTAACCGTACCCGTTCTTGACCTTTGATCAGAATGACACGTCCGGTTGTCCCGATTACTGGGTTTCCCGCGGGATCAAGCTCCAAGAAATTACTTTCTTTGGCTGCTTCGATCAGTTGCTGACGGATCCCCGGATCAACTCTAAAGGCATGCACCTCATCACAGTGCTCATGTTTTACTGGTAAAATCAGGCCATGATACAGGAGCTCTTCGAAACAGTGGCTACCGACCACGATATTCGGTACCGTCCCATCACCGATCCACCAGTGAATTAGCTGTTGTTTCTTTATGACAGCATCTTCTGGAAAAACGGCAACACAGAATGCACACTGCTTCAAGCGATCGTCGAGGCACTCTATTGTAAGCTTGACATCCGACATGCCAGTACCATTTTGTACCGCCTCATAATTCGACTCAAAATGTTTCGTGGTCTTATTCATGCTCTGAGATGCTGAAATGGACCGCAGGCTGATGCTAGACCGATCGGCTCTTGTCAATTTGTTCTCTTCTGCCAGTAATGCCTTCAATTGGAGGGCATCAGCTTGGATTTTGTCGAAAAGGGAATTCAGTTCTGATGATACAACAACCCCCAATTCAGATATCAGGAGCTTGCTTGTACCAAGGTTTTTCAACATAGAACCGAGTACTTCATCAATTGCATCTCTGGTCTTAAGAACCATCTTTCTTCAATGTTTTCCTTTCTGTTTGAAATTGACAAGAGAAAATTGAACAGAAAAAGGAATTGGGTGCTCTAGTGAGCCTTACTTTGGTTCCTTTGTAGTGTGGAAAAGCAGGAAGGAGAAGCAGTGGAGAACTTGGTTGGCTCAGATTGACATGGTCTTGTCAATAGTGGAATAATTGAACAGTAATCACTCTGAATGGTGGTGGTTCAAGTCAGCAAGATACTGGCACAAACAAAGGCTGGAAAGAAAGAACTAACATTGAAAATCAGTACATCACAAGTGACTTCTCCCTGCAGGCACTGACACTGACAGGACACTTTTTTGAGTAAGAGCTAGCGTCCACCCTTTTACTAATCCACCGATCCACCGTATTTTTAATTAACAAATATCATTTTTCAGTAAACATTTATATCTTTTCAATCAATAGATACCGTTTTCCAGTGAACAGATACACTATAATTTTCAGTGAATATTTATGCGACTGTAGTAAGCACATGGATGCACGTAGTGTATCAAACTATGAGAAGGTCGATGGGTGACCTACAAAGTAGAGGTGGACTCTACATGTTTTTCCACTTTTTTTTGTGGGTTTTCTACTCTGCTGTCTCATCCAAACAGAAAAAGGAAAATGGATGATTGTTATGTAACAATGTTGTAGTGCACAATATCTTTTTTTCTTTCTTTATTTTTGTGAAATTATTGGTATTTTCATGCACCCAAAACATTATTGTATGATGATTGATTGGTGTATAGGATTAGGGCTGTCAATGTAACAAAATTTTGCGTTATTTTGTTTCGTTTCGTCCAAATTAACGAAACAATCTATTCTATTTTCATATAATAATAATACTACTATAAAAGAGATTATTTTCGTTCTTCTGTTCCGTTTCGTTTGGACGAAACGATTTGCGGATTCGTTAAATGAAACGAAACAACCCATTTATTGACACCCCTAATAGGATTGGTGGCTATAACATTAACACCTACCCCAAGGTACTATTCCACCCAAATCATGGCCGTCCCAGCACTTGTTTATTATTGTGATGTAACCATGCTGATATGCCATTGTAGATGTGTCTCTTTCAACTTGTTATACAAGAATATCTTTTTCATCATAAAAGGTACCAATATTTGTCATCAATTAATTGATTACTGTATTATATTATGGATTTTCAGGTGATGATTTTGCCACTTGTCAGTCGTGTAACACATAAATTATGCACCAAACTATTTTAACTGAAGAATTGCCTAAAAGCATTTAAGATCAATGGAAGTTTTATTTTAATTGATTACTCTTTCAGTGGTACCAGCTTTAAGTCTGGCAAAAAGTTTGCCAAAAATTATTCATATGTAAGGATTAATGGAAGTCTTATTTTATAGAAAATATTAAATGAAACCATGGATTATAAATTGTGGCATATAAATCAAGGTCTGTGCAATACAAAAATAAATAACAGGATCTTTTCTGAAGCATAAAAAAGGACTTCACAGTTGTTGAAACATTAAATAATGAGGCCAGTTACAGTGGTAACTGGTAAATCAACTGAGACATTAAATACAACCTGCAAAATTTAATTTTTTTTTAAAATTATGTTTCTCATTATCTTAATTTATTCTAATTTATTTGTTTTCCTTTTGTAAAAGCATTCTTTTATTTGCCATTTTGGCTCTTCAGCATCTGATCTTTGAAAAGAAATACAAAGAGAAGAAATCTGATTATTTTCTGGACAATATATCAACTTTTTTTCTTATATCTGGAATATAAGTCTCTAATTTCAGTACAAGTAAAAATTTATTCTGGCTGATGCACATACTGGTAAAGGGAGGCAAAAAAAAACAAAAAAAAAATCTAAAGAGTGGATCTTCCCCACAGAATTACATTTTACCAAGACCAACAAAAGGAGCTGAAATAATAAAACAAAACTCCTTGCTGATAATTACCCTAATAATTAAGTTAATCACTTATCATTTATCAACAATCAATTTGGCTCTGGCATGGCCGGATTCAATCCGGTACTGTTCTCCAATTCCCATATGTACCATGAGGAACCAGACATGAGTAAGCAGCTTCCCTCCCATGCTGAGTTGTTTGGCATGTGAGTATGCCTTGCAATTGATCGCGGCGAAGCCCAACATCTCGAGCCACACCGTGCTGACGACCCGCCACCTCTTACCGGCATCCATTTGCTGCAGCTGTTTTGCCAGTCTACATGCATCAAATAGGACCGATTTGCTCCTGTCCCCTTTCACCTCAATCGGTTCGATCTCAGTCTCGACATCCAGGAGCAACAGGCATGCATGCTTGTCATTCTGCACTTGTTCCTCGGATTCGAAGAATTTCTTGGCCTCAGCACACGTGTCTTGGAACCGTATCTTCCCGATACCCGGCGGCATCATGGAAGGTTGCAGAACAAGAAGATACATCATGTAATTGGAAACCATCCAACCGACTTCAGCTCGCAAATGACCGTTGTGTTGCTGCTCATCACTGCCTATCTGATCCTCCTCACAATTAGAATCCTCAATTTTCACATGTATTTCGCCGTAGTTAGTATGCGGTTCTCCGTTCAACTGCTCATCTCTGCCCAATTGCGCCAAATCGGGTTCCTCAGTTTTGTAGCAAAGAGTTGTCGCAATGTGCCAGAGCATTATGCTTTCATCGAATTCCTTTTCTACGCTCCACATGAGTTCCATACACGATTCCCGCTTAAGTGCGAGGTCCCCTCTGCACGACTGCAGTCCTTTTAGATCGGCGGAGCTGTCTGCGCTCTGCGCTTTCTGTTTCAGCTCTTCGAAAACTAATTTCTTCAGATAATCAGGCACATCGATATAGCTTATGTACCAGTAATTTCTCCACATCTCCCTCACTTTCGGGAAGTTTTCGGTAATCTTGACATTGGCAACTTTCGGTTTGCCAGAGAAAATGCGAGACAGACACGGCAAGTTCACTTGCAACACCAAGATTTTCGAAACGGACCTCCTTCTCTGACAATACCGTATGAGATCATACTGCTTCATCGAATTGGACCACCGCGGCTTACCATTAGGAAGTACCCAGTTGACATGCTGAATTATCGCAGCTGCAAGAGAGTCCAAGTGCTTGCGTTCGAGCCACACGATCGTCCAATCTGAGATCAGAAGGAGAACTATGGATATGATCTCGAGCACAAGAGCAGCCGACAATAGCACGTAAGTAATCGTTACATCGGTACTTTTGTAGCCGTCCTTGTCGCACTGGTTAAAAAGTACAAGAGCGACGAAAATCGAACCAAAGGAGAGGCCGTGTAGGAACCGACCACGGGAGCAGTGTACGTGCAATGCTTTTGTGTGGAGGATGTCGTAGAGAAAGGACAGCTCGACCTCGATGATTTTGAAAGCTTGAGCCGGAGATCGGCTCCAGAAGAAAGACTGGCTCTCCAGCCGGTCCCGAAAACTGAGCACAAGATCGACCGCGAGACGTTTAAAGATCCGGAAGAAATGGAAGCCCTTGTGGATGAGCTTCACATCGGTGAGAGCCACTGTGTCTTCCCCAGGGCCCTTCACCGGCGGCAACGGCTCGTTCTCTCTCCTGATGTAAGCATTCAAACCCGCTTCCCTCCTCGACACAAACTCCTCCATGAACTTCGCATAATTCGGCCCCGGTTCAGGCTTCGGCACCATCGAGTCCCTCAGTTCATCCATACTCGCCGACCGGAGCGCCAGAGTCCTTTCCCCGAACTTCAAAAACCCGGCTACAAACACCAACATAGCAGGTTTCCAAAGCCGGGGACTTGGCAACGACTCGAGGAATATCAACACCGCAACCGAAACTTGTACAACCAGTCCCAAGAAATGCCTCCACCAGAGCTCATTATCTTCAAGAGAGTACGACGTGATGGAGTCGGGTCCGCCAAGATGAAGAAGCAGAAAAGGAGCCCAGAACGCCATGAGATCGCCGCTCAGGCTCTGATCATTGTCGTCTGTCTGCATGTTGAGGAGGTTTCCGAGCGCCAACGTCGCGACATAATCAGCAGACAAATAGAAGGACCAGAGCAACAGACTGAGGACCCGGTTCGTGCTGCGCTTGCGAAATGGCGCCAAGAAGATCAAGAAGATCTGCAGAATGAGGCTCAGAAGCACCAGCAGCCGGACCTCGCTGCTGCTCCATAGCTTCCTCAGTTGATATGGTATCACTTGCATTCTGGCTATATGTGTTAGTGTTTTTGTGTTGGTTTGGTTGTTGAGCTTTGTGAGTTTTGAGCGTGTTTGCTTTCGTTTGTGTTAGTTTCTAGGGAGTTTGATAACTGCCCTCTTTAGAAATCGTCCTTAACTGTACCCCAATACATTCTTAGTTAGAATTTTTTTTTCAAATATAACAAATCACTTTTACCGGTTCTAATTCATATCCTCAATCGAACAAAACACTTATATATACAATAAAAAAATCAAGAATAAAAAAAAATTCACTCAAAATTTATGAGAGTATGAGACAAAAGAGAAAATATTACCGATTTAGTTTGGGGATAGATAAGAGAGAAAGCGAAAGGGTGCAAAGATAATTTCTCTTTGTATTTTGCTTTTTAATATTTTTCTTTTTCAAATTACGTTTGGAAAGTTATGGATCAAATCCGATGGCACTCTAGATTTCATTAATCTCTATTTCCGCGTGATATTGAGCTACTTTTTGCAATTTTGCAATTTTTGCCTTCCACGCTTATAATCCAAAAAAAAGAAGAAAAAAAAAGAGGTACCTTTTCATAAGGTCAAGACCGAAAATTTTCAGCTAAATAAATGAAAGGGTTGCTTTAAGCTAGATAACTAATCATTCGATGGTGATGTTTGGTTTTTTCTTTTTCTTTATTTTTCTTTATACTTTTTTACTTCAACTTAATTTTAGCAAGACTTGTTCTACCAAAATATTTCTTGTTGGTATTGGGGTATTGCGCAATATGTGAGCACAGTGCGGCGAGATTCGTACTAAAAGAGTGAGAAACCTCCACTCTATGATATCATATATAATAAGTTGCATGGGTTTGTTCGTACTAAAAGATTTGGAAACTTCATGTGTCCATCGAGTCAAATCCACCATCGATCCATTGCTGACTCCGTAGTGATCTGGAGGCGCCAGCACGTAAGCACGCAAACACGAGAAACAGTAGAGTGTTCCATTCTCTCTCCTTCTCAGCAGAATTCATCATTACCCTATTAATCTCTTTTTCTCTCCAATCGGAGCTCGTGGTAATTAAATGCCCGCCTCTTCAATACAGTTGAAACAATCGTTACATATTCAATTGTACTAGTTACACATTTCAATACAATCGTTACACTCCTATCTACAAATAGTTACACTCTCATCTACAATAGTTACACTCTTAGCTTGGAAGTTACATATTCAATTGTACTAGTTATACTCCCATCTACAATAGTTACATTCGCAGCCTGGAAGTTACATTTTTAATTGTACTAGTTACACTCCCATCTACAATAATTACACTCTCAGCCTGGAAGTTATATTTTCAATTGTACTAGTTACACTCCCATCTATAATAGTTACACTCTCAGTCTGGAAGTTACATTTTCAATTGTACTAGTTACACTCTCAGCCTGAAAGTTACATTTTTAATTGTACTAGTTACACTCCATCTACAATAGTTACACTCTCATCTACAATAGTTACATTCTCAGCCTGGTTACTAAGAGGGATACACAGTTGGGCGGGATAAGAGGTTAAAAAAAAAGTAAGCCTATAGGTGAATTACATAGGACCCAAGGTAAAAGTTGAAGGGGAAAAATCAAGGGGAGTACCTAGCGTCCACAACAAATTGATCCATCGATCCACAAAATACCACATGCGCATCTTAGGTGGACTTGAGTATGCGTGACACGGCAACGAAAGCCACGGTTACACTCTATTTCACCCCTATTGATTGTAGGTTTATTTTTTTAACACAAACACACCGGTACATGTGCAGTTCCAAATAAAATAAGTGAAGCGGTTGATTTGACAACTCCATTTTCTATATAAGAAGAAAGAGTATTCAAAATAATTGTAAAATGTAACAAGTTCCACTGTTGAATGTAACACTATTTTGAATATCCGTAACAAATGAACTATAGAACGTAACAAATATTACAACTATTAGTAACAAGTATTTCGTGGACAATGGAAAAAAATAAAAAAAAAAGAGCACAGTAACAGCTGATGTTGTGAATGTAACACTTCTTTGAAAACCTGTAACGATTGTAATTTTGATTGTAACTCTTCTTCAAACCATAAGTAACAAGTATTTCGTGCACATCTGGGGAAAAAAGAAATAAGAGCCTAGTAACAACATCACTTCTGCATGTAACACTTCCTATGACTATCCGTAACACTTAAACTTTCGAATGTAACAAGTAATGGCAAATGAGAACAGGAAAAAATAAACCACTAAGAACGAAGTAACAAATGAACCTTTCACTGTGGAAAATGAGTTACCCAAAAAATCTTTTAATGCACATCCAAAAAAAAAATTAATTTCAGCAAGAGCAATGTTCCAATTTGGGAACTGCAATGTCATTTATTGCATCTCAAGCCATTTATTCATTCCTGTGTAACAGCAACATCTGTCGATGTAACTAAAAGATGCCGTAAAGTAACGTATCAAGTGTTCTTCTTTACCTACCGTAGTTAATTTTGGAGAGAAGTGTTTCTCTGTGTAGAAGATATCAGAATTTAAAATGAGGGTGAAATGGCCTTATAAGAGAGATGACGGGGTGAAATAGGGCATACAAATGAATTAGGCGGGATATTTCAAAAATTGAATCTAATCGCCGGCGGGATATCGGTGAATCAAAGCGGCGATCGGACATGGATGAGATAGGAATTAAAAGCGATTAGACTGGTCTTACGATCGCTGAGAAAAAAGATCGGTAGGGTTATGATTGCATATGTTGAGAAGGAGAGAGAGAGGTTAATGCCACCTGGTAGGGTTAAGATCGGTGAGACAAAGTCCATAGTGGAAGAGCGGTTCGTCGCTGGCAATTCCAAGTCGGACGCAAGTCAACGATGGATTGATGTATCGATTGACTGCGTGGACACATGAAGTTTCCGAAAAATCAACCACCTTACGTCTTCAACTAAGCTACGCACGTGGTCTTTGTGGATCGATGGATGGTTACGCTGTGGACGCTAGGTACTCCTCTAAAAGATTCATATTACGTTGTGGGCCCCACTTGTAATATTAACAGATTTCGTTTGTTCGGTTTCCATTCTTGAGCTGTGCTATCCACCCTTTCACAATCTTACATACCCACATGGCCACATGTATGTCAGGGTTGCATAAGTGTTCACTAGAAACCGTAATGTATCTGTTTACTAGAAAATAATATATGTTGATCTGAAGATATAAATGTTCACTGAAAAATGATATTTGTTCATTAAAAGTACAGTGGACCAGTGGATAGATAAAATGGGTGGTCGCTAGCTATTACTCATATATTTCTTCGTAATTTGACTTGGTTATAGTGTACACTGTATTGTGAGCTAACATAAATTGTTAAATTTATTACATATCTGCAAATCATGAAATAATTTCTTGTTTTCGCTAGCATGTTTAATTTAATTTGGACTCTAAGGCCCTGCTCGGACGTCAGAGGGAATGGCAGGAAATAACAATGATAGATCGATATATATTTGTGGGATTTTTTTATTGACTCTATCCACCATAATGTACACAAATTATTAGGAAAAAAAAATCAAATTATCTTGCATCTAATTCCTTATCTTTTTTCCCATCTCAATAATTGAGAACCCATCAAATAACAAAAGAAGGAACCTTGTACCCACCATTTCCCATCCCAGTATTTATACCACAAAAAGAAGTTGCAACCGAACGTGACCTCAATGTTTGAAAACATAGTACGCGACAACACTATCCGATAGCAGTTTACCTTACTATTTTCTTTTGATTACAACCATAGAATTCTAAAGATGATTATCGTCTGACATATGTGCCGTTGGATCTCCTTGGAATTTGTGTTTGCCCGAACCCGAAGAGATTCAACCAAATCCCGAGGCGATCCAACGGTCCATATGCCATTCGGCACATGACATATGTCAGACGATATGAATTCGAATTTTCTAAGGGATCGATTGAGAGGGACTGAGGGAGAAAGGACAGTTAAAAAGCAGCATGGCCGGTATATATAACATTCGTAATAAAGCTAAGAGAGGCCAAGAGATGCTAGTTAATTTCCACTTGAATGCTTATGTAATTATTTGGACCTCACAGGGTTGAATTATTCCATTTGTTGAGGTGCTGAATGCTCACTTTTGCTTCACACTAAAAACTGCCTCATCGATATCGATCCAAGTTCTGTATACTGTTCCTTGTTTCTTTTGATAAGAGCCGCATAAATTGAGAAAGGTTTGAAAAAAGTGTGATGTTGCACTTTGTTTTGCTTCATTACAAGAAAGCATCTATATATATTCTAGTTGATAGAGGTGGCAAAATTTGACCCAACCCGAAAAATTTGTCTGATCTGAAACCTGACCCGACCCGAATTTCAGGAAAAGTCAAACTGACCTGAACCCGACCCGACCTGTGTTCCAGAAAAAGTGAGACTAACCTAAACCCCACCCGACCCGACCCGTGTTCCAAGGAAAGTCAGACTGATCTGAACCCGACCCGACCCGACATGACCCAGGAATAGAGGCACAAAATCTTACCAAAAACGAAAAACCTGCCCTACCTGACTCGACCCGACCCGACCCAAAAAAATGCCGGCAGACATCAACCCGACACCCAACCCGAGAAAAATGCTGGCAGCCGTCAACTCGATATCCGGTCCGACCCGAACCGATCCGACCCGACCCCGGAATCTGCCACCTCTACTAGTTGAGGCATCTATAAATCGAATAAAAAAAAAAAATTACATGTAGGCTACCCTTTAATATTGAATGGCTAGCTATGCATTAGAACGTTACTGCTCTTAATCCTTAGCCAAGTAGTGTCACCTTCTATATGACTAACATTGGGTTCGAAGCATCTGAGATCGAGTTTACTGTGTCTGTGTCCTCACAGGCTCTCACGCAGTCTTTGTCACATTACCAGTCTATTTTACTGGCCTAACTGACTTAATTAAAGAGATTAGAAGACAAGGAAATCGGTACCAGTACCATTACATGATCACCTATTGACCTTCAAGAACTTGAACAACTTTACACCGCACAGCTAGCTACAAAACACTTAAATATTACAACAAATGACCAAGTGTCGTGCTGTTGTGTTTTCTGATTACAATAATAGAACATAGACTTCAATATCTTATCACTATGTGTCTATGCGACAATGTCATTTTTTGTGTACACCTCTCTTTCCACAGTTAGACAGTATATTCGGCCCATAAAAGCAACAGGGACATATATTAGTATTTGATCCAAAACAAAGCACTGGTCTTAATGGGCTTGAGAGGCCCTTGAATGAATAGATTTCATGCATCTTATATTCTTACGGCACTTTTTGAGCGAAAGATTTTCCATGTTTTTCCTTCCAATTTCAATTGAAATTTGAAAGGAGACATACTCAGGATGGAAGAATTTTTCTCAGGTAACACACAACTATTAGTCATGGAATTGGACAAGAGAGTCATATATATATATATAGAGTGATATATTTGATAATTTGATATATTTGATAATTTTGATATGATATATTTGATAATCCTTACTCGGTTTAAAAGAGAGGAATAGAACGATAAAACAACAGCACAATATTCAAGTGACAGGAAATAGTCTAGAACTTGCAGCAGCTTAGTCATCCCATGAGTAAAATAACCACAGCATGCCACGCATCTGCTTAATATTAATTAGAAGCTTCATGAAGAATACAGACCAGAGAAACAACTCAAGCATTACGGCCAGACTTTTCTTTAATTTTATTCAATAGAAATTTTATAGATTCAACCTTATACTTTCTACTAATCATGAAAAGTATCCTTTTTCCTTTCCAAGTGCTATATATAAATCTCTTCTTTTTTTTTTTTTTTCGATTTAGTTGAAAGCTAAACATTATATAATTCTCACATTTCCTTAATGAACTTTAATTAATGAGTCTGATCTCATCTTTCATCCTCACAGTTTCTGTCTACTACATGTGATATAAAATATTCATATAATACATGTCATGGCGTCATGCTATGCTATTAATCATTCTTGATCAAATAAGAGAATGTTATTAAGGAAAATATATCTTAATTTCTGAATTGGAAATTCAAAATTTAGATATCACAATTATTTAGCACGGTCAGACTTTTGGGCAGCTGCCTGACATCAAATCAAAAGCGTTGGATTCATTTGATTCGTTGGACGGTGGGAGATTCTGCCCACCCCAAATTTTGGAATACGCAGAGGATGTGGACTCGATTACAAAGGATAATGTTAAAATGTACTACTACCTCTGTCCCAAAATAAATGGATTTTTTGTAGTTCATTTGAACTACAAAAAATCCATTTATTTTGGGACAGAGGTAGTACATCAGAAAGAAAAAAGAAGTGAAGTGGTTGCAACTTGCAAACTTGCAATTTGCAAACAAGTTACAAAGGTCAACACGTTGGTGCTGGACTGCTGGCGGCTTTTTTTTTTTTTTTTTTAATTTCTCATAATGATACAATTCCCCAACAATATTGACCCTCCATATCCCCAGTTCTATTGCACCTAGGTCCCACAAATTTTGGCATTTGGGGATCCCTTTCTCCATGCAATTGGGGGCAGTTGGTGAGCTCATTGTTGGGGGGTCAAACTACATTATCTATCCCTTTTGTTATCCTGTCTATAGTCTATACTCTATACCAATTGAGTGCAAATGTGACCTTCCTTAATTTGACTGGCTAAAAGTGGTTAGACAATGAATTATAAATATCCTTAGTGAGTATAACTGAGTATCTACCACTTTCACCATATATGCATGAGACAATGTTTTTCAAGACAGTTCTTATCTCTGTTGCCTTTCTTTTTGTCATCAAATTTCTGTTCAGTTACATCAACAAGAAGTACAGCAAGAAGAGACTCCCACCGAGCCCACCGGCACTGCCGATCCTTGGCCACCTACATCTCCTCAAACCACCACTACATCAGGCACTCATCGGCATATCAAACCGGTATGGCCCCGTCACCTCGCTTCGGTTCGGCTCATGTCCAGCTGTTGTCATCTCCTCTGCCAAGTTGGCAGAAGAGTGCTTTACCACAAATGACCTGGCCCTTGCGAATCGGGTGCAGTTGCCATCTGTCATGCTGCCCAACCTGATTGGCATGACCAACTATGGCCCATACTGGCGCAATGTTCGACAAATTGCGGCAGTGGAGCTTCTTTCCAACCAAAGGCTACAAGCGTCCTCTGACATCCGGGCCCATGAGGTCCGAGACACAGCCTGTCAGCTCTTTCAATCTTACGACCGAACCAAAAAATCAGAAGGCTCAAGCAGCTTTTTGAAGCTCCAGGTGAAGACATTACTATTTGAGTTACTGTTAAATATGACCATGTTGATGATAGCCGGAAGGCGGTTATGTGGTGATAGCATTGAAAACATGGAGGAAATGAAGAGGTACAAAGAAGCCATCGAGGTTTGGTTTGAGCTAAGCGGCGGCGGTAATATAGAGGATTTCCTCCCAATTTTGAGAATGCTTGATTTGAAGAAGGTCATGAAAAGAATGAAGGATGCAACGGATGTGAACGAAATGATGGTGCAGAAATTGATCAACGAGCACCGGCAGGAAGGAACCGAGAACAAGAATACCATGATTGCCAGAATGTTAGAGCTGCAGAAAGAGGATCCTGAAAAATACAGTGACTTGGTCATCCAAAATATTTGCATAGTAAGTGACAATTTTCCTTTTTACATTTAAATTTGTTTATAATATGCATTTTTAGCTGTTCCTCCATATACCAGAATGGCACACACATTCAATTTTACAAAATATGAGTTAAATTAAGAACTAATATATACTTGCTGTTCATAACTTCATATTACATGACTTTATAATGATGGAAAGAAATATTATGAATAGCAAAAGTGTAGGCCTGAAAAGCATAGAAGGAACTGGTATGAAGAAAATTTGATTTAATTACAATCTTGAAAGTTGAAACCTGTTGTTTATAGGAGATAATCATATAGCTGAAATTAGTGATGTAATTAGGTTATAGCTGTAATTTGCTTGTGAAACATTTTCCTTGTTAGAATGTTTCAAACTTTCAATTCGTAATTTGTGTATGCAATTTTACGAAGCATAAACCAAATCATTATTTATTTTTTTAGAAAACTAGTGGAATACAGATTAAAAATACGATAATGAAAAAACAGGGAAGTACTGGCATAACTGTACAGGCAAGTAGGCAAACAAATAAACAAAACAGGTAGCCAAAAGTTCCTAATACCATAAAAGAACAAGATTACTTGAATAAAGGTTCCGTACCAGTTCGTAATTAAAAAAAAAAAAAAGATGATAATTGGTACCACAAAGGCAATAGCCATTGTTGGCCTAAGTTGTCCAATCATTGTTTTGCGTACAGCCTCTAATTATATATGTAATGTTCTCTATTGATTCAGTAATCTCATTTAAGTCTAGTTCTAGAAGGTAACCACATAGTGAGTATGAAATGTTGAAAATTGTTTGTTTTATTACTCCATTTTGTGTTTGGTACATTTTCAATATGTTAATCTGATAGCCTCACACCATATAGCACCAACACTATTTTGAAAAGTATACATGTTAGCAATGAATGTGAACTTATATTTGATGGTAACAAATATGGAGCTGATCAAAAGCTTCTCGCGAATATTTTTTAAATTTCTTATTGCATTTTCTCAAGTTTTTCATTGTCAATCTTCAAACAGAGCTTGTTGCTAGGAGGATCTGACACTTCAGCCACTACTTTACAATGGACAATGGCAAGTCTACTTAACAATCCAGACATACTGAAGAAAGCGACATCAGAAATTGATGAACACGTCGGGAATGAGAGACTCATAGAAGAATCCGACATGGCGAACCTGCCTTACCTCCAGCATATCATCAATGAGACAATGCGGATCCTTCCCACGGCACCACTTCTTGTGCCCCATGAATCAAGCAAAGAAATCACGGTTGGTGGCTACGAAATCCCCCCAGGAACAATGATTCTGGTAAACGTGTATCAAATACAACGGAGCCCTGAAATCTGGGATGAACCAACAAAGTTTAAGCCCGAGAGATTTGAGCAGGGAAAGTCTGATGGAAAATGGATGATACCATTTGGCATGGGCAGGAGGAGGTGCCCGGGAGAATCACTTGCAATGCGCAAAATGGGTCTGATATTAGGTACCCTGATTCAGTGCTTTGATTGGCAAACAGTCGATGGCAAGCCCGTTGATATGACTGAAGGTGCTGGGTTGACACTCCCCATGGCCGTTCCGCTAGAAGCTCTGTACCGGCCGCGTCAAGCCATGATCAAAGTTCTGTCTGAATTATGAATATCTCAATTTATTTATGCTAAATTCAATTCATGTGTGTTACTGACAGATCTGACCTGAGTGGGTATAGTTTTACCCAGCAGGGGAAACAATTTGGATTAAAGAAGGGACCAATTAATTGGCCCTAAACGAGGTCAAAGTGCAATAATTAAACATTACAAGAACATTAACGTGCTTAATTAAATATCACATGAATTTTTTACTATGGTGAATAGTTTGGCGTGTTCAAACCTGTGTCTGATAATGTTATACTAGTATATTTATTCCTTAATAAGTAAACTGATATCTAATATGTATAGTGTGGGATCCGTTGCAATAACCTTTACACGAATGCACAAATAAATAGAAAAAAGTCTAAGATAAAACAACTTTAATTTGAGTCTAAGAAAAAAAAACTACAAATGGCATGCTAACTTCTTTTTGAGAAAAATTTTTCTTAAATGTACTTGTCAGCATAATTCTTTATGCATAAAGTATGAACATGGAACAACCATGAACACCCGATACGACCAGGTATGCATACTCAAGGTAAGACGGATAATCATTCGGTTAGGCCTAAGAACAATAAAGATATTGCTTGGAACAACAAAATTTTTCCATTTATAATAGGAAGAGACTAATAGTCTCCCGAACTAAATCCTCCGAATTGACATTCCATTTTTGGCTAAATGACAGTCCTAGTGCGCATCCCGAACTTACCAAAAATGGAAAATGCGTTGCCAGCCTGTCCACTAGCACCCAACCCACTTGCATCCAGACACGCAACCTTCAGCCATGGCAGGCTCCCAGCAGCAAATTGAAAAGTATTTATGTGGAAATAAAAAGTGTTTATGTAGTTTGAAAAATGTTTATGTAAAGTATTCATACAACCATTATAAGTGTTTATATAAAATGAATAAAGATTTAGTAAGCGGATTCATTCAAACTGTCGCTTAAATGTACAATATTTAACAACAAAATACAAAACAAACTTAAAAAACAACATAAAAACCATTAATATGCTATAAATTACAACAAGAATTAACTATGCAGTACGTACTAAGTACTAACACAGTGCTCATCTCCATCGGCACCGGCGATCGCGATCGTCAGAAGGCGAGGCCGGGATCGTGGTCGTCGGAAGGCGAGGCTGGGATCGCGGTCGTCGGAAGGTGCGGCCGGGATCGTGGTCACCGGGAACGAGGTATGGATCGCGATCGCCGGAGGGAGGAGAAGGTAGAGCAAGGAAGAACTGCCATTTCAAAGAGGAGAAGAGAAAAATGGAAAGAGTGCTAAATAGGGTAAGTAATCAGATTTAGGGGATTTCTTGGGGGATAGAGGTACGGGGATGATAACATTTTCTCTTTATAATATTATTTTCTCAGATTTCTTTCCATATAATTCAGAGATTTTGTTGTCTTAAATAATATGGTTGCTGTTCTTAGACCTGACCCAATCTGACCTGAACACATATAAACAATGTGTCCTAAGTAATATGTATGAATATTATTTATCAATGTGTCCTAACTCGATCCTAAGTAATATGGTTCCGTCTTAGATGCATAACTGATAATTTTAGACGTCATAATGCGGAATTTTAGATGCAAATGTATGAATATCCAATGCACCAACTATATATAAACAAGTACAACCATCATATAATGTTAAGAATCAGCACCTGACTAAATTAAAGGCCTCACCCAATTTGGAACTTACGGGTTATATCTAAAACCTTCTCAACATTTCATTATTGGTTAAACTTTGAGAAGAATGGAGAAGATTGTGGAATGATATATTTGGTGCGTCAATTGAAGAGGCTGGAAGCTTGGAAGCACACTTGAGAAAATTCTGGATTGTAATGAACCGACATAAGAGTAGTATATAAGGTCCAGGTGTTTTATATATATAGAGTTAGATGATGTAGTTGTTTACTATTTAGTAAAGTACTGGAGGAATGTCTCGCGTTGCTTCGGCAATGTAAATTTATAAAAATCGCATAATTTTGCTGTAATGTTTTCAAAATATTGGCTTAATTTTACTTATATTTTCAATTTATTTTGTTTTTTAATTGAATTTATTGTATAGATTTTCAAAATATTGCTATGATTGTCCTCATTCCTAAATCGGATCATATTTTAATCTTAAGTTACTTATAGGTACAATAATATATTGTGAATTAAGTTTCTACATTAGTAATTTTATTTGAAAGCTTATGAAAATATGTTGTAAAAATAACGTATTATTATAATGACATTAATTACTCCATAAAAACATATAAATGCTCATTTAATAATAACATAAGTTTAAAAAATAAGTTTTTGACAACAATATTTTTAGGTGTTATAAAGTCGGAAAGTTAAATCTCATGATGATATTCATATTTTTGTTCTTTTGTTGATGTTGTGCAAATTTTTATAAACTTATCCAACAATTTATTTAAATATATTTTTTGAGTGAAGAGGGATCCATTTACACCATTATATTAAAGCTTATAAATTTATAAAAAAAATCTTATAATTAAAAATCTTGTATAGACATAATCAATTGAATGCACTAAGATCACCTCAAACTTTCAACTTATTAATAGTTTGCCCCACTTATCATTCTTTGCATGGTGTCCTTCTTAAATAATAGTCCAATCCACCCGTAACATCTGTGTGTAGATGATTCTATAATCTACACATAGAGGTGGCAAAATCTAAATAGACCCGAAAAATCTACCCGACCCGAACCCGACCCGAGTTTCAGAGAAAGTCAAACTGACCTGACCAGACCCGTGTTTCAGGGAAAGTCAAACTGACCCGAACCCGACCTGACCCGAACCCGAGATGACCCGAGAATAGAGGTGCAAAATCTGACCAGACCCGAAAAACCCCCCTGACCCGACCTGACTCAAAAAAATGCTGGCAAACATTAACCCGATACCCAACCCGACAAAAAAAGAATGTCGGTAGCCGTCAACCTGATACCTGACCCGACCCTACTTGAACTGACCCGACAATCTGCCACCTCTATGCCAAATTACGAAAAAAATTTTAATGTAAAAAAAGTTACACTGCTTCAAATACTATAGATACTAACCTCAAAAAAAAAAAAAAAATGTACTGTAGATGCTACTGTTGTTGAAACTGTAGCAGCTCGTCCGAAATTAATAACACCATAATAGGATGAGTAGTTGTGTAATAGTATGTAATATTAATTTGGGTATTAGTGAAATGTTATATTTTGTCAAGTCAACATATAATGCCTCAACACATTGATGAGTAGGTATAAAGGATTGTTTTCCACTCAATGCTGGGTTTATTGCACTTGAATTTTGAGTTGTTCAATAATAGCTGTTGCATAAAAGTCATCATCAAAGTTATCATTAATTGTTTTTCATGAATTCTTCACATATATTCTTGTTCCTAGTCCTTACGGAAGCCATTACGTTTCGTATAATGTCCAAAGTTTTTGCATTCCACAGCGGCGGCTGACAGTTAACTTTAATTTGCACATCTTCTAAATTTATATTTGCAAAATCAAATAAAAATCTGTATCTTTTTCGACGGCGTCCTCGGCAATCTAGGGTTTTGCAAGAGGGAGATCAAGAGAAGAAGAGACTCAATTTCAGAAAACTTTTCTATTTCCTCTCTCTCATATCAAAGTTTGTTACATAGTAGAAATATAAAAGAAACAATGATATAAGCCCAACGAACCACAAAACAATTCGGGTTATATTCTAACACTTTTGCAGCTGGATTCCAATACCCGGATCAAGATCACCTGCTCTATCTGCATTTCTTGATCCGACGGTTGAAAAACACCAAAGTACTTCAAAATTAGTGCGGCAAACACCAAAATACTTTGAGATTAGTGCAGCAACCAATCCTAACCATCTGATCATATTATCATAAAAACACGCCCAGCTTTTCTTTTCAGAAAAGCAGCAGATTCGGATCCCCAATACCTTGCTAATTAACAACCACGTGCTGCATGTGCAAGTGCAATGTATGAATGATGAGACTACAAGATAATTTTATAAAAACATTAGACATAATGAATTATGTGGATATGCAAGCATAGCAACACCTGTAGTCCTGGCGATCTTTTAATATTCTTCTTATTGATTGACTGTTTGTTTATTTTCTACCGGTTCAGTACAAATATCCAACCTTCTTTTGACTGGCTAAAAGTGTTTATACTTCATAAATTCCATTGTGCCTCAAATTAAGGAAAGTATCTACCTACCTCATTCACCATGGATGAAGCAGTGTTCTTCAAGTCCATTCTTATCTCTGTCGCTGTTCTTTTCTTCTTCCAAATTCTCTTCAGTTATATCAACAAGAACAGCAAGAAAAAACTCCCACCGAGCCCCCCGGCACTGCCGATCCTTGGGCACCTACATCTGCTTAAACCGCCACTACATCAAGCACTCATCGGCATATCAAATCGTTATGGCCCCATCACGTTCCTTCGGTTCGGCTCACGTCCAGTTGTTGTCGTCTCCTCTGCAAAGTTGGCTGATGAGTGCTTTACTGCAAACGATGTGGCCTTTGCAAATCGTGTGCAGTTGCCATCTGTCATGCTGCCCAACCTAATTGGCATGGCCAACTATGGCTCATACTGGCGCAATGTTCGTCAAATTGCCGCAGTTGAGCTTCTTTCAAACCAAAAGCTACAATCTTCCTCTGACATCCGGGCACGTGAGGTCCAAGACATGGCCCGCCAACTCTTTCAATCTTACAACCGAAACAAAAATTCCGAAGGATCGAGCAGCTTTGAGAAACTTCAGGTGAGGACATTAATATTTGAGTTATTGTTGAATTTGACCCTGATGATGATAGCAGGAAGGCGTTTTTGCGGAGATAGCGTAGAAAACGTGGAGGAAATGAGGAAGTACAAAGAAGCAGTGGAGGTATGGTTTGAGCTAACTGGAGGTGCTAACATAGAGGATTTTTTCCCCATTTTGAGAATGCTTGATTTGAAAGGGGTCATGAAAAGGATGAGGCGTGCAACGGATGTGAACGAAATGATGGTGCAGAAATTGATCAGCGAGCACCGGCAAGAAGGAGCAGAGAAAAAGAAGACCATGATTGCCAGAATGCTGGAGCTGCAGAAAGAGGATCCTGAGAAATACAGTGATTTAGCTATCCAAAATATTTGCATAGTAAGTGCCAATTTTTCTTTATATATTATGTGATATTGTTAGTTATAATATTTACTTTTTAGCAGCTCCTCCATTAGAAAAGGCACACATACTATTTTACAAGAACTCGAGAAAATTGAGAACTAATGTATACTAAAATGATCATGTTATAACTTTATGATGATGGAAGGAAAAATTATGAATACCAAAGTTATCAAGAAACCATCAAGTCGAAATCTACGAATAAGATAATTTGAATGGCAATTGGTATTGCAAATTAAGCAAATAATCAATTTTGGCCTAATTAAGTTAACTAATCGAGCATACAGCTTCAAAATATATATGTCAAGTTCATTGATTCGGTGATTTCATTCAAGTTTCAGAAATTAACCCCTAAGAGTACCAAGGTGTTGAAAATTGCTGGTCTCCTCTGTATAGGTTGTCAGTTGTTACTCCATTTTGTTCTTGGTCCATTTTCCTTTTATCAAAAAGACCATCATATTCTCAAAATAGCGAAGTTAGATCTGATGCTAGGTGGTACTCAAACAAATATAAAGCCAATCAAAAGCTTCTCGTTCAATTTTCTAAGTTCTTATTACATTTTCTTAACTTTTTCACTGTCAATCCTCAAACAGAGCTTGTTGCTTGGAGGAGCTGAAACTGCAACTACTACTATACAATGGGCAGTGGCGAATCTACTTAACAATCCAGACAAACTGAAGAAAGCAGCATCAGAAATTGATGCACACGTCGGGAATGAGAGACTCATAGAAGAATCCGACATGGTGAACCTGCCTTACCTCCAGCAAATAATCAACGAGACCATGCGGATGCTCCCCACGGGACCACTTCTCATTCCCCATGAATCAAGCAAAGAAGTCAAGATTGGTGGTTACGAAATACCTTCAGGAACAATGCTTATGGTAAATGTGTATCATATACAACGGAGCCCTGAAATCTGGAACGAACCAACAAAGTTCAAGCCTGAGAGATTCGAGCAGGGTAATTCGGATGCAAAATGGATGATACCATTTGGCATGGGCAGGAGGAGGTGCCCGGGAGAAGCACTTGCAATGCGTGAAATGGTTCTCATATTAGGCACCCTGATCCAGTGCTTTGATTGGGAAAGAGTCGGCGGCAAGCCTGTTGATATGACTGAAGGTGCCGGGTTGACACTATCCATGGCCGTTCCGCTAGAAGCTCTGTACCGGCCGCGCCAAGCCATGATCAAAGTTCTGTCTGAATTATGAATATGTCAATTTATTTATGCTAAATTAAATCCATGTGTGTTACTGACAGATCAGGCGTGAGTGGGTATATATTTTGTTGACTTAGATCAAGAGGAAGCTAGAGAGAAAATTGTAACTTATTTGTATTGGCAAAACTCTTATGTATTTCTTTTACATCACAGTCAATTGATTACAACTCTTTATATAGGCCTAAACATCAGGGGCTATAGAAATTCACATTAAAACATATACTACTAAACATACTCGGTTTCAGCTGACCCCTGTCACTAAAACAGTCATTACTCCCCATAGGAAACTCAAAACGTCTTGAGACTTTAACAATCAGAAACTAGATTTCATGAGTTTTAAATCCATTGGTCATTTACTCAAATACACTTTCATTTGACCCTTCAAATCCCTTCATCAATCAGCCCCAAAATTCTGGCTGCTGCTGAGATTAATGAGTTCCACTTATTTTCTCAATAAACCTAAAATTATTATCATAATTAAGTTTATATCTTCAACATATTTACCAAGCAGAGGGGATTAAAATTAAAAAAGGCAATCACGAGCGATTTCTTAGGAAATGGAAAACAATTTGGGTTAGAAAAGGGACCAAATTGGCCCCAAACTAAACAATACCAGCACATTAACGTGCTCAATTATATATGACATGAATTTTTTATTTTGGTGAATAGTTCTGGCGTGTTAAAACCTGTCTGATAATGTTATACTAGCATATTCATCACTTAACAGATAAACTAATATCCAATCCTTATCACCTTCTACGCAATAAACTACTGTGCAGCTTCCTATCCGTCCGAACTGCATCAAGATCCAGCTCATCAATCTCGAAAACACCCTAAAACACCCTATAAGCTTCATTCGTCGGATTACTGTGCAGCAACATGCTGCGCAATAGAGGATGAGCACTCACTGATATCTAGTACCTTAAGTGTTATCTAATAACATAATACAATTCCAACACATAAATAGTCTAAGATTAATTGTGTTTCAAATTTAATGGAGTTTCACGGAGAATCAAACCTATAATGTTTTTGTATAGCCAGATAAGAAAAATCTAGAAATGACATGCTAACTAGGGGTGTCAAAAAGTGATCCGACCCGACCCGAACTTGACCCGACCCGAAGCGACTCGATGGTAAATGAGTTGGGTATGGGTCAAGATTTTTTGACCCGCCACGGGTCGGGTCAATCTGACCCGACCCATTTAATTTTGCTAATTTTGTACTTATTTTGCAATCTAATATTACTTGAAACTTATTTATACATAAAATAAGATTATTTGCATAACAAATAACAAAATTGTAACTCGATCAATGCTAATTTTGGTTTTATCTTGTTTTTAACATTCTGTAGAGAGTGTATGACACTAGCGGTGTAGTTAATTTTTGAATCAAAATTGTAGATTAACGTCATATAATAGGTGTGCTAATTGCATGGCCAACATTTATCATTTTTTATGCAAGTCATAAGTTTTTAATTGGTTGTTCAGTTTGTATATAACGTTGAGTCATCATTATTGATCTCAAGTAATTTTATTAATACATTATTAGAGTTATTTATTATTAATTGTTTTTTTTATTTTTTTCATCGAAGGTTTAGAATATGTGTATAATCTATATATAAGAGTATCCTATACTGGAAAAACTAATTTTATTATGATATTTACCAAAATATTCAATTTTAAAATATAATATTTTTAATTAGGGTACGTGGTACATATAAACAAAACATATTTGAGATGCCAAGAAAAAAATAAAGTAAAGCAATAGTAAAGCGATAAAAATGAGTACAATGACTTGCACACAAAAAAAGGCTAAAACAAAAATAGAGTACACTATAATGACTTGTGCAAGAATAAAATAAAAAAAGAAAAGTAAAATAGAATAAAAAATCAGGCCTTGTGACTTGAACCCAAGACCTCTTAGACAAAGTGCCTCTAGACCCTATAGAACCACTAGACCATCCCAACTCACATAAAATAATTATCATCCAAAATATTATATACAAATACCACGGGTCGGGTCGGGTTGACCCGTGACCCGCCGGTTCGGGTATGGGTCGGACTTTTTTGACCAGTGACTGGTCAGGTCGGGTCAGACCTGTTTAACATAAAATAATAAAATAATGCGACCCGACCCATTGACACCCCTAATGCTAACGTCTTCTTAAAAAGTTCCCCTTAAAAGTACATGTAGACATATCTCCTTATTTATGCATAAGATATGAACATGCAACAGTTATAATTAAACACCCGGTCGATATGCCAAGCACTCAAGTAACATTCAAGTTAAGACGGATAATCATTCACTAAAATGGAAATCTAGGACGCACCCTATATATGCAAAATCATATACCATTACACAGCCTTAGACGTCCTAATGCGGAATAATCTCAGATGTGTATGAACACCCAATACATCAATTACAAACAACCATCATATGAAGTCTGAACACATTACTGAGTAGAAAATTGTTTTCCATTTAGTAGTGGTGGTTTTATTGCACTTGAACTTCTTGAGTTATCCATAAAGAGCTGTTGCATAAAAGCCCTGATCAAAGTTCTCATTAATTGCATGTTTTTCATGAATTCCATAAGTATATTCTTACTTCCTAGTTCCTTACGGAAGCCATGACGTTTCATATAGGAAACATGTTGTGTCTATTGAGTTTTTCATCCATACATCCATAGTCACTTTTTTGTGACTGTGTTGTTACAAATAGGATCCACTTTGGTCCCATTTGTCAGTGAGTTTGTTACATTCTATAGATATCCATAGTATGGACAGTAGGTCCCTTTCATATAACACCCAAAGTTTGCACTCCCCGGTGGCTGACAATTATCTTTGCACCTCTTCTAAATAAATATTTGCGAAATCAAACAAAAAGAGCTGTTGCATAAAAGCCATGATCAAAGTTCTCATTAATTGCATGTTTTTCATGAATTCCATAAGTATATTCTTACTTCCTAGTTCCTTACGGAAGCCATGACGTTTCATATAGGAAACATGTTGCGTCCATTGAGTTTTTCATCCATACATCCATAGTCACTTTTTTGTGACTGTGTTGTTACAAATAGGTTCCACTTTGGTCCCATTTGTCAGTGAGTTTGTTACATTCTATAGATATCCATAGTATGGACAGTAGGTCCCTTTCATATAACACCCAAAGTTTGCACTCCCCGGCGGCTGACAATTATCTTTGCACCTCTTCTAAATAAATTTTGCGAAATCAAACAAAAAGAGCTGTTGCATAAAAGCCATGATCAAAGTTCTCATTAATAGCATGTTTTTCATGAATTCCATAAGTATATTCTTACTTCCTAGTTCCTTACGGAAGCCATGACATTTCATATAGGAAACATATTGCGTCCATTGAGTTTTTCATCCATACATCCATAGTTACTTTTTTGTGACTGTGTTGTTACAAATAGGGTCCACTTTGGTCCCATTTGTCAGTGAGTTTGTTATATTCTATAGATATCCATAGTATGGACAGTTGGTCCCTTTCATATAACACCCAAAGTTTGCCTCCCGGGCGCCTGACAATTATCTTTGCACCTCTTCTAAATAAATATTTGCGAAATCAAACAAAAATCTATCTCTTTTGCAGCTGGATTCCGATACCCTGGTGCATGTGCAATGTATGAATGGGGAGACTATATATAAAAGAATTGTTCTGGATATGCAATCATGGCAACAATATCAAAATTAAGGTCAACCCCTTTTGTTGGAGATGTTTTATTCCTCTTATTGATATTTTCTTTTTTTGTTTCTTTTCTATACCATTTGCGTACAAATTCGACCTTCTTTTGACTGGCTAAAAATGTTTATAAATTCCATTGTGCCTCAAAGGAAAGTATCTACTATCTACCTATCCTCTTTCTTTCGCCATGGATGAAGCAATGTTCTTCAAGACCATTCTTATCTCTCTCGGTGTTCTTTTCTTCTTTAAAGTTCTCTTCAGTTATATCAACAAAAATAACAAGAAAAAACTCCCACCTAGCCCCCCGGCACTGCCAATCCTTGGCCACCTACATCTGCTTAAACCGCCACTACATCAAGCACTCATTGGCATATCAAATCGTTATGGCCCCATCACGTTCCTTCGGTTCGGCTCACGTCCAGTTGTTGTCGTCTCCTCTGCAAAGTTGGCTGATGAGTGCTTTACCGCAAACGATGTGGCCTTTGCAAATCGTGTGCAGTTGCCATCTGTCATGCTGCCCAACCTAATTGGCATGGCCAACTATGGCTCATACTGGCGCAATGTTCGTCAAATTGCGGCAGCTGAGCTTCTTTCAAACCAAAGGCTACAATCTTCCTCTGACATCCGGGCACGTGAGGTCCAAGACATGGCCCGCCAGCTCTTTCAATCTTACAACCGAAACAAAAATTCCGAAGGATCAAGCAGCTTTGAGAAACTTCAGGTGAGGACATTAATATTTGAGTTATTGTTGAATTTGACTCTGATGATGATAGCAGGAAGGCGGTTTTGCGGAGATAGCGTAGAAAACATGGAGGAAATGAGGAAGTACAAAGAAGCAGTGGAGGTATGGTTTGAGCTAAGTGGAGGTGCTAACATAGAGGATTTTTTCCCCATTTTGAGAATGCTTGATTTGAAAGGGGTCATGAAAAGGATGAGGCGTGCAACGGATGTGAACGAAATGATGGTGCAGAAATTGATCAGCGAGCACCGGCAAGAAGGAGCAGAGAAAAAGAAGACCATGATTTCCAGAATGCTGGAGCTGCAGAAAGAGGATCCTGAGAAATACAATGATTTAGCTATCCAAAATATTTGCATAGTAAGTGCCAATTTTTCTTTATATAATATGTGATATAGTTAGTCATAATGATTGCTTCTTAGCAGTTCCTCCATTAGAATGGCACACATATTATTCTACAAGAACTTCAGAAAATTGAGAACTAATGTATACTAAAATGATCATATCATGACTTTATCATGATGGAAGGAAAAATTATGAATACCAAAGTTATCAAGAACCATCAAGTTTGTATTATAATTATAAGTTATAACAATCTAAATTTAATGGTTCTTGATGATGTATCAAATGACACTCAAATTGTATGATAAGCAAATAATCAATGTTGACCTAATTAAGTTAACTAATCGAGCATACAGCTTCAAAATATATATATCAAGTTCCATTGATTCGGTGATTTCATTCAAGTTTCAGAAACTAACCACTAGCTGCTCTCCTCTGTATAGGTTGTCAGTTATTATTCCATTTTTGTTCTTGGTCCATTTTCCTTTTATCAAAAAGGCCGTCATATTCTCAAATTGCGAAGTTAGATCTGATGCTAGGTGGTACTCAAACAAATATAAAGCCAATCGAAAGCTTCTCGTTCAATTTTCTAAGTTCTTATTACATTTTCTTAACTTTTTCACTGTCAATCCTCAAACAGAGCTTGTTGCTTGGAGGAGCTGAAACTGCAACTACTATACAATGGGCAGTGGCGAATCTACTTAACAATCCAGACAAACTGAAGAAAGCAGCATCAGAAATTGATGCACACGTCGGGAATGAGAGACTCATAGAAGAATCCGACATGGTGAACCTGCCTTACCTCCAGCAAATAATCAATGAGACCATGCGGATGCTCCCCACGGGACCACTTCTCGTTCCCCATGAATCAAGCGAAGAAGTCAAGATTGGTGGTTACGAAATACCTCCAGGAACAATGCTTCTGGTAAACGTGTATCAGATACAACGGGGCCCTGAAATCTGGGACGAGCCAACAAAATTCAAGTCTGAGAGATTTGAGCAGGGAAACTCCAATGGAATATGGATGATACCATTTGGCATGGGCAGGAGGAGGTGCCCGGGAGAAGCACTTGCAATGCGGGAAATGGTTCTCATATTAGGCACCCTGATCCAGTGCTTTGATTGGGAAAGAGTTGGCGGCAAGCCTGTTGATATGACTGAAGGTGCCGGGTTGACACTATCCATGGCCGTTCCGTTGGAAGCTCTATACAAGCCTCGCAAAGCCATGATCAAAGTTCTCTCTGAATTATGAATATTTCAAATTTTTAATGCCAATTTCAATTTCTGTCGCTGGTGATTTATATATATATAAAAAGTTCCTAATATGATGTGCAATAAACCAACAGTAAGTTCCTCCTTTTTTTGTACACAGCAAGTCTTTGTTCTGGATTAATAAATGTTCATGGATAAATTTTTTTTTTTTTTTTTTGGTGTTTCAAAATTGTGAAGTTAATATGGAAAACAATGTATTTTCAGTTAATCCAAGCAAGTCTCTCTGAATCAGCCATTTACTCAGCCAAGGAGGGGGCAGATCGATCACCTGATCAGCTACCCCATCACCTGATCAAGACTAAACAATATGCGAGAAAGGGCAAAGAATGTCGCTCAGGAATCGTGCAAGAGAGCAAGAGTAAGAGACGAGAACTTGGGGAGTATCGCACGACAGCGCGAGAGCCAGAGAGAAAGAGGAAAAAGGGGAGAGAGCGGAGCAAAATTGAGTGGGTTTCATTTTTAATCCTAACTCCTATCTTCCTCACCTCAATATAACGCAAGTACGCAACTAAACGAAACGAAACAATCGACTTTCGTTTGCGTTTCGTTTGTAAGACGCAAGTCGTCGACCGTTGCGTGTTTCGTTCCGTCTACAAAACGCAATTCAAATTCCTTGCGTTGATCATTTCGCAGGCTCGAGGCGAAACACAAAAACCCCAACTTTTGTGTCGTTGACACTTGACAGCCCGCTCATGGCTTACAATGTTGTTTCTGCTAATGCCTATGCAATCAATAACAGACTCTCATAGTGGTGGTGGCAGCAACTTGTCATTGCTTTATTCCAAAAATGGTAGGATTGATTGATTGATTAATTCAATGAGAAAATCTTTAAATCCCCCGCCTTCGGTACCCCGATCTTGTACCCGCCCGATAATAGAACTTGGAAACGCATTGAACCGTTGCGTCTGTGGCACTCCGTGCGTCACTATTTCATGTTAAGCTGAAAAAATATATAAACTTGAAGTGTGTGGATGCTCTCTTGTCTCCTCTTGTACAAAAATATATAAAAACTTGGTTCTCCTACATAGTAAATGTATGAGAGAGATGAATATCAACATTAGAAAAATATATAAATAATGATGAAATCTTGTCGTTTTCTCCATATACTATTAATTGTCTGGTGATTTCTATTGGCTTCTTATTAAACTTGATAGATATATATTTGATCACAAATTTTAAATTTGATTAAGAAATATAAATACTTGATAAAAAATATGAATATCATTGAGAAGTATAAATACTGGCTAAGAATAAAATATATGAATATCATTGAGAAGTATAAATACTGGCTAAGAATATATTAAACCTGACAGAGATATATTTTATCACAAATTTTAAATACTTGATTGAAAAATATAAACACTTTATAGGAAAAAAACTGATATGATCGAAAATAAGAATATGAATACATGAAATAGAAATAGAAACAGAAATATAAACACCTGAAAAAGAAATATAATCACATAAATCGGTCGTCCAAACGCAAAGTATGAACACATGACATAGAAATATAAACACATGAAATAGAAATATAAACACCTGAAAAAGAAATATAATCACATAAATCGGTCGTCCAAACGCAAAGTATCAACACATGACATAGAAATATAAACACATAAAATAGAAATATAAACACCTGAAAAAGAAATATAATCACATAAATCGGTCGTCCAAACGCAAAGTATAAACACATGACATAGAAATATAAACACCTGAAAAAGAAATATAAACACCTGAAAAAGAAATATAATCACATAAATCGGTCGTCCAAACGCAAAGTATGAACACATGACATAGAAATATAAACACATGAAATAGAAATATAAACACCTGAAAAAGAAATATAATCACATAAATCGGTCGTCCAAACGCAAAGTATGAACACATGACATAGAAATATAAACACATGAAATAAAAATATAAACACCTGAAAAAAAAATATATTCACATAAATCGGTTGTCCAAACGCAAAGTATGAACATATGACATAGAAATATAAACACATGAAATAGAAATACAAACACCTGAAAAAGAAATATAAACACCTAACATAGAAATATAAACACCTGAATTATAAACATAAACACATAAATTAGTCAAATTATAACCGTCTAAAATAAAAAATATAAACACAAAATATGCATCATCAATATATAACTGAAAAGCGTAAAAAACATTTTTGGAATTGGCGGATGGCGCAGGAAAATATTGCACCTCCCATTATTATCCATCTAATTCATGTTTTTAGTCTTTTTTTTTTTTTTTTTTCATTTTGGTAAGCACCTGACTTTCCTAATATAGTAAAGGCAGTTGGGGACTTGGGGTACGGGAGTGGGGTACGCTGGGTGGGGTACTGTTAGCTTGACTCTAATTCAATATGGCTTTGATTATTTTAACAATTAGAAGACGATTTTTGTGAGGCTCACTAGGCCACTACCATATACATAACTATAGCACGTTACCATCAGCACTGTTGCAGCGGATATGAATATACATTTTTTTTTTTTTTTTGAGAAAATCTTTCTCTACCCCACCTCTAATCCCCCATCTTTATACCTCAACCCACCTTTCAATTTTTAGCATAACAAACAATGCTTCCATCTTACCGTTTTTGGAAAAAGACAAAAATAGTAAACTACTTACCATCTGTACACACGAACAAACAAAGATTGCTCATGCTGAATTGATCCCGTCGATTTGAGGCGGTGACCTCAGCGATTTCCGACGATCTCCGGCAATCTCAAATAAATCTCCGTCAATCTCATGCCATATCTGTCGATCTCCGGCAATTGAGGCGATCTCCACCCATTTGATGCTATCTCCGACAATGGAGACGATCTCCGGTCATTGCTGGCCCCGAGTGCACGCATGCTCTGGCCAAGAAGTCCAAGGAGGGAGAACACTGCACGACGTCAACGACGTGTAAGCAAATTATGAACAAGTTCTTCTAGTGATATGAACAATGCAACATAATTAGTATGAACATCCATATCAGACCTCATGGAAAGTCAGACGAACAAACACTGAACATCCAACACAGCAATTTACTCTTTTCTTGGAGAGCAAGAAAATTTTTGCACCAGGTCTGAACATACTATGAACACAGTATGAACAAGAGTATGTAGAAGGTATGAACACCTTATTACATCAAGTATGAACACCCTACGCAGCAGAAGGTACAGCTGTTATGGGACCCAAAAGGTGCAGCTGTTATGTTCATGTGAAAAACGTGTTTAAATTAATTTCAGCACGTGCGCAATTTGACAGTTATAGTGGTGGTCCCCACAGTTAGGTGCGGAAATGAAAATTGCCCACCCATCCTAATTTAGTCATGTTCATACCGTTGGTAAACTGTGTTCATAGTTGCATGCGCGTTATTAGATTGGAGTACGATTTTGGGGGATTTTGTTGGGGTACAGTTAGCTTTCCTATTTTTTTTTACAATTTTGTTCTAGGGGTGAGCTTAAAATATATTTGAACTAACTAATCTATACCCCTAAGTCCCTAATGGGGGGAGTGCTCATCCCGTGCCTTAAGGTAAAGTGCGGCAGGCACGTGGACCGTTGGATCACTTCAAGATTCGTGCAGGCTCAGATCTTGAGGTGATCCAACGGTCCACGTGTCATGCCGCACTTTACCTTAAGGCAGAGGATGTGAAATCTAATGGGGGGGAGTCCATGTCTGCTGCCATCCAAACAGGATCTCATAACCCTGAGATTTTGATCCGACACATGTGGTCCTGTGATTCGATTCGATTTGGATCGCAGCTGATTTCAACGTTCTAACGGGGGAGGAAAATGCAAGCACCACATTATAAAAATTTGAGCTAAGAGCTAGACGATTTGGCGATCCACATTCATTTCTCCTAATGGTTGAACAATTTACTTATTTTTACAAATAATCTTGACTAGAGTTCCGAACTGCATGACCCAAAAATTATGTAAGAGTCCATACTTGCATATTAGAATTTTACGAACTTAAGTTGTAATTGTTTTTTTTATAGATAGGCTAAAAATTTTAATCAACTCGTACATTGTTTCGATATCAATTATTTTATCCTGATGTTTATCCTAAAATCAGTTGGAGATCATTTTCTCAACATTTCTGTTAGTTGGATCTGGAATATGAATCATAGCTCTTTTCTTGGATAATTTTTTTTTCTATAGAGGATTATTTTTAATAAGCTTAAAATGTTTAAAGAAAACTACAAAGTTCCTAAAAAGTTATAAAAATAAATTTATTTCTTGCTTGGCACATCTCATATATGTTCCATCATTTTTTCCATTGTCCAGTACGTCTTGCACAATTAGTTTACAACTTTTTAGTAACATGTTTTTCAGTCCAACTAAATAAATTTTATAACAAAATTGTGAAACAACTACAAAGTATTGTTTAGCTGCGAAGCACAGGGTTTTGCCCTAGTAAATTATAAATACTTCTTCAAATTCTGCGCATATAAACTCTAAAAGTTTATATGGACTAGACAAGATGTTACTAAAAAGTGCAAACTAAGGGCGTGTTCGGTTGACATTGGGAATGTACTGTTTCCAAGGGAAAAAACAAATTCGGTCTCTACCAAATTTATTTTTTCCCTTGGAAAAGTTGTTTCCTAGGGACACCGAACAGGGCCTAAGGGTGTGTTCGGACGTGGGCATTTACCATGGGTTGGCCACTGTTTGCATGGGTAAGAAAAAATTTTTGTGAGACTGAATTTTTTTCCACCCACGCAAACAGTAGCAATGGGATGGGGTCCGAACACACCCTAATTGTGTAAGAATACCCCTACAAAATAATGATAGAACAACTTGGCCAAGAAAAATTTAAATCCAATTTTTTAATCTTCGTAGGAATTGATGTATCAATATTTTTTTACTTTTTTTTTAAAAAAAATTCTTCAAAAAGGATATACTTATAGAAAAATTTATCAAATAAAAGTTGTATGGTCATTTATCTCACCCCAACTAATAGAATTATTAAGAACATAATATCCATCTGTTTTAAGAAAAACACCAAAGTTAAAATAGTTGGTACCAAAACGATGTAAAAGCTGATTAAAGTTTTGAGCCTATCTATAGAAAAATCACTTACAATTACAAGTCCTTTAATTTTAATATGTGAATATAGGCTGTAAAATATTTTTTGGGTTGTGCGGTCTGGAACTCCAAATAAAAGGAAGAGTATAACAGTATTACAACTCTAGTCAAGTATTTGTGAAAATAAGCTAATTATTCATACAGTAACAAAAATGATTTGGTAGTGAGGCTATTAAAGAAAAATTTTCACATAAAGCATGCTTCACGCTCTATTTAAAATAAAAATAGAGGTGATGAACACTTGTCTGGATCGTCGGATTGCCAAATAGAGGTGTTTATCCTCTTGCCTTCAGGAAATATGTCATGAAGCACATGAGCCGTTGGATCGCCTCAAGATTCGTGTAGGCTCGGATTGGTCCCATATTATTCTAAGAACAACACCATATTATTCTAAAACGCATTGTTAGATCAAAATGGACGATTCAGATTGGTCCCATATAGATTTTAGACAGTCCTTTTAAGAAGATCTGATATACATTGATTTTAATCTGAAGGTCCAGATGAGAATAAGGCCATGGTCCCCTTGTATAATATAAGAGTTGTTCTGCTATGGATCAGCTAAGCGACCTTTCATTTTGAATCGAGCGGTTCTTATCAAACATTTTTTTTATTAACTGTATTAAAAAACATATCGTGATCATCTGATTATAAAAAAACGAACTGCTCATATTTCATCCAATCATAGCAGAATTAGCCATAATCTAAATACAGCGACGTGAACTCGTAGCTGATCGATGCATTTTTCAGCGTCAATATTGTTGAAAATATAAACTTAATTATGATAACAATGTTAGGTTTATTGAGAATATAGTGGAAAATATTAAAGTATAGCAGCAGCCAACAACAGCCAGATTTTTGAGGCTGATTGATGAAAGGATTTGAAGGATCAAATGAAAGTGGATTTAAGTAAATGACCTATTGATGGAAAGCTCTTGAAGTCTAGTTTCTGATGGTTTAAGTCCCAAGACGTTTGGAGATCCCTACAGAGCGTTATGATTGTTTTAGCGACAGGGGATCAGCTGAAATAGGGGCTATTTGGTATTCTGTTTTTAATGTGAATTTCTAGAGTTATATGATGTTTACCCTATATAAAGGGTTGTAATGTGTTGTTGTGATGTAAGAGTAACATATAAAAGTTTAGCAATACAATTTTCTCTTCATTTCCTCTTGATCTAAGTCAACAAATTGGTATTAGAGCTAACAAATATAAAGAACCGCTCACACCAACCGGGCTGAGAGACGACACCACAGCCATATCTTCTTGCTATAGTTTAGTTTAGTTCTGTTTTATTTTTGTTTTCACATAAAAATTGTGTATAGGACAATTTCTAAGCATTACATATTTTTAGTTCTCTTTATTTCCTTTTATTTCTCCTGTAAATATCCATGTACACCTTTTGTTTGTTTAATGAAAATTTAGAGGGCGCATCGCCCTCGGGTTCCAATCTGCTGCCATAGATTTCTATGGCATCTTTGCTGCCATAGATCCTTAACCGTCCATTTCAATTTTTACGGTCCCGATGTAGATAATAGGGGGCCACCTTTTTTATGGGTCCCAGTTGCCATTGAGACACAAAACTATGGCACGCGGCTGCCATGGAAAAAAGTATGGCAGCTGATGTGAATCCCATCGCCCTCTACTTCAAAAGAACAAATATAAAGAGCCAAAACATTCAACACCACAAATATTGATTGCCTTTTGCTCTCCCTTCTACATCATGCAAGATTACAAGTTTACAACTATGCAAGGGGTCCGGAGGAATTCATATCCTCTGACATAGGTCACATGCCATTCGGCATGTGAGCCGTTGGATCTCCTCGGGATTCGGTTGAATCCTATCGGTATTTGAGCAAATCCAAATCCCGAGGAGATCCAACGGCTCACATGCGGAATGGCATGTGACCTATGTCAGACGATAATCATCCGGTCCAGAGGGGTGCCCACTAATATGTATCATTACACCATAAATATCTATATCCTTGGTACTTATTTGAAAGACATATTTTCTGCTTTCAGTACAATGGATGAAGCAATGTCCTTCAAGGCTGTCCTTACCTCTATTACCTTTATTTTTTTCATCAAAATTCTCTTCAGTAATGTAATCAAGAACAGCAAGAGAAAACTCCCACCTAGCCCCCCGGCATTGCCGATCCTTGGCCACCTACATCTCCTTAAACCGCCACTACATCAGGCACTCATCGGCATATCAAAACGCTATGGACCAATCACCTTCCTTCGGTTCGGCTCACGTCCAGCTGTGGTCATCTCGTCGGCCAAGCTGGCGGAAGAGTGCTTTACCGCAAACGACTTGGCGTTGGCAAATCGTGTACAGTTACCGACTGTCATGCTACCCAACCTAATTCTCATGGCCAACTATGGCTCATACTGGCGCAATGTTCGTCAAATAGCGGCGGTTGAGCTTCTCTCAAACCAAAAGCTACAAGGGTCCTCCGACATACGTGCCTGTGAGATCCGAGACACAGCCCGTCACCTCTTTCAATCTTATAACCAAACCAAAAAATCGGAAGGATCAAGCGGCTTTGAGAAACTCCAGGTGAAGACATACCTATTCAATTTATTGCTGAATGTGACTATGATGATGATAGCCGGAACCCGGTTATGCGGAGATAGCATAGAAAACATGGAGGAAATGAAGAGGTACAAGGAAGCCATTGAGGTTTGGTTTGAGCTAAGTGGCGGTCGTATTATAGAGGATTTCTTCCCAATTTTGAGAATGCTTGATTTGAGAGGATTCATGAAAAGGATGAGGGATGCAACGGATGTGAGTGAGATGATGGTGCAGAAATTGATCAACGAGCACCGGCAAGGAGGAGCAGAGAACAAGAAGACCATGATTGCCAGAATGCTAGAGCTGCAGAAAGAGGATCCTGAGAAGTACAGTGATTTAGTCATCCAAAATATTTGCATAGTAAGTGCCAATTTTCCTTTCTAAAGCATCTGAAATTGTTAGCTATATTAATCATTTAATTCAAGTTATAAAAAGTAAGAACTCACTACTGAGTGAGTTTGAAATGTTGAAAATTGTTGGCTCCTATAGGCTATTCAGTATTCACTCCATTTTGTGCTTGGCACATTTTCAATGTGCTAATCTGATGAATTTGCATCTTCTGCGGTAACGCATATTTTGGGTTTGCCCTCACAGTAGTTTTATAAACAGATCCCCTCTATCTAAATTATGACCGTGGTCCAAAACCTTCCCGCGGCCCTAATCTTCTGATTTGCGATTGGCTGAGCAATTACCGCATGAGGTGCCGTACTGCTGGATATGGAATCCTAATCTGATAGGCTCCCTTATAATAACAACAATTAATACTATTGTGAAAAGCATACAGGTTTAGCTCTGAGTGTGAACATATATTTGATGTTAACAAATATGGAGCCAAACAAAAGCTTTTCGTTCAAATTTTCTAATTTCTTATTACATTTTTCTTATATCAAATTTTTTAATTTCTTATATCAAACAGACCTTGTTGCTAGGAGGAACTGAAACTTCAGCCACTACTATACAATGGGCAATGGCGAATCTACTTAACAATCCTGAGATACTGAAGAGAGCAACATTGGAAATTGATGAGCACGTCGGGCATGAGAGACTCATAGAAGAATCTGACATGGCAAACCTTCCTTACCTCCATCACATTATCAATGAGACCCTCCGGATATTCCCCACAGGACCACTTCTTGCGCCCCATGAATCAAGCAAAGAAGTTGTAGTCGGTGGTTACAAAATTCCTCCGGGAACAATGCTTCTGGTAAACATATATCATATACAACGGAGCCCTGAAATCTGGAACGAACCAACAAAGTTCAAGCCTGAGCGATTCGAGCGGGGTAATTCGGATGCAAAATGGATGATACCATTTGGCATGGGCAGGAGGAAGTGCCCGGGAGAAGCCCTTGCAATGCGTGAAATGGGTCTGATATTAGGCACCCTGATCCAGTGCTTTGATTGGGATAGAGTCGATGGCAAGCCTGTCGATATGACTGAAGGTGCTGGATTGACACTCCCCATGGCCGTTCCGCTGGAAGCTCTGTACCGGCCCCGTCAAGCCATGATCAAAGTTCTGTCTGAGTTATGAATATCTGAAATGGAAAACAATTAGTTACTGTGATCCTGATGTGATGTCTAATAAGTCAACAGTACTTTGTTCTATTCTATATATATCATTAAATAAAATAATGACATTTCCTTAATTACTTGAGATTAAGATGGAAATCAATTATTTTGTAGTTATATGTTCATGAATATATTTTGTTTTTTCTCTTGGCTTTCAAAATTGTTAGGTTTATATGGAAAGCATATAGTCTTCATCAGTTGAATAAATTTGTTGGCATCCACTGATCCACATGCGAGTGGCAGCAACATACTGAAACGTACTTTGAAGCAGTCTTTATCATTTCATTGATTGATCACCAAATTAAACAGTATGTTATTGAAATTGTGACAGAACACCAAACTATATTTTCTTTAACACAATTGCAGCTGGATTAATTGAGCTAATTGATAAATCCTGCGCCAGGATTTTCTGGTTGAAAGTGTGCACTCTGCAATAACAATATGCTACTAAAGTACTAATTGAAAACATTATACTTCCTAATTTCTATAAAAAAAAAAAGTATACTTATATTATATTGGGCCTGAGCAGTAAGTATATAGACCACAAATAATGGACCAAACTGAGTTGATCCATGACGTCTTCAAAGGCCTGGAAAAGTTGCAACAGCTTACTTTGGGCTCAAGTTGTATAATCAAATGAGATGTACACATTAAACTTGACCCCCACCCCCAAGAAAACGGGATCTCCTACCGCACTGCAAATTCAGCAGCGCGGATCCGACGGTGCAGCTTACGTCGGGATCCGTAAAAAGTAATGAGTCCGAATCCCGACGTAAGCTGCACCGTCGGATCCGCGCTGCCGAATTTGCAGTGCGGTAGGAGATCCGGACACCACCCCCAAGTCCTTAAAAAAATCATTTTTTTTTTGAGATAAAGATGAGGGTCAAGCAACTTAAATTTAAATGTCGATAAAAGATTTCCATCTGGGTTTTAAACTCGCTACCTCCCAAACGGAGAGTGTTGCCCTTAGCTACTAGACCAAAGGCTGGTTCTTAAAAGAAATCATTGTTATTGTTCATTCTAGTTAAGTGCATAACTGTACAAACTAGGGTAAGTCCTGCGCTTCGCGGCGGGGTAGTGTGTATTTGTAAGTGCTTTACAATTTAGCTGAATTATATCTAGCTGGTGAAGTTGTATATTGATTAGATATATTTGTTGCACAATCAAGCCTGAATATATAGTTTAAAACTATATATGACAATATGAAAAGTAAATAATTGATTAAACAAATGAGATTGGAGATGAAATAATTGGAAGTATGCAATACATGAACGATAGGTCACAAAAACATGCAGATTAATTGTGCAAGACAATTCAGACCAATGAAGAAATCGATAAATAAAAGGTGTCAGGAAAAAAATAGATCCATTTTCTTTTACCTTTTCAAGAAATATGAACCTACGATTTATAAGTAAACATCCATAATTTTTTTCTTTTACTTTTTTTATGATTGTTTTTATAAATTTTAAGCTTACCCAAAAATAATTCTATAAAAATATTTTATCTACAAAATTATTATGATCTAGTCTTTTTTCCACTTTAATTAACAGAAAATCTGAAAATAAGATGTCCAACTGATTTTGAGAAAATCAGAATAAAAAAAAGTTGGTATCAAAATAATATAATAACGAAAATTTTTGAGTCTATTTATTAAAAAAAAATACACTTATAAACAATACTCATAAGAGAAATTACAGTCTTAATGAGAAATCAATGGTAATCAACAAAAAACTAACTTCTCTCAACACCTCTCCATTTGAAAACGAAATAGAGGGAGCTGAAACTTATGATGACCGTCAGATGATGGATCAGCCGGCTGTGAAGCTCAAATGAATGAGAGAGCTCCATCTTTCCCCTCTTTAATAGGGTATATATATTATAAAGGAGGGATCCAATAACCATGGACATTGTTGCCTGTGGTGACCATTTTTATTTATGCATAAATTGAAAAATCTAAACCGTTAGATGTATTCTATATTATCTTAATAACATATACATAAAAAATGATAAAGTTTTAACATTGTTTCAATAGTCATCAAGAGGGGAAAAAATTATAAAACTTAAAGCGTTAATTTTGTTAATACTTGAGGTACATGTGAATAAAATCAAAATGATATAATTTTTAAGGAAATTTGTATATTTGACACTCCAAAACCCTCTATTTGTAATTTTGGCACTCTAAACTTGGAAATTGCAAATTTGTCACTACAAACTTAATAGCATTACATTATTGCCATTAAATTTTTTGAATGACCATATTGCCCTCGAGGGGGGGCTGCCAAGGGGTGCATAGGGGAGATTTAATATCTTATATGCACAATTGTACAATCTACATCATTACAACATCAAAATGCACAATTGCACAAATTACATGCATCATTATAAAATTTAAGTGCACAATTGTACTCACTGTAGGCACAATATGATCATGGGATATACACATTAAACTTGACCCCCAAGTCCTTATACCACAAAACACTGTCCTCAATGCTTACGCAACCATTTTAATTCAGCCCACAGATACAAATACAAAAGGCCTTGGTCGCCACGTTTCTGACTTCTCATCTTCTCCCACAGAATAAATCCTGACCCTCCGATTCTCATCACCCATCACTCAGAACTTTCCAGAACCAAACTTTTTGTTCATAAAGAAAACTAAGATCATCAAAATATCTTAACATCAAGCAAGAACCTTCCAGACCTTCCAGACATTTCCATTTCAAATCCTCTATATAAACACCTCAACCTCTCATGATCATACTCATCCCAATTTTGATTGATATTGTTGCATCATCACATAATCACATTGCAAATTTGCAATCTCCATCTTCATCTCTTTCTTTCTCCATTTCATCAATCTAACAAAGAGCCTGTGAGGATGCCAACCGGAGGTGTCGGTGCCATAACCCAGGACTGGGAGCCGGTGGTGCTGCGCAAGCAGAAACCCAGAACCAGCGACCTGAAGAGCGCCAAGGTGGTGAACAATGCAATGCGTACCGGTGTGCCGGTCGAAACCGTGAAGAAGTTCGACGCCGGTACCAACAAGAAGACCGGCTCAGCTGCGGGTCCGGTGGTGTACGCGAGGAAATTGGACGAGACGACTGAGCCGGCTGCGTTGGAGAAGGTCGGGACGGAGGTGCGTGCGGCGATACAGAAGGCGAGGCTGGGGAAGAAGATGAGCCAGGCTGAATTGGCCAAGCAGATAAACAAGCGGGTGCAGGTGGTGCAGGAGTACGAGAGCGGCAAGGCCGTGCCGAACCAGGCCGTCCTCGCGAAGATGGAGCGAGTGCTCGGTGTCAAGCTCAGAGGGAAGAGCAAGTGAGAATTAAAGGCTCATGCTTAATTTCTTGATGGCCAGATATATAGGAAACAAGGGATTGGAATTTGGAAATGTTTGTTTGGAGGTTTTAATTTGTTTCTTGTAAGAAAAGATGTGTTTGTGAATATGTTTTAATTTAGAATTTGTAATCGAATAGTTTTTGTTTTGAGTTTCGATGGTTTCTTTCAAGTTCTTGGTGGAAATTTTATTTGAATTAATTCTGATTTGAGATGGATGTTTTCTTTCAATTTATTGGTGGGGATTCTGCATTTACAAATTTCGTCAAATTGTTATACAGTTATACTGGATGCAAGTAATTCATGGCCATGGTTGCTTAAGAATTACCCTTTTCTTGTTTTTTGTGTGATTTAGATGCTGTAGATGTAAATTGAGCATATGAATTGGAAATTGAAAATTGTTATATCCACACTAGTTTTTTTATTTTTTATTTTTTATATAGTACTTAAAAGGCAATGTCCAGAGCAAAGTGGCCAAATCACCTCCGAAATTTCATCAGAAAACATTTCTTTATCATGTCTGAGTTAATATTGATAGCGCCATTTGATTTTCTCTGTTTCTTTTCTTTTTTTTGGATATGGGGACTTGGTACGAGGGTAATGGGGAGGGATTAGTGAAAAAACTTGAAGGGGTAACGATAAAAAATATATGATTTGGAAAATTATGAGTGCTGAAAGCCTGAAAAAATATTTGATTTTCTCTTTATCCATTTTCTGATATATTTTTAGTTGAAATTTTTTTGAAATAAAAAAATTATTTTTACAGTTACAATTCAGATGTTACAGTTCGCACTTTTAACCGAGCAAAACATGTATAGAATGATAAAGAATAAAAAAATTTACTCAAAATTTATGAAGGCATGGAAAAAAAAAAGAAAATATTATAAATTTAGTTTAGATAAAGGGAAAAATTAAAGAAGATAAAGATAATTTCTCAAATTATATTTTACTAGTGTTGTAAACCTGGGCTTCGCCCCGAGATTAAAAAAAATTACTTCCTCCGTCCCAAAATATTTACATTTTTATCCTTCTTATCTTGTCCCAAATTAAATGAGTTTTACCCAATTTATATCACAACTTTCTATTATATCACAACTTTCTAGAAACTTTTATATCACAACCTTTCTATTAAATTGAGGGTATAAAGGTAATTTCACTTTCCCACTAATTTAGTTGACTTTTTCTAAAAATACAAATATTTTGGGACGGAGGAAGTATATAGTTACAGATTTTTATAGAAAATAAATATTATCAATTTGATATAAGAAGATTTTTTGAGATATGTTCAATGAGGGTATGCAATTATTATTCATATATATATTATATATTTGATCTACTAAATGTCATCTTACTATTGTTGTCCCTCACTTTAATAGTTTAATACATTAATCCTTCGTTTTGCAATAAAAATGCAACATACTGAAATAATCTAAAGTAAATTTGAAGGTTGCTGATCAATTGTGGTTGGAGCGCCACACTTTGTCGGCATTAGCTCATTCAACTCTCAATAAATTACATATGTAACTTGTCATGTAGTTAGCCGGATCATTAGGTACCTATATTTCAATCTTTTGATAATGAATGCATGGAAGTGGCTTAGAACAGAGTGAATAATTAATATAAGGCTTAATTTTTGATGTACCCATCAAAACTTGCTAAATAGCCAATATCCCCATCAAAGCACTCTAATAGCTTATATCTCCATCAAAAATTAACTTTCTTTCTTTTATCCCCTTTTATTTATAAAACCCACTATTAGTATATTATAAAACACTAAATTTACTCTTTTACCCTTTATTTGCAATGGGGATGTTCATTTTAAATTTGTTATATGATAAAGTAACGACTCTTTAATTAGTACTTAAACAATAAACTCATTATATATTTTAAATCTTTCGTCCCATTTGAGTATTTGACATGTTTCCATTCTCAGTATTGACATGTTTCAATCTAGTAAACAGTATTAAGGCCGTCATAGCAACCATTCCGACTGTACCAACAAGATCTCCTAACTCTTGCTGATATATTTTTTAGCAAAGAGACAAGAAAATTGGAAGCATTATTAATGAATTAGAATGTTGATAAAAGAATGGAGATGCAGAAAATTAACTTTGGTAGAAATGTAAGCCGCTGCCCTTTTTTATCCAATCTGTCAAAAAATTTAAGGCAGCTCTTCATTTTTTGAGAAGGGTATGATTGTCTATTTTAAATTTTATGCAAGTTAAGTGATATGTTATATAATAAAAGGGGATAAAAGAAAGATTGTTAATTTTTTATGGGGATATAAGCTATTAGAGTAGTTTGATGGAGATATTGGCTATTTAGCAAGTTTTGATGGGTATACCAAAAATTTGGCCTTAATATAATAACAACATAGTTGGTTTTGGATCCCACAAATCAGAGGCACGGCCTAATAGAGTAATTAAAGAAGTAATGGACGTTTATATGAATAAAAAACGTTAAAAAGCATTCTTATAGTAAGAGCATTAAACTGCATTAAATATTTCGCCCCTAGATATAACGGGTTGTGCGCAATTAGAAATGCTCCAAATATGGCCGTTATATTAGAATACATAATTAATACATAAGAAATCTAATGGTTGGATATAAAGCTGATATGGCATACTTGAGAGGATAGGAAACTTAATCCTCATTCTGGGGTATAGATTCTAAGAAACTAAGAATATAAATCGTCAAACACACTAGGATTCCAAACAGGTTGTGTACTGAAATTTTTTTGTACAAGTTAAAGATTTTACTTCTGTAGCAACAAGATATATGCGATTAAAAGATATGCAAATGTTAATTTAACTTGATCCAATACAACCTTAAGTCAAACAAATGATTTTTACCATGTTTAGTTACACTGTGCTCTAGTAATTGAGAGAGAAGGGAAAGGAAGGGACAGTAGGAGTACTAGATGAAATTTTAGAGAAATACCTTGTGTCTATCCATAGACTTCCATCACACTCACAAAGATTCACGTGATGGGGCCCACCACACCACACTTTGTGAGTGTGATGGACCGTCTATGGATGGACGGTAGGTCACACTCGAAATTTTACACCCTGATTTGAAGGGTGAAGATCATAATAAAATATGTATTTGGTTACCCTCCTCTTCCCTCGTGTCATATTGTCTCACTTTGTTATTGGAGCAAGTAATACTACTGTGGGGAGCTGAATGTTTTTACTGTCAGCCCTCATCTCCCCTTCCCTTCCGCTCACTGGTAGAGAATAAATAATACATAAAAAAAAAATAGCATGAAATCTTGACTTCTTAAATTAAGAAGCCAAAATATATAAGTGGTTTAACTTATTCCCTCTCTTTAAACAACATGACGCCCACACATTTAGTAAAAAAATATTTGTAATTAATCTTATCACCTACTTTAATAATATAATATAATAGTGGTAGTAATAATAATAAAATGATATAATAATGTTAATAATAATAATAATGAGGCTATTGCGCTTTGCAAAGTGCAGTGGTTAGTGTGTTTCAACCTCATATCTCTTAAACCGTAGTTCGAATGACCAACCCAAATTGCTTACCATAATCTTAATATTGAAATTTAGTTGATACCAATTTTTTTTTATTTTTTTGAGTTTTCTAACTATATCTTTTAAATTTTTGAAAAATGACCCATTTTATATACAAATTTTGTGCATTTTCTATATAACTTTCAAAAATCCAAATTATGGTTAGAGAACTTTAAAAATAGAAAAATATGGTATGCAACTAGGTTTCAATATTAAAATTAAGGTGAGCAATCTGGATTGGTTATTCAAACTACGGTTTAAGAGATATGAGGCCGAAACGTACTAACCATTGCACTTTGCGAAGAGCAATAGCCTCGAAAAAAAAAATAATATGATGTATAATATAATAATAATATTTTAATAAGTAACAATATTAATAATTATAATTATAATACTAAAAATATAAAATAATTTTAAGAAAATGATAAAAGCAATATCAATATAATAATATTAATATAATTTTAAAATAAAATATATAATTAACATAACAATAATATAATAATGATAATGAGACTAATAACAATAAAAATATCATTTTTTAATTAAAATAATAAAATGATGATAAAAAATAATAACAAAATTAATAATATCAATAAAATTTTTATAATCATAGTTATAATAATAATAATACTGTTAAAATAGTAATAAAATAATTATAGTATATAATTATCATAATAATAAAATAATTTTATTAATTTTAAATACTAATAATATTATTAATTATAATTCTAATATTATTATTAATGCAATAATAACAAAAAAATATTATATTTAATATGACAATGATATAATGAATGTTTTTTTCTTATTCTTTCACTTGTTCAACAAAACAGATATATTTTATAGTATCATAACTTAACATAAAGAGTTATAGATTTATAGCTCTTTAACTTTATTTTCTAACTAAACATGGCATCTCCAAGTCAGATACGTGGCGACCAAGGCCATTTATTCATTCTGTGGGCTGAATTTAATGGTTGCGTAAGCATTGAGGAGATTGATTTGTGAATGAATGTTAAAGAGTAGTGCTGTAAGGACTTGGGGGGTCAAATTTAGGTAAAATTGGATATATGCCCATCAAAATTTTAGTTTTGAGATATTTACTGATCAAACCTTAAATTTAGATATTAACCCATTAATTATTCATTTTCTGCTATATTTGTCTATCAAAATAATTTTAGAATAAAATAAACAAATTTTGATATAGAAAAAAAAGATAAATATTAGAATTTTATAACTTTGTCATTACCCTCCTCCCCACCGATCTCTCTAAGGCAAGAAGCAGGAAAATTCAAACCGATCCGATCTTGAACCCGATCCGATCTTGAACCCGACCCGACCCGTGTTTCAGGAAAAGTCAGACTGATTCGAACCCGACCCGACCGTGTTTCAGGGAAAGTCGGACTGACCCGAACCCGACCCGACTGTGTTTCAGGGAAAGTCGAACTGACCCGAACCCGACCCGACCCGACCCGAACGACCCGAAACTCGAGATAACTCAGGAATAGAGGTGCAAAATCTGACCAGACCCGAAAAACCTGCCTGACCTGAAAAAATGCCGGCAGATCCGATACCCGACCCGACCCAAAAAAATATTGGCAGCTGTCAACCCGATACCCGATAAAGAAAGAGAAGGGAGGGGCAAAGTTGTCATTTCTAATATTTATTTTCTTTTTCAATAGCAAAATTTGTTTATTTTATTCCAAAACTATTTTGATGGGCAAATATAGGAGAAAATGAAGAATTGATAGGTGAATATCTAAATTTAAGGTTTGATGGACAAATATCTTAAAACCAAAGTTTTGATGGGTATGTACCCAATTTTGTCATTTCTAATATTTATTTTCTTTTTCAATAGAAAAATTTGTTTATTTTATTCCAAAACTATTTTGATGGGCAAATATAGGAGAAAATGAAGAATTGATAGGTGAATATCTAAATTTAAGGTTTGATGGACAAATATCTTAAAACCAAAGTTTTGATGAGTATGTACCCAATTTTGTCTCAAATTTAATGTGTATATCAGAGCATCTCACATGATCATACAAACTTGAGCCCAAAGCAAGCTGTTGCAACTTTCCCAGGCCTTTTCTAGACTTAACTGGATCAACTCAGTTTGGTCCATTATTTGTAGTCTATAGGCTTACTGCTCGGGCCCAATATATTATAAAAGTACATTTTTGGATAGAAATTATGCAGCATGTTGTTATTGCAGAGTGCACACTGTGAACCAGAAAATCCTGGCGCAGGATTTATCAATTAGCTCTTTAATTAATCCAGCTGCAATTCTGTTAAAAGAAAATATAGTTTGGTTTGGTGTCCTGTCACAATTTCAATAACATGCTGTTTAATTTGGTGATCAATCAATGAAATGATAAAGACTGCTTCAAAGTACGTTTCAGTATGTTGCTGCCACTCGCTTGCGGATCAGTGGATGCCAACAAATTTATTCAACTGATGAAGACAACGCTTTTTATGAAAACAAGATATAACTACAAAAGACTTGATTCCCATCTTAATCTCAGATAAAGAACCGTCATTATTTCATTTTATTTCATGATATATATAGAATAGAACAAAGTACTGTTGACTTATTACACATCACATCAGAGTAACTAATTGTTTTCCATTTCAGATATTCATAACTCTGAGAGAACTTTGACCATCGCCGGACGAGGCCGGTACAGAGCTTCCAGTGGAACAGCCATAGCAAGCGACAACCCAGCTGCTTCTGTCATATCAACAGGCTTTCCGCCGACTCTTTCCCAATCAAAGCACTGGATCAGGGTGCCTAATATCAGACCCATTTTGCGCATTGCAAGCGCTTCTCCTGGGCACCTCCTCCTGCCCATGCCAAATGGTATCATCCATTTTCCATCCGAATTTCCCTGCTCGAATCGCTCAGGCTTGAACTTTGTTGGTTCGTCCCAAATTTCAGGGCTCCGTTGTATCTGATAAATGTTTACCAGAATCATTGTTCCTGGGGGTATTTCGTAGCCACCAACCATGATTTCTTTGCTTGATTCATGGGGCACAAGAAGTGGTGCCGTGGGAAGGATCCGCATTGTCTCATTGATGATATGCTGGAGGTAAGGCAGTTTCGCCATGTCAGATTCTTCTATGAGTCTCTCATTCCCGACGTGTTCATCAATTTCTGATGCTGCTTTCTTCAGTATGTCTGGATTGTTAAGTAGATTTGCCATTGTCCATTGTAAAGTAGTGGCGGAAGTGTCAGATCCTCCTAGCAACAAGCTCTGTTTGAAGATTGACAATGAAAAACTTGAGAAAATGCAATAAGAAATTTAAAAAACATTTGCGAGAATCTTTTGATCAGCTCCATATTTGTTACCATCAAATATAAGTTCACATTCATTGCTAACATGTATACTTTTCAAAATAATGTTGGTACTATGGTGGCATATTGAAAATGTACCGCACAAAATGGAGTAATAAAACCAACAATTTTCATCATTTCATCATACTCACTATGTGGTTACCTTCTAGAACTTGACTTAAATGAGATTACCGAATCAATAGAGAACATTACATATATAATTAGAGGCTGTACACACAAAACAATGATTAGTCAATTTAGGCCAACAATGGCTATTGCCTTTGTGGTACCGATTGTCATCTTTTTCTAATTAAGAACTGGTACGTAACCTTCGTCTAAGTTATCTTGTTTCTAGATCGTTGTTTCGGCATTTCGGCTTCTTATCAGTGAGCCATATGTTCTTTTATGTTCTTATCAGTGAGCCATATGTTCTGTTTATTTGTTTGCCTACTTGCCTGTACAATTATGCCAGTACTTCCCTGTTTTTTCATTAGCATATTTTTAATCTGTATTCTACTAGTTTTCTAATGCAATTACAGTGGGCCTTACCTGTTTTAGTTCTAAAACAAATAACGATTTGGTATGGGTTTTGTAAAATTGGATGAACAAATTACGAATTGAAAGTTTGAAACATTTTCACAAGGAGAAATTGCACTCCAAAGAAAGTGAATTTTGAAATAGTTAACTGTACAAATTTCAGCTATAATCTAATTACATCACTAATTTCAGCTATATGATTATCTCGTTTAACAGTTTCAAGCTTATAACTAAATCAAATTTTCTCTGTACCAGTTCCTTTTATGCTTTTCAGGCCTACACTCTTGCTATTCATAATATTTCTTTCGATCATCATTAAGTCATAATATGAACAGCAAGTATATATATATTAGTTCTTAATTAACTCATATTTTGTAAAATTGAATATGTGTGTCATTCTGGTATATGGAGGAACAGCTAAAAATGCATATTATAGCTAAGCTAACAATTTTAAATGTGAAAAGGAAAATTGTCACTTACTATGCAAATATTTTGGATCACTAAGTCACTGTATTTTTCAGGATCCTCTTTCTGCAGCTCTAGCATCCTGGCAATCATGGTATTCTTGTTCTCGGTTCCTTCTTGCCGGTGCTCGTTGATCAATTTCTGCACCATCATTTCGTTCACATCCATTGCATCCCTCATTCTTTTCATGACCTTTTTCAAATCAAGCATTCTCAAAATTGGGAGGAAATCCTCTATATTACCGCCACCGCTTAGCTCAAACCAAACCTCGATGGCTTCTTTGTACCTCTTCATTTCCTCCATGTTTTCGACGCTATCACCACATAACCGCCTTCCGGCTATCATCAACATGGTCATATTTAACAGTAACTCAAATAGTAATGTCTTCACCTGAAGCTTCTCAAAGCCGCTTGATCCTTCTGATTTTTTGGTTCGGTCATAAGATTGAAAGAGCTGACGGGCTGTGTCTCGGACCTCATGGGCCCGGATGTCAGATGACGCTTGTAGCCTTTGGTTGGAGAGAAGCTCAACTGCCGCAATTTGACGAACATTGCGCCAGTATGGGCCATAGTTGGTCATGCCAATCAGGTTGGGCAGCATGACAGATGGCAACTGCACACGATTCGCAAGGGCCAGGTCATTTGTGGTAAAGCACTCTTCTGCCAACTTGGCAGAGGAGATGACAACAGCTGGACATGAGCCGAACCGAAGCGAGGTGATGGGGCCATAGCGGTTCGATATGCCGATGAGTGCCTGATGTAGTGGCGGTTTAAGGAGATGTAGGTGGCCAAGGATCGGCAGTGCCGGGGGGCCCGGTGGGAGTCTCTTCTTGCTGTACTTCTTGTTGATATAACTGAACAGAAAATTGATGACGAAAAGAAAGGCAACAGAGATAAGAACTGTCTTGAAGAAAAACATTGTCTCATGCATATATGGTGAAAGTGGTAGATACTTGACTCGGTACTCACTAAGGATATATATTTATAATGCATCGTCTAACCACTTTTAGCCAGTCAAAGGAAGGTCACATTTGCACTCAATCAATTGGTATAGAGTATAGACTATAGATCACAAGATAACAAAAGGGATAGATTATGTAGTTTGACCCCCAGCAATGAGCTCACCAACTGCCCCCAATTGCATGGAGAAAGGAACCCCAAATGCCAAAATTTGTGGGAACTAGGTGCAATAGAACTGGGGATATGGAGGGTCAATATTGGGCAATTGTATCATCATTGAAAAAAAAAAAAAGCCGCCAGCACCAACGTGTTGACCTTTGTAACTTGTTTGCAAGTTTTCTTTCGTTTCTAATGTAATCTTCATACATTGCACATGTAGCGCATTGTTGTGTAGCAGGATATCGGAGTCTGTCCAGCGGCAAAAGAGATATATTTGTGTTTGCTTGTTTTTGCAAATATTAATTTAGAAGAGGTGGTGTAAAACTAGAAAGGTGTTGTGCTCCGCGTAACTGAGATATTATGGTAAAGAAAAATATTTGTACAACACGATTAAAATATATTTACTGTAATTTAAAGGGTCCTCCATATAATATACAGTGCAAATTTACAACTGTCATTGATTGACAACTCAACGCTATACAGTGCATAACACGTAACCGTAACCGCAAAAAAAAAAAAAAAAAAACAACACTGTTCTTTTTCCCTGTAGAAAACTACAGTACAGCCAAATGTTCCGCTTTTAATCTTTAGAATTTGTTGTTAGCCGTTGTGGAATAATGTGCAGAAGTTTTGGGCATTATATGAAACGTGAGTAAATCTAGCGTGCTCTTAAGAGCATGGGGGCCTCCCGTGCTCCTAACTCAGAAATCATACTAAACCATCATGAAATTTTGATTTATCATTCTCATTAAATTCTTTATATCAAAATCTCTTAGGATACAAAAATTTTCCATTTTTTGAGTTTCTTAAGTATATGTTTTGGAATTTTTTAGAATGACCTCAAAATAATAATAAAATAATGTATAAACCTATGTCATCTTTTAAAAATACAAAACAAATACTTAAAAATCTCAAAAAATAGAAAATTTTTGTATCCTATGATATTTTGATATAAAGAATTTAATAAGACCCATAAATCGAAATTTCGAGATGGTTTAGTACGATTTTTGAGTTAGAAGCACGGAAGGCCTCCGTGCTCTTGGGAGCATCATAGTTTTACTCATGAAACGTAATGCCTTACGTATATAAGGAACTAAGAATATATTTGAAGAATTCATGATAAACAATGAGAACTGCTATGTTCGATAGCCTGTTCGACAACACAAAAGGATAAATACGGAGTTGTTATATCATTTATGTAGTGTAAATACACGTCAGCTTAATTAAACCTTATGTACAGCGTTCCTCCAAAAACATATCAAATCACCTCCAAATATTGAATTATATGGTTCCATAGATTCTTTATATCAAAACTTTTGGGTTTGAATATATTTAAGTATTTGTTTGAGATTTTTTAAAAATGGTTGTACAATATAATAAAATAATCAAGTTTTATGTATCACTTTTAAAAAATCTCAAACAAATACTTAAAAATTTTAAAATTGGAAAATTTTTGTATCCCATAAGATTCTTTCAGAATGTATTAAATATAGATGCGCCATTGAAGAGCTATTAGATCATATTAAGTAGGATTCTTTCAGAATCTATTAGATTATATAAATCGAAATTTAGAGGTAATTTAATATATTTTTTGAGATGCACCATTGAAGAGCTCATCGAGCTTAAGCTCACAGTATGTTTGCTCGATATGTCAATTAATGGGCATGTTAGCAAAACATGAAGAATGCGAAGTTATGGTGAAATAGTCGCTAAAGATATAAAATATAATTAAAAATTATTAAATAAAAATTGAAGCTATATTCAATATTTTTAAGGAAAATGTTATGGTGATACCATATAGTTTGACTTGGTCAAACGAAATAATTATTTTAACTTAACATGCTAATTATTCAATTTACTAATTCTTCAACTTAATTAGCATACTAATTATTTAACTTAACATGCTAATTATTATTCAATTTTATATCAATATGCTAAATATAAGATGATGTTAAGTTGAACAATTAGTATGCTAATTAAGTTGAAGATAATTTTTTTTATTTTAAAAGCACAATATATAATATATATGAAGTTCAATAATTATTGATATGTTATTACCAATATAGTATTTTTAATATTTTTGTAGCTTTGCATTTGTTTGCTGAGGGGCCACCTCTAAATTTTGAATTACATATATAGCTATAATAAGATATATCCTTACTAATAATAAAAGCATATTTGAAAAAAATGAAGGGCTATCCTCACATCTGAGCCAATGATCATTTTTTTCGATAGATCAGAACCGTTGATGTACGTTAATACCCGTTGACATTCTCAGCGCATTAAAATTAAGGCCAATATAAATTATCTAAAATTAAGACCCATTACATATTATTTCAAAAGTTTATTATAAGAAATAATAATTTCAGCATAAAACAAGGAGTAAGTTTTTTACTAGTATTAAAAAATGGACCAAATTGGCCCAAATGAAGGTCTTCGTTTGGACCAATTTTTTAATCTAATATATCTTATTATAGCTATTTATGTAATTCAAAATTTAGAGGTGGCACCTCAGCAAGCAAATGCAAATTAGCTACAAAAATATTAAAAATACTATATTGGTAATAACTTATCAATAATTGTATCAAGTTGAACTTATATATATTGGGCTGAAATTATCATTTCTTATAATAAATTTTTAAGATAATATGAATGGGCCTTAAATTGAGATAATTTATATGAGTCTTTAATTTTATTGGGTTGAGAAGGTCAACGGGCATTAACGAACATCAACGGTTCTGATCTATCGAAGAAAATGATCAACGGCTCAGATGTGAGGATAGCCCTTTTAAGTCATTTTTTCCAATATGCTTTTATTATTAGTAAGGATATATATATAAAATAAACCGTCTACTTTCTTATTTAAACAAAGTCAACCAAACTAAGAATAATAAATTTCGCTTTAATTTTTATCCAACTTTATATATATTTAATATAATTTTAATTATATTTTATATTATATTAGCGACTATTTTACCATAACTTCTTCTTCATGTAAACATGTCCATTAGCATATATATAAATAGAGATATGTTCTTATGTACCATGGTGTAAAACGCGTTTTTGCACCACCGTCGAATCGCTATTTTCGAAACTCAAATGACCAAACCGATTTGCCCAACACAATCTACATATTGAGATTATGTAAAGTACCAAATTTTACTACTTTTGGAACATTTTAACTGTTTTTTTTAGATTTTCCAAAGATGGGCACTTTTTGATATTCCAAATAGCATTATTATTATTATTTTTGTTCCATCTTTCAAAAATCCAAAAAAATAGATAAAAAATTCTAAAAATTGTAAAATTTGGTATTCCACCATATTTCAATATGTAGAATATGTTGGTTCAATTAGATTTGGCATTTGAAGTTTGGTTTGTAAGATTTTGAAAACGGTAGTGCAAAATTAAACTCTATTTGCACCATGGTGCACCATAACATAACTCTATATAAAATAATATAACTCTTCCACATTATTTTTTTATGTCCATTAACATGCCAGTTCTCATTGTTTTTTTCAATTCTGCAAATGTAATAATATATTCTTGGGAGTCTGTTTTAATTTTATTTTTTTTGAAGTAAGAAGATATTTTGTTTATTAATTTTTTTTAAGTAAGAAGATATTTTTTATTGAAAAGTAAAAAAAAATGTTACATACTACAAAGGGAGAAGTAACGAGGGTATGCAATAATACAAGAATGTAGGTACTAGTGTTTTAAAGAAACCCGAGAGATCCGAATCCTACCCGAGAAATTCGGGGAAAATGGACTGACCGATCTGACCCGGACGTCTGACCGGGGCAACCCGAGAGGACCGGGAGGGACGGTCCTCGTAAGGGTAGGTATCCATGTTCCCAGAAAAATTCTCGTGGAAACCCGACCCGAGCAAACCATGGACCCGACCCTACCCAACTCGGGGAACCGGGGCGACCTGAGACCCGACCCTACCCGTCCCGGGGTACCGGGGCAACCCGGGACCCGACCCTACCCGACCTGGGGCAACCCGGGATCCGACCCTACCCGACCCTAGGTAACTCGACTTGGTTCCAACTTTTCCCGCCTGTGTTAACAACTAATATAATATTATTTAACTTTTATTTTCAAGAAGAAGTTTTGTTTTTACAACAAATATAATTACTAAATTTTATTTTCAAGAAGAGTAAAACTAGTGTATTCCTAGGAGCACGGAGACCTCCTGTGCTCCTAATTCAAAAATCATACTAAACCATTATGAAATTTTGATTTATCAATCTCATTAAATTCTTTATATCAAAATCTCTTAGGATATAAAAATTTTCCATTTTTTGAGTTTCTTAAGTATATGTTTTGGAATTTTTTAGAATGACATCAAAATAATAATAAAATAATGTATAAAACTATGTCATCTTTAAAAAATACAAAACAAATACTTAAAAATCTCAAAAAATGGAAAATTTTTGTATCCTATGATATTTTGATATAAAGAATTTAATGAGACCCATAAATTGAAATTTCGAAATGGTTTAGTATGATATTTGAGTTAGGAGCACGGAAGGCCTCCGTGCTCCTAGGAGCACCATAGTTTTACTCATATATATATATATGATTAAAATAAATAATTTAATTTTTAATTATTTTTTATTTTGTTAAGTATATTTGTCGATTTTTGAAGTGTAAAATAGGTATATTATATTTTTTTATATATTTTTTGTTTTGTTTTCTTATTTTTTTGACATATAACTCCGGGACCGGGCAACCCGAGCAACCCGGACCGGGAAACCCGGGAGGGACGGTCCTAAGCTAGGTCCAATCTCCTTCCCTCCAAAATTTTTTCGAGGTTTACCGAACCGGAAAAACCCGTGGACCGGAAAACCCGTAGACTGGAAAACCCGTGGACTGGGATGGATTTGAACCGACCCAGTCCGTTTTTAAATCACTAGTAGGTACCGCGCTGAAATCAGCTGAGATCCAAATTGGATCTCAGGACCCTGAGATCCCGATCCGACGGTTCTCAGGGACTCCAAGATCCGGACTTAGCAGATACGAGCCCTGAGAACTGTCGGATCAAGATCTCATGGTCCTGAGATCCGATTTGGATCTCAGCAGATACGGACTCAGTAGGTACCGTATGTCCACCCATAAATCGAAGCACCGAGTCACCCAGTCTTTTTTCCAATTTTTTTTCTCTGCGGTCACGTGACCTCCTTATTTGATAAGGCCGGCCTTGAAAATGGGAAAAAAAACAACTCGGATCACCTCTTTTCCCTTTTGAAAGAGATTGATTTGACATTTTTTTTGAGCAAGTGAGAGTGTTTGACCGGGAAATTAAGCATAACCTTCTATGGGTCAAGCACCAAATGGAGAGCAAGTGTAAGGATTTGTGTGGCCAATCCTATAAAACAAATTGTTGCTGTTGGTTATGGTGATGATTTATTATTTTATTTTGATCCAAACCTTTAGTAACTGTTTGGGGATAATTTACTTTTTTTTTTTTTTTGAAAGAAAGGCCCATGGCCCGTTTTCATTTCTGAAAACCAGTTACATCTCTTAGAGTTTTTTACAGTAATCAACTAAACTGCATATGTACCTATCTATATATCAGTTAGCAAAATACTATACCCTTTCTTTTTACTGACACTTTATATATGCCAGCATAGACAACAATAGCAAAACAACAAATCATCTACAACTTCTTTAAACTTCACATTATAACTGCTATCTATTAACTGCAACAAAAACATTAAACTCTCTCTATCCATTAAGCTTCTATCATCAGCATCTGTAGAGGCAATGCCTGAAGTGGTATCTCTTCCAGTTTGCTTGGCATCCACCTCTTCACCAGTTTCTGCACTTCCACATGTGCTAAACCTGACCACAGTTTCACAAATGAACAAGTTAGTAAAACCACATTTCTAACTGAACTGGTATGATTGATATTAAAAGTTACATCATTTCTAGTTTTCCAAAGTGCCCAACAAACTGCACAGACCACCATGAGAAATGCCTGTTTCTCCCTTTTTGATAAGGAACATGTGTAATCAATTATATCCTCAAAAGATCCCCAAAACTGAACCAGATCTTGACACACTCCCATCCAAAACCATACCTGTCGGGTAAAAGAACATTGTACCATCAAATGTTGTGTTGTTTCAAGTTCATAACAGAAAGAGCAATTCAGAATTCCTCCCCAACCCCTTTTAGCTAAGTTGTCCCTTGTTTTAATTCTTATTTTATGTACTAACCAAATAAACACCTTAATTTTCAATGGAACAGGAATTAACCACCATATGCTATATTGCTCTTGAGAGATACCTCTAAATATCAACCATTCATATACAGACTTAGTTGTGAATTTTTCATGTGTCTCCCATACCCAAATTAATTGATCACATCTATCTGTTAGTGTTACTGACTGTATTATATTAAGTACTGTGTTGAACTCCACCCATAACATGCCAGTGATGTGCCTTACAAATTGCAATTGTTGTCCTGCTGATTGGATAATTTCATGTACCGTTATATTGGGATCCTGACATATACTATATAGGTCTGGATATTAGACACTTAGAGCACTATCACCTATCCAAACATCTTTCCAAAACCTAGTTAATTTTCCATTACCTATCTTCATTCTACTCCCTAACTCCCCTATTGGAGCTAATTTTGAAATTTCTAGCCAAACTCGAGACATTTTTGACCTAGGGGTATTCAATTCATATTTTCCCTGGACTAGTTGTTTACAAAGGCTATTGAATGAAGGATCATTAAATTTCCACCACCATTTTAATAGAAGAGATGCATTCATTACTTCCAAATCAACTATCCCTAATCCACCTGCAACTTTTGGCATGCATAAGGGGATAATTTACTTTGACAAAGATTATTTGTATTGTTGAGGTGTATTTCAAATTATTTAATTTCTAGTGGTTATTACATGTTTACTGGACGCATTTAATATATTGTGTTGAGTATGGAGGCACTAGCTATAACAATATTTTCTATTATATCTCAAAATATTGTTACAACTACTACTTAAATACTAAAACCTCCATATACCCCTAGCTTCTTACTACAACCTAACCTCCAATTCACTACTATCTCTTGCTTGGTTTGCTTGGTTCCTACATCCAACTCCATACCCCTATTTATACTACTTCTATGGAGAATTCTAGAACCTAGATATTTTTCCATAGATATTTTTATAGATAATTCTAGACCTAAGATATTTTTCTTATATCCATAATGTTCTAGATTATTCCTAAGAAATATCTAAACACCACATTACTCTAGATAATTCTTGATCTTGAGCTTGATGGGCTTGGGCCTCAGCGTTGATTCTCAACACTCCCCCTCAACGCTGACTTTGTACTATTCCGATTTTGGTACTCCGCGTCCATCCGGATCATCATACTTGCAACCTCGCCTTTGTGCTCGTTGAGCTTGGCACTCCTCAGTTATTTGCGATCGAACTTCCCGATGGACTTCTTGAACCCGCTTTACTAGTGGTCCCGGCACTAGTTTTCGTCGAGCTCCGACTTCTCGACGAATCACCTGATGGGTTGCTTCTTCTCGCATAACCACCCCGTCCTTTGGCAATAGCGACACTCCTATGTGTCATCTTGCCTTTGTCATCATCATCTTCCTTTTCGGTGACGACTTCCTCCTCAACGCTCTTCTGTAGCTTCTCCTTATCAGCCACGACGCAATTTACAACTCTAGTGTTCTCCACGACTTTGGCCTCCTCATCGACCAATTCTTTAATTGGTTCTTTAAAAAACAATGACTCAAAGTCAGTTCTATTTTCATACTTACTTACCTCTTTGACATCTTTGATGTCTTCCATGAACGATGACTCGGAACTGATCTCTTCCTCCTCGAGATCACTGGCCTCCTCGACATCTATGCCATTGATGAAGGACCGCGATTCGACGTCTTCTTCCTCAAGCTCATCAACTTCTACAATGTCTCGTATATTGTCGATGGGCCAAGCCTCGATGTCGATCTCTTCTTCATCTTCTATGGCATCTTCTTCATCTTTGATCGGCCACGACTCCATGTCGAACTCCTCTTCCTCTGGCTCATCAACCTCAGCAACCTCTATGCCAACTACGACTGTATTCCAACAGTCGCCACCGCGTCCTCAATCTTCTTCATATGGGACCTCCTCCGGCACCATCTCCACTGTGGTCACCGCGAGGCTTTCTTCATCTTCCATGATTGCAGCAGTGAGTGCTACTTCTGCATCCCACTCTTCTTCACAACCACTGCTCTCATGGACAATGTCTTGGCTTCTTGAGGTCGCCACATTACCATGGCCTTTCTTCTTCTTCCGCCAGCAATCTCGTGCATAATGCCCTCTTTTGCCACAATTATAACATCGATCGTCATCGTCTTCATTGTCATCGGATGAGTCTCGAGCTCCCCCTGAAGAATTAGTCTTCTCTTTAGGCCTTCGTTGCTGGCTAGACCTTCCTTCGGGTCTACCTCTTGACTTTCGGTCAGGTCGACCCGTCTTTCGGTTGCTGAACAAGGCCTCTTCTTCTTGCTTCAACGAGACTCCGGCCATTTGCTTTGCTAGAGCCTCCTGGTTTGCGAGCATATTCTCCAGCTCCAATAGTGTTGGCTGCGTTGGCCCAACCTTGGACGGCTGCTATGAACCCGCTGTACTCGGGTCTTAGCCCATTGATGAGAATCCTTCTCATCCTTTGCTCGCTGATCTTTTTCTTCAGGGTCTATTTGAGCAATCTCACTACAAAGAGATTTTACTTTTGTAAAGTAATGGTTAATCATCATCTTACCTTGTGAGATTGTCATGAGCTCCTTCTCAAGTAGTTGGAGGCGCGCGTCGTTCTTCTTTGAGAAGAGTGTTGCTAGGGTATCCCAGGCTACCTTCGGCGTGGGCGCTTCTCTGATGTACTCCAGTAGCTCGTCTTCAACGGCTGTCCTGAGTACAAACATTGCCTTCCCAGCCTTGATTCGCCATTTCCGCAGAGTTTCGGCTTGCTTCTCCACGGACAGAGTTTCGGCTGGCTTCTCTGAAGCCTTCTTCTTTTTCGTTTTGGGGTCAGCAACCTGTTCCGATACCGTCTCTTCTACGGTATCAACTTTCGGCGGGGTCGTCTCAGACCCGCCTACTACCTCCCATAGGTCCTGCCCCTTGGAGGTAGGACTCTATGCATGCCTTCCAATATATATAATTACTAGAATTCAATTTCTTCATTCCACCAATCGTACCTGAGAAATCCATGGCTTCAACTAGGACGGCCGACGTCTAGTAAGCCTTCTTGAAGATTTCTCCTCCACCCCGCACTTCGCAGTCCCGGACTGTCGTCAAGCTGCGGCTCCTTCGACAACTTGTCGATACCACTATATTGACTGGCGGAACACCGGCAGAATTCCGGCTCTATGCTTGACCCCTACCACCGACTCTGAACAAGCTCCGACAACTCCGGCTCTGATACCAGATTGTTGAGTATGGAGGCACTAGCTATAACAATATTTTCTATTATATCTCAAAATATTGTTACAACTACTACTTAAATACTAAACCTCCATATACCCCTAGCTTCTTACTACAACCTAACCTCCAATTCACTACTATCTCTTGCTTGGTTTGCTTGGTTCCTACATCCAACTCCATACCCCTATTTATACTACTTCTATGGAGAATTCTAGAACCTAGATATTTTTCCATAGATATTTTTATAGATAATTCTAGACCTAAGATATTTTCTTATATCCATAATGTTCTAGATTATTCCTAAGAAATATCTAAACACCACATTACTCTAGATAATTCTTGATCTTGAGCTTGATGGGCTTGGGCCTCAGCGTTGATTCTCAACATATTGTTTGTCTGTTGTTGGTATATGTTTAATTACATGATGTATTTCAACTACTAAATGTTTCATAATATTAAATAAGTGTTGACTGCTAACTCATAATTGTTTGTCTGCCATGCAAATATCTTTTAAGTGTAAATTTATATCATGGTTTTGTTAGCTCCATGTCAAAAACTCTCCGAGGAAGCGTCATCAATCCTTTTCTGAGGGAACTGCCAATAAAGCAAATAAGGATAGCCTGGTAAAGATAAATAACTATTATGCAATCTATACCCTAGAGAGAGGTAGATTTTCAAGCCTCTCCTTTATACCATATCACTTGTATTGATATCTATTGGATCATATTTTTTTTTCTATTGATTTGTATTAATCTAATGGATCGTATAACTTGACCTTTCATATTCTATGTTCTCATTAAATAGTGGAAGTCGTAGAAAATATCTCTCTATATTAAAAGCTTGTAATTTCATATCATATTTTGTCATTTATTAATGTGATTTGTTTAATATTAAATAATAGTTCCACCACATAATTTTTTATATATTTTTATTTAGCAAATATACAATTCGTATTGCATACATATTACTAATTTTCTATAATATTTTCTTACCCCGTAGATGCTACATGTGCATGGCTGCATGCGAATCGGTAACACACCTCTTCAGTGAATGTAGATGTGCTAGGGAGATGAGCATCTCTAACGGACTCCTTAGAACACTATTAAACAAAAATTAGGAATTAAAGAGAGAAAACCGTCTCCAAGAGATACCCAAAAAGCTATCCCTATTTTTTAGCACTCCCAAAACCATAGCCAAATCGAGCTATTTTGGTGGCATTTTTGGGCACTCCCAATCCGACTTTCCAAAACCAGAGCCAAATCCAGGACCGTTCAAATGTATTGGGATCTATATTTTGGCCCAGTTTAAATGTATTGGGATCCATATTTTGGGAATCTGTTGGAGATTGAGATGAATTTTGCTCCAAAAAAAATTTAGGATGACACCCAAATTGTATCTTGCCTTCCGCAATTCGACTCACTGCCCCACATTCTCCACAGCAAATGCCACACAATCTATTGTCAATCCTGCCAATCCTATCAATTGAAGGCAACTCATGCTCACTTTTGCATTTGTGCTCTGGTGGGAGAGATGCAGCAGATTGTTTCGGGGATCATTACGCCTCAAATGTATACCAGATTTGATACCATAGTTGATACCAAGATAGTTGACTAGTCAAACATTCAACAAGTTGAGAATTCTCATTGGTATAACTTGAATACTCATTGGTATAACTTGAACACTCATTGCTATAACTTGAATACTGACATAACTTGAATTCTCATTGATATAACTTGAATATTTACTGTTAAAACTTGAATACTGACATTTTTCAGCTTGAACACTCATTGTTATAATTTGAATACTGACATAAATTGGAATTCTCATTGGTATAACTTGAATATTTACTACTAAAACTTGAACACTTGAATACTGACATAACTTGAATTCTCATTGCTATAACTTGAATTCTCATTGGTATAATTTGAATTAGCATTGGTATAACTTGAATACCTATTGGTATAACTTGATTACTCATCGGTATAACTTGAATATTTATTGGTCTAACTTGAACACCGACCAATTGCAAGCGAACCGAGAGTTTACAGAGAGAAGAAGACCAAGAAGTCGGAGACGAAAAGAGAAGAAGAGAACGAAAGGAGGAGAAGATCAGAGAGGAGGAGTGGGAGAATTAAAGGAAGGAGATCGGAGAGGAGAAGTTCGCGCCATGAGAGGATGACGACGGGAGAGGAAATAAACCGGAGAGGAGATCAGAGAGGATGATCGGAGAGGAGTTCGCACCATGAGAGGATGAGATTGGAGAGGAGATCGGAAAGAAGAAGATCAGAGGAGAAGGAGATCGGAAACGAGAAGTTCGCGATTTGATTTGATTGATTTTAAATTTTATTGAACCGACGTTAGACTAAAAAAAACCCATCTGATTTTATGGTATCAACTATGTTATCAAATATGGTATCCACATAAAATTTTCCTTATTATAGAGTATAAATTGTGGTTTCCCATGTAAATAGATTGTTTCATTTCTAGCATACTCCAACTTGTTTGAAACTGAAGGCTTGGTTGTTGTTGTTGTTGTTTATTTTCATCTTGTAACTGTCGCTACTTTTATAAAATTTGAGGCCTGACCCTTATCTTTTAATGAAAAAAATATTAAAAGAATCAGTGATAGTTCTGTCATCTAGAAAACATTAAGGTGTTCGGAGCAATTTAACAGGTGCCCAACATCAACTTTTCATGTCCATCACGCGGTGGAATATAAGAATAAGAAAACATCAACTTTTCATGTCAATCTTTTTTTTTTTTTTAAATAACTGTTATTATTTATTCGTTAAAAATATATAATTGTTGAAAACGTTATATTTTTTTTTCCTATATAAAGGAGGGATCACTCACAATAAAGGGGAAAAACAAGATAAACCAATGGAAATCTTGAAGAAAACTACATACAAGTAGCACCGATTTTTTTATTAATAACGAAAAAAATTAACAAAACACAGAAATGACAACCACGCCAAAGAAATCACAAATATAACAAGGTCAGAAATATTGTATCCGTCCAGTGGACGGATATGCTGTATTTGTACTCTGGATTGATAGGTTGTATCCGTCCAGGCAAAATTTTTTTCTTCTTTTTTTTTTTTTCTGTCTGGCCGTCAACCTTTTCCAACTTTCTTACCCACGCCAACTCTTGTTTTTCTATTTATCCGACAACAAAATATAACTATACTTGAACCTTACAAAAGAATATACTGGTAAATAGAAAGAAGTAATTAGTTAGTACTTGTTAAAAATAAATAAATTAAAGAAATTACCAAAGAGAAGGATCCAATAACCACAAAATTTAGTGCCCTTGATAACCACATTATTATATATACATAAATTAATAAATATAAACCGTTAGATGTATTCTAAATCATCTCAATAACATATATATAAAAAACAATGAAAATTTAACATTGTTTCGATAGCCATCAAGAGAAGAAAAAATCATAAAATTTGAACCGTTGATTTTTTTTAATACTTAATTCACATGTAAATAAAATCAAATGATATAATTTTTTTATTACACATAAAATATGATATATACAAACATTTCATAAATTGGTTTTGTTATATGACCATTAAAAATGTATTTATTTGAGATTTAATTTTGTGGTTACCGATGGGTACCAAAAATTGAAGTCATTTGATCCCGATTTTTTTTAATTAACAATTAAATAATAAATCTAAATTACATATAAGAAGAAAACAAATGAAATCATAGATTTAGTATGGCTTCCTTTCAAATCCACGTTCTATATCACGGTATCCGATGATAAACTGTCAAAAAATGTGAAACAATGTCAGATATTCAAAAAAATTATATTTTAATATGGGACACGTTTTAGATCCACAACCAACATTTAAGTCTACATATTTTAATAAGAGATTCATTTTAGATCCACAATCAAAGTTTGGGCTGTATATTGCAAATACATTCTATGAAATGGGTTGTGGATTGAAAACGTGACCATTAAAGATGATTAAAAAAACTAGTCACCATAGAATTTTGGTCTTTGGCCGCGGATTCAAAACGAATCCATACGAAATCTGTAATTTCATTTATTTTCATTCTAAATATTTTATTCATAATAACTATTTAATTATAATTATAAAAATCGGCATTTGATCCCTCCTCATTACCAAACCCTTCATTGATATATCTTTTCAATTCTCATAAGTCATAAAAAACAACTTCAGATGGGGAGAAAATATAGAAAAGGTTGACGGACAGAAGAAAAAAAAAAAAAATTCCTGGACGGATGCAGCCTATCAATCCAGCGGACGGATATAACCAGTCCGTCCAGAGGACGGATACAATATATCTGACTTTGTTATATTTGTGATTTTTTTTTGGCGTGGTTGTCATTTCCGTGTTTTGTTAATTTTTTTTCGTTATTAATAAAAAAATCGGCAAGTACCAAGTGTTTACTCAAAAAAAATCAGAATATACATTGTTCCCGCAGACTACCAGTACGGATTAGGGGAAAAAAAAAAAACTCAGCCTCTCATTCTCTGTTGCAAAAATAAAGATACATGTTGCTTTATAAGCTGCATACAAGAAAATTTCTGATGTGTGGTCTCCAGAATGAGAAAAGGCAAAGGACAGCAATGTACCGAATATATAGCAAAGCATATGAAATCGTGCTACAACAAACCTTCTAAAATTCATTAAGGGAAACACCATCTAAGAGAAATTAACTTGCAGGGTTTGCTGGTCCTTCAGGATCGTCGGTGGCCATTGGCTCGTTAGCTGGTTGCTCCGTTTCCTCAGGCTGTTTCTCCGTAGGAGGTGGTGTTTGTTGCTTTGGTGGACGAGGTTTTGGCCTTGTCATTATCGGTTTACAGAACCTGAGTAAATCAATTGTTAAGTAAAACCACACATAAGTAGTATTAACTTATTACTAGCACTTCCCAGTGTACTGCCAATCAGAAAAAACAAAGTGTTTTACCCGAGATGCTTCACGATAATTCTATTCTTTAAAATGCATTTCAGATTTTATGAGATACTCATATTTAAGTGAATGGTTCTTTAGATTTTTGTTTGAAAGAATGAAGCACTATTTCTATGCTCAAATGTACCTCCAGACTTGATCATTTTTTTTTTAAATTTTACTTGAGAACAATATGTTGGTCTTAATTACAATTATGTGACAGATTCCACCATTGCATAATCATAAATGGGAGAACTACAAGTTGCTAGTCTTTATATCAAAATTAGTAGATGCATTTATGCGTATGATGTTACCTGTCAAGAGCCTCAGCCTTCTTTCTGATATTACTGCAGAAGAGAATTGGGGTGGCATGCTTTGGAAGTGCATCCTGATGCTGCTTCATCTCTCTTATCCAATTCTCTGCCTCCATGCATTCTTTAATAACCTATTGATGTTCATAATTGCTTTATATTTGAGATCAAGTTGAAGTTGAAAAATTGAAATGCACACAAATTGATTATGTACGAGTCCGTAAAGTAAAAACAGTGAAAAGTGTTTGAAGGGTTAAACTCGGCACTGTAAGTATAATACTCCGGCACCGAGTTGAACATTTTCTGTTGGTGTACCAGACCCTGGGCAGCTGAAGCCCCTACACAGACGCTGTAACCAGGGGGTTCAAGCTCAAACCCATGTTCGTAAATTTCTGTTTATTATTTGGAAGAAGCATACAGACAATCTCAATCACAACTTGTATCAAATCCATCAGCAAAAATTGATACATGGCCTTACACCCGATTGTGGTAGATTGCAGAACCCTCAGTATCATACCTTCTGTTTCTCAGCCTGGTCAATATGGTCAAAGCGAGGATCAGTGGAGATTGCAGCATTTCTGAAGCTATGTATGCAGTATGCCAGCTGCTGAATTGCAGTTCCCCTCTCTGACCACTCTCTGTGCCGCTCCTCTATTGGGTCACCTCTCTGCATTTGAAATAAATAAAGATAAAGTTGCTATCTTAACTGAAAACATAGAATACTCCAATTTCTGCACATATATTATAAAAGCAGCTTTCAATATCCACACTGTCAAAGCAATTGTGAAAGTTTACTAGCTTAGGTAACTCTAAAACTGCTGATATTGCATAATACTGGATAGGACATACGAAATCTGAAGCACATTTATGTAATTTAACAAGTAATATAGAAAGACATAAAACACACTACCTTTTTGAGTTCATCTAGCTTGGAGATATAAACCCCTTTGGTCTCATCCTCACCATCTTCGTACAGCCAATCCTCTGTTTCTTGGAGCTTTGCCACAATTTCATCACGCTCTTTCTCCACAGCAAATTCTTGGTATTTGTCAGAAAGCTGCACAAAGGATGAGGTAAACTTCAAATCTGTTTAAATAATGCCTTCTTGAAGCATAATTGTTCTCTGCTGTCAATTATTTGCAATATATTTCAAGCAAGGACCAATTTCCTTTTGTGTCATATATACAAATGTGTTATAGATCAATCAAATATTGAGTTACAACTCATACTTTTGCAAATGCACTTTATATTTTGTCAGGCATTTTGTCTGGAGCACAATATGTTTAAACAAAGAGAAATCAAGATCATAACTCAGACCTTGCTGCGCATGTCATAAATGTAAGATTCAACGGCATTCTTTTTTTCTTTTGTTTCTTCAACAATTCTGTCCTGAAGTGCCATTTCAAGCTCCAGTTCTATCGCCTTTTGTACATCCATGCTAGTCATTCCCCCATGAACCAGTTCAGAGACTGGTACGGTGATCTTCTTCACTTTTGTTTTGGAAGCCTCAACCTGCATTTTTTTACAATGATGAGATCGTATCTTAAGATTATGTTTAAATATCATCCAGTTATTATACAAAGTTAGCGTTATGTCATATTGAAGGAACTAGCTGGAATTACCGTCCAAAATATATGGCATCATATTTTTGGGTTTTATTACAAAGCAATTCACCTTTTCAGTTTCCATCGACTGTTTCTTGGATTCTGGTGCTCCATTTTCACAGCCAGAAGTCAAATCATCAGAACTTTCCTGCATGTTTGTGTCACTGTCTGTCGCACGTAAATTGCTTGGTACCTCATCAGTATCCATATTTTCTGCTACCTCCTGCTCAGCTGAGACAGGTACCTCAACTACCTCTTCTTCTAAGAGCTACAATGAGACAGTCAAAGGAAATTTGAACATTAGCTGGTATTCATACAGGATCGCAAAACCAATTTTATACCGTGTAATTTGTACCACTTGTCAGTTACAATGTGATCAAAATGTAATGCCGAGGCTTCCTGATCTTAAACTACTGGAAGGTAAATTTGGGCTTTATATTTTTCAGATAAAAAAAAATTCATAATTAATAGACAGTACCAAACCATACAGATGGATAGTTCAGACTTCATATGTTGGTATTAACTGTAGTAGATATGCTTACAGTTGCTGAACCAACGGAAACAATTCCATGGAGATTCAAATGAGCCTTGATTTGCATTTTAGCCTTTTCACCGTTCCTGGTTTGGAATGGGCCAATCTATCAAAACAATTAAAAAAATAAAAAATAAATATAAATTATATTACCTTGTATTACATTCTTGTTCTATAAAGTGCTATTATAGTTGCAAAAGTTGGAAGTGTTCCATTAAGATAAAATTGACTGTTGATATTATATATAAATTTCAAAAAGCTTCACCAATAATGCAAACTTCTCATGAAATTTGTAAGGACCAATGCCTGTTCTCACTACTTTCCAGGAGTCATATACAAAAATATAATGTATTAATGTTCCTTAGTTCCATTATTATGCCCACTTTTAGTTTTGGATTATTCACATACTTTAATCTCAAATTAACCTTTATGCCATGTACTTTTTAACAAACTAGGAGTATGTTTGGCTCTTCTATGAATTATTTGACTTCTTGCTAAGCAAATTTAATTCTCCAATAGTTACCGTCTTCTCAACCCCTAAATTCAGGGACCATATAATATATATCAAGGTAAAAAATCTGAAAGATTAAATTTCAAGAAGGTAAACTTTGTACAAACTAACATACTTCATTAACACACTGAATAAAACAAGCAATTGCATTATTTGGATAAAGATAATTTGACGACTATACTAAATTGTTAAAGTTACCGTATAAGTGCAGATCTTAGTAGACCCTTCAGCGTATACAGAATCTAGCGTAAAGGTGCCAGATCTGAACAATGTGAGAACCTTGGTGCTTGGAATCATATTTCCTTTCGGAAATAGAACAGCATATTGTTGGCCATTTGTTCCACCATTTTCAGAACCAGGGACTAGGCCATTCCATGCCAGATTGATTGAGAAAGGAAAGTTTTCATTAACCTAAAACGACAAAGAAATTAAACATAAACAAAAATGAGCATTCTGAAATTTTCATAGGATATGTTTGGAGTTTTTCTCTCTTTTCTGGTAATCAGCCTACTGAACGAAAATGTGTCATGTAACATTCAAGTGCCTGTACTTCTTTCAATCTTTCAAAAATATGAAACTTGTTGATGGTGACTTAATAGACATTCATAATGATACAAGTCTTATATACATTCTCTGCTGCCCTGCAAGTCACAGTTATATGAACATGTCCAAGAAAAATAATGTTTTTAAATAAAACCTATATTTATATAATTAACAAAGCACCCAACAATAAACGCCTCATCATTATTATTTTGCATATTGCACCCAACAAAACTTTTTAAAACTTTTGCAATGGATACCAAAGATTCTTCAGTTTAGCAAAGAACACCCACAGATGGATTTAACAACTAAAAAATGGTGCACCATAAGTTCTTGACAAATTTGCCCTTACCTCTACAACATTGCTTTTTTTTTTTCTCTGACATTTTTTTTTTTTTGAAATAACAAAAAAAGGCCAATATAGATAATAGCAAATTCTGCTTTACTACTCGGTATGCACATTTTAAAGGTTAAGGTGAAAATATATTGGACATGATTAATAAATGAAACAATTAGCAGAGGAATAGCAATATGTGATCCAACTTACCTGAAAATCACGAACTTTAAATGTGGGGCTAAGCATGGCACACTGCAGAGCACACCCCTTGGCGACACATTCAGTAGCATTCATTGTACGTCTGGGTTCCTTCCCAAAAAATGTAGTCAAAAGTTTTAAGATTGCAGGGATCCGTGACCCAGATCCCACCACCTCCACGGAGTGAATTCCCTCCAGTGTCAAGCCAGACTCGATAACTGCTTTATTCAAAGGTTCCAAGACTCTATCCAAGATCGATGTACTAAGCTTCTCAAACTCATCCCTCTTCATGAACCCTTTTACATCCTTGTCATCCATAAGGCACTCGATGCCTATTGGTGCCTCAGAGTTTGCGCTCAGCATCTTCTTCAACTTTTCACAGGCTGTCCGCAGCCTGACAGAGGCACGTGCATTTTGAAGCACATCGATTTTGTATTCCGACTTAAACTTGGATGCAAAATGCCTGAAAAATCAATGCAGCAACTATTTATACAGATGTATTTGATCAGCAAGTCCAGTATATCCACAAATGAAAGTTGTTCTTATATAAATATCATGATAGGAAACTTTAGGAAAAAAATCAATTTGCTTCATCGGCCTAACCAATTGAATTAACCAGGTTTAATGGACATGGTAGGTTAGAAAGCCTCGGAAAGAGGTTGTTCACCAGTTACTTGGTACAGCAAAATCTTCACAGCACAACGCTACTAACCTGACAAAATTTCAGCCAGATATATAAAAAACTTACCTGAAAAGAACCTCATCGAAGTCTCTGCCGCCAAGTGATGCATCCCAGGAGTGAGACAAGATTTGTAACTGACCCTTTTTGAAGGCTGCAATGCAGACCTGTGTTAAGAGTAAAAAATATTACAAATCAATTTTACTGATAAGCCAATGATCATGCACTAAATTACGTCAACAGCTTGCCACTACAGCAGGCCTGATTACATTTCCCCAATGAAAGTTTCTACGACATGTCTGTTCATGCATGAAAAAGCCAAATCAAAACATAAAAAGTGTTTAAAAGTGAAATGAAAGCATACAATATTTTTCATGAGCTGCAACAATTAAGAAAACAACAACATAACTTTTGTCCAAAGCAAGTTTGAGTAGGGATAGAAATGAAGTTCAATTAAAGTCACAAGACATAAAACCCTTGATATCAAATAACCTGCATGCTGCTGTGACCAATATCGACAAAGGCAACATTGGTGGGCTCAGTCTCAGATAAATCAGTTTTATAGATGCCATATGCCAATGCTGTAGCAGTCGTCTCATGGATGAGGCGAAGGGGGCGAAGACCTGCTATGTTAGCCGCATCCAGAACTGCTCTTCGTTGTAGATCAGTGAAATAAACCTGTGATACCCAAAGAGAATCTTATATTATTATTATATATGATGTGATGGCATCATCAGACTCTGATTACTGTTTTGGCCAACATATACTGAGATAAAGCTGCATTTCGGATATGTGAAATTACGAAATGGTTCTTTTTCAGTGGGAGAGAGCAATGCACCATAACTGATTATAATAACATCACAGGTACATAAATTTCCAAGACATGAAGTCTTCTTTTTCTAATCTTATTTGAGGACGTGAAATTATCTTGAAAAGGTTGCAAGAAAATGACAAATAGGAATATAAGATCCTGAACCCACCACCGTACCGGTATCCCAATGCAGCAGTCAACCACTACTCCTTTCAAATTCTTCTCTGCAAGGCCCTTCATGTTTGCCAAAAGCATGGCAAATAGTTGTGAAGGTGTGAACCTCTTCTCTTCCCCTAGGTAGTTAACATGCACCAAAGGGAAACCGTCAGACCCCTCTGTGACCTTAAAAGGGAGGGTCTGGAGGTCTGCCTGGAGCTGTGGATCTGCAAACTTAACACCCAATAGACGCTTTATTTGGGATACTGAGTTCTTGGGGTTGGTCGATGAGGCGGCACCAACAGCCCGCTGCTTCTCCATGAAGGACACCACAGCAGCTGTCTCACGCTTTGATTCATCGTTCAAGATCACATCAATGCCTCGCTGCCGTGCCACAGCAACCGTGTAGGTGTCATTACCCACATCAAATCCCACCACACTCATAGCTGGAAATTATGCCTGCGATGTTCAGAACAAGAGGTTAATCATTCCTCTAAGACAAATTGAACATAAAATAAATGTCTTTTAAGAGAAATGTTCCCCCAAATCGACATTCTTTATAATTGGTTTGCCTCAATTACCATTAAATTAACTTAATTTTGGTTCTACACTTACCAATTTAGTACTTCCAGAGCTAAACTACTTACCATAAATACAAAAACATACATTAAACATCAAAATTCAGACATTCTATATACATGAAACCAGAATTCATCTCATAAATCATAACCACACAATGCCCCGACTGACAGATCAAACAAACAAGCAAGCACAATTCAGGTCTTCTCCACTCCCAAACCATACAGACAACCAAATGATCCACCAGGATCCATCCAGATCAAAGAATTCCCTACACAACAAGTACAGATCAAACAACACAAAGTCACAAACCCTTGCCAGAACCGCCGTACCGCGTTCGCCGATCGCAGCAAGCAGAAGGCGTCCTTAGATCGGAGATCTCGATCAGATGGGGTCGGCAAGTCAGCGACGCACCCTAAACCCTCTCTTTCGCTTTCTCTTTCTCTTTTGTACGTTCAACGAAGATTTTATTCGCCGCGCCAGCTGCAGCTGTGGGCCGCCCAACTAACGGTAACGGCGCAACTAACGGTACCAGAATGGGATATTTATCGTTCCCGCGTTACGGCGGAGATCGAGTACTTATTGTGCAGTACTGCACTGTGCAGTTCACAAGTTCAGCCGTTTGATTGTCTCGAGATTTGTGCCGGCGTAGATCTTGTGATGATCCAACGGATGACGTTGTTAACTGCACAGTGCAGTAAGTTAGGGGGATGAGCACTCGTTTAACGCGACTTTTTGACGATTTTATTTCACCGCGCCAGCCGCAGCTGGGGCTGACTAACGGTAACGGCGACTAACGGTACCAGATTGAGATATTTATCGTTCCGTTAGGACGGAGCTCGGGTACTTAACGTTGACGTTGACTTTTGACGGCTTTGAGTTTGACCACCGATCGGAAGATGTGGTCCATGTGGATGGTGTATTGTTTGGGTGAATGGACGGTTGAGATGTGCTTGTCAGGAGTAATGGACGATGGTTCTTGTTTTGGTTGGAGAAAAAGAAAAGAAAAGGGGGGTTTGTTGTCATTTGTCAAGCATTATTTTTTTCTTCTGGAAGATAATGGGGGTGAGTGCTTGCTTGGTTTCTAAATCCAGGAATGAATTGATTTTATTTGAATAATATAGTATGTTATGATGGTTGGTACAAGGAAAAGGTTTGAAAAATAAAGATTAGATAATTGTGTCCATCATGTCATGCATTGTTTTTGAAAAAAACTGTGGGCCATATATAAGAACTAATTAAGAAATCGACTTTGATTAAACCAGTTGGTAGGCGAAAAAGTCCAAAACTGTTTGCACTCATGCTGTTTAATTATTTTCAAAAAAACTTTAGTGTTTATGCACTTAAGGATGTTTCTTAAATAAAATAAAGGATAAAATGTAGCCCTTTTTTAATTGAGTTGTAGCACATCGACTTTGCGATGTTTGAATGATAATTTTATAATATGATTGGCTTGAAATTTAAAAAAAAATATTATTATTAGAAAAAAAAAAATGAGATTGCAATGGATAGTTATTATGCTTCGAGGGTAGAATTGTAAGAAAAATTGCATGTTGAGGAGAGGGTAATGTAGTGGTCTAGTGTGGAGGTGGCAATAGCCAACCCGACCCGACATTTTATGAGAGTCAAACTGATTCTGACCCGACCCGACATTTTATGATAGTCAAACTGATCTGACCTGACCTGGCATTTTATGAAAGTCAAACTGACCCGACCCAACCCAACCCGGCCCGACCCAAGATCAAACAACATGCAATCTAACTTAAATCAACATACGATAAAAAAAAAAAATCGATATTAAAATTGACCCGACCTGAGATCTTCTAAAAGGTCAAACTGGCCTGACCCGCCCGATTTGCCACCTCTAGTCTAGTGGACCAATGTTAATATCGGTTTTAAGCAAATTTTTTATAAATCGAAATTAAGAAAAAAATTCTACCGAAACTGGTAAGATTACTCAATTTTTTCAATAAACTAGATAGATCCAAATCAAAATTTCAGGTCCATCAAAAGCACCCTAAAATTTGATTTGGGTCCTTCAAAAGTCTTTTTTTAGTCATCCTACGGGTTTGGCCACATGGGATCCAACAAAAACATAAGCCGTCTCCATTAACCATTCATAAGACCGCTATATTTGTTTTCAGGGATAAAAGTGAGGATAAGAGAGATAACTCTTATCACCACTCAAGAAGCAACCTTTAGTTTAATGGCTAAAGGTAACGCTCTCTGTGCGGGAGATCGCAGGTTCAAAATCTGGATAGAAGATTTTTATAGACATTTAAATTTGAGTGGGTTGATCCTCATCATTATCTCAAAAAAACTCTTATCACGACTCTCACGTGGTGATAAAATTATCTCTCTTATCTCTATTTTATCGTGAAAACAAACATGACCAAAGATAATAAGCGGTCTTCATTCCACAGAAAAATAGCAGTTGAGCCCCATCCTAAGATGCTTTTCGGCCCATTTAATCAATGCGGCCCAATTTACTTTCTAGAGTCTAAATTTGCAGCTGCATGCATAATTTGTATCTGTATTTGCACGGTATAAAAAGTGCAAGAACAAATCAACCAATCTATACTCCATAAAGAGGAGTAGATTTTCAAGCACCTCAACTATGCCATATCATCACTATTATTAACCATTGATTTTGTTTGAAACTCTTCATCTACTTTGATCTAATGGCTTGTATTTTTTTTTATCTCCTCATTAAATAAGATGAATGTGACATGTTTAAAACAAATTTTAACCATTAAAATGGTACAACATTTATATATATTTTTATTTATAAATTATTATATTATTATTATGATTATTTACTTACATAAAAATTTACAAACTTTTTTTAAGTTTTATCTAATATAAATATTTAAGATTTTATAAAATTTTTAGTTATTTATTTGATACACTTTTCGGCGCGAAGCCCCACTTACAGCTCTAGTATAGTTAAATAACTTATGATCCCTTTTAATTCCATTACAATGACCTTATGGTACAGTTGCAGGCTCAATTACAATTAACACGAAAAGCAACATTTTTTTTTCTTTTTCTTTTTTTTTCTATTATAGCCCGTAGGCCGATAGACGTGCATACAATCATACATCCCACCTTAATTCGCCCCATTCGGAGTTCAATCCCAGGTCTCCACATAAGAAGCCAATGCCACTATCAACTGAGCCAAGCTCTGGTGGGCCGAAGAAACAGTTAAACCCCTAAAAGAGAAGCAACAAAAAAAAAAAATAGAACATTTTTAAAGCATCACAATTGGAGCTGAATCAATCAGTTCACTTCATATACATCATTAGCATCATCAGTGCATCACATAGGTGATGAGGAGGGCAAGAAGCATCAACACATAGGCGATGCCTTGGTCGATCGCCTTCGCATCGATCTTCTGTCCCGGTGCCGACGTCTTCTCGCCGTTCGCGATCTGCATGAACCCGGAGAGGAAGAAAATGGCAAACAGGACTGCAACATATGCTTTCATGGTGATCAATGAATGAATAATTCTTCTTCTAAAATAAATTAAGTAGGAAGTATAATTAGCAGAATGGTTAACTATTGACTATATATTGAGTGATACTCAGATTGCTCACTAGCTAGAAACTGTATGCAATTAAAAAGGGCTTGTAATAAAGGAACTATTTATAGGGAACTTTTAATTTGTTTGTGTATTACAAATTGGACTTTTGACTGCTGAGGCTTTGGTTATGAATTCCTTTTTGGGCAGCTTGGTTGATTATATACGGGTTGTTCCAAATTGACTAGAAAATAGAAATATATATGATAGTTTGTATATCACTGGTTTTTAACGTATGTGAAATGGCAGGAAGTTGGTGGCCTGGTCAAGTGTTCTTCGAGTAGCATTAAAATATATACAACTTAAGTCTAAAAACAATATTGGCCATCTTGGAGCATGTGTTGATGTGTGAGAAAGAATTTTGGCTTGAATACAAGTTTGTTGCAAATAAGTTAATTAAGTCGTTTCATATAATTTGTTTTAGAGTGATCAGTGATGCTACTAGGAAAATGAAAATAAGCTCACCAAGTTTCTAGATGTGTTAACTTAACTAAAAAAAAAAGTATATTTATACATCCGCAAATTGTAATATATTTCTTTTGTTGAATTTTCTTATCAATTAAAATCTCGTGATATACAAGTATTTTATTTTTTGAAGTTTTTTTGCATAATTTTGAAAATGTACTACAATAATAAAATTAATAATTGTATATCTGAAATATACTATCTTAAAAAATATAAAACACGTACTTAACAAAAATATATAACCAGAAAATTTTGTTTTTCGGGCCGAAATAAAAAATTGTGACAGCTACAATAACAGAGAGTTAATGACGAATTATTAATAGAGCAAAGAGTGAAGTGCTTTATAAATACCCCTTAAAGAGGGGGGAGAATGGAGGCCTCTCAACGATTTGGAGCTGAGAGGCGTCAGATTTGTGGGGTCCAGTAGATGAACGGTCAGATTTGATTTGGCATTTTATCTGTTTTTGTGAGAATTTCACCACGGTACAATTTACCTACTTATGTTATTTTGTTGAGAGATCAAATGATCTTTTCGATGATTTATCGGTGGCTACAAAACTAAATCTCAAATAACTAAATTATAAAATTTTAAATAACAAAAACTAATTGATGAAATGTGTTTTATGTATCATATTTATTTACATGCGAGCTAAGCTCACAGATTCTTTTCATGAGCATACCTTTGAAAACATACCAAAACACCTTCACATTTTTAATTTATATAGCCCAAATTATACCAAAATCTTATGGGATACAAAAAAAAATTATTTTTGAAATTTATAAGTGATAAATAAACATTGTCATTTTTATCAATATTGTGTGTTCACTTTTAAAAAATCTCAAATAAATATTTAAAAATTTTCAAAAAATGAAAACTATCATTTTCCCATAAGATTTTAATTTAAAGAACTTAAGAGCCATATAAATTAAAATTTGAAGGTGATTTTATATGTTTTTGGAGGTATACTCACGGAAGGGCCATGTGAGCTTGAGCTCACAGTAGATTACTTTTTCACGTGTACATAAAAAATTATATCATTTTGATTTTATTTATATATGCATCAAGCATTAACAAACATCAAATGTTCAAAATTTTCTATTACAACAAATATATGCATTAGCCACTTATCTTAGCATCTTCAAATTATTTCAAAATTGCTTTTATATATGTAAATGGACATAAAAGTTTTAAAGGTCTGAACTCTTTATAAAAATTAAAAGATAATTGGAATAGATAAACTATTTGCTGCTATTTTTTTTATTCTTAGATCAGCAATTTGATAAATGACACAATACACCCAAAAATGAGCGGAAAAAAAAAAAAGAAATTTCTAACAAATTGCAAAACTCCCCGCCGCAAAGCGCGGGTGTGGAACCTAGTGTAAATAAAAAGAGAGTCGAATCTCGGCCTTGGACAGGTGTATTACTATCTTAGATAGAAATATGTAGCATCGGTATCCGCTGAGATCCAAAACCGATCTCAGGGTTCTGAGATCCCGATCCGACGGTTCTCAGGGACCCCGAGATCTGGACTCAGCAGATACGGACTCTGAGAATCGTCGGATCAGGATTTCAAGGCCCTGAGATCGGTTTTGAATCTCAGCAGGTACCGACCCGAAATATGTATGGTCTATTTTTATTTTTTCCTACCTCTTTCTATAATTCTCTGTGTCTGACAAACTCATGTGTGTATTATATGTTTCACACAATCGTATATTTCTTAATTAACTTGGAAAAAGTGATATATTTGTTAATTAAAAAATGATATTTATTAATCAAAAGATAGATGTGTCCGTTAACTGGAAAGTAATATATGTTTGTTGAAATACAGCACATAGGTACGTTGCACGACATTACTTGTACTCTTTTCATAGCTACTAGCTAGTAAAGAGCCCACGCGTTGCTTTGGGCTGAAATTGTTATTTCTTATAATAAATTTTTAAGATAATATGTAACGGGCTTTAATTATATTGAGGAAATTGATATGGGCCTTAAATTTTAATAGGCTGAGACATTAACGTCAACGGGTATTAACGTAAATCAACGGTTTTAATCTACCCAAAAAAATGATCAACGACTCAGGTATCTTATCTGGGGAAGTCAGTCCTTTCATATCATTTTTTCTAATATGCTTTTATATACAGTAAGGATATATAGTGCGTATACTCCTTGTTTGTTGTGTTGTGCTGCTTGTGCATGCGAGCACAAGAGAGACTAGTTCTTTTGTTTATGGCTAGCTTGTAATTGTAAACCTGAATGTTTTAGTTGTTAGTTTGCTTAATATTTGATTTTTTGTTCGACTGGTTGAATTATTTGTTGTCAGCATTAATGAAGTAATTCATTATGCATCTAGAATTGTGACCGATTGATCTGGCTCGTGAAAATGTGCTGATGATGTTGGTACGTTTTAAAATAAATAAAAGATTATTACTTGATGTATGTATATGTATGAAAATGAAGCTTCTTTTAATGTGACCAAAATTTAGAACAGCGATTTAGCCCAGTGAATGAGGCGAATGATAAATAATCATATGACAAATCTCAAATGCTCTGGACTTCTAATAAATAATCATCTTAATTATATGTAGTTAATTATATAAATTTTCTTAATTGTACATCCTCTGTATTTTATTCCGAAGACCTTAATTTACTACAACTACGGACTCAATTAATATTCATAAATCATAATATATAGTTCTTTTACAAAAATCATTCATACCATCTTCCTTTTCTTTCTAGGTGGTAGCTAGCAGTTTCAATCATAATTTACACAAAAAAAAAAAAATTAAAATCCTAAAATGACAATCACAAAAAAAAAAAAAAAAAATACTTGAAGCATCACTTAATTAATTAAGGTGCTGAATTCACTTCACACATCAATGATATCATTAAACATCAGTGCATCACATAGGTGATGAGGAGGGCAAGGAGCATCAGCACGTAGGCGATCCCTTGGTCGATCGCCTTCGCATCGATCCTGTGCACTGGTGCCGACGTCTTCTCGCCGTACGCGACGTCCTGCATGAACCCGGAGAGGAAGAAAATAATGGCAAACACAACTGCAGCATATGATTTCATGGTGATTGATAAATTCTTCTTCTAATTGTAGTAAGTTTACAGAGAATGGTTTACTATATATTGAGTGACTTGGTTTGTTTACTTGCTAGTTTATGCAGAAAAAAGATCTTGTACCGGACTATTTATAAGGGGAGTTTTTGTGAATTTTCTGTGTATTCAAAAATATTGGACTTTTGTTTTATATATGCATTTCCTTTTATGGCGCGCTCGGTTGATTCTATACGTGCTGTTGCAAATTGACTAGGAACAATATATATATAATTATATATAGTTCAGTTCATATTAATTAATATCACTGGTTCTTAGCGTGAAATGTAAGTTGATGGTTTAAAGTTTAAACTGATAATAACAAGTGTTCTTAAAGTCCATGAAAATAAATTTGTAGCCAGAATGTTTGTTTTGGGATGTACATATATATGTTGAAATGATAAAGTGCTTGCTTCAAAAACAGTATTACCAACGTAAACATTATTTTTGGCACTTTATATTTCTTCTGAGGCTTATTTAATTTCATATTTTTTTCAATTTATGTAGCAATGATAATCTAACAGTAAGAAATTTCGGACAAAAGGAGAAAAAAAAAGTCAAAAATTAATTTATTTTATATGTTGCGTAAAGAATTGAGAACGGATCTCTGGTGTACGGCAGAGTTGAAACGTCACAATGTCTCCGCTGCTTATGTTTGACTCGTAAGATCGTCAAGGAAATGAACTAGGAAAGTCCATGATATATATAATCAATATTCCGTAAAGAGGGGTAGATTTTCAAGTACCTCAATTATGCCATATTATCACTCTTATTAACCATTGATTTTGTTTGAAACTCTTCATCTACTTTGATCCAATGACTAATATTTTTTTTCTTTCCACATTAAATAAGATGAATGTGATATGTCTAAAACAAAATTTAACTCTTAATTTAAAATGATCCAACATTCATATATATTATTATTTATAAATTATTGAATTATTATTATTATTATTTAATTACATTAAAAATTAAAAAAATTTGTTCAAATTTTGTTTAATATAAATATTTAAAATTTTATAAAATTCTTAGTTATTTATTTCATACCACTTTTCGGGGTGAAGCCCGAGTTACAGCTCTAGTTTCTTTAGTAATACGCACAAAATGTATTAGATTAACTCCACATAATTTTTTTTGTAAATACATAATTTAATTTATCGGTTTTGGAACTTTAGGAATAAGACTATATTTGATAACAGAATACTTGCAAGTTTCAATTCAATTGTTATTAGAATTCTTACTCTTTTTAAATCTTAGAAATGAAAGGAAAGTGAGTTAGATATGATGATCAGGGAGGAGAGAACTTAATTTGATCACTGAAGAAGCTTCAAATGATTTAGCTATAGTTACAGCTTAGATGTTTCTTCAGTGATTATCTTGGTTGTTTGTATGTTTTTTAGTTTGGATGGTTATTTTGTGATTTGCATGGTAGGGTAAGATGATGGATGTACCAGGTGTTGGTACAAAACTTTGACATTGGTTTAGATATTAGTTTCCCCTTAAGGATTCTGATTATTTTAAGACTGTAGGTTGTATCTGTCTTCCTTAATTAAGGCCCTGTTCGGAGTGCCATTTTTTGGTGGGAATGAGAGGGATTTTTTAGCGAATTGTGAAATATTTCCCATGACATGTTCGGTTGCCAATTTGTGAGAAATGTAATGAGTTATATTTCCCATATTTTTTTCCCATTCAAGTGTAAATTGGTGAGTGCAAAATAATCAAGTCCAACTTAATTTTTTTCTTCCCAACAATATTGGTTGGCTCTCTCTTCTTACCTTTCTTTTTTCTATTAATATGTAATAGTTGTGTGTGTGTTTTTTTATCCCTTTTGCATTTATGAATTAATGAAAAATATTCACTTTAATTTCTTGTAGTGTCTTTAATTTCTTGTTATGTAAATTCATGAGATAACATGAAAGTAGTAGAAAATGTAAACAAAAAATAATGCTTATCAATAACCGTTTTCAAACTGAATAAATAAGAAAGCAATTTTTTTTAAGTTTTTTTAATGTAATTTAAAGGTTCAAAATAGACTTTTAATTTTAAAAATATTTAATTTGAATAGATATATATATATATTAAAAAAAAAACAATTTCCCACATCCGTTTCCCATAATGTTTCCCATGATACAACCGAACAGTCATATTTGTATGCTCGTAATCAGACCCAAGAGTATGGATTCCTACAAATAAAAAAGTGGGTTCCCATACCTATTAAATCTCATCCCACAAAATCCCATAACAACCGAACACGCCCTAAAAGAAATGGGAAGAGGTGGGAAAGTTTACCCACTAGTTTCAAAAAAAAAAACATAATTTTATCGGTAGATTAATCGTTCAATAAATTTATACGGCAAATGAATTTAGTCATAGTTTATTAACTCTATAACTAGAAAAGTAGAGAATTTCATGCGGTCTCTAAACTAAATTGAGAGTGTCATAATTAGAAATCGCTTAGAAGGCGGCAAAATCTGATCCCCACGGCCGCACCTGAAAAAACCCGTCCGACCCGAACCCGATCCAACTCGAGTTTTAAGGAAAGTCAACTGACCCGAACTCGACCCGTGTTTTAGGGAAAGTCAGACTGACCCGAACCAATCCGACTTGACCCGACCCGAAAAATGCCGGCAGATGTCAACCTAATACCCGACCCGACCTGAACCCGACCCGAAAAATGCCGGTAGCCATCAAACCGATACCTGACCCGAACTCGAGCCGATAGTTCCATTCGAACCCAAACCCGACCTGACCCGACCCAAACCCGAACCCGACCCAACCCGACAATCTGCCACCCTAGTCATGCGGTTATTTACTAGATGTGCTCTGTCGGATTTTTATCCGCTGCCATAATTGTGATGGCTAGGATGCTGCCGTTGCATCTATGATAGTGGGACTCACAAAAAAAAAAAAAACCCTCCTATTTGCTACAATCTTAGCCGTTCAAAATTATCTGACGGACCGAAATGACTATAACAGCGTCCTGCCGTCACTTTTATGGCAGCAGATGCTAACCCGTGCTCTGTCTAGTTGTGGTCTAACTTCGTTTTTTTTTTTTTTTTTTTGAACATCAAAGGCCCGTAGGCAACGAATTTCATTCATAAGAAGTGATTACATTCATAGAAAGTAACAGAAAATTTTCTAACCCAAAACCAAATGACACAAAATAACATATTCTATCTACCATCAAACCTTCTAACTTCGGTAAAATATAATTTTTTCTCTAACACTAGAGATTAACTTGAAAAGTACAAAGTTCATTTCTCGAAGTTACCGGCTTTGATGAATCGCATCGTCTTTGATTGCATGGACCAGAATTGTTGTTAAGTGCTCCATAAAACTCCAATCTTTAAACTAATTTATTGGAATTAACTTCGGTTCTATGCTTCTTGTAATTCACCTGTATGAATAACAGTTTAATCGGAATACTAACAGTTTCAACCTTCTAATTTTTCTAGACCAAAATTTTCAGCATGACGAGCGGTGTCAATGTTAGACCCGATTGACCCAAATGAGTAATGACTCAAAATAAAGTGTCATTACTATTTGACCGGCACACATGTCAAGCCCATACGGCTAGAATTTGAAACCATGCATATGCAACGGGTCGGTATCGCTGAGATCCAAAACCGATCTCAGGTCCTGAGATCCCGATCCGACGGTTCTCAGGGTCCGTATCTACTGAGTCCGGATCTCGGGGTCCCGAGAACCGTCGGATCGGGATCTCAGGACCCTGAGATCGGTTTTGGATCTCAGCAGATACCGATGCCATATGCAACTGACCAACTCAAAGTGTATTTTTGCATACGTTTATATTGAGATTTAAAAGTAAAAACTAATTAAAGTTTATATAGGTGATAATTATGTGTTAATTGATATTAAGTCAAAAATTTCTAATAAACATTTTAATCAAACGGTCGGATTGATGATCATTGACCCTTACAGATCAGGTACTGTTCACAAAAATTTATAAAAGTCAACTTAATTAGAGGGATGAAGAAAAATAATGAATTATGTAATAAATTATGTTTTCTGGAGATTTTTTTAATATAAAATTAACTTAATTTCCAGTCAACAAATCGATTTATCTAATTGATTCAAATATACATTATATATTTTTGCTGAAATTCAAATGGTGGCACCCTCACTTTTCTCCTTTCAGTGTTTTTACTGGTACAATTACAAATTTACAATATAATATATATGTTTTTTTTTTCTCTAAGAGAAGATCACAACCAAGGAGTATTGTAAACCGGCATCACAACAGCCTTGACATGCATGTACTTGTCAAGTGCATCAAGACCCGAGTCCTTGCCGGCACCGCTCATCTTAAATCCTCCGAACGGGCAGTCGACATCCATTGCCATGTAGCAATTGATCCATATCATGCCGGCACGAATCGACCGCGCCATCCTGTTCACAGTGTCTATGTCTTTGGTGACAACCCCACCAGCCAGACCGTATTGCGTGTCGTTAACTCTTTCGATTGCCTCTTCTATTGTTCTAAATAATAAAGGGAAAGAAAGATAAGTAATAATGTTCTACTGATTGGGTACAAGTTCAGAATAGAAACTTTTATACTGATTTCTCAGTGAGTGCTTCAGCAGTTCAACAGTTCAATATTCATGTAGAATTAATGAAAATTTGTAGGAGATTAGTTACTTGAATTTCATGATCGACATGACAGGCCCGAAAATCTCATCTTTAGCTATCAGCATGTCATCCTGCATATATATGTATACAAGAATGAGCAATTAGGTCAATATTAAAAAGTGTTTAATTGCAATTTGCAAATTGCCACAATGTTGCAGAACCGGTTTGTAGTTTTTAACCTTCACATCAGTAAAAATTGTCGGTTCGATGAAATATCCTTTCTCGCCACATGCTTTTCCTCCAGTTAGTAGGGTAGCACCTTCTCTCTTGCCATGATCGATATACTGCAAAACCTTCTCATATTGTGCCTTGTCAACCTGTAAGCAAACCGACAACAATTTACAAAAGACTAAGTATTATCAGATATATAAACGATATTGTGATCCAAGGTGGTATGAGCAGTAATACCCTAAATTTTGCAATTTTTCAAATAATCACATTCCATTATGTAACTGAAAAATGAAATTCTATCCCATTTTACCTCAATCAATTACGAACTTTAACACAATTGGCTTGCCTAAATTGATAGTCAAGTACTAGCAATTGTTTATAAAAAATGAGAAAACAATAGCCAAATTGGTATTGGATTAAACCGCTGATTAATCAAATAGTTGGTTCACCTGAGGGCCCTGTTGCACATGTGGATCGAATGGGTCCCCTACGATCCAACTTTTCATGCATTCCGCTAATTTCTGTACAAATTGTTCGTATATCCCTTCTTGCACAAAGATGCGAGATGCTGCTATACATGCTTCACCCTGCAACCAGAATTTCCAAGTTCTGCATTTGTTATCCAGTTCATGTTGCTATTTCTATCATTTTCTACCTCCTAAGGATTTGAAAATATAGTCATGATACATCTGTCTCAACCTTGAGGGTTTTTTTTTCCCTCAAAAAAAAAAAAAAAAAAAGTACCCAAATTAGTTAACTAAATACCTTGTTAAAAAAGGTCGCATCACGTGCTATATTAACTGCCTTATCTACATCAGCATCATCAAATATAACGAGAGGTGACTTTCCACCAAGTTCAAGAGAGACAGATTTCAGATTGCTCTTTGCGGCTGCCTCCATTATTAATCGACCGACTTCAGTTGACCCGGTAAAACTGACCTGAAATACAAAACATAAAAAGAAATTAGGAAAACAATGAGACATAATTACTGGGGTTAAAAAAGATAAATAACTTTCCAGACAGGCAAGGATTGTACTGAGCTGAGATAGAAATGATGACTCTAGGGAGGTCAGAATGTTAGGGCAAGTTCTGCTGCCTTGAAATTGGAATTGAATGATAATATTATTGTTCTTTACTTCTTTTTCAATAATTTATTTACAAAGGAAAGCAAAAAACAAGCTTTTACCATATCTATGTCCATATGTGAAGCAATTGCAGCTCCAGCGGTGGAACCAAATCCTGTTACTACATTTAGCACTCCCTCGGGGATGCCCGCCTGAAGTATATACAAGAACAATAATGCACTGTCAGATGAACTAATAGAAACAATGATGATCATTAAGAAAATATGTAAGAATGTCAAGCTATTAGCTGTTTATTAACTAGAATTTCATTGCCATTGCAATGTTGTTATGCTCAAATCTCAATTGGTAACTTAAACCTATATTAAGAAAAGAAAATCGAAGAATAAACCGCATTATGGTAAAACTTTTTAATCCAAGGGGGAGACAGAGAGTGCTTATTATGAGAAAATATGAATTCATATCCCCTGCTGTACTGCATTATCAGTTCACAGCGTCAGCCATTGCATTGTCTCAAGATGTGTTCCAGCACGAATCTCGAGACAATCCAACGGCTGACGCTGTGAACTGCACAATGCAGTAAGTCAGGGGATGAACACTCGAGAAAATATAACCTTATGAGCCAAATGCGCATAGTAGAGCGCAGTCAAAGGCGTCTGTTCAGCTGGCTTGACAACCATAGTACAACCAGCTGCCAGCGCCGGTGACACCTTGTTGAAAAACATAATAGATGGAAAGTTCCAAGGAATTATATGACCAACAACCCCGATCGGCTCTTTCAATGTATAGCCATGCAGTCCGTTCGCCATCTTCAGAGTTTCTCCGTGAATCTTGTCTGCTGCACCAGCATAGTATCGGAGCGTCCTGATTGAAGTCTCAAGGTCAATGATTTTGTTCAAGAAAAGGAGCTTCCCTGCGTCAAGACACTCCAGTGCTGCCAGTTCATCCAGGTGCTCCTCAACCAGGTCGGCAAATCTTATCATAATTCTCGCTCGCTCCTGTGATTTTTTTTTTTTATGAATTATAACTTCAATTATTCGTAGTACCAAAGTGGAGTAAGCTGATGGCTTTTTGTATTTGAGCTTACATAGTTGCAAGACTACAATTTTACAACCATTTGTTGGCTTGAAGAAATCAGGCATGGCTCCTACTTTATCATGATACACCAGGGATAAAATTTTCCAACTTTTTTAAATCACTAATTCCACGGTAATTTTATGTTTGGTTGCAATAGAGTTTGAATGAACATTGAACTATGTCGACCCAATAGCAAATTCTATGGTCGTGGTCTACCGCTCTGAACCAACTAAGAACTCCTTTAAAACAACTTAAGGAAAGTATCAACATATAAACATTTACTCAAAGTTGAGAAAATCGTACATAACCAGACATTCGGGGCCACTTGCCATGGTCAAACGCTTGGCGCGCAGCAGCAACAGCCAGATCAACATCGGCCTTATCGCCCTCTGCTACTGATACTATCACCTCCCCCGTGCAGGGGTCCCTGGTCTCGAAAGTTTTCCCTGAATCAACAAAAGATCAGTCCATACATGCAATGTAACAAACCAAATGCGAACCGGATTTTACCGTAATTGTATTTACAAAATCCATGTGATAAAATAACATCAATTGTCACTGGGACATTTCGTCGAACAGCTTGTGGGCATAAGATGAGAGTCAAACAAAGCATTTAGAGCTAACCAATTCATTCATTGCTTGTGCTTCAACCATATCTGGTTGTGATGGGAAGTTCTACAACGTGCTGCCCTGTGCTGTACCTTTCATGTTTTGTGCCACTGGTACACTCTCTCTAAAACCCGTACAATAAGGCGAACCATAGTATACCAAACGCACACATTACACATACCAGCTGATTTCAAGATGCATTGAAAAAATTATGGGTCACCTAGTTTCTTTATGTTAATCATTCTTTTATATTTTTCATGGTAATTGTAATAAATTGAACTTTTTTGATAAGAAAAACTTTAATTTATTACACTTACCATGAAAAATTAAAGTTGGCGCAACTAATTAGAGTTAGACTATTATATTAACGGACCCAAATGCTAACACTTCAAAATTTATGTTATCGTGTCTGAAATCATAATTTATGGTGCTCAATAAATTCTTCATATAAAAATATTGGGGTATATAAAAAAATTTTAATTTTTAAAGTTTTCTAAATACTTGTTTTGAATTTTATAAAAAAGCTCATAAATATTAATAAAATATTGATGTTTGTACATGCTATTTTTAGAAATGCAAAACAAATACTTAGAAAACTCTAAAAATAAAAAAAATTTGTATTCCCCACTATTTTTATATAAAGAATTTATTGAGCACCATAAATCGTGATTTCGAATACGATAATATAAATTTTGAAGCGTTAGCATTTCGGAACCGAAATGCTAACGTTAGTATAATAGTCTAACTCCAACTAATTAATTATTTTAGAGTTTCCGTTGACGAAATAAACAGATAAGTGATTTTTTTTTTGAGAAATTATCGATGTCTCCCTTAACTTTCCCCTTACTATCCCCAAACTATATTTGTAATATTCTCTCTCATACTCTCATAAAATTTAAGTGAATTTTTCTTATTCTATATATTTTTTTTATTGTACATGTATGAGTATTTTACATGATTGAGAATGTGAATTTTGCAATTGGTAAAATTGATTTGTTGCATTTGAAAAAGAATTTTCAGCTAAAAATGTATTGGGAGATGGATAAGAGGGATTTTTAAGGGAGGACAATTATTCAGCTTCTTACCTCAGCTTAGCATCAAAACAGGAAAGTCTTGATCAGTCAACCTCTAGCTATTAATGGTAATCTCTAACATCAGCTTCTTACCTTAATTATGATTTGAGATGTACTAATGCACAACTGGGTTTAATTTTGAGTTTCGCTAACAATAATTGTGGAGTAGCCAGATGCCTTGTGACTTGGGAGTAATTAATTAAAGGACCTAAACCATTAGTTGTGTCATGTGTGCAACTAGCAAGTACTTGATTTTCAAAAAAAAAAAAAAAAAAAAAAAAAACAAACTAGCAAGTACTTGATTATTAAAAAAAAAAAATTAGCAAGTACTTGATTTTCCAAAAAAAAAATACTAGCAAGTACTTGATTTAAAAAAAAAACTAGCAAGTACATGGAATTCACATCTGCTGCCACATTTTCTTCTAAAACAGTAAAATACATAGCTTTGTCCCTTTGTGTATTGTATCATGATGAATGCAATGGAACCTATAAAACAAAAGATATTAAAAAATGATTAATATTACAGCTATTAGGAGCTTTGTCAAAAAGAAAAAAGATATTTGCCTACGGACAATAAATCGATTTTTTTTTTTTCTATACGAACTGATGCTACTGAGAATATTATACTGAATATATTTTAAGATGAAATCATTTAACGAGATCTCTTTCTCACTGAACATCGCATTTACTGATCAGCAACAGCAAACCCCACCACTCATTTTCCCCATACTATCATTTTCGTATAATAATACGAGAAACATCTTGCGTCCACTGAAAATCCGTCCATACGTCCATAAACATATAAAGAATGTAACAGATACACGCTAAAATATAATATATATATATATATTTCGAAATGTAACGTATGACACAGTTGTTCTAATAATATCATGTTTGTCAAAGATCTCGTTCTAGAATTTGATTTTTTACATTTGAATGACACACAACTGTGACAACTCCTATGATTGCATCTCTAAATCTCTATATGCCGACAAAAATAAGCATAAAAGTTTATTAACTACAAGATTTTGTGCATCATATATACTATCAATTAACCAAAAAAAAGGAAAAAAGTAGATGATCTTTGTATGCCATGATTAGAGCACTCAAACCATTTAAATTCACCAAAAAAAAAAAAGCAATCAAGACTATTGCTATGTAATACCATTTCCAAAATAAAAGAAACCCCATTTCTCAAATGTTTATACAAGAAGGCAGATCACCAGTTAACTACTCATAACAAAACTATAAATAGGAAAATGCAATATCAAAAGGACTTCAATGAATGATGTCTTCTTAATTAATCATTCTGCCTACCAAGTAAAAAAAAAAAAAACTTGACGGAAATATAAATAAAGCATATAAAGAGAGAGGTGTTTTAGTTATTACCAGAGACAGAATCAACAAAGCAGCCATTGATGAAGAGCTGAGTGAACTTGATTTCCGGCCTCTTCTTCATCATCCCATTATTCTCTGTTCTTCCATTTTCCTTCTCCATTTTTCCTGGTTAACTCTTCTGCTTCCCTCTGTTCTTTGTACAAGGGGTTGTTGGAACTTGGGGCTACAGATATAATAATGGTTGGTTTGTTTCTTCTGTTGTATATGTGCCCATCAATATTGCAGATCCAAAGATTCAATATATTGTGAGTCGTATGTAGCGTCCACCGTTTTTACTTATTTACTGGTCCGCCGTATTTTTGAATAACAAATTAATATTATTTTTCAGTAAATATTTATATCTTTTCGATTAATATATATCATTTTTCAGTGAACAGATACACTACAATTTCCAATAAACATTTATGCAATTGTGACAAGCACATAGGTGCACGTGGGTGTGTCAGAATGTAAGAGAGGAGTGGATGGATAGCTTACTTTATAGGTGGACTATACATATTTTCCATATATTGTACTCCTGAAAGGTCCCAATCATTTATTTGATTATTTCATATTCAGTGGAATTTTCATTGGTACGGTAAAATTAATGTCATTAATAAATTTTCATCCGCTGTGGTATCATTTTCTAACATTATGAATTTATGATACATATTGATTGATATAGAAATAGCCTATATTAATAACTTGCATAAAGAACCAGCCTTTGATCTAGTAACTAAGGGCAATGCTCTCCGTGTGGGAGGTCGCGGGTTCGAAACCCGGATGAAGTATTTTATAGACATTCAAATTAACTTGAGTTACTTAACCCTCATCTTTATCTAAAAAAAAATAAAATAAAATAAAATAACTTGCATGGAATTTTTTTTAAAAAAATTTGTCTAAAAAATAGCATGCAATTTTTTTAAAAAAAATTTGTCTAAAAAATAACAACGATTATTCGTAAGCATCAACGATTATTCTAACTGAGTGTGCTTCAGCTTCACCACGCAATTTTCCACGAAAAAGGGCAAAAAATTCTAACCCAGTTTATACGGATTTCACATCAAGTACTAGTCGACTAAAATGCAAGTCTGCTTACCTAGAGGACAATTTGATAGACGAATCTATATAGCTCCCATACAAGTCTGCTTAGCTAGAGGACAATTTGAATATGTGATATATTGTTGGGTTTTTTTTTTTTTTTTAAAAAAGGTCAGATTTTTAAGATTTTTTTTTTTTTTTTTGGTATTTTGTGTGTATGAATAAATCCAGAATGGAAAAATATTAATTAGCACGTAATATATATTCGAATTATTCATATTTACATCTGAGTTTATTTTTATATATTTGTATTCCATGATCCTGATCAATCCATCATTTGTTTCATTTTTAGACATGCTTGGGTTGTTTGTTGGTTGTTTTTTTTCTCCAAAAAATATAAAATTTTCAAACTGCTAAAGATGATTATCATGACTAGCATTATAATTATTAATTAGCTATATACGTCATAATTTGTACAAAATAATACAAAGAGTTATATTGCTTTCATTTCTTTTTTTTTTTTTTGTAATAGTATAATCAATATGATTATAAATCATATAATGCACATACATAATCAACTTCTCAAACACGAATTAACCTTAAAAAGAGAGACAAATTGAGCAATGTTGCAGAGCTCAGCTCAGTCTACAGAAGAAGAAATTAACCTTAAGAGTCAATTATATTAAAGGACTGTAACCTGGCTTCCCAATTCATATAATCACATATGATCACATGATAACAGATCATGGGCAGATAGCTAGAGATATAGACACATAGTGGGCTCTAACATGCTGTCATGCAGGATTGCAGGTGTGGAAGTCATACAATTCATAATATAATATAAGATCTCTACAGTCATGGAATATCTTTATATAATATTGCTCAGTCAATACTTGACATATATAGATGATTGAGAGATGACAAGTTGAGTAGTATTTATTTTCGCTTCAAAACTTAAATATTAAATTAAATACCATGCATATCAAATTATCAATACAGTATAATAAAACTAAATTGTCTAATTCTTTTTTTTTTTTTTTTTGGATGAAAAATTGTCATTTTTTTTTTTGAGTAACAAAATTGTCAAATTTAAATATATGTCAGTATGATCGGATGCCTCTCCAGTATTAGATTGTCTTTTCTATTTTAATAATTGTAATATCCCAAATATTTAATATTTGGAATATTAAGGTAAAGGATTACTTTCTAATTAATTTGGACTATATCATAATTTCCTATAATTTTGAGGTCAAAAGTGCAAAAGCTACACATTATAAATGAGAAGATTAAAACATGGTGCCACCTAGGTTTCTTCTTGTGTGACACGTGGTGTATGGTAGTGTTTTAAAAAAAAACCCGAGAGGTCCGAACCCGACCCGAGAAACCCGAGGAAAATGGACCGACCGATCCGACCCAGGCGTCTGACCGGGCAACCCGAGAGGACCGAGAGGGACGGTCCTCGCAAAGAAAGGTATCCATGTTCCCAGAAAAATTCCTGTGGAAACCCGACCCGAGCAAACCCGGGACCCGACCCTACCAGACCCGGAGTACCGGGGCAACCCGGGACCCAACCCTACCCGACCCGAGGTACCAGGGTAATAACCCGAGGTAGCCCGACTTGGTTCCAACTTTTTCCGCCTATGTTAACAACTAATATAGTATTATTTAAATTTTATTTTTCAAGAAGAATTTTTGTTTACAACAAATATAATTATTAATTTCTGATTTTCTATGTTATTTTTTCGGTTTAAATAATATCATTTTAATTTTTTTTCATTTTTAATATAAAAATACTATTTTCCAAAATTTTAATAGTATAATATAATATGTGTATATCTGATTAAAACAAATAATTTATTTTTTAATTATTTTTCTTTTTAAAAGTATATTTTTCAATTTTTGTAATATAAAATAGGTGTATTATATTTTTTATTTTGTTTTCTTTTTTTTTTTTTGATATATAACTCCGTGACCGGGCAACCCGTACAACCCGGACCGGAAAAACCGGGCAACTCGGAAGAAACAGTCCTAAACTAAGTCCAATCTCCTTCCCCCCAAAATTTTCTCGAGGTTTCCAGAACCGACCCGGACCGTTTTAAAATCACTAGTGTATGGTTGGCGGTGCAAGCCTATCCATATCAACTTAATTACATCAAAGGAAAATTTAAACAGAAAAATGAAACGGAAAAAAAGAAAAGAAACCAAGATCAGAAATCAGAGAAGAAAAGAAAAAGGAAAACCGAGGGTAGAGAGAGAGCGAGAGAATTCTAGAGAGAGACGATAAAACAAATATATTAATATCGTGGTGTTGGATCAGGATGTCGATTCGAGATCGCGGTCGGGTTTCTGAATTCGAGTTAATGACGTTAATCAAGTCTTATAAATCGGAATCCTTTCGTATCAGGTAACCAGACTTCTCTATAACTTGTATTTGATTCAGTTATCTGTTTGAGTTCCTTGTGACTTGTGATATGGATCAGTTGATCTGAATTGTCTTGATTTCTTAGGAGTTGTTATCTGTGTATGTTTAATATTTGTTTTGGGATGGTTTTGGGATGCATGTGTGATACTGGTTTCGGGTTGGGATATGAGTATGTTATGTCGGTTTATGTTATCTGTTTGGTATTTGGGTATGATTATGCATGTAGTTATAGTTATCAACCTGATTATAATTGAGACTTATGTCTGGTTTGGGAGTATACCTGGTCTGAGTATGTATGGTCTGGATATGCATGGTTTGGATATGCCTGGTCTGAGGTTGGATTATGTACCTGATTCGAGATACCAGCAGGAGGCTAGCTACCTCACTATAGCGCTATAGTTTACGTACAAGCAAGCACATGGTATTTGGATCTCAGGAATGGTTGGGTGCAGTATACGTGCTGGCACATGATGTTATTTCGTTGTCTAGTATGCCTTGGTTTGGGTCTAATGCATGGTTGCATGGTAGGGTTGATCTGGTATGACTATATGTTAGATTTGGATTCGGTTATTGGTTTGTGTTAGTTAATCAGGTATGTTAGTCAGTATGGTATGTTAGGTTAGGAAGCATCTATATTTAATAAAGAATATTTGCATAGTATTTTCTGGTCCTTATTATATATATTTGATAACATGATTTCAGTATAACCGTTTAACGTGATTAAATGATAAAAAGTGACTTAGAAATGCGTGGCATGGTCTAGATCGGTTAGGACAGGGCATGTAAGTTGTGGTCTTATTAAACAGAGTTTAATTAATAGAATTGCATTTAATTGCATATTATTTGATAAACCTGTTATAGAGAAGCTGCGTCATAAAATAACCGATTACTGAGCTTTATAAGCTGGCTCTGTTTTCTCTGTTGTGCGTGTGTTTTCTTTTGGCAACGTAGGTTGCTGGCCGGACTGGATGCTGTGGATATTAGAAAAGTAATAGTCCAGTAGCTGCAGATTCTGGGGTGTTACAATAATATACTAATGTAGAGTAATATATTGTTATGTTGCTACACAAAAATACTAAATTTTTTCCCTTGTTGGCGAATACCGAATATATATTATATATATAAGAAAAGAGGAGGGATCCATTGACAATACTAAATGTGACAATCTTGACAATGAGAATTTAAAAAAAATTGTAAAAATTTACAAAAACTCTTAAAAATGAAAAATGATTTATGGATGTATTATTTAACTAATAGATTGATTATGTTTCCAATTATATTCAATTTAAGCGACATTTGATAGCTCTTCAAAGATCCGTTAATTTACAACCGTTGAAAAGTGTACAAAATTTTGATAAGCCATTAAACGATGCTTAAATTGATTGAAATTTGAAACACTATCAATCTGTAAGTTAAATAATACATCCATAAACCATTTTTCATTTTTAAGAGTTTTTGTGAATTTTTACAAATTTTTTAAAATTCACATTGTCAATCTTATTAAATTAAGCATTGTCAATTGATCGCTCCTCATAAGAAAATACTTTTTATACCAAGCTAGCGATGATTTTAAAAATACACTCGTGCCCCATCTCATGGATTTCACCTCTCCTAACATATGGCATGTGCTATTCTTCACGTGGGCCGTTGGATCTCCCTTGAGATTCGTGCTGGCCAGATCCCGAGGTGATCCAATGGCTCACGTGAAGAATGACATATACCATATGTTAGAGGATGAGCCCTCTCTCATTTTACTAGTCTGAAATTCACAAAGTAACCATGCTCCATGCTGATTTCAACAGCCCCATATCATGAACTCGGGATCGTTTGGCGCACTGCCGAATGTGCAGCGCGGATCCGACGGTGCGCTAGATTTCAGAATCCGTGAAAAGCAATGAGTCCGGATCCCGAGGTCTAGCGCACCGTCGGATCTGCGCTGCAGATTTGGCAGTGCGCCAAACGATCCGAACGCCTTATCATGGGTACCATGATGCACCTATTTCTTTACTAGTCTAAAATTTACAAAGTAACCATGCTCCATGCTGAATTCCCAACCTTATTGGAATTCGGTGATGATGTGACAAATAACGCTCATTTTAAATGAGGATTGTTTATAAGTTTGTTAGCTAATAGCTAAGCTTGGTTAGTTGGTTGTGAAAACAGAATGCATGTACTAAATAAAAGATTAGTACACTGATATTGACATATGTTTTACAATATTTTGAGGAGATTGAGAGGCGAGATTCCGTATATGATAGGAGAGAAAAGTTATACCCATTAATGTACGAAAAATAGGGGTGTATGAAAAACTTGCAACCTGGCTGACCCGTCCGACCCACCTGACCTAACCTGTTTTTTACCGGATTAGAGATATTACTGGGTTAGGTTGGGTTGTAATTTTGACTAACCCGTTATACTGGGTTGGGTTAGGGGTTAAGCATTTAGAAACCCGTCTAACCTGGACCTGCCCCCAAGTAGTTATAAATCATAATTTATACAAACTTACGTACATATACAATTTATTAAAAAGATAACTAATGAAACAATAGTTTAAGAATTAAGTTCTTATTTAAGATCAATATAAAATTTTTATGATGTTTTTGAGTTAACTTTTATTATGTCTAACTAGTTTTCTGCAACTTTATAGGCTCGTTCTATGTTTCTAATATGAAATTTAGTGAATAAATATATAATTAGTACTCTATATATAATTCCTAATTTATGTTTCACGTTAAATCATCTTTATATTACTTAAGTTATCCAAAATATATTATCATCAAGTTATAAATCACTATTAATATGTTTAATATTATACAAAAAGTAAAAATTATATGATTAATAATTTAGTCGAAACTTTAACTTGTTTAATCCGCGTAACCTGTACAGCCCGTAAAAATCCATACATACAAAAATAGTTGGGTCGGGTTGGGTTATGGGTGGGTTAACAATATTTTATAATCCAGTATAACCGGGTTGGGTTCAAATTTTAATAAAAAAACGTTAACCCGCCTGTTGTACATCTCTAACGAAAAGTACTTTTTTTCTTTGGCTTTTCTTTTCATTGGTTTTTTTTTGGCTTTTCTTTTCATTGTTTTTTTTTTAAAAAAATAATAAATTTTTAGTACCGCCTTCTATTTCTTTTTGGAAGAATTTTTTTTTTTAATTTGAATCGAGAGATTGAGAGTGTTAGGCACCGTTTTCAGTTTGTTAGTTTTTTGGCTTTTCTTTTCATTGGTTTTTTTTTTTTTAAATAAATTTTTAGTACCGCCTTCTATTTCTTTTTGGAAGAATTTCTTCTTCTTCCTTTTTTTTATTTGAATCGAGAGATTGAGTGTGTTAAACACCGTTTTCAGTTTGTTAGTTTTTTTTTTTTTTTTTTTTTTTTTTTTTTTTTTTTTTTTTTTTCTTGGGTCTTTCTAAACAGGAAACGTTTCCATTTTAGTTTCTTTTGTTTCTAAAACTTCCATTTTGGTTTTTTAAAGTAAAAACATGCAGGATAGTATTGGTATTGGTATTTGGTAAGTAGTAACCGATCTAATAGTATGATTACTAAATGTAACTGATATTATAATGTAATTTGAAACCATAAACATATAAATATATATAGAGTGAGGCTACGGGTACTATTAATAATACAAAAAGGACCAGTATTACGATTTTATATTATCATTTTTAAAGTCCAATTGATCGATCCAAATAGTTCAATTTGATCTCTATATGTATAATATTGTTCTTGACCATATTTTATATTTTTTTTAAATTTTAATTTTAACTATAATTTTTTTATAGATAATGAAACATATAATATTTACATTAAGTCATTTTCTAATTATCTAAAAAATAGTAAATAAGTACCAAAAATTATAAAATTTGGTCTACAATAACATTTATATATGGAGTTCATATTGAATATTTTAGATTGATTAATCGAACTTTAAAAATGATAATGTGGAAATGTAATACGGATGACTTTGTACTATTATAGTACCATAAACTCACTCATATATTAAATAGACCTCATTAATAGAATTGTTTTAATTGGATTGTGACTTAGTCTAAGTTCCGCGAAAACTGAAAAGTGCTAGTCACAACATTCCGATTATGTTTTAAGTATCAGGGAAGGGATTATATGACGACTATTTATGTTAAGAGAAGAGATCCGATGACACTTGATTTTAGTGGCATCCGATTCCACTATGTCTCAATCATTTGATATGAATATGTGATTGAGATTTACGAAGGAAATTTAGTTTTTTTGAACTTTATATTATTAACTCCCTTTCTCCATCAATGTTTCAAGGGATTGAAACTAGAAAATACTGGTTAAAAAGAAAAAAATGTAATAATTACAACATTAGTGGAGAAAGTGAGTTAATAAGATAAAGCTCAAAAAGACTAAATCTGAATTATAAATCTCAATCGCATATTCATATTGAAAGATTGAGATGTAATGATATCGGATGCAACTAAAATCTAGTGACATCGGATCCCTTTTCTTATTTTAATAACTATGACAACAACTCTCAGATAAATTTATAGGATATCTCCAAAATTAAAAATCTTTATTATTACTATTATTTATTTTGAACATTCAACTTGGGGCGAAATGAACCTTGAATGGTAAACACGCAAAGAGCACGGCACAGAAATTCCCCTCATCCCATATTCCAATTGGCTAGAAAAGAGTGTCGACATTCCTCCGTAAGAATAACGCCATTCTAAACTAAGCCCACGGGCTTTAAAAACCAGGCTCAGCCGCCCAAAATGGAAAAGACAAAACCACCAGTGGTCTCACGGAAAAGACAAAACCGGGTCGAGTGCTTATCCCCTAACTTACTGCAATGTGCAGTTCACGATCTAAACCGATGGATCATTTCCAGATACGCGCCGACGCAAATCTCAAGACAATCCAACGGTTTACATCATGACTCGACAAGTGCTTATGCCCTACCATATGGCACCGTGCCATGAGCGCATGGACCGTTGGATCGCCTCGAGATTCGAGCCATCACGGGTCAGAAATCGACAAGTAGACATCCGTATGTAGTATGTACATTCCACTTACTTTCAATCCCCGCCGTCCGTTCCATCAGATCAGAGATCCCCAATTCCACCACTCGAAGAAGAACTATTTAAGGACGGTCAGTGGAAGCCACACGCCCTCAGATTCTCCGACTCTCTGACTCTGAAGAGCGCGGGCAGCGACTAGAGAGTAGAGAGTAGAGAGTAGATGCAGTCGCTGCAAGAGAAGGCGTCGGAGTGGAGCGGCGTGGCCACGAGCGACGCCTTCGCCATCGACGAGACTAATCTGTTCGAGGCGCTCGGCGGGATCCAGCCCTTCATCGACCTCTCCACCAATTTCTACACCAGGTAATTTAAATCGGTTCTGTACGTAAGATCTCTGAATTTTTGGGAAATTATTTGGATCGAGTTTGTTGGGATGAGTACGAATTATAATAAGATCAAACCGAATTTGTATCATTAGTTGTCATGGGGATTTTGCGCATATAAAGTTTTAATTTTGAGGGAAAAATTGAAATGGAATTTAATAATTACACATTATGAATCTTATCATTGGTTTTGATTCATGTTTGTACTTTTTTACATGTTGCAGGGTTTACGAGGATGAAGAGGAGTGGTTCAGATCAATCTTTGCCAACTCGAAGAAGGAAGATGCCATACAGAACCAGTACGAGTTCTTTGTGCAGCGGATGGGCGGACCTCCTCTCTTTTCCCAGAGAAGAGGTGAATAACTGGATATGTTTTACTTATTTACTGGCTTTAATTCCGAAAATTAGAGCTCGAATTCTCTATTGAAAAGTTTATGATTTGCCATAATACTATGTACGTACCACCAGTATGTGCGTGCTTACTGGCATTTATGCTGTATTGGTCTCTATACCTCTCTTACTTTGCAATTGTACGTACAGCACTCTTTATCTGTGGGATCGTGATGCTGTGATTTGAACCAGTTGAGAACATATTCAGGACATCATACACCTGAGGAAGATTCTTAGGAATTCAAACCTGTTTTCCAATTTTTTCATCAAATTGTGCAATTCGATAATCTTTTGGCCTACTACTTAAATACAGAATAGCTATTTTTCTTTCTGGAAGTGATATGACTTATTTTTTGGATGAGTGGTACACTACTGGCATGACTTGCTCAGTGTAGGTGCCACTGAGCAATATAGTTCATACTTTGCTAGTTTGCTTAAAAGTTTGTGTTATATACATCAGAAATCACCACAAATAGAAGTATTTTGGGGCCCAAAATGTTAGCTTAAAACGTGAGACCAACTTCAAGACTAATTACCTGAAGGGCTCTGCATTGATATCTAAGCACAGAATACTTGTAGCGGAAAGAAACTTATGAAAAAAATTTGTATGTAATTTAGGCCATCCAGCACTGATTGGTAGACACAGGCCATTTCCAGTGACCCGGGAAGCAGCAGAGAGATGGTTGCACCACATGCAACTGGCACTCGACTCGACATCTACCATTAATCCTGATGCGAAACTCAAAATGATGAATTTCTTCAGGTATTCTCTATTTCTTTGCAATATATCATTGATCCACGTTTATATTTATTTAAATAGTTGTTAGTTCTAAACCAGCTCTATTATCCAAACACATCAAACCGTGTTACCAGAACTCGTCTTGTTGCTAATTCTGCCTGGTTTCTTTTCTGGCCAGACATACTGCATACTTTCTGGTTGCGGGAAATGAGATGACTAGGCAAGGTCAAGGGGTTGCATGCAAGCATGCAACTAGCAGACCGGCTTCCTAAGAAGTTTGGGATTCATACTGATTTATTTACATTCAATAACATAAATTGTGATGCTCATTAAGCTTCTAGTGGAAGTGTCGATATTCTAGCCCTCTGGGGAAATAATAGTGATGCATATTGAAGCACTCAATCTGAGATAAACTCTGGATAACAATACTATATTTAGATTGCATCCTCTTTTACAATATAAAATTTTTCCCCTTTCCACAACTCTGAAACCAAGTTGTGGCTGAACTCATCATGTCAAGTTGCTAAGTCAAAAGACTTTCAGCTGACAAAATTCTGTACTGAACTGTGGATCTGATCGCTGTCAGATATGGCATGTAATTAAGTTAATTCACACAAACTCACATAATTGTGGAATTTCTTCATTTTGGCATATCTCCTATTATAAAGTATTAACTATCCAGTCCAGCAAAATCACATTTTGATGTGGTACCTACCTGCCACAGGGAATTTAGGATTATAATCATAGTCTGTAATCCCTTGATTTGCGAAGTGCAAAATGCTCCATTATAAGATTTAATTATCTTAACTTTTTTGAAGGGATAGCAAATTTTGAGCAATATAATTCACAAAAAGTAACCATATCATAAACAACAGAGGCGGGTGGGGCAGTTACGATCCGATATGATGAATTGATGAGAGTATAGGCAAAGAATTATTGAATTGTTGATTTGGTGATTGGTGAATACATTATACCTCAAAATTGCAAAGAAATTGTCCTGTTTGTCTGCAATGGTGTTATAATTATACAAGTTGTAACATATAGTAGAGCCTAGTCAATACCAGTGCTTTCCGAAAATGAAAGGAAAGAAAATAATCAGAACCAGCTGTTTGTTTTCTCTCTCTGTCTCTCACTTACTACTCTCTGCAACACCGCCCCTCTCGGTGTTCTAGCCGGAGCCGCAAACCTGGCTGAAAATGACCTGTACAGGTTCTCAGGTTCAGCTACTGCCTCCCCTTCATCAAAATTTTGTGTGTAGGAGTCCGAATCATACGACTCGCTGTTGGCTGAAACATGTGCATGAGGTTTGTAATAGCCTTTTCTTCTTTGTCATGATCTTCTTCCATAGATCGCGCATTGATGTCTTTGTTGTTGTGCATTTGGGGCTATGATACTCCAATGAACCTGTTCCGCAGTATTCGTCGTATGTATAATCGTGTGTGTATGCTCCATGAACTCTATTATCTCTTGAGGAAGAATCAGGTGAGTCTAATGGTGGAAGAGAGGTTTGTCTATGGAGCATCAATGGGTATGGATGATCCATTGACTTACTGGCAGAATGGTTTATCTGATATCTCTCTTTGACCAGGAGCACTGTGTGGTACATATAGATATAGCATCAGTATTTGAAGATTCAACATCTCAAACTATGAGTCGAAGCTGCCTTTTTTGAATAATAATATATGGTAGAGAATCGTACATTTTATTAATTTGACAGCTATATTTGACAAATTAACAACTGTATTTGGATTTGGTTTATTAATATACAAGATTGCTAGCTACATCTTACTTAATCAATTTGTATATACAATATTCCTCGGATAAAATAACATTAAGGAAATGTAATTTATTTGAAAATGAAAATTACTTATAAGTTATAACATTTATTAATTATTATTATTTTTCTGATAAGAAAGATGAGGGGCTTGCCAGTGTTGCCCCCAAACTTTGTTCATTTTATTGATAAAATTATAATTTACAAAGAGGATCATCCTCGTGATGAACTGTAAGTCTGTAAGAAAAAAAATTTATAAGCTAGACTAGACTATCAATCCTGAAATCATGCCTTATACTCTGATATGATCTCTCTTTGTCAATTGCATTACAGTTCAGTTCTGATTTCTTGCATAAAGATCATCCGATTGCATCTCCCTCCATATGACATAAACTGTTAGCATTATTGATCTCCTTCAACAGATTGTACCTGGTCGATCGTCACAAATGAGGCCTATCGGTTCTGTCATTCTGAAGTTTCAGTGTTGTGGCAAATGGGAGAATGCTTCTGTGACGTTTATCTTCAATTCTTCTGCAATAGGACAAGTGTGGAATTGATGATGTACTGTTTCCTCTTCATTTCAGCACAAGTCGCAGATGCGAACCAATGATCATCCTGTTCAATTGAGATCATCAATTGCGAGTACGTATTTTCCTATGAGCTATTGATAACACAAAGATGTGCAACTTGGAGGCGCCTAAAGGATCAAATTCGATTCAGTCTTGAATTATGAAGGGGCCTATAAGTAAGGATTCTATATGCTGATGACACCATGAATTGCTTGGAGTTATGTCTTGTCCAGGTTATATATGATGCCTTGGGTCCATCATGTGATGGCCCTTCTTTGTACTGAGGTTTTGATAACTTAGTACGTCTAGCTGGCCGCCATGTGAAATCTAAAGCCTGCTATTTGAATATTTGTGATACTATCTATGATGTTTTAATTAGGATCAACCAATAAAAATTCAAGGGCCAGTGATTTGGTATTTTGGTTGCTTAATTATGAAACTGATCTGATTATCTTATTTAATGAACACTCATTTAAAAGTTGGCTTTATGATAACTGAAACATGTAAAATGAACACTCATTTAAAAGTTTCTAACTTTTTTGTCATTTCCTGTTACCCTAAGCCCCTGACACAATTTTCTTTAGAATGCTATAATATATAGAGTTAGACTATTATACTAACGTTAGTATTTCAGACCGAAATGCTAACGCCTCAAAATTTATGTTATCGTGTCCGAAATCATGATTTATGGTGCTCAATAAATTCTTTATATGAAAATATTGGGGAATACAAAAATTTTTCATTTTTAGAGTTTTCTAAGTATTTATTTTGGATTTTTAAAGAAGAGCTCATAAATATTAATAAAATATTGATGTTTGATATGCTATTTTCAAAATTACAAAACAAATACTTAGAAAACTCTAAAAATGAAAAATTTTTGTATTCCCTAATATTTTCATATAAAGAATTTATTGAGCACCATAAATCGTGATTTCGAATATGATAACATAGATTTTGAGGCGTTAGCATTTCGGTGCGAAATGCTAACGTTAGTATAATAGTCTAACTCTAATATATATATATATATATTTTTTTTTTGTGTGTGTGAGTGAAGAATGATGTAATCAAGTGCGAACAAACACGAACGTACATTTTCATTAATTTGGCCTTATTATGCCATTTTCCCCTCTGACCGCCGGTGGCCACGGTGGGGCGGCCAGATCTGGGTGGTCAATTTTGGGATATAGGTGGGAAGTGCATATGTCTGACCGCCAGCGTTCAGTTTGTGCTGGCCGCCGGCGGCCAGATCTGGGCGGTCAATTTTGGGATATAGGTGGGAAGTGCATGTGTCTGACCGCCGGCGTCCAGTTTGTGCATGTGACCGCCAGCGTCCAGTTTGTGCATGTGACCGTCAGTGTTCAGAAAGTAGGGATAGCCGGAAAAAAATGTTTTAAATCGGGATAGTCATGTTAATTTTTTTTTATTATTTTAGGGATAGACAAAAAAAAAAATATATATTTTGAATGGGCTTTTGTGTTAGTTTTAGTTGTACTGGGGCTGTTTGTATGTATGTTTTGGTTTTGTTTTTGTTAGTGGGCTGCTTGGAATAGAATAGAGCAATGGCGGATCTAGTAAGCCCAAAGGGGGGACATTAGCCCCCATATTATTTCCAAACCACACTACTTTCTATCTAATTTTCTATGATAAATTGTAGGTTTTGTTATATGTCTATATAAGTGAACCCCCATAATTTTTATCAAGTATACCACTAGCTAGTGAACCCCATCCTATCTTGATTTTGAAAAATAACTAGCATTTGATCCGTGCAATGCCCGGGATTATGAAATTTAATTAGTTATTTTGTATCAATTCGTTGTTTAAATTTAAAATAAAAATTGGAATGATTTTGAATTATCCTCTTAAATAAATACATCATATATAACTTCAGATAAACAAAAATGGAATAATTTATTGTTACTTTTATAATTGACATTTCAACTGAATTAATGTAAAATAGTAATTGTATTGCAAAGCATGCAAATCCATGAAAGCTATTATCCTTTTTAATTGACAGAGTACAAATATTCTAGCTCATTGCAAATTAGTAATTCTATAATATAAAGGCACTGAAAAAATATGTGCATTTACAACTGCGTTTGTACGGATGGGTCATAAAAAAAAAATAGCATTACGGAGTATTAATGACAACGCAATGACATAGTATCAAATTTATAATTGAAAAAAAAAAATTGACCTTACAGACTAATATATGGCAGAAAGCAGTTGATTACAATAACTATTAGGATTTTAAGAGGATAAAGTGCCTACTAAAAATTCTTGGGACAGCTTCATAGTTCTCCACTACTCCAGTTTCCAAAAAAAAATTTATGGTTTAATTGAAATCTCATTGGTTTGTTCCAAAATTGTTAAATTCTCCATATGTTAATTCCAATAATAATATTTTCTCAAAGAAAAATAAAATCTTCGTCCACATAAAAGTAATACATAAGAAGAACTTAAGTTTTTGAGAATAATTCCCTATGATTTATATTATACAAAATTTTCTTATATAAAAATTTGTGAGTTTAAATGGAAATGAATAAATAAATAAATAAATAATAATTAAATATATTTTTATTGACATTGTTGAGGGAAAGTAAAAGAGAATAACATGGGTGAAGGGGAATAGAGAGGAATGAATTTAAGTATACAATGGTATTTTGTTGAATTTTTTAATAGGAGGGCAATTTGTTTAACAAATTTTGAAAGAAGGGCAAATTTTTAATTTGCCCTAGATGGTGGTTAGATCATATAGCAAAAGGGCCTCAATTATTATGTCTGATAAATATATCCTGTATATATGGACCTGATGTTAAGGATTAAATTGTTTGGACCAGATAGCTAGCTGAGTTAAAGTCAGTTTGCCTTAAACCATTAAGACCATTTTAATAATTTATAAAATAATATATACTATCATAATATGGATTAATTTCTAAGATAATTCTTTCAAACAGATATATAGTTCTATGGGTTAGCACACTGGTTGTATATAAATTAAAATTCATTATTTTAAGGCCACAATAAGGAATAAATTTTTTTTTTTTTTACTGGAATATTTACAAACATCTTAAGGACATGGCATCTTAACCAGAAAATATAAATTGTTAAAATCTTGAAAAAACAAAGAAATGAAAAAAAAATCATATATAGAAAAAGATTTTTTAAGAAATGAAGTTGTCAAACCTGCAATTTGAGTACTAAGAAAAGTCGACCAAATAGGATTACAAACACAAAAAAAAAAAATAATAATAATAAATAAAGGAAACTGGCATAAATAAATAGAAATAAATTCTGAAAAAAAAAATAAAATTAAACAAAATTAAATGTACTGTTTATTGAATTTCATTAATTCTACAGTATCATACATGTCATATATATATGTTGTTTTCGACCTTTTGGTGACCAATAAAAATCCCTACCTCTATTCAGCACATTGTTATTACTTATTAGATATACCGATGCAGCATTAAAATATAAAATATATATTGACGTGCAAGTTATTGGAAACATGCAAATATATCTAATTCTCAAAATTGGTCTATTACTATATATTACAGTATGGATACACGTCGATTTTTTCCTTAGAGAGATCTATTCCATATCACGACATAAAATAATAATATGACAGCAGCATCTTTTTCTACTCATTGAAAGAACAATGCCATATAAAATACACAAATAAAAAGATCCAAATTCCAATAATTCTGAAATCAACAATATATTAACTCCAGCAAAAGGAAAAGAATGTACCTTAAGGCCCTGTTCGGCACGCTACGGTAAGTTACTGTTTATGTGGGAAATAAAAAATCTGCTCTCACAGAATTTTTTTCTTCCCACACAAACAGTAGCAATTCCATGTCTGCCGAACACAGCCTAAGGGTGTGTTCCATAAGGGGGGAGAGGAGGGGAGGGGAGGGGAGGACTGATCAAATTTGGAGTTACCTGCCCAAGATCATGTTAGTTGCTCCATAATTACAATTTGTATCTTGTTACCCTCATCTTCTCTCTAGTAATTGTAGTTGTGGAGCAAGTAATATAACTTTGGACAAGTAATTCCAAACTTGATCAACTCTCCCCTCCCTTCCCCTCCCCTCCTCTCCCCCTTCTGGAGCACACCCTAAAAGAAAATTATGAAGATGACGATCGACTTAGGAGAGATTGCAACTTTGAATGGCTTAGACAAAAACTATTAGTTGCCTTTGAAGTCTGATGTAACTTCATGTAAGTAATGCCCCAACATCCAATCCCACGCCTAATGAAGACATCAAACAATATGCTACCAGTTAATTTTAACTCAGATACTATAAAGTGAGATTAGCAAAATAATAGTGTTTCATATCCATGGTTTTTATAGGATCTTTCTGAGGAAATAAAAAATGCACACATAGCATGGAACATTTATTATATTCTTATATTCGTTTAAAATATTCATAAAGATGTAGAATAGTAATTGTAATATGAAATTCAGAATTACATCAATTGAAATTAAATCATACTTGTCAAAGATGCATCCTCTCAGATATTAATTGTAGAAGTCATGCACGGGTTCAACGCTAGTCCCATTGTATCTTCTCACATCTTTTAAGAGCGCTCATGAGAGCATCTGACCATGAATTAATGATGCAAAAGAAACAGTTTAGTCCTGAGAAGTTCACCTGAAGAGTGGAGGCGTCTCTTTGATCTCAACATCGGTCATTGGTGCCTTTTGTCTAAAGTTTTTGCTTTTCTTTTGTTTATGAGGGAAATTAGTGAATGGAGGCTTTCTGTTTTCTGTGAGATAAAAAAGGAAGCGCCTCTTCAATTAACCGACTGCCGACTGGTTTTTTTTATTTTTATTATAACTATTAATTAACGTTTAGCGCTGGAAGATCTTTATATCACAGCACCGGCTGATATAAGAGAGTGACGTGGCCCCATAGAAACACTGCTTTTTTCTTCCAAAATTTTATAGTAACAGAGATAGTTGAGATATTTAGCATTTTTAATTTCCAATAATATGAATGAGAACCATGCATTCACTCTCTCATAAACAAAAAGACAAGAAAGAGATAATAAAATATAACAAATGAATCCCATGTTATTATGCATCTTCAACATTTTTATTGTCATTTCTTCGTGCTCAGTGCTTGATTAAAATGGGAAAAAGAAGCAAGAAATCTTGATTAACCCATCATTTTTCAGAGGCTAGTACTATTATTTTTTTTTTCATTTTTGATGAAAATATTTTTGGTAGTCCTAAGAATGAACATTACACTAGTATTATTCTATTCTTGGTTAATCTAAACTTCTGATTTTATCAATTTTATTTTTATGCTAGGTAGTTATATATAATATCCAAACGAGCAAACCAAATTCCCATGAAAGCTGCAAAAGACTTCATAAGAATTTGAATATATATAACTTTAGTTATTGCCTTTAGAAGAATGGTTATGGTTATTATTACTACAATAAAAGTCGAAATTTTAAATTAGTTCATAGATTGATTTTTTTCATTGTAGCCATTTTGTATGACATTTAGCTACAATTCAAACTCTAGTTATTTTAAAAATGTAAAATCAATTTCTCTCTTATTACAACCAAAGATACTAATTAGAAAATACCATTTAAAATTTAGTATAAATTTTAACTTATTTCGACATAGAGAAATCTCTTAAAAGGAAACAATCACAAGAGAACCGTGATGGTGCATACATATTTTTTTGAATTTATTATAATATTGTTTATAAGTTAGTGAACCCCATACGAAAAATTTCTGGCTCCTCCACTGGAATAGAGGGGCTAGTTTAGTGCAGAATGAAATGGAGGGTTTGTTGTACTTCTGACTGCTGCTAAACTTATCCATCGATATAAGTTAGGAAGTTCCGGTATATATGAGAGCCCCTATCTTAATTAGCGGACAACCTTTTTCTCAGATGCTTATCCTCTGACCTGCTGCATCCGAATCCAGCGGACAGAAAAAGAGAGAGAGTGACCGAGGTGGGACCTCGGTTCGGTGGGTCCCACCTTCGGTCACTCTCTCTTTCTCTGTCTGCCGGGTACGAGTGCAGCATGGCCGAGGATATGAATTCCTTTTTCTCAGATTGCGGCCTTCATTTTTTATTTTTCATTTTTTTTGCTAGCTGTGATTGAAGATTTTTGGTCCAATTGTTTCATGTAACTCAAATTATATAAATAAATATATTTGTGTGATTTAGCCTTTTCATGTTACATTCTGTGATTAGCAAACTTGTTATATTGATGGTTCTCAGACGGTCAGACCAACGATATCTTATAGTGGATTTCAGATCCCAAAAACCATGAAGACTCCTGTACGTATTTACTAGCTACGAGCTTGTATATAACTTCTATCAGAAACAGAGTCACGCCAGTACGTGATCGATGAGCTGTTGTTTATAAACAGATTATACAAAAAAGCAACTCTAAAAAATCATTTACATTCTATCTTGATAAAAATTATTTTTTAAGTGTAGTTTATTTCATTTTAAACAAAATACACCACTACAAGATGTTGAGGAAAAAAAAAATCTTTTTGGGACATCTATGTGAATCATAAATTGAGGCTTTGTAAGTTCGGATATTATATAGATTGAAAGTGTTACCAGGCTTACTTGCAATTCAAACTTGTTGGTTAAGAGACAGAGACGATATACTAGTTAATTAGTATATAATAAAATGCTCAGTACAAATATATATTGCAACAAATATAAGTTGACACCGCATTTGAGAGAGATTAATTGGTACAAACACACACACACACAAACACACTGATCACACACACACACAAAATTCTGAATTTAAAGGAAATGGAGTTTTGGGGATACAAGTGGATTGAACTTTGAAGGAAAGACAAAACATGTTGAAGCCTTCAAAGTTGTTAGTCAATCCATAAAAATCGCAGCATGCACACACTTAATATACATGATACCATATGAAAAGTACAAGTACATATAACAGATTTAACGAAATTCATGATGACTTGATTTGATGACCCGACTTGAGATCGGTCAGAATATCCAAACCTGCACCGGACTTGATTCACCATCTACGGATGACAACTGAGGGAATGTGTTGGAGTTTATGCTGATTCTTCTCTTTGATTGCTTGTATTTCCATCTCAGAGTATCCCACCTGCCAGTTAAACTCTTGAAGCATCTTTAGGTGTTGTAGCTCGGGGATATTCATTTTTTCACGAGAAGACAAGAAGAGCTTCTTAAGCATGGGCATGGCCCCAGGGTTTATGCTAAATTCCTTCACTGGAAAGAAGCTAAGATCGAGTTGCTGCAGTTGAGGGAAGCCTCCAGCAGAACATGTCAATGTCATGCTCCCGTCCAGTCTTAGATCTTCAATCTCCAGTATCTCAAGGTTCTGTAATTGTTCCAGCTCAGGCATTGGGTCTTTCTTGAAGTTGCAGTACACAAGACAGAGCTTGATGAGACGTGGTGGAAAAAGATGTGACCGAAGCTCAACATGTTCGGGCCAAATACCAAACAAACACAGATATTGCAAATTATCGTAAAATGGGAAGACCCCCATGTCAAGAACATCCACCGGAAGAGGTTCATGGCTTTTGTCTATTTGGAGGGAGATAAGTTGATTTAACTCTTTTAGGATAGTGGCAACCCATGGATCAGAGTTATAAAGAGCCAGCTCACGGAGATTTGAGAAGTTCCCCAGAGCATCAAGTGTTGGGCTTATATGTTTGAGTTTTACACGCCAAAGGGTTCTTAGGTTTGGTAGGTTGGCCAATGGTAGTGGGCAATCTGGAAAACCGTTTAGAAGTACGTGTCTCAATGTTGTGATGCTCCACAGTGACTCGGGCAACTCATTGACCCATGTCTCAGTACAATCCAACGTTAGAAGATTTTTCAAATGGCCAATGGTTTTTGGGATCTTCCCAGTTTCAATATTACAGTCCTTCAACTCTAGGTGTCTCAAGTGGATAAGTTCTTCAAACCATTTTTCCAAATTACTGAAACTAATAGAGCAGCCATGCATTACCAACACTTTCAGCAACTTATATCGTGGCAACTCATCAGGTAAACCCTTACCGAAAACCATAAGAGACCGGAGTTTTTTATTATAGTTTCTCTTCACTTTTTTCTGGTTTTCAAAATTACTATCGCCAAAAGTGCAAGATTGGAGGGATGCACGGCGTGCATCATTAAAACTTTGGTCTGGGTTTTTATTGATGAACACCGAGAAAAATTTCTTCTCCTTGGCTTCACGAATTGCTAGCTCGCGCAGAAGATCATGAAGGTGACACCGCTCAAGTGAACCATCATAAGACCTCTTAGAAGGAATAAGCAAGCATCTGCAAATTGAGATATTCAAAATTCAAACCCATTAAATTGCAATCGTTGCAAATTCTAAAAAATTCTAATCATCGGTGATTTACTATTAAATATCAAAATTGCATAGAATTTGAAACAACTTCAATTTACAAGCTCAGCATACATCTATAATTTTTTTTTCTATTTTTTTGTTACGTTTTCAATTAATTTGAAGTTGATTTGAAGTATTTTTTGTCAAAATTGTCAAAATGCTAATTTTCAAGTGATATTTAAATGATCTTTGCTTTTGCTCAAGTTCTAAACTAAATGAGGAATGAGAAACTGTAACACCCAAAATTTTGGATTTTATCATATTTGATCATTTGAATTCATCACTGAGAGTATTTTTCCTAATCAGTACCTCTTATCAATATTAATTATTATTAAATTAATATATTGAGAGAAAAAATAAAAAATAAATTTGTAGATACATGACTTAAAGAGAAATTTGTATAATTAATGCATCCGGTTATAATGGACATGCTTGTTATATTTAGAAGCTGATTAAAAATTACCACATTAATTTATAATTGAATGTTAAAGAAAAAAATAGAAATTACTATTTATATGATCATTATTGTTAAACTTATAATTAGTATTCATATCTTTACTAACCCGATATAATCTTGTATAACTTGGCTGGCCCAATTGATTTTTGGAAACAATAATTGACCCAACAGATCTGTGCCCCCCTCTCTCGCCGGAATTAATTCTGGAGATTAAACCAACTCTCCCTGAAGAAAACCCAATAACCTTGATTTTAAACCCTTGCATATCCTGGTTCCATCCAACACACACATCAGAGGAAATTATACCCCGGCAACCTATTCTGTTCGGAGTTCTCTCTTCTGCGAAAACCTACACCCACAAAAATTAAACAGAGAGAGACTGTAGGAGAGGGAAGAAGGGTCGGTTGCTCGGTTGGTTAGTCGGGATTTGCACGTGCGGGAAGACGGAATGCTCGAGCAGCAATCGAGACGGCACGAATCGTAGCGTCGGCCGACAAATCGACATATCATGGTGTGTGGTCCTCCTTTGGCTATTATTCAATTTTCAAGTTGGATGATTGTTTTGTGGTTAAACAATCAAATATCTTATGAATCGCATTGTTGCATTTGATTTGTTGTCCGATACATTGCAAATATTAAGTTCCAAAATCTGAAATTAATTGAAAACTGGTCTGCTGTGTGCCTATACAAAGATTTAATTTATACTTGTTAAACATAGATGGATATAATGATGTATGATATTTTCTTGAAAGAGTGAGTCTATAGTACTATTACTAATACAAATTGTATTGTACTATTGCCTCATATCTCTAATTTTAAAATATTAATAGTCGATCAAAACCGTTCATTATGATATTCGTATGCAGTTTTACTTGTAACCAAATTTTATATTTTTTAGAATTTTTTTACTGTTTTTTAAGATATTTTGAAATGTCACTTGTCTAAAACATTATGAGCCACCCAAATAAGTGACATTTCAAAATATCTTAAAAATAATAAAAAAAAATTTAAAAAAATAAAATTTGGTTTACAAGTAAAATTGTATATGAAGATCATAATGAACGGTTTGAATCGACTATTAATATTTTAAAATTAGAGATATGAGTCAATAGGGCAACACAATTTGTACTATTAATAGTACCGTAGACTCACTCATTTTGAAATTATATTTTAACTGAAATATGTAAAATGTTTTGATGAAATACGGAAGTATATTAGATTTTATAAACAAATTTTTTTTGGTTTTAGTTATTATATTTTAATGTATGATTTAAATTGATATGAAATATTAATTTCGTCCTTTCTATATATTCTTCTCTCCGTCTTGTTTATGTACATTCCATTTTAACCGCATAGCCGCACTACACTCGTATCATCTTTGCGCTACACTATGCTCACCTCGCCTCTGCACTGCACCATACTTCTACCGCCTCTTCTCCACGCCTCGTCCGCTCGCCTCTACGCCTCGTCTGCCCGCCCACCTCTTCGTCGTGCTTCACTCGCCCACTCGCGTTTTCGCCTCGCCTTGTCGTAGTCTCTCTATTTTTCTCTTTTCTTCTCTAACGCTGTCACACTAGAATCCGCCGCTTGTTCTTCTTTGCTCTTCCCTCCTCCTCCTCCTCCTCCTCTTTCTCTTCCTCTTTCCCTTCTTATTTTCTTAGTTTTTTTTTTTTTTTTTTTTTTTTTTTTTTTTTTTTTTTTGTACATATGTACATATGTACATATTCTCTTTTATTTTATTTTCAAAAAATATGATTTCTTAGTTAGTCATTCTATATAATATTAAAATAAGTATAAATAAGAATCCGAGTATTTTGTGGACCATGTGATCATTAAAGAGTTCCTATTTATTATAAGAAATTGGTGTTAAATCATAGTTGTTGGAGAACACTTTTTATTTTTTTCATTAATCATGTGGCTCCAAAAATTTTAACTTTTTTATCAAACAAAAGTTGGCATACCATAGCAATTTTCTATTGATAATTACCATTTAAATGAGTTTTTTAAAAGGTCTTATAAGAACTTTGAGCATTTAAAATAAGAATGATGCTACAGTGCACCACATTTTTTAAGAGAAAAAAACTTATTTTTTGTTTGAACCGTTGGATTACAAGAGGTCAATTTGGTAACTATAATATATCGATTGTGTTAAAAATGGAAACGATCTTGTGATTGCGTAAACCAATTTATTGTTTCCTCATTTCAATTTTCTCTTTGGTTCTCCATTTCCTAATAATTGTTTTCTCCATTTCCTAATATCATTTTTCTCCCATGTATATTGCATTTGTAATTTATGTACATATAATATGACATGTACTATTAAGACATCTAGGTAATATTAACAAACCAAGATAGATCAATAATTTCATGAGCAATGTAACTAACAGTTAGCTTTTTACGGTCTTAATAATCCTTAAGAAAATTTAGTTCGCATTTTTTATTCAACTTGATTAAGTTGAAATTAAGTTTATATTTGATGCAACACAAAAAAATGGCCTATTATTAATAATCATAAAATAATAAAAAAATCAGTTAATTATTATGAACCATCTACATAAGTCATATTTTTAAATATCCAAAAAATCCAAAATGTACAATATATTTTAGAAGTATTTTTGTATGAAGGTGATATTGAGTAGTTGCCATAGATTATTTAGATATTATACGTATCAATTATAAGAGTAAATATATGGTGAGCTTAAGCTTAAGGAGACCTTCCATAAGCTTAAACTCAAAATCATATCAAAACACTTTCAAATTTAAATTTATATGACTACATTATTATTTATACATAAATTAATAAATCTTAACCGTTAGATGTACTATAAATCATCTGAATAACATATCTATAAAAAATGATGAAAATTTAACATTGTTTCGATAGCCATCAAGAGAGAAGAAAAAATCATAAAATTTGAAACGTTGATTTTTGTTAATGCTTAATTCACATGCAAATAAAATCAAAATTATATAATTTTTTTTATTACGCATAAATATGATATATATACAAATTAAACATTCCATCAATTGATTTTGTAATGCAAACGTTTTCATAATAGTTCTACTCTATTATTATGTAATGCATCAGATAGTTAAAATTTTTCCACATAAATATTTAAAAAATGACAACAATATTTTTCCTTGAGATGGCCGGGTTGAGCAAAGGCAGACCAAAAAAGAAAGAGAATGGTGAATAGTTCCTTTTTTTGGTCACCTCTCCAGTTGGTTTGAGTAATATATACCAAATCAGTTGTAAAACTGGATAGGCCTCTTTAAGTTTTATTTTCTCTAAATTCTTTCCTTTTTCTCAGCAAATCACATTTAATAGGTTGCTTAAATTTCGGTACAGTAACAGATGAATTACATTAATGTTCCTCATTCTTTTTGAATGCTTGTACCTCCAATTGAATGTGAGCCATTTGATCAAGAAAATTTTGACCGTCCAATTTTTTTTGGTGCATTGTATCAATTTTCTTAAAATAAATACGTACCTTTGGACCAGTTTTTCCAAGCAGCTGCTACCAATTACTTCATCAGATACAAGATCCTCTGCAACCCATTGCCGAATGAGAGATGTCGCATCGATCTCATGGTCCTCAGGGAAGGAAGCCAAGTACATGAAACATGTCTTCAAATCAATCGGCATGTTGTTGTAGCTAGCTGCTAAAATTGGCATGCACTCACCTCGCCATTCAATACTGTCTGTCACCTTTCTCCATTCAGAGTATGATTTTTTCATCCACAACATTCCGCCAACAACCACCAGTGCAAGGGGCAAATAGCCACACTTTTTTGCTAAATCTGTGGCTAACGAATCTAAACCTCTGGGTGGATTTTGTTTAGGAAAGGCAACTTTATAGAGAAGTGTCTGGCTCTCTTCTGGGTTCAAGAATCGGAGCTCAAAAAGCTCACTCTCAGCTTTTTGAGCAACATCTCGATTTCTAGTAGTTATTAGCACCTGACCCTCATTGTCCTTACTGTCAGGACAAATTACCTTGATGTGATTAGGCCAAAAAGTTTCGGACCACACATCGTCTAGCACTATGAGAAAATTTTTGTTCTCCAAGGATTTTCTGATCTCCTCAATGAAGTACCACTCTTCATCTCGATCCCTTTCTTCTGGCTCCACCTTGCGAGTTTTTTCAAGGATCTTCTTATAAATTTCAATCTTTCTGAATTGTTGAGAGACGGATATCCATATGCAAACATTGAATTTTTGCTTTACCTCTGCACTGTAAATTAAAAAGTTATGTTTTAGTATTTTGCATAATATATTATTATGACACCCCGTGGTTGTTCCCAAAGATTCAATTGTCCAACAATTCTTTTATCCAATTGTCTAACAGTTTGAAGTCAATAACAAGTTAATCAAAACTCATAAATGTTGTGAGTTCGAATTTGGAGTTAACAATTATAGATATTTCAATCAATAGTTATGTGTTTTGAATCATTCGATTTTTATTTTGATTTGTTGGACGTTTTGATAAAAGAGTTGTTTGATGCTGAAAATTTCCTTTAATGTTATCCCATGCAGCAAATAAGTCTATACAACAATTCTAAATAGGTATTGCATGAAAATTTTTTTTTAGGACCTTTTAGTGATTAATTTAATTTGAAAATGTTATGGTGATACCATTGGAGTTACTATATTGTTTGACTTGGTAAAACAAACTAATCATTCAACTTAACATACTAATTGCTCGACTTAACATGCTAATTATTTAACTTAATATCAACTTATAATGAGCATGTTAAGTTGATGTTAAGTTGAATGTTAATTATATCAACAATTATTCGACTTAACATGCTAATTATAAGTTGATACTAAGTTTAATTATTAGCATATTAAATTGAATAATTAGTATGCTAAGTTGAATAATTAGTTTTATTTTTATTTTAAGCACAATATATGTTAAATTGAATAATTATTGATATAGTTATTCAACTTATAAGTCGATGTTAAGTTGAATAATTGGCATGTTAAGTGTAACAATTAATCAGTTTGTTAAGTTGGCTAATTAATTCGTTTGACCAAGTCAAACTATATGGTATCCTAATAGTATCCTCAATAATATCACCATATTTGGACCCATATTAAATTTCTTATTATCTTAATAAAATAAATAAGCTACTGATGATTGTGTCTAATCCCAGACCATCTTTTGGTTGTACTTCTCACACAAAAAGGAGAACAAATAAGACCCTGAACTTACTTAGAATGAGAGTTTTTCTTTAGCTTATTAAGTTTTCGCTGTACATTCAACAATTATTGCTGTTCTGTGCGGAATCACATCCTCTGCCATACTTTCTATGGATTCGTTATGTTTTAGTTTTCTTGTATACATATGGGACTCCAAAATAAGAACAACCTATATTGCTAATTAAAATCTGGACCGTTTGAACTAATTTGATGGGCCAGTTTAATTAACTATGACAGAGTCTCCTATAAATTTTTAGAAAGCATGCAGATGGAGATCCGCCATTAGCAATTTGATGCTACCCAAGGTCTGTGCAAAAACAAAGACACTTGCTACCAAGTTTTTGTGTTATCTTTTATCATGCTTAGAAAAATTCTAAAAAATAGTAAAATGTGACCACCCAAATTAACAGCTGCAAAATGATGTTTAAAATAAATGAATGCGACTAATCTTTTCATTTGCCTTAAAGTTGAAATTAAAGCTTAGGTACAAACCTGTTGAAAACTTTTTTGGCAAGAGTAGTCTTTCCGAGGCCGCCGGTACCGACAATTGAGATGACCGATCGACCTGGATGCGGTGTGAGGAGCTTCTTTAGTATTATTTTATGAGCCTCCAGCTCAATGATCTTGCTCTCGTCATCGATGTACTCAAGGGACGGCGGCCTCTCTGCTTCTACACGAGCACGACTACTTTCTCCAAGATCATCTATACTAAACAAGTTTTTGTCTTCCTTAATCGATTGCAGTGTTGCTTCTATATTATCTAGCTCCACACCAAGATTGTGAAGGGCAACCGATTTTATGATTGGGACCTTATATACCCACTTCATGCATGCCATGAACCGGGAACATTTCATGCGCTCGCGCTCTCTCTGGATCTCTATCATGCGCTCGCGCTCTCCCTGGATGTCTATGACATATATGTCTATCGCATCTTCGATGCGGTATGCTACCTCCCTCATCTCCACCACCCATTGTTGATTCACCTTCGATTCGTTTCTTTTGGCTTCAGCATCTTCCAGGAATGACTTGATCCATTCGAGTTTTCATCTCACTGATTGCACCTTGTCGGAAACACTATTGAGGAAGGTCACTTCCTCAACCAAAAGGTCCTTGAGTTTCCCTATAATGGAGATAACAATGCTCTCAGCCATACCTCTCAGCTGGTTTGTTAACAAAGAAAGGTTCTTTTCTGATAGTGGTGGAATGGAAATGATTAGCAAGTAGTGGAATCCCCGGAAATGAGTAGAGATAAAATCCGGGCTAGGTCTCTGCTGTATAATGGAAACTTTGTAGAAAAGAGATTTTGTAATGGAGTTTATAGAGCAAATGATAATTTCGGCTAATAGAGGGAAAGTTGGTGATAATTTGTATTGTGTGTGGGTGGAGCTGGGATAATTTGATCTCTGATATATATATCCGGAAAAAGATACTTTGCTGCCCCCAACATTTTGTCCTCTCCGGAAACGTATCATTGTGTTGGAGGAAACGTATCATTTTGTCCTCTCCGGAAATGTTGTGGGCAACGTATCATTGTCCTCTCCGGAAAGACTCGAACAACTCTTAAGAAAAAAAATATATATATTCCTCGACTCGAACATAAACATGTCAGTTACAAGTCTGTCGTCTTTTTATTCGTTGCAGGGTGGGTTGGTCATAAGTCGATCCGACCCCAAAATCTAATTTCAGATCACTTAACATATGGCACGGTACATGGAGCATTAGATCTCCTTGAAATCTGTGCTGGTCCAAATCTCAAGGCAATCCAACGGTCCATGTGCTGCATGACACCGTGCCATATCTTAGGGGATAAGCCGCAGTATTTTGCCCCCCCCCCCCCCCCCCCCACTAGACCAAAGGTTGGTTCTTCACATGGCTAAGGTCGGGTCGGGTTTGAACCTACTCACAGAGGTTGCCCTTCCCGTGTCGGGTTGGGTTCGGGTCAGTCTTACTTTCCCTGGAACACGGGTCGGGTTGGGTTCGGGTCAGTCTCACTTTCCCTGGAACACGGGTCGGGTTTGGGTCAGTTTGATTTTCCCTGAAACTTGGGTCAGGTTGGTCAGGTCGGGTCGGTCCTACGGGTTTTTCGGGCCGAGTCAGATTTTGCCACCTCTAATGCTAAATAAGTTAGTATGAATATAAATACTCAGTCAATATCAATTTTAATATCTCATTTGATTTAAGGTGATTTAAAGTGCTTTAAGTCACCAAACGGAAGTGATTTAAGGTGTAGTAAGTTAACGCAGCTATATAGGTGTAGTAAACTAAATCACCAACTTTTCACATCTTTTACACATTCTACCCACTTTACTTCATCTATTTACTTCACTACTACCAAACACCACTGCTTTAAAGTGATTTAGTGCTTTACTCTGCTTTAACTTACTACGCTTGCCAAACGGAAAGTAAGATTGTAATTCGTATTTAGTTTCAATAAAACCGGTAGAGTATTTCCGCTTTTTTTTTTAAAATATATATATCTCATTTGATACTAAATAAGTTACATAAATAAAAATCCATGTAAAATAAATACCAAGTCGATATAAATTTTAACATCTCATTTGATATCAACGTATCTGTAAATATGCCAAAGTAAGCGACAAAGAACATGTGATATTGCTATTTAAAGAGGGAACGATCTTTTTTTTTTTTTTTTTTTTTTTTGAGGAAAGAGGGAATCGATCTCAAATATGCATAAGCGACAAAGAACAGTATCTAAGACACCCCAGTCCCCAGCTCCTGAAGGAAGGAACAAAAAAAAAGGTGATAAATGGAATAAGCATAATATATGTATCGTATCAATATTAATTTAAAAGATAATCAATTATCATGTACCATTAACAAACTCTTTTTATTTTTTGTTCAATTGGTATTTTCCACCACCACTTACAACTTACAATCCTATCTTGATGATTTTATATGCATCATTGAAGGGCTACACCCAACAGCTCCTAAAAGGAAAATGCTACGGGGATACCGCAAAAGATATCGTCAGGATACCACCATACAAAGTTAATTTAACGTTAATCTGCAACATGTTGCGATCAAAATGAAACATCTATAAAGTTAATCTGAAACTTAATGAGATTAAAATGAAACACAAATGATATAATTTTCTCTTTTGTTGCTCTTTCACTTCATCTTGCTCCCATACGTTCTCTCAACAATTTTAAGGTAATATTTATATGATTTAGTAGTGATTCAATTAGATAATTTAATTTATGATTTATATTATTCAACTTAATACTACAATGTTTCAAGTTAATACGTTAATTGTTTCAAGATAATTTGTTAATGTTTCAATTTAAACATATTTTCAAAGATCATGGTATCCCGACGGTATCCCCGACGGTATCCTTAGTGGTATCCAACGGTATCTGGATTGGTTCCTAAAATATAAGGAAATAAAAACCAAACCAGTGCTGGTCCAGAAAATTTAGTATCTGTAATGAAAAACAGTCTCTGGATTCCACACGTAGAATTAATAGTGATTTTGCTTATGCAATATATATGCATGCATACCGGCAAGGCAAATGAACTTATATGTGCTTTAGATTGTGAAGATGATCAACAAATTAATCTTTGGTGAGTAACAGTCCCATTATTAAAAAAACCAACCATTCTGAAGGTAACAAACTGCACCACAATTTACCAAACCAAAAAAAGAACAAAAGTAGAAACAATTCCAAGTCTCCAAAATGCAGTTAAGCAAGGACTTGCACCTAATATGGGGAGGAATATAGGAAACAATATTCCTCAGAAAAAAAGAGGGAAAGGTAAAGGTGAGTTTTATTGAACAAGTACCAAAACAGGCATTGGAAGCTGCTTTTTTACTATTCAATTCATTAATATCCCCAGAAATCATTGCGAATTTCATCATCAAATTTCTTCTTTAGCTCAGGGTGCTTCTCAAAATACTCATCTGCCGTCATGGTGCTTATCTTTTTCTGTATCAAAGACATCCAAGATAATTAAAAATTTGTTACTAAACCCCATTAGTTAAGAATTACAACATGTGTAATTCAAAAAAAACATAATACTACAAAATTAATCGGGATCAATAAGTGTTGTCTCAGAGTTAAAACTTATAAGATCCAAACGAGGATACAATACCAACTCATACCCACATATGGTTTTTTGCACCATAATTTGCTATGAAAATCAAATTGGAAATAAGTGAACATGATATGCTTGTTTACCTTCATCTCCTGAACCTCAGCGATTTCTTTCTCCAATCGCGCTGACTCCTTAAGAGACTTCTGTTCTGCTTCTTTCAGATCCTTTAACTGCATTTACAAATTTCTAATTATATCTTTCTTTTAAATTTCCTTTATTCCTGGCTTCAAGTACGGAAAACGAGGTTATGGTCCATTGATAATAAACAACATTTCACACAATGTCTGCAATCTATAACCTCAACAATCCATCCACGCAGAAAATGGTCTACATCAAGCCTTAAGAGTGCACAGACATAATAAGTTCATTGCTTTCTGACATTAATAGCATCAAACCTCTAGTTCCAAACATTTGTGTACAACACCAGCATATATTAATAGCAACATACTAATCTAATTGCGATAATCAAATAAAATAGTTTACAACATATCACATCACCAATTTTCTTTAATGTCCCAAAGGAAATCATGCAAAATCTACCTGTATGCAATTTGTTCCTACAGGTCAAAGTCTACCTGAATACTAAGTACGTATACATACGGTAACAATTTCTTTCCCACTTTGTGCCCCCGCCCCCCTTCAGCATTTCAAAAGAAAACATATTCAAGTACAAAGCAGATTTGGAGTCAAAAAAAAAAAATAGTTTTGAACATCAAAATAAGCATACCAGGGCATCAAACTTGGGTTGGTATTGAGGAGTAACAGTGTCCTGAAACTTTGGGATCTCAATGCCTACAATTTCAACAATGATTATTGATTATTCTTTACAAATTGTCTATCATTTATATGTATAACGCAATGGAATTTCTTATTCAAGCCATTAAAGTTTAAGACAATGCATCCATATGAAATTAGCTTTTATTCTTTAGGTGATTCTTACATGCAACAAAAACCATATTGATTCTATAACAAAGAAAAAAAATAATAAGAACCTTTGATAAAGTAAATGTTGTATGACTGTATGAGCAAATTAAATAAACATACTCTCATAGGCCTGCTTGTAAACATTAACCAACTTCTCCCCAATTCCCTTCTTGTAGTATTCCCAATCAATTGGCTGGGGTTCCTATATCATAGAGCAGTTGAAGAACCAAGACAAACATTAGGCATTCACTTCTATGCATTTTAGAATTTTACCATGAATACCTAAATTCTTTATATCACATATCAAGTTCACTCTACAAATTACAAAAAACAATGTACTTTTTATGCATGAGCGAATATCCAGGGAGAAACCATTTTACGAAACACCAGCACACCTTCTTTGTTGATGCAAATCAATTGAATCCTTGTAAAAAGTAACTATTGAGGTTAAAACATAATTTTTAAAATGTGATAACCTCATCCAGTGATCAAAACTACCTACCTGTTAACAATTGGCAATTGAAGAGTAAAAACACATATTGATTTCTAATGACCAGATGATGAAGGATATTTCCACCAAGATTGGCATTATTTTGGCACTCTACATATCCTATCTCATTCAGTCTTTTTTTTTTACAGCACGCAATATTAAGTTATATACATTATACAAACCAAGAGTTATTCATTTCAGAAATTATACAGGGGATCAACTTACCAGTAATTGTCATAATTAAACACTACAGTCAATCAATGGATTAACTCACAATGGGGACAACAACCTCTACAAACAAGAAACCCAGACGAACACCTATACCAAAATCTAGATCCCGGACAGATTCAGATCTGAAAGTGTAAATCTATCAAAAACAGTACCATGGAGAACTTGGTCTGGAGCTGCTGGTTAACATCATCGAACGCGCGTCGGAGGTTGACGAACTCCTTGCGGGCCTCCTCGGTAACTAACAGTTTCCCCAAGCCATCCCAGTCGATCCCCTTCCCGGCCTTCGCCGCCGCCTCCACCACCTTCTTCGTGCCGTTGCCGCTCATCTTCAGATCGATCCGCCGATCTCTCTCTCCCTAGGGTTTGTTCGTTTGTTTTGCCTTGTTGACGATGGATTCTTTCTATCGGATTCTTTTCTTTTCTTCTTCTCCGATGGATCGATCGACTGTGAGATGAGAGGAAAAAAGAAAAGAAGAGAGAATGTTGGAGCTGAGCTGACCTAGGGCAAGGAGGAGGGCGTGGTCATCCTCTGCGTCGCAGTGATTCTCTGCGCAGCGAATCGACGGTACAGATTGTAGGAGGGGTTCTCGAGATTGTGTTTCACGAATTTTAAAGCATATCCAATGGTTGGAGATGTGTGAAGTGGTTTAGTGCAGAGTAGGGGATGTGAACCAAGGAGGAGGTCGCTGGGTTTGGGTTTGGGTGGACTTGGTGTGTTTGGGGGATGGGAGGGGGCTGGTGGTTCTGTAGAGGGAGCCGACTAATAGTAGGATGAAATTTTGTGGACCGGATTCATTAAGGAGTTTGTGTTCTTCCAATTTGGGTCTTACTGGGCCTTATTGGGCCTTAATGGGTCCTACTGGTTTACTATGGAGAATGAGTAGCTTTAATGAATGAAGGTTAGATACGACCCATTTGGGATAGATAGGCCATTTTTCAGTGCTTTTATTATCTCAACAATGTTAATTCAATGAATGACCTACGGGTTTCAACTAAAAAAAAAAAAAAAATTCAATGAATGAATCTCCCTCAGCTTCAAAAGCATATTTTTAATTCAATATTCTATATAAATTTTAATCTATGAGGAACAGTACAAGCAAACAGCAAGTTGAATGACCAAAACAATGATGTAACTGGTACTTTTCTTGACTGGTACAATTATTACCATCTAAAAAAATAAATTACTCAAGTAATATTCTACTCTTCAGATAACAAGAGGGTACATCAATAAACATCCTAAATCGAACGCACTGCTGTCTAATCTATTACTCGTCTTTCAAAGTTTCTGCTTTGGGGCGTCTTTCAGCGAGCATCTGTTTCGTTCTCTCCAACACACCAAAGAAGATGGAGCCTCCGATTCCAATCCATAGCACTCTTGGCCCAATTCCCTATCAGAAAACATGTTTGTCAAGCTATATGTTGTGCATCTCTGCAAGGGTTTCTCACTAAAGCAAAAGCACAATAAATCTTATTATACTGTTATGGAATTGTAAGCTGAGATCTGGACTCCAAAATGTCTAACAGCGTTGAATGCAATTTAACATTGCTTCACAATAATAGTACAAGGAAAATGTAAAATTTAAGCAAATTGTTTGATGCTCTGATAAATACAGTTTCTTACATCACAGATACAATACACAGAGAGAGAGAGGAAAATAACCTTCAAGAATGCAGAAGGACCTTCCTCTTGTAAAATAGTCTGAGCACAGTTTATGAGGCCATTATATTGGTTACCCTGCACAACGATAGCCACCAAAGAATACAAATCAAGAGTAATATACATATGCTTCATCTTTCACATCAGGAAAAAGATGTTAGATGCTTTACCTGAACCATCAATCTTGTCTTTAGTACATCCAGTGGTGTTGTTATAGCCCCAGTAAATGCACCTGCAGAGATAACATACATTTGACTATAGAAGATTACATTTACTGACATTGTTCCACGCAATTTTATTATCATTCTAGCTTAATTCTCCACTGAGAAAAAGAATAATGAACCAATTGTAAGAACAAACACAAGGATGTACCAGCAAATGCACCAATGACAGCATTCTCTGGATCGGTTAAGTCTCGCTTCGTCTAGAAAAAAAAAAGGAAAAAAAAAATTCCTGGTATCAAGATGAAGCTATTCTCAAGGGCAATGACAATGTCCAAAATTAAACTCCAACAATTTAACAGAACTTCGAAACATAACATGGTTTACCTTTTGTTTTACAAATAAATGTTCCTAAAATGCCAATTATCCCAGACTACAATAAATCAGACCCAAAATTTTGGCTAAACCTAGATAATCAAGTATGAGATCTATCTGGACTGGTAATAGTATACTTAGCAAATAAAAAAGAAATAACTAGGAATTGTCATTGTATAAATGAAAGTTTATTATGGATGTGCATCACTTCCAAATTAGTGTTAGAATTAAAACATACCGCAGTCTTATAACCAATACGCATCTGCTCATAGATGCAAAACTGAATTGCATCAAAGGGGAGATCTCTTAGCAGAAACGAACTATAACCCTATAAACCGAAGTCAAAAGGAACAAACAATCAAAATAAAGAATAAATGCTTAATGTGTCAGATTTTATCCCAAGGTACTAGGTGATAATATAGGGCAGACAGGGAAAAATAAGTCAGTGGTAACATTTCAACACCAAGAGAGTTAAAATATATTAGGCTGACTGAACCTTAATTGCACAATCGAGCGTTAAACAATGCCTCATTTGGGTGACTTGCAGATTAGTTAAATAATATTTAAATGTCAAACTGTAACACCATACAAATAAGCATGATGGAAGACAGTCCTATATAAAAAAGAAAAGACAAATACCGCAAAAAGGCCTTTAGATCCTTCTGTTTTGAGAATAAGGCGAACTGCATCAGGTGCAGAGCTAAACTGGCCTGTTTGCATTCTTTGTTTAACCACCTAAAATTACGCATCAGCATATATAATTAACAAACTACAATTAAAACTGATAAAATTCCAGATAAAAAATATAATTAAAACCAAAGGTATACATCGCAGATACAATTGTTATAGTTGCATGCACATCCAAGTTTTCTTATTATTATTAGTACACATTCAAAGGTTGTCAGGTCTGGTAAGATTTGTTGCTTACGACAGTATGTCATGGGCTTCATTACAATCATCAACTACACTCATTTGTAAATAATTATTGCATCAGGATATATGAAGGGAAACACACACCTCAGTTGGAACACGAATAATAGAAGCAGCAAGCCCTCCAATTGCTCCAGCAGTCTGTATTACGGAGGAAAATTTTTAGCTTTTAGAAATTAAAAGTTCCATGACAGATCACACAGGATGCCTAGACATGTATTTGGCAAATTAAGTCTATGCTCCACAGCAGATGCTGATTTCCAGAACATCTCTGTTGTTCACAGCAAAATAACAGGAAACATGTAGCTTTTCATCCAAATTTAAATAACCAACACAAAGTATTGAGTGTCAGTCATTAAATGCTAACAGCTCAAGATACTTGGTGCATGAATGTGTGCAATTATACCAGGAAAAAGAAGAATCTAAATTAAGAGTCACGCATTGCTCTAGCTTTCATATAGCACTGACTAAATAAAAAATCTTATATACTCAGAGAAACAATTATCTAATTTACATGCTGATAAATAAGAGCTTGATCGTACCAAATGAGCAAACGCACTCAAATTCTCAGGAAACATAGTCAATAACTTTTGTTTTGCAGGCTCGTATACTCCCACAAATACAGCAGATGCCCTGTCATCAATAAAGAAAATGAGAAAGAAAGAAAGTTGTGTATCACAAAACATTCAGTTGAAGCAACTATTTCGCCACAAACTTTCAGCCATTGCGTACAAAGAATCACCCACACTGTAAGTTATTTTGCGTGATTATATCATCCATACATTTATGGAAAAAGAGAAAACAGGTGTTTGTATTTTAAATTTCCCAAAGACACCAGTTCAGTCCCTCAACTTTCATTTTCACTATATTGGTTCTTGAACTTCTGAATGGGAACCAAAATGACCCTAAAAGCTTGAGATAATGAACAAGAAATTGTCGTTAAGAACTTTAATTTGCACAAAGCAAAAGGTCCTTAAACTTTGAGAGAGGAACTAACTTAACTGTCAGCTTCTATTAATGAAATTTTATAGAAATTTATTTTTCTAAATTCTATGAGAAAAAAAAGTATGTCAACTGACGGTAAAACTCCAGCGAGATTTCCAGACAAACCAGAATACAAGCCCTTCCAGTTGATTTTAGCGCCACCATGAGCAGCCTGAAATACAAACATACTAAAAGTATAAACAAACATTACAAGTAGTGAAAAGTTCAAACCCTGTTTTTACTGGATGGTCATCATAATAAGCTAGCAAAACTCCGAAGAAATGGGGAAACACAAAAGTGGGAACTTTAATTTATTATGGTGTAACTCATAACATTATTTGTCCTTTTTTTTACTATTAGTTTTGTTCCTGGAGTATATAACTTGCTAAATTTCAACACCATAGCATACTAAATAAAAACCAAATCTGTTATCAGCTTTAACCAGAGAGACTAGAGGACAACGTGTAATGGGTACTTTAAAATGTATATGCACAATAAATTAAATTAACTAAAGCTAAATAGAGGACAATGGAAAGTTCCAATGTGGTTGATTGACCTGCCTGAAGCCTTGTCTTTATGGTATCAATCGGATACAATGCCGTCTCGACAACTACACCTGCAGTACCTCCTGCTATGATACCCTCTGAAACGATATAAAAAAACTTCATTACAATTTCTTACAAAGGAACAAATATGCAAAAGTATATATTTCAGTTCTTCAAATTATCATTACGAATTAAACTGTCTTAAGAAGGTAAACAAGTAATCTGTACAAAGTAAAGTACAATTCCACCAATGAATGGCATCATTTCTTACATACATACATACATACATTTTCTTTAACTAATAAAGAGCTCACGCGTTGCTTTGGGCTGAAATTGTTATTTCTTATAATAAATTTTTAAGATAATACGTAATGGGCCTCATATTGAGAATTGATCTGGGCCTTAAATTTTAATGGGCTGAGACATTAACGTCAACGGGCATTAACGTAAATCAACGGTTCTGATCTAACCAAGAAAATGATCAACGGCTCAGGTTTCTTATTTAGGGAAGATAGCCCTTTCATGTCTTTTTTTCCAATATGCTGTTATATATAGTAAGGATAAGGATTTACTGAGAGCTGATTCTCGATTTGCCGGTACGATTCGTATCTTGCAAATTTTGATTTTGCAGGGTGACGACTTAACATAATTTCAATACATCGGACAAGTTTCCATACACTCTTCCTGAAGATACAGATCTCCAAAGCAAAAATCAACAGAACCAATCAACTAAACCCAGCAAACAATCTTACCGAACAAGATACGCAGGAAATCAACCGGCTTCGGCTTGTTCTCCTCCATGCTGACAGACGCAAACACCCCCTTCCTCCCATCCACTGAGCTCATCTGCCTTGCGTACGCATCTGAAACCCCAAAATTCCATCACATTGTAGTCTCATCATACATAATTACATTAAAAAGAACAAAAAAAACAAAGATAAAATCGGGTTGCTGTACCGGGAAAGCTCGCACTGGAGGAGGTTCTGGGACTGAGCGCCAGAATCGGAGGACCCATTGTAGAATCGCGTGCCTGCCCACTACTGGAAATCTGGAACCGAGGTGGAGGGAGGGTTTTGGGGGGTGGTGAGGGTGAGCACGCCGCTTGCTTGAGAGAATTGGAATGGAGAAGAAGGGGATAAACTTTTACTGGGAGCTGCTTCACTCTGCGCAGCGCCGGATTTACTTCGCACACTGTTTTTGGAGTTTGGGGACAGTTTTTCGAGCTTGTAGACAGTTTTGCCCCTGCACTCGTGCAGGCTGCAGCTAGAGTTCTAGATACGGCACGACACGGCACAGGTATGGATGGAAACGGCACGGGTAAAGCACGGGAACGGATACAACACGGATCATTAACCATGCCGTGTCTGATTTTTAAAAATTTTGGAACGGCACATGTACTGTTCCAGAAACGGCACGGGACGGCACGAAAAAACGACAAGATAGAAAATGGTTGTCAAACATGGCACAATAACAGCACAGGACACGACAGACACGGCATAAATAATGTAAGTGGCACAGATAGGATACGGGTAGGTATGGATACGAAGATCGAGCATGGTTTCTTTTCTCTTTGTCGTTGGACCATGGAGAATAAAGTGCCACAACACAATGAGAGAGATATAAGGTTGCGACTCACCTACAAGAAGTTAAGATTTCAAGTGACCTGTCATATCCACAGTATCACCTATCAGTTGAAAAGCACGGTATCAAAATTGAAGTGAAAAGCCAGGAATCAGAATGAAAACTAGCTTAGTCAGTTGTAGGTATGTACAAGCTAACAATAAAGTTGAAGGGCTATATGATATAGATAGGATTTCTCCTGTCGTAATCTACTACTTTTGATTCCATCCGTAGTCTCAGTACCCTTCGATTTATTGTAGTCAATCAAAGTAGTTGCGGAGTAGTTGATAGGTCACGAGTAGAACACAGATAGTAATTCCACCTATATTTTAAATATAGCCGGTCTCAAACCCGAAAAAAGGAGGAGTAATTTAAAAAAATATTATGTAATTATTAATTAACAGAATTTTCATTGTACACAGTATTTTTCAATATTTTTATATGTTTCTAACTTTAATTTTGAATTTTGAGAAAAAATAATTTAATGATTTTTTGGGGTTAACTTTTAATTTGTTTAAAGTTTTATGTTTTTTGGAATTTTATTTTTTTTATGTTAAGAACGAGTGGACACGTTTTAGCACGTTAAGATGCGTGAATAAGACACAGTAGGTCACGTATCTGATTGGACACGACACGGATAGATCACGGCATGAATAAGTCACAGTATGATAGACACGGTACATCTTACTCGTGTCGTGCCTCTTTTTTCAATTTTTGGCACGGCACGGCATGTCTGGACACCGCACGAACCGGAAAGGCACGATTTTAGAACTCTAGTGGGGAAAGTAGCGTTGGGCGAGGGTAGTTCTGGTATATAAGAATTGTAAACTATAAATCCTGCACTGCCCGAAGCAACTTCAAATAACTTGGGATTGTGCAGGGTTTAGCGATTAGCGGCTGGGATTATTTTTGTCCTAAGCCAATGGTCAGATCTGATCTGAAATATGATCTTCAGAGTTCAGACCCAGTTCGGATTTCTATTTAATGAAATTTGGTAATTAGCAGGTCCAGAGTGTGAATATTTTTGGGCTGTTATTTTATTTCCTTGAGCTTTGCTATCAAGAGGTAAAATAATTCTTTCCAAGGATTATTACTATTTTTTGGATTGTAGAAAATTATGACTGTTTAAATAGGTAGAATTAAAATGTTGTGCTAAGAGTTTAAATAGGACCCAAATATTGGGGAATTCAAAAATTCAAAAGTTGTGTTACCATATCTGAAGTTATAATTTATGGTGTTTAATAAGTTTTTCATATAAAAATATTGGGGAATTCAAAATTCTCCGAATTTTAGAGTTTTCTAAGTATTGTTTTAAAATTTTGAAAAGATTAAGGATGTGTTTGGATGAAACATTAGGTTAATGAGAGTAGCCACTAACTCAAAAATTTGGGAGAGTAGCTAACTAACTATTGGTTAGATTAATAAAGTAGCTACTAAAATATCATCAAGAGTAGGCACTAATCCAAGTTGTACTACTCTTCACCCCCATCCAAACACACCCTTAAAATTATTCAATATTGTATTTATCAGTACATATACATATTAATTAACGAGGAGGGATCCATTGACAATTTTGAAAATTTTGAAGAAAAAATTATTAAAAACTATCAAAAATAGAAAAAAGTTTGCGGAAATATTGTTAACTTATAGATTGATTGTGTCTCTGATTATATTCAAATTATTGACATTTGATATCTTTAAAAAATTTGTTAAATTATAACCAATTAAAAATACATAAAATTTTGATAAACCATTAGACAACTGTAAATGGATTGAAATTCAATACACTATCAATCACTAAGTTAAATAATACATTCATAAATTTTCATTTATAAGACTTTCTATAAAATTTTTGAAAACTTTCACTGTCAAGATTGTTAAGATAAGCACCGTAGATAGATTATTCTTCCTCTTACTAATATAGTATGAAACGAACAAAACACGTATGCATGTAAAAGTATAATATATCTTCAAAAAAACGTTTAATGTAGGATTTATACACACAATTACATGGTTTTTTGTAGTTTCCTATCGAGAAAAAAAATGAGAAAATTGTATGATTTTAATTTGCTCAAAATTGCTGACCAAATAAGTACCAACTATTGTCTCTGTTAGTCTGTTACATCTCCAGTCCAACTGAAATTCCTGTCACTGATGAGTTTCCTATTTTTATCAAATTGTAAAACATTTCTAAAATCAACAAAATACCGTTAATTATCATCCCTTTTTCCAACCAATATTGTGCCTCATCAACTGTAATATCTGTTGTTCCCCCATTTTTTTCATCCTTAAAAAAAAAAAAAAAAAAATTGAATTGATCAAAGTTTGTATCAGGAGATTGAGCCACCATGGCAGGACCATCACAGACTGTCATGCTGCTGGTATCCCTCGCGGCGATTATCGCATTGTCAAGGACGGCGAATGCCGATATACTGAGCACGATAGGTGTCAATTGGGGCATCCAATCGACGCACCCGATACCACCTGCGATAGTGGTGGACATGCTGAAAGCAAATGGAATTAAGAAGGTGAAGTTGTTCGATGCTGACGACTGGACCATGAGCGCGTTGGTTGGGTCTGGCATCGAGGTGATGGTCGGGATCCCGAACGACCTGCTCGGCAGATTGAGCAGCAAGTATAGCCATGCCGAGGATTGGGTGAAGAACAACGTCACTCGGTATGCGAAGGATGGCGGAGTCGATATCAAGTGAGTATCAGTTTAGAACAAGCTAACCCTTCTTCTTTTTTTTCTTTTTTTTTTCACTATCACATAATAGTGTTTTTTTTCTTAGTTTTAGGAATTTTTCATAATTAAGTCAATGAAAATAAGATGGTATGATATGATATGATGGCAATTATCGTTAGGAAGAAGATCATACATGCACATTTTTGTTTAGTATGTTGTTTAGTACTGTCCTTGTATAAGTTGCAATTTATACATACCAGTAAAGAGCCCACGCCTTGCTTTAGGCTGAAATTATTATATCTTATAACAAAGGGCCGAAAGCTTATCCCTTGTAAAGAAACTGACATGGTCCTTAAATTTTAATGGGCCGGAACATTAATTTACGTCAACGGTGGTGATCAATCTAATTAAACGATCAACGGCTGAGATTTCTTCTTCGGGGAAGATAGAACGTTCATATCAGAAAAATCCAATCTCTTTTTATTAAAAGTAACAATAAACTGAATGTCAGTTGCTCTTCACATTTTCAGATATGTTGCAGTTGGCAATGAGCCCTTCCTGACAAGTTACAACGGGTCATATCTCACCACAACCTTCCCAGCACTGCAGAACATTCAGAAGGCCCTGAACGAAGCCGGTCATGGCAAAATCAAGGCTACCGTGCCGCTAAATGCCGACGTGTACTCGTCCGGTAGCAACACGCCGTCGTCCGGCGGCTTCCGGTCTGACATCAATGACCTCATGGTTCAGATAGTGAGCTTCTTCAAGGAAAATGGCGCACCGTTCGTCGTCAACATCTATCCTTTCCTCAGTTTGTACCAGAACCCCGACTTCCCTGTCGATTTCGCTTACTTTGGCACTGGATCGCGCACCATCAGCGATAAGTACGATCGATAATTTTTTTATTTGACTTGAAAAAAAAAATTATATCTACAGTCTGTTTCTTATGTTCTTCCTAACATCAGCAACAAGCAGTACAACAATGTGTTTGATGCGAATTTCGACACATTGGTCTGGGCGCTGAAGAAGGCCGGCGTCCCTGACTTAAAGATCATTGTGGGGGAGGTCGGGTGGCCAACTGATGGCGACAAGAACGCGAGCCCCAACAATGCGAAGAAGTTCTATGATGGACTCTTGAAGAAGCTGGCAAAGAAGGAGGGGACACCTATGAGACCCGGCGCGCTGGATGTCTACCTCTTCGGCCTCATTGACGAAGACTTGAAAAGCATTCTCCCGGGAAATTTCGAAAGGCACTGGGGCATCTTCTCGTAAGTACCTCAATGGCTAATTCTGTTATGGATCGGATGAAATATGGGCTGTTCATTTTTCATAATCAGATGGTCATGATATATCTTTAAGTTACAATTAAATAGATATGTTTGATAAAAACTGCTCAATTCAAAACGATATATCATTGTTCAGAGTACAGACATAGAAACTAATTAGTGCTATAAGTTTTGTTTAACCAACAAATCAATCTCAAATCGTTGACAGATATGACGGTAAGCCGAAGTTCCCTATGGACCTCTCGGGTCAGGGGAACGACAAGTTCCTCAAAGCCGCGAAAGGGATTCAGTATTTACCAGCTCAATGGTGTGTTTTCAACAATGAGGCCAAGGATCTCTCAAGCCTAGCATCTAACATAGACTACGCCTGCTCCCACGGCGACTGCACATCGCTCGGGTACGGTGCGCAGTGCAACGACCTCAACAGCGAAGGCAACATTTCTTACGCATTCAATATGTACTTCCAGATGACCGATCAGGATGTCAGGGCCTGCGACTTTGGCGGCTTGGCCAAGATTGTCGACAGGAACGCGTCTCAGAATGGCTGCCTGTTTCCAGTGCAGATCATCAGCGCCGGGACGAAAATCGCCGTGGCCAAAGCTGTGTTTTTGGGTCTGTTGGTTGCACTGTTGTTTCTATGAGAATGATTTAATTTGTGTGGGAGTGTAAGAAAATTTTCTAACAAGTAATTTTTTTGTTTGAGAGATGTAAATTGTAGTAGCATGATTATTTGTATAATTTTGTAGAAGTTTAATTGGGTTATTTAATAATTAGTGAGCTATTTTGGTACTACAATTCCGCTGCAAATGATGATTAGTATGCATGAAGTAATTATTTAGCTGGATGCATCTGACAGTTAATTCTCTGATAATAAGATCAATTTCGTTTAGGAAAAATGCTGCACAAAGATGATAGAATTAAGATTTTTTTAAGCACATCTGAAGATGATATTAAACATTTTTTTTAATTTCGATGAAACAGTGCTAATAATCATATATCATACTGTTAATTGAGATTAATTAACGCCTCATCAGATGAGCAATAAACACTTTGACTAATCTGATTAGAGTTAATTAACAATTTAAGAAAAAGAAAACTGAAATATTTCCATTGGCCTATTAATTATTGTGATATTTTATTGTGTTTGACTGAAAATATATTGACTTTGTAATATTATGCACAAAAGACTAATTATTTAAGGGAGTTGATAACTGCACCCCTTAAAAAAACCCCTTAACCGCATTCCAATACATTTTTAGTTAAAGATTCTTTTTCAAATACAACAAATCACTTTTACTGGTTGCATTTCACATCCTCAATCGAACAAAACACTTATATATATATATACAATACAAAGATCAAGAATAAAAAAAAAATTCACTCAAAATTTATCATCTGTCAAACCTTTTCTATAATTTGCATTAGCGTCGACAGCATCTCTTTAATTCAATTTTTTTTTTCCTAATTAAACGCATATATATCATTTCAAAGTGATTTATTGGTTAGTCAAAATCCAATACGACATACAATCAAAATTTCAGAAGTTTCATAAGTCTAAAAATATGACATATTGGACCAAATTGCTAAAATGATGTCCTCTACTTAGTTGAAATTCGTTTACAGTTTTCAGAAGTTCTTGTTTCCAAATTTATACATACAATCAAAAGACAAAAGCCCTACAAAGAAAAAAAAAAAAAATCGTCAGGGACAAATTAAATATAAAAATATATATGAAACTTTACTAATCTAAGGCCAGCTTTATATAAGAAATTCATGAACAAAGGTTCTCTAACCAAAAAAAAAAAAAAAAAAATACCTTCTTCACATTCCACTCATCCACTGACTTTGTCTAATCAATTTCAAAGTCAACTTAACAGCCACAATTACCCACGTCTTAACATATAAAAATGACAAATTACAACATTGTATTTGTACAAAAACTAAACAAATAAATTTGACAATGTCAAACTGGAGGTATCTGATCCATGACAACCCACCCATGATTCAGTTTTTCCTTAAAATGCATGCCACCCACAAATATAAGCCTCTCTGGATCTTCTCTCAACCAATTGTTGACTAACCAACTCAAACCTCTCTCTCTCTCTCTCTCTGCCCCTCTTTTTTTCACAATTTCAAAGAAAAGAGAAAGAGAGAGAGATTATTCCTTCATTTTAGTATGATGTTACACCATTGAAACAATGGAATTTATCCAATTTGGTGCTGAATTCAGTTTGATATGATCCTGCATTCTTCTAGTTTTTGTGTAGAAACTGTAATTTTGATTGATCAGAAGTGAATTTCCAATTGCGGTTTTTCGTCACAGTTCGGATTTGAGAAGCAAATTAACAAACTGAAAGGTAGCCACCATGAACGATCTTTTCTCGAGCAGCTCGTTCAAGAAGTATACGGATCTTAAGGTACAGACCCAACTAGATGATATCGAAGCCGGAGCGCAAGAAAGCGCGAACTTGGACAGATTTTTCGAGGATGTTGAGTCGGTAAAAGAAGACCTACGCTCCCTCGAACAGCTGTACCGGCGACTCCTGCAAACAAATGAAGAAACCAAGACCGCCCACAATGCGAAAACGGTCAAGGAACTCCGGGCACGCATGGATGGAGATGTTGAACAGGTGTTGCGCAAGGCGAAGGGGGTCAAGGCCAAACTGGAAGCCCTTGACAGATCGAATGCAGCTAACAGGAAGCTGCCCGGCTGCGGACCCGGGTCATCAGCTGACCGCACATGCACGTCGGTTGTCAGTGGGTTGGGGAAGAAATTGAAGGACTTGATGGATGACTTTCAAGGCCTGAGGACACGCATGGCTTCCGAATACAAGGAGACTGTTGGGAGGCGGTACTTTACCATTACAGGTGAAAAGCCCGACGAGCAGACAATCGAAAACCTGATATCCTCTGGTGAGAGCGAGACATTCTTGCAAAAGGCCATTCAAGAGCAAGGGAGAGGACAGGTATATCAGATAATTTAAAATTCTATTTAGCATTTACCCATTCAATTCAGCAATTGAGTAATCAATCAGTCATGCATGCAGAAAATGGTGGAAATACCAAATTAAGTGTCTAATTTTCTATACATTGAAATGTCTTTTTACACCAATTTTCTATACCTGATGATGTAATATATGCTAGATGAGATTATAGAACCATCACTGGTGCATTTGGCAATCAAACTGCAACTTTACCTCACCTTGATTTGTAGAAACTTGGAGATTACCTTTGAACAATGTAATTATGATTCAATAATATATAACTTGTCAGCATTATGCATAAGTAGTTGTTGGTACTCAATTGAAGACTGAGCCAAACATGAAACTGGTATGTAGATCGTAGACACGATATCTGAAATCCAAGAGCGGCATGACGCAGTGAAGGAAATTGAGAAGAGCCTGCTAGACCTGCACCAGGTGTTCCTCGACATGGCAGCGCTGGTCGAGGCACAGGGGCATCAGCTGAATGATATAGAGAGCCATGTATTGCACGCGAGCTCTTTTGTCAGAAAGGGTACAGTTGAATTGGAGACAGCAAGAGAGTACCAGAAGAGCAACCGAAAATGGGCTTGCTACGCCGTCATCGGCGTCATAGCAATAATCATAGTGGTTCTATTTCCTCTCCTTATTAATGTTTATGGCCTTACCAGATAGGTTTTGGGACAGTGGATTGGAATTCTTAGTTTCTCATTTGGTGTTTAACTGTTTACCTACTACTGCATACAGACTTTTCATTGGGATGATTCTGTTGTTGATCTTTTTTTATTTTATTTTCTTCTTTCTCTTTCTCTTCTCTTCTATTCTTTACCTTTTCTAATTGAAAAGGAAAAATGAGGATGCTCACCAAAACCTTGACTTGAGAAGTCAAAGTTGGATTAAGCAGATTCTAAGGATGTAAATGTATTTATTTTCTGGTGATGTGATATAGAGTTTTTTTTCACCAATATTTGAAAGACAGGGGACTTCTTTACCAGTAGTAGATCAAGAAGCCATAGTTGGCAACTTGGTATTTCCTTTTTGTTTCTGTTTTTACTCAAATTAAACATTTAAGATAGACACAATATATAATTAGTGGATAAGATGAAGGAATCCGAACTATCTGAAAAATGAGTATCATAGACCTTTCAATAATTCTGATACTAAGGTCACTCATTTCTCTTTTCCTATTTTCTTTCCAGAAGTGTAATTTTATTTTGTTTTGGATTGTCATTACCAAAGCTGCATAAGTTCTTAAAATGAGATGCAGAATATGCCACTGCAATTACAAAGAGTAGTATTCAATTTGTACTATTGGATTCAATACATGATTTTTCATGTATATATAAAATGAGCGTGACAGACATGTATTATGTATAGGATTTGGTACTTGGTTTTCATGTACTGAACGTAACAGCCATGTATCTAACGGTAGTCTGTAATTTTGAGATTCTACAAAATCATGAGAAATGGGCACCATGCTACAATGACAAAACGATGCATTGTGTCTTGACTGGAACTCATGTTTACACAGTCTGATTGCACCTTATCAGCTTGAAACTAAAACCAAAATGTCTAAAGCCTAAACCCACTGAGACTCGATATTTAGCAAAAGTACCAAAATTGATTCCATTACGAGTTTTCTTACCAGTGCAATTTTCTACCAGCCCAATAACAGAAGCTTCAACAAAGCCATGCGAACATAAAGACCATTCTTTGCCTGTCTGAAGTATGCTGCTCTTGGATCACTATCCACTTCGACAGTTATCTAGAAGAATGGAACAATGTCAATTATATAAGAAATGCAATAGATCATGATTATATACTATTTTTAGATAAGGCTTTTGTTAAGCCTGGCATATTTTACTTTTCATAGGTTTTTCACAAAACTTCCACCTACAACACTCCAGAAAGGTGAGACACTGAGACCTATTGCCATCTGTACTAAGCATGGGGTTCTATATAACAAATAATAAAGGAGAACAAAATGTTAATTGTATTTTTCTTTAAATAAGAGCTCCCAAGAAACAAGCCCGCATCCCATTCTACCCAACATTAGTTTCATTTAAATCGTGCCTCTTGTGGAACTTAATTTTGTATCCATCTGTACAAAGATGAGGAATATCAGTATATCAGCATCATGCTAGCCTACTATTGGAATAAAAGCTAATTGTAACAACACAAGAACTTAAACAGCCATTAAGTGCTTTGACCAATATAAATACTCATCTTATATGTAAGATGCAAAAGAAAGAATCCTTGGAAACACATTGCACATCTATGATAGGTTAACATTTGAATTACCTCATCTAGTCGGGGAAGAGGATGCATAACCACCGCATGCTTTTGCATAGCATCAAGTACCTTTCTATCAACTATATACTTCCCTCTAGCTGCTTCATATAGGTCAATCCTCTCTCCAAATCTCTCCTTTTGGATCCGAGTTTGATAAACTACGTCGCACATAGAGGCCACCTCCAATAAATCAGAGCTTTCTTCCCATTCAACCCCACTCTTTGTTAAGTAGTCTTTTATATCGTCCTAACAACAACACAGAAGGAAGAAAACCAGCATTACTTTTATAGCAACCATTTTGTACCTTACTGGTTCACATTACATTTAAGCTAGAAGGATTGCAATAAACCAGAATTTAAATGAAGGCATGTTGTATACATGTGAATTTGATACTTAAGAGTATAACATGGAAAAACAATGATGTGATATTAAACAATTGTACCTTCATTTTGACCACATCAGGAGAGACAAAATAGATCTTGATATCTGGGTACATCGCGATTAAGTAGGCAAGTGATCGAACAGTTCGTCCATTGGCAAGGTCTCCTACTAATCCCAGTTTAATACCATCTAACCTTCCAATTTCTCTTTTAATTGTGTACACATCCAATAAAGCCTGAATATCGGTCACAAAAGGAAAAGAAAGGTGATATTAAAATATATAATTGTGATATATAGACTGAAAATTAAAAAAAAAAAAGTCTCTCAAATATTGGGGGTTGTAATTGTCTCATAATGAAGACAAACAATTTCATTTCACATACTAATCAAATGTCATGAGCTCGTGTTTTACATGATCAACTCATATAAGTAGCATGCAGAGAACAACAAAATAGACATTAAACCTTATACAAGCCTTGAACAAAGAGCTGATTTAATAAAAAAAAAATCGAACAAAACAAACAATGTAGAAGGGTAATTTGAATGTTACCTGCGTTGGATGTTGACCAGGTCCATCTCCAGCGTTAATTACAGGTATTTTTGCAGTGGCAGCAGCTCTCCTAGCAGAACCACTCTCGAAATGTCTCAGAACAATAATATCTGAGTATCCTTCTACCGTCCTTATTGTATCTAAATAAAATACCCATATATAAATGTCCAAAAGAATCTAAAGTAGTGTTCAGTACCAAACAATACCCCCATAATAAGTACCAAATATATCCAGAAACTGTTGTGTACCAAACATGCTTTTACAATATAGGCAGGACTTTTTAGAATGATTAACTAACAAACTATTAGTTGCCAATAATGAACAAGTTCGAATTTTGTACAGGTAATGATCTACAAGGAAAAACCCAAAAAACAAAAGTTAGAAAAATTGATTTACCTTCTAGGGTTTCGCCTTTAGCAGCCGAAGAGAACTCTCTTGCATTTTCTGTGGTAAGTACCTCTCCACCAAGCCTCTTCATAGCGGACTCAAACGAAAGCCTCGTCCTCGTGGAAGGTTCGTAGAAGAGAGTGGCCATCAAGTACCCTTTAAGCATGTTACTCCCAGGAGAGCTCACATCCTTTTCAATCGCCTCCATTTCCTGGGCCACTTCAAAGATTCCATTCAAGAGGTTCCGATCGAACTGCTGAGACTCAATTACATCTTCCAGCTGGAAACTGGTTTTGATGGGGTGAGCATGGCATTTGAGAGCTGAAAAGGGGACGGCGAAAACCGGCTTGTTGGGTTGAATCTGCTTGTGAGGTTTGACAAAAGAGGCCGGCGAAGTGAATGCGCGGAGCGCCATTGGAATATGTATGCAGAAAATTTTCGGTATTGAGGTAAAGCAATTGTGGTGTTTTAGCAGAGTGAATCAAAGACCTTCTGCACCTATTGTACCAATGAAAAAAAAAAAAAAAAAAAAAAAAAAAAAAACTGAGATCAGTTTTCACAGAAATTTTGTTGGTTTTTTTTTTCATGGGTATAGTATCAAACATCCAATACATTAAATATCTTGGACGTGGCAGAATTAGCCTTTGGGAGTGGTTCTGGTATGGATCGGCTAAGCAGCATTTCACTTTGAATTGAACGGTTCTTATCAGACACTTCTCTTTAATTGTATTTAAAAGAAAGACATATCGTGACCATCCAATTAATTATAATTACGAGATATGAACAGCCCACATCACATTTCATCTGATCCATATCATAGCAGAATTAGCCTTCTCTTGGTAATTGGTAGAAAGAAAGTCTAGCAAGATTGTAGTGGACACTGTAACACTGAGCAGTACAACAGAAACGGTACAATCCGATGGCAAACCAAACCAAAACAAGAGCTTACCTTAGCTGCTGCTAAGAAGGTGAAGAAACCCAGGATTGGAGATGAGACGGAGGGAGGCGCTGAGTTTCTTCTGCGATGGACGGGACGGACCACAAGAACGAACGACGAGCTAATAAAGAGAAAAAAAAGATCGATCAGCTCACTCACTAGTGCGCGGCTAAATTCACATCCTCTACTCCGCAGTACGTTACTGCGCAGCGAATCAACTGTTCGATCTGCCTCAAGATCCGTGCACCTCAATCTTTAGAAATCCCGCTATAATCTGCGTCGTTGATTCGCTGTGCAGTAAAATACTTCGCAGCAGAGGATAAGCACTCGTGGGCGGCCTCAATTCATATCCTCTACTGCGCGGTAAGTTACTGCGCAGCGTATCAACTGTTGGATCTGCTTCGATGTTCGTGCAGAGCAATCTCAAGGAAGCCTCCTATAATCCTCACCGTTGATTCGCTGCGCATTAAAATACTGCGCAGCAGAGGATATGAATTGGGGCGGCCTGGGTCTGGCGAGTGCTTATCCTCTGCTGCGCAGTATTGTACTTCGCAGAGAATGAACGATGAGGATTATAGGGGGTTTTTCGAGATTGAGTTGCACGATTCTTAAAGCGAATCCAATGGCAGCTGTACTGCGCAGTAGAGGATACGGACTTGAAGTTTAGACGAAGGGAAGCGGCCGAACGAAGCGGTGGCCTACTGTTACTGGCCTATCATTCTCAACTTTTAAGAGGTTTAGCACGAATCTTGACAAAGTGGCTGCCGTCCGATGGTCCGATCTAACGCGGGGGGGATTAACAATCGTCCATCGAGGTTTTTCATGGGCCGGGAGAGCAGCCGAGGCCCAGCGAATTGGGCTTCTTGGGTTTCTCGGATGCTTTTCTTCTGAGCAATTTAACATTTTAACCTTCTTCCAAAATTTGTTAAACAAATGGTATTCCCCCCCAAAAGAAAAAAATTAACAAAATACTTTTGTGTACCCTTCATTACCCTTCATTACCCTCCATTCTCCTTCAATTATATTAATTTTCTTTTACCTTTCTTTCAAAAATAGCAATATGTATATTTTTCTTTATTATTTTCTTTTAATCTTTTTATTTACATATCAAAGTTTTCATGAAAAATTTTGTATGTTATAAAATTTCATAATATAATTTTTATTATTAAAATTCTGAATTTTACAGTTCTCATTTTCAGCAAATATTCAATTCGCTTTGTTAAAAAATAATAATAAATAAATTTCACCTCTTATTGTAAAATTTTAATTTGCTATAATACAATAAAAAAATATTGATATATTGTAAATATAGTAAATAGAATATTTTTAAAAAAAATTATCTTTTCTATATTATACTTACAATAATATAAGTCTTATATTCTTAGTTTTTGGAGGTATGCTCACGCCTCACGGAAAAGTGTTCGCTTAGTTTTATAAAAATTGGTTGTTTTCATTGCTCATCTGTTTTCTTTAGTTTAAATGATGATTTGGTTGTTTTCTTTAACTAATATTTTGTCTAGATAAGATTCCAGTGGATGCTTTGAACTAAGGTTGCGACAGTTTTTCTGGTTTGAATTCTGTCAGGGTTAAAAGTAGGTAGTAGCTATGTTAGTCTTTTAGTTTGTATTTGAACTTTGATTTCCCGAAAAGATTGGAAAATGGTGAATGAAAAATTCGCTTTTATCAAAAAAAAAGTTTTATAAAAATTGTATGTACACAAACACGAGCAACTCATCTTGTTTCCCTGTGTAGATAAAAAATTCACTACTCTTAAAACTGAGAGGACGGGCTCTACTCTTGTGATTAGACAATCACTGTTCAATTTATCGCTACTATTCGATTTTATTTCAACCATACGATTTCAAGCTACTCGTAATTTCACGAGCATCTAATTCATGTGCATGATAACTCAACGATGGTGGTCTATGTCAAGAGAGCGCATCATGTATACAATTATGAGCTAAAATTTATTTTAACAATAAAATTGGGTGAATTCTTTTATGGATTGGAAGAAATATGGACTATTTATTTGGCTAAATCGAATGGGTATGATATATTCTTATAGCATAGGTAAAGGAAATCCGAATCTCTTAATTAGAAATGAATGGTTGTCCATAGAAGAACAACCCTAAAATTGGATTTTGAAATTAATAATTTAATGTGATTAATATAGGGTTTTCTAAAACCAAAAAAAAAAGTTGGCGCCGCCGCCGTCATTGTATTCTAGCAATAAAAAATATGGTTTCGAAACTAATAGTGGTTTAGGTTTTCTAGGAAAGCAAAATTGCGTAGGAGCCATAATCTATCAATCAAAAGAAGAATCTATGGTTGGAAACAATATAACATCAGTCATTTTTCATCATGCGGCTCTCGTGCAATTTCCTTTTCTATATAAATATGTTACCGGGTTCTCTCTTGATCTATCACGCCTCAACAATCTAATTAGGAGAAATATCACTAAGACCTCAATAGAGTGAAGTGTGAGATGGTTAGATTTGTTGGAGCGAGGAGAAGACAACACAAAAGAACTTAAGAATTTATGATAATTTTGACTATTTCGTTATGGTACGTATAATTTTGAAACTTGATTTTCTTTTTCAATCGGTTGCGCGCATATGTTTTACAATTCTTTTTCATATATATTTACTTTATTTTCTCTGGTGTTCTTTGAACTTTTTTGGTTGAAAATTAACCTAACTAAATAAATCGCAACACAAGTATATAGGGGTTGTTCGGCATGTCCAGCTTTAGCTTCTTTTTTTTTAGATAAAGATGAGGGTCAAGGGTCAAGCCACTCAAATTTAAATGTCTATAAAAAACTTCTCATTCGGGTTTCAAACCCGCGATCTCCCACACGGAGAGCGTTATCTTTAGCAACTAGACCAAATGCTGGTTCTTAGCTTTAGCTTCCTTAAAATCGCTTAACACCTTAATCCTTCTTTGTGAACCAAACATTTGTTCCTTAGAGCAGCTTAAAGCTCTCTCCTTAGCTCTTCTTTTGCCTCAAGTTTTAGCTTACTTAAAAACGCTTAACACCTTAAATCCTTCTTTGGTGAACCAAACAACACTATTCAACGAACTAAAAAATCATATACACTACTGTCCTTTCATTTTTTCTGATGAAAATATAAACTCCCGTTGTATCTACACTGCTGCCCAAAACTAAACGTTTATTAAAGAGAAGGTTTAAATTTAAAAACAAAAACAAAAAAAATCAGATTGTTTCATATTACTGGCAATAAATTGAGAGATTCCCGAAGTTTGTGGGAAAAATAAACTTTATGCTTATTAATTGTATTCATGTTGGTAGCATGCAGGTTCAACCTTTGGATGGGTTCAGGCTCCCCGTTGACCTTATCGATCGATATCATATCAGGAAAGGTCGTGGAAGAGGACTCGATTCGCTATGTTCGGTTCCGATTGAGGAGGTTGTAGCTCGATCATGCATGGAGGCACTTCACAGCTGCACCAAATTGTTCGGAAAGCCGCTAGCTTTCGACCTAATTTCAATTGAGTATCGATCGATGATGGAAGGAGTACTACCTGATCAAATTGGGACTGAACATGAGAAAACCCCTATATGTAATGTGCGTTTGATCAGCGATCACTTTCAGAAAGAGTCAAAGAGGTAAGTAACTGAAGAGCAAAATTAGTTTGGGGGTAATATGTTTGTGTAGTAAACCTCGATGGGTTCAGTCACTAATTAATTGATAGGAAAATAAAAAGATAAGACTAATTTGGGATTTTAATAAGAATTGTATTGAAAATTGAAAGCAGCTATATATTTTAAGGGAGTAATATCTTGCATTCATAGAAAAACTATTCATATCTAGAGTCAATGAGTTACATTTCAGATGTATGTGTTACATTTTGTATACTTTTATGAATGTATATACTTCGTCTCCTTTCCAGGCCTTAATTTGCATCAATTGGGCCGCAGATTCTAGGCCTTTCTTTCCCTCTTCTTATACAATCAATACGTTCTTTTCTTTTTGGTTGGAAAATCTACACTCCTGTTGTATCTATTCTACCCTGAGGCCCAAAACTAAACTTTTAATCAAAGAGACGGCTCAATTTTAAAATCACAAATCAAAAAGTCTGAACTGAACGGAGGTTTCTTGTTTTCGGTGACCAGTGACCTTGAAATTAAATCTGAAATAACTACAATTTAAACTGTTAAATGACAAAACTAATTAATAGAATGTGTTGTATATATCATGTTTTATGTGTATACAAAAAATTATATCATTATGATTTTATTTACATATACACCAAGCATTAACAAAAATCGACGGTTCAAATTTTATGATTTTTCTCCTCTCTTGATTATTAATGAAACGATGTTAAAACTTTATCATTTTTTGTGTATATATTATTTAGATGATTTAGAATACATCTAACGGTTTAGATTTGTCAATTTATATTTAAATAATGAAATGGTCACCACGGTCACAGTCACCACGGTGCATGGTTATTGGATCCTCCTCTTTTGTTTTTCCGAATCTCAATTTATTGATTCGACAGAATTGTGTCAGATGAGATGATCAGAATTTATGAAAATTCTGATCAGACGGAATAATTATTATATATATTGTGTTTGGTGGGGTTTTAGTTACTGGCATTTAAAGTTTTAAACCCGATCGATCACAATTCACATATTCCTTAAACCCTTGTACCGATTTTTCTTGGGATCTTTTTGCTTGTGGAATTTTGAGGGGTATTTTGATCTGTTCGATCTGTTGCTCTTCGGCCATTTCAAGGTAATTCTTTTTTTTTTTTTTTCACTTGGATTCATTCATTCTGTAGCTAGGGTTTTTGCAATTTTCTGTGATCGATACTGCTGTGTCAATTTCTGGTGATGACTATATTGTTAGTTAATTGGGTGATTTGTTTGAACCTGATCATCAGTTTGGATCTGTACCAGAACGACTCGGCAAAAGCTGAAATGAGAGTGATAATGTAGGTCATGTTATGTAGCACTGCGTATTTGTGTTGCAACTCTATGGACAGAAACGGCCTTGATTGTTAGCAATCTAGCTTAATCTGATACAATTTTTGCTAAACTAGAACAGAAAGTCCTGAGTTTGTCAAATCATTGAATATCTCATCACTTGTTGAAGTTACACCTATTTATTATCTATTAAAATTCAATCACATTTAAAGAAGGACATATCTTCGCCATGCTAGGAAATGTTAGGTGCTCAATTATATCATAAGCAAGTTAATTTCAGTACATTATACCTCAATTGGGAAAGTTCTTCAATTATAAATTCCTTATTTGGAATTCATACCCTACATGTTCCGGTTTTCTGCTTCCGAGGTGAGGACACAGAAGTTACGAGATACAAAATCTGTTTCATAATTCAAATGAAACAGGTGATGTAAATGCCGCTTCTGCCCATTTCTTCAAATGTTGTCAACTTTTTCTAATTTTATCAGTCAGATTTTACCAATCAGCATGGAAAAGAAACAAAGTGAAGAAAACAAAAAATGGGAGGAGAAAGGATTAAAATAATGACTAACCACATTAATAAAAAAACAAATGAAAGAAAATACAAACAAAAGAGCAAAATTCTCTGATCTAGACAGTGTAGGTATTAAAAAATATATTCTACAGAAACTTCTAATTTCAGAAGGTGGATTTTCAGCATCATCGCCAGTTCTAATACATTGAGTTGGTTAAAATTCTCCGAAAAAATCATTGTGATTTATTTTGTTCATATTTTCATTTTCTTGTTTGTTTTTATAATTTAAGCAATCTTTTTGGCTATTTTTGCAGAAACTCCAAACATGGCAGGTGCTGACCGCATAAGCTACTGCCGGACACACTAATCCATCATATCCTGTCTTTCTTGACAGCAAAGGAGGTCATCAGTAGCACGTTGACATTGTCGAAGCGCTGGCAATGTCTTTGGAGGAATTCACCCTCTCTCACATTCAACTCGAGAGATTTTAGAGACGATTCGCAGTTCATAGAGTTTGTAGACTCCTTTTTTGCGCAAAAGAAACCGCTCGACCTTGTTAGATTTAAACTGATGTGGTATCCGTATACCAAAACATCCACATTTGAGGCTGCTAAGAGGTGGTTGATTCCAGTGGTCGAAGCTAAACCACGAGTGCTAGTTCTGAATTTATCCTCCAGAACTGACCACCATATGGAATTTCCTGAAGAAATTTTCAATTGTGAATCGGTTGAGGAGCTAATGCTGTCAACAGACTTCAATCTGGGTTCTTGTCCTCTAAAACCCAAGAGTGTGAACCTTAAACGCCTTTGGAAATTGATAATTGAAGGTGCCTTCAACTTGAATGACAATTTTATGAAAAAGCTTGTTCATGGCTCCCCGCCACTGGAGGAGTTGCTGCTGGGTTGCCAATATGAGGGCCTATCCAATGTTTCGCTCGAGTCTTTGAATGTGAATTGCCTCAAGAAATTGAAAATGAGTGGTAATATCAACCTGAGTGATTGTATTATGAAAAAGGTGCTTTATTGTTGCCCAGCGCTAGAAGAGTTGCTATTAGACTGTGAATATGAAGGGCAACTAAACGTTACATCCGAGAAAATGAACCTTGAACACCTCAAGACGTTTCAAATTAAGGGTGAAATAAATTTGGATAACAAATTCATGAAGAACCTGATGAGGAGCGCCCCGGTCCTAGAAGAACTATTGTTGGAATGCCAGTATGAAGGGTTGTCCAGAATCTCTTCTAAGTCAGTAAAAGACTTGGTAATTTTCTGCCATGAAGAAGAGAAGATTGAAATTTCGATTCCCAGCCTTTTGTCCTTGCATATTAGGGGGGCTGGCAAAATTTCATGTAAGAAATTGGGATTATTAGTCGAGGCATACATCAGTGTTGAGGGTTGTGAGTATGACGATGGTCAGGCTACCTGCTTAATGGCTTACGGCATGCTGAAAAACTTCAATTTGAAACGATTCACACAATGGTAAGTTTTTCTACCTCGACTAATTTTAAAATGTATTTTCTATTGTATTTAGTTAAGGATTTTTTTTTGAATTATGGCCAACTGAACCTACTTTTTATGCTCAGTTACACTGTTTGACATATGTGAATATATTAGGTATTAATTAAGATTGTGAACCTACTTTTTATTTATTAGTTCAATTCTGTATGAATGCTTCACTAATTAATTTTTTTTAAAAGAAAAAATAATACTGTAGAATTTAAAATCATATGTTTTCTTTTAAAAACATAGATAAAGATGAGGATCAAGCCACTCAAATTTAAATGTCTATAAAAGACCCCCCATCCGGGTTTCGAACCCGTGACCTCCCATCGGGTCAAGTAGTTATTATTAATTAATTCTGTTATTATTTTTTTTACTTGTGTAAATTACCGCACAAAGTATGTAATTGCTTATTGCAATTTGACATTCTTAATTGTCGCTATATATCAAGGAAAAGGTTCTAAGATATATATGTGCCTGTATTATAGATGACGGTATATCTATTATTCTACTATATCTGGAAAAAAAAAAAGTGCTGGAGTTATTTCATTTGTCACACCTGACTTGTAACATATTTGATTATCTGAAGGATATGTTCGAGAAAGAATTGCCATACTGCCCTATGTTTAACAACCTGAAGGAACTGAGCTGCCAAGTTACTAGTTTCTATCCGATTGCTTGGTTTCTTCAACACACTCCTGCCCTGGAAAAGCTTGTTTTAGCACACCACATGGGGGTAAGCCAGATATTATATATCCATCAGATTTACATAATAATTAAACCATATATATGTCCCATCTTACGTTTTATGCCATTAATTACTTATATTCCGTGATGATCGATCGATTGCTTTTCTTGAAGATTGCGATGACTCATTGTGAGTTTGTAACTAAAACAGTTTAATTTGTTATTGAGTAGTGTGATAGCTACAGCCGTGAGGAAAGTTACCGGGGCAGAAGTATGTCCTACATCTGTAAAATGCTTAAGAGAGTTGAGATATGGTATGCGCGTAGAGAGGAACGTTGCGATGGACTGAAGATCCTTTCTTACAACATGGACATGCCAAATAATGTCGATGTTAAGCTTATCAGGTATATATCCTTCCAATTCAGTATTAGTTACGGCAATTACGCTGTGCTCTTTCCCGAATGAATCGTATTAGTTGCAGCAAATAAAATTGTAGTATGCTGATACAGATTTTTATATAGTTTTTTGGCTAATTCTGCTATGGATCGGATGAAATATGGCCCGTTCATTTTTTACAACTAGATGGCCACGATATGTGTTTTAGATACAATTAAAGAGAAATGTTTGATAAAAACTGCTCGATTCAAAATGAAAGGTTGCTTGGCTGATCCATAGTATAATCACTCTTCTAATTGCAGACCTTTTTTATTTTTGAACAGGAAATAGTTTCTCCCCCTTAGACGATCGGGTCAGCGACAGATCCTTATGTTCTCTCTTTTTCCCATTTTTGTCTAAGCCTAACCTACAGAGGCAATCTATAAAACTTCTATGAACATTTTGTTCTATTATATGCAATACTGTACCGTTTGAAGAACCAGCCTTTGGTCTAGTAGTTAAAGGCAACACTCTTCGTGTGGGAGGTTGCGGTTTCAAAATCCGGATAGGTGCCTTTTATAGATATTTAAATTTGAGTAGCTTGACCCTCATTTTTATCTCAAAGAAATTACTGTACCGTTTGCATGCTACATGTAATATTTGTAGCATTTACAATCCTTCGGCCGGGTCATTTCTATATAATTTTGTAAGCAGGATAGCGTGTTATATATATGGTCATATATATATAGGAGCTAGACTATTATACTAACGTTAGCGTTTCAGACCGAAATGCTAACGCCTCAAAATTGTTGTTATCGTGTCCGAAATCACGATTTATGGTGCTCAATAAATTCTTTATATGAAAATATTGGGGAATACAAAAATTTTCCATTTTTAAAGTTGTCTAATTATTTGTTTTGCATTTTTGAAAATAGCACGTATAAATATCAATATTTTATTAATATTTATGAGCTTTTTTCTAAAATTCAAAACAAATACTTAGAAAATTCTAAAAATGAAAAATTTTTGTATTCCCCAATATTTTCATATAAAGAATTTATTGAGCACCATAAATCGTGATTTTGGACACGATAACATAATATTTGAGGCGTTAGCATTTCGGTTAACGTTAGTATGATAGTCAAACTCTATATACAGTGCCTGTGTTTTTTCTTTGCGTTGCTCTTTTCAAATTATCTCTTTCCATTTCCTTCAACTGTTCGACATATTTTTAGAGATTCTAGAATTATGGTACTTGCAGAGCGAGAAATTGCGAAGTATTTTAGTTTTTAAAAAAAGTCAAACTGCGCAAGAAATAAAATGTGAGTTATACTTTTAAATTAATATTGACAATGGTATGCTGTGATTGGTTAAATGTAGAAGGGCAAATTTTTGGGAGGTCACTAAACTATTCCTCAAATTCATAATGAGTTAGGCTACAATAATATGCCTATCACGGTTTTACTGTGCTATGCGGTCCGTATCCCCGTTTTCGGTATCCAAATAGTCGATCCGAACACTCAACTTAATCTTTATATCAAAATATGCTAGCAAACCAAATTTTATAATTTTTAGAATTTTTTTGCTATTTTTAATGATGGGGGCAATATCACTATTTTTGTATAAACCAAATCCATTGGATGTAGTCATTTTCTCTCCATCATTAAAAATATCAAAAAAATTTTAAAAATTATAAAATTTGGTTTTCTAGTATATTTTGATATAAAGATTAAGTTGAGCAGTTCGGATCGATTATTTGGACACCGAAAACGGAGATACAGACCGCATAGCACGGTAAAACCATGATATGCATATTATTGTAGCCGGACTCAATTCATAATTGGTCATTGAACTTCCATTTATCCGTATTTGGTCACTAAACTTTGATGTTTGTCCAAATTTGATTACTAAACTTCGCAATTTCTCGAATTTTAAGAGAGATAACGCTGAAGAAACTTATATAATTATAGAATATAGTTGAATTGTAAATTTATGACGTAAGGGCACCAGTGGTCTAGTGGTAGAATAGTACCCTGCCACGGTACAGACCCGGGTTCGATTCCCGGCTGGTGCAAATGAATTTTTTTAATACTAGGCCGTGTTTATTTATTTTGGCGTCTTTTAATTCATACTCAAGAAAAATGGGTGAGCTTCTAAGCTTTTTAGCTATGCCACATCATCATGAATCTCAACAATTTATTATGTTTCTCTCTCTTCTTTGTCTTAATCAAATGGCTCAAATTAATTTTTTCATTAAAAAGATAATATAATTTGTCTAAAAAACAATTTAATACTCAAAATATTTGAGACTCTTTGTATTCTTTTATATGAATTATTATGTAACTAGAAATATATTGTATTGAAACTATGTTAAGTTTAATATTTATTTAATAAAATATATTTATGAAAAAATGAAAAATTTAAACTTATTTTCATATATATTAATTTATGTCATATTATTTTTTTCGGCCTTCGCCCGATTCACAGCTCTAGTGAAGGAAATTGCTACAAGGTCTATTAACGATGTTAGTGTTACGAAATAAAGTACTCCCAAATTTGCGCATTGTATGATGCAAACGACATATATTTTGGGGGTCCGTTTGGATGGAAAAGGAAAAATAAAACTACGTTTTGATGGAAAAAGAAAAGGAAAAAGAAAAAGAAAAGGAAAAAGAAAAAGAAAAAGAAAACTATAAATAAAATATCCATTATTCAAAACTCAAATTTGTTACAACTTATTTCTCAAAGAAAAATGCAATATAGATACACAGATATTAAACCACAATCTTGGCAACAACCCGGCAGGTGACTTTATCGTCACAATTTCGCCATCATTTTTGAATGGTGAGGATATAATTCTTCTTTTTTTGCAGTATATATGTATTGATCAGTTTAGCATTTATATCCTGCAGCTATATATTCTTTCCTTCAAAAATGAGATGAAGAAATGCAAAGACCCTTTTATCAAAAAAAAAAAAAAAAGACCCGACAAGAATGAAATCTGACAATCCTGAGTTCCTGACAAATTCTACAAAAGTTGTGGCTGCGAGCTGCTCGCAGTTATTTACCTAATTAAGAAAAGGTAAGTAACAATGTACAACGAAAACAAATTAACAAATCCAACCAAAAACATGTTCATTCTCTGTAAAAAATGAAACTATGTAGCATAGCAATATAATCAGGAAGTGAGGCAAAAAATATGTACATTATTGTGGGTCAGGAAGAGAAGCCGCACAGCGACCTAATGTCTTCAATGATCGAATCAATTTGGGAGTGAGACCAAGCTGTCCCAGCGAACGGAAGATGCTTAGGTGCTTCAGCTCGGTCGAAATAAAATGCACCGGAGACCAATTTCTCCTTAGGTTGCAGTGCTAGCCAAGTCACAGTATCTGCCCCTTCCTCGCTCGTTCTGAGCTTGCCTTGCAATCTAATTGTACATTTGAAAGAAAAAAGACCCATCCGATTGAATCAAATATGAATTTGAATATCATTGATATTGAAAGAAAACATAATATGGAGTGATGCAATACCTTTTTTCGTTTTTTCAAAGGATATCCGAATTGAATAAATTTTAAATCAGATACTTGTCGGAACTCTTATGCACAGTTCTGATTATATATTGTATCTTTCAGAATAACATCTTGTGTGTATCCATATAATATCGGTTGTATGAACAAAAAGCATATCCCTAATAATGAACGAAATAGCAAATAAGAGATGAACGTTACCTCTGAGAAAAACCAGGCAAACTCTTGGCAACACCTGGAGTCTCGGCCCAACCAGGGTGCATCGAATAAAAGCCTAACCCTTTATTGCTATATTTCTCTGCCCATTTTTCAGTTAATGCTACCTAGAAGTCGTATATCGAAACAAAAGAGAGCATGTTAGTAACTTTTACCTGTACTGTTACAATTACTTCTGTTTATTTGCCAGTAAACCCAGGTAACTTGAGATTGGTGCTAATAATGCCAGCAAAAGAATCCTCAACATATTTTAGGTGCTATTCAGCAGATAAACTAATAAGCGTAATGTTTTACACTGACCTGAAGTCTCTTGTTTCGAGCATATTGCAGCGTGCCATCAAAGTTGCTTTCACTAAACTGCAGTTTTAGAACAACCCATAAGACCAAATCCGAAACATGACAGAATTGCATTCCCGACAAACCCAACCCCAAACTGAAAATGAATAGGAAAGAAATGGAACATGAGAAGCAAAAAAAATATTTGCTTCATGGAATTCCAAGATTCAGTTCACCTGCAGATCTTTTGTTAAAGGCGAATTGTACATGCCACCCGATGAGACAGTGATGACGCGTGCATCTGGTGAAGTCTTTTCCAACAAAGGCACCAGTAATTCTGTCATGGTGTATGTCCCAGCCACATTCACCGCAAAATTTAATTCCAACCTGGTAGAAGATACGGAAACTTTTAGAGGATGGTTAAAAACGAAAAAAGTGCACAGTTGGATGTGAAAGGCTGAATTTGACTGATACACATCCATAGTATACCTAAACGGCTCAATACTTAAAACCCCACTCACACCAACATTTAAATCCTGAAAATAACTCCAAGCAGAATGTCCAGTGGACATTTATATACCAGACCAGCAAAGATTGAAAACCAACTGCGGAAATCGGCTAAAGTCGTTGCTTAGTTGCAGAAATGAAAACCGTGCTGTTTGAGGTATAATATATATATGAACCAATCGGATTGCAACTTTAGGTAGTGATATCACTGGTCATGCTATTAACCAAAGATCTTATTTGAATTAGAGAGAGGCAGACCCTTCAGGTGTGGTCACACGATTATGCTCGAGTAAACCAGCATTGTTAACCTAGATTGATAGATATAGTCAGTAAAATAACCAATTTAATATTCAGAAAAAATATTAAAAGAATGATTTTAACACAAGTATTTTAGCTCAATCAGTGACATTTCAGTAAATTGCGCTATCCTTAACTAATTTCCATCTAACACAATTTTCAGTTTATATATTCACTCTATTTGTTAGTTTCATTCTTATATTTCATCATCTATATATTTTAGAGCTCAATTGAGATTGAAATGTAAGGTTAAAAGATAAATTCAAAATATAAGGCAAGGCATGTGGCACCAGATCAGTACAAAGAAGTCTGAGCCGTTACTTACCAAGACATGCACCGGTTTGTCATGGGATGAAAATTGAGAAACAAAGGACTTTATGTCCTTCACTGACGATAGATCACAGATCTGTAATAATGGGAGAAAATGAGCTGTGACTTCATTCCAATGTACCAAAAGAAACAATCAGAAAGTAACCTTAATAGAAGTATACCTCGAGATGAATATTAGGATTTCCGGTGTTAGACTGGATTTGAGACTGAGCTACTTCTCCTCTCTCTTTATTGCGACATACCATATAGACAGTCGCACCTCTGGTACATGAAAGCATAAGAAATTGAGATTAAGGTGCATCCCAGTTTCTGGCTTTATGCTGCCATTGTTTTGGCAATTTCAACCAAAGAATTAAGATTAAAGTAGCTTCTCGGTTTGACAGCTATTCACAGGATCAGTTTGCATTTACCAGCATATATCTGACTTTGAGGTACTTTCAGTACCAGTCCTGTAAGTGCTGGTACAGACAGATCAGTATAATATCTTTCACATGTATATAACCAGATAGATCTCGGTAGTCCCAGGTTGAATCCTAAATCAAATTTCATACCTTGAAGCCAATCCCTCGGCAGTGGCGTAGCCAATTCCGGAATTAGCCCCTGTGACTACGCAATTCTTGCCTTCCATCGGAATTTGCATATCTTCTTCCTTGAACTTCTTGGAATGTTCTCTACATTACACCAATTCATGGTCTTCTCAAGAACCGGCATACACAATTTTCATACCTTGCTTGCGGTAGTACATGAGTTACTATTATTTGTTATCAACAGTTTCGGAATCATACGAGTTTGGACTTGGGAAAACACCCACAGATAACCAATTCAAGGTGTGTGCATAATCATTGAACAAATTTAAAAGCTTTATCACACAGTACCAGTACCAACATACCGCTTTGTCACTTTTTTCAGGTTTCAACAAAAGAATCCAACTTTATTAGAAAATAGGCAATAACCCACAAAAATAAATGAAATGAAATGAGTAGCAAATTACATGAAACCCGATTTGGTGAACTGGGTGAAGCCATAGACCCCGAAAGCCGCAGTCCTCCATGCCTGAAAAACAAACCTCAATTACTACAAGAAGAAATACAATCTCATGTTCCCAATATCTCAACATCTTTTGAGATACCGGAGGTGAATGCTCTCTGGATATCAAGGCACAGGAACACCCAAAACCATGGAAATTGAGGAAGATCAGATCATGCAGAATTATGTTGTACCTTCTGAAGAAACATTGCAGTTGGTAAGTTTTTACCAATTTACCGAAATTAAGTTAAACATTTGCTTTTACCTTTTAATTTTTTTTTTTTTTTTGTCGCTTGATTGATTCTTTATATAAAGAGATGGGAGGGATGAAATGCTAGGACGAAAGAGAGGCCACGCCAGTGCTTTTTTGAATGCACAATTAGTCAAGAATTGGTGTGCGTTAATACAAATCAACATGAATTAAGGGGTGATTGTTAAGACACCCATCACTTTATTTGAACATTCTATTTCTATATCAGAACTTTGAGTCCGGCTACGATGCTTTCGTAAGCATTTCGGATCGAAAAGCTTACAGTCTGAATTTGAAAATTCATCATCCGAAATTTTAATACAAATAGCTCATAATAATCTTGACATAATTAAGTTTGATGATTCCAATTTTTACTATTTTAAGAATTTTATTACTATTTTTAATTTTTTAAATATGACTCTTCAAATAATTAAAAATAAATTAATTTTGTATGCCAATCTTTAATAAATCATTAAAAATAGCTAAAATGTTCTAAAAATGAATAATTTTGAGATTCTACAAGTTAATTATGTCAAGATTATTATAAACTATTTGGGTTAAAATTTCGGACAACAAACTTTCGATTTCAGACCGTAAGTGTTTCGGTCCGAAATGCTTACGAAAGTACCGTAGTCGGACTCCAAAACTTCATATTAATTATTCTTTATTGGAATTCAAAATCTTTCATATTTCCTATTTTTGATTAAGAGAGATATAAAAGAGATACTAAATTGATATCAATTATATTAGTATTCATGTTATATGGATTTGTATTCAAGTTAACTATTAAAGTATTCAACTTATTTGTATGATGAATTTTAGTATATTGTAAAATTAAGTTGCATAGTAAACTAGTAACTTGAATACAAATTTATGTAACATGAATACTAACATAACTAAGAGTAAAGATAGCGTTAAGCTCACACTATCTTTTTTCTCAATAATCTATATCAATTTTAGTATCACTTTTGATATATCTATGACATTTTCCTTTAATAATGATTTGATTCATGAACTTTTAGTTTGACAAAATATTGTTTTTTGCTTACTTCCCGACGAAATGTAGGACAAATATAATTGTTGTACCGCCGTTATATATTATATTTCCATTTTTTGCTGTAATTTTTTAAACTTTTTTTCATTTAAACGAATATATATGATTCATTTTGAAGTCTGAAAATAAGATTATAAGAGTTCCCGTGTTTTATTTCACAGTCAAAGAAAAAAGAACTAATAATCATTATTTGAATAAAGTGACGCGTCAAATAGAGTTAAATGTATAACATTATATGTTCTATTATAATTAAATGAAAATATAGAATTCTTTTGAAAAATGAAAGAGAGGCAATTAAATCAAGTAGTCAATAATAAATATGTGATTTTGCGTACTTAAAAGTTTTCAAGTTCAACTAGCTTACAGTACCATAATAAGAATTTCACCCATAAATGGAATTTCATTATGAGTTCATAATAATTAAGGTTGGAACAAAGAAATTCAAAAAAAAGGTTGGAAAAAAAGATATGATATTATTACACTATTTGTCTTAACATCAAAATATCTAGCCAACTTATTTTATTCCGCTATATATAGTTGGACCTAAAAACCAAATAAAGCTTTTAATTTGTATGGTCTAAACGATTTTGTTTGGCTACAAATAATAGTGAAACAAATCTGAATGAAGCATAAAATTCTCTTTTTCAGAGTTCCTGACAAAGGAACCTAGGTTTTGTTGGACAATTTGCATGACTTTAGTTTTTAAAATGTCATTTGCTATTTTTGAAATGGAAGCAATAGTGCAACACCCTATTATGTGAACAAATAAAAATCGAAAAAAGGGAGTCTCGACTATGGAGTAGAGACGAATTAATGGTCTCTCCCAGCTAGATAAGTTTGGGGATGGAGATGGATAGCAAGTTGTTTTTCAGTTTTCGACTAAATATACAATGTTACATCATGAATTATAAGTTGATTTCCTCAGATATCTCAGATATCTGATACATGTGAAATATTATCAAACAAATGTAAGCACAACGCGACATTTCAAGTCAAAACAATCTCTCAGTTATGAAATATAATGATGGTAAGTGCTAGTGATAGACAATTTTTTGCTGTGAGTTACTCGAGTGTCACATTCACATATAAAACACCTATCTTTTTATATGTGATTTAATCTGTATGCCAAAGTCGTAGAAATTTACGATTTAACCTATAAATAAAGATATAATGTTGAGTATGGAGGCACTAGCTATAACAATATTTTTTATTATAACTCAAAATATTGTTACAACAACTACTACTCAAATACTAAACCTCCATATAACCCTAGCTTCTTACTACAATCCTAACCTCCAATCTACTACTATCTCTTGCTTGATCTCTTGCTTGGTTCCTACATCCAACTCCATACCCCTATTTATACTAGTTCTATGGAGAATTCTAGAACCTAGATATTTTTCCATAGATATTTTTATAGATAATTCTAGACCTAAGATATTTTTCTTATATCCATAATGTTCTAGATTATTCCTAAGAAATATCTAAACACCACATTACTCTAGATAATTCTTGATCTTGAGCTTGATGGGCTTGGGCCTCAGCGTTGATTCTCAACACTCCCCCTCAACGCTGACTTTGTACTATTCCGATTTTGGTACTCCGCGTCCATCCGGATCATCATACTTGCAACCTCGCCTTTGTGCTCGTTGAGCTTGGCACTCCTCAGTTATTTGCGATCGAACTTCCCGATGGACTTCTTGAACCCGCTTTACTAGTGGTCCCGGCACTAGTTTTCGTCGAGCTCCGACTTCTCGACGAATCACCTGATGGGTTGCTTCTTCTCGCATAACCACCCGTCCTTTGGCAATAGCGACACTCCTATGTGTCATCTTGCCTTTGTCATCATCATCTTCCTTTTCGGTGACGACTTCCTCCTCAACGCTCTTCTGTAGCTTCTCCTTATCAGCCACGACGCAATTTACAACTCTAGTGTTCTCCACGACTTTGGCCTCCTCATCGACCAATTCCTGTTTGACATCTTCGGTGTCTTCCATGAAGAACGATGACTCGAAATTGATCTCTTCCACCTCGAGATCACTGGCCTCCTTGACATCTATGCCATTGATGAAGGACCGCGAATCGATGTCTTCTTCCTCAAGCTCATCAACTTCTACAATGTCTCGTATATTGTTGATGGGCCAAGCCTCGATATCGATCTCTTCTTCATCTTCTATGGCATTTTCTTCATCTTTGATCGGCCACGACTCCATGTCAAACTCCTCTTCCTCTGATTCATCACTGTCGGCAACCTCTATGCCAACTACCGACTGTATTCCAACAGTCGCCACTGTGTCCCAATCTTCTTCATATGGGACCTCCTCCGGCACCATCTCCACTTTGGTCGCCGCGAGGCTTTCTTCATCATCCACGATTGCAGCCGTGAGTGCTACTTCTGCATCCCACTCTTCTTCACAACTACTGCTCTCATGGACAATGTCTTGGCTTCTTGAGGTCGCCACATTACCATGGCCTTTCTTCTTCTTCCGCCAGCAATCTCGTGCATAATGCCCTCTTTTGCCACAATTATAACATCGATCGTCATCGTCTTCATTGTCATCGGATGAGTCTCGAGCTCCCCCTGAAGAATTAGTCTTCTCTTTAGGCCTTCGTTGCTGGCTAGACCTTCCTTCGGGTCTACCTCTTGACTTTCGGTCAGGTCGACCCGTCTTTCGGTTGCTGAACAAGGCCTCTTCTTCTTGCTTCAACGAGACTCCGGCCATTTGCTTCGCTAGAGCCTCCTGGTTTGCGAGCATATTCTCCAGCTCCAATAGTGTTGGCTGCGTTGGCCAACCTTGGACGGCTGCTATGAACCCGCTGTACTCGGGTCTTAGCCCATTGATGAGAATCCTTCTCATCCTTTGCTCGCTGATCTTTTCTTCAGGGTCTATTTGAGCAATCTCACTACAAAGAGATTTTACTTTTGTAAAGTAATGGTTAATCATCATCTTACCTTGTGAGATTGTCATGAGCTCCTTCTCAAGTAGTTGGAGGCGCGCGTCGTTCTTCTTTGAGAAGAGTGTTGCTAGGGTATCCCAGGCTACCTTCGGCGTGGGCACTTCTCTGATGTACTCCAGTAGCTCGTCTTCAACGGCTGTCCTGAGTACAAACATCGCCTTCCCAGCCTTGATTCGCCATTTCCGCAGAGTTTCGGCTTGCTTCTCCACGGACAGAGTTTCAGCTGGCTTCTCTGAAGCCTTCTTCTTTTTCGTTTTGGGGCCAGCAACTTGTTCCGATACCGTCTCTTCTACGGTATCAACTTTCGGCGGGGTCGTCTCAGACCCGCCTACTACCTCCCATAGGTCCTGCCCTTGGAGGTAGGACTCTATGCATGCCTTCCAATATATATAATTACTAGAATTCAATTTCTTCATTCCACCAATCGTACCTGAGAAATCCATGGCTTCAACTAGGACGGCCGACGTCTAGTAAGCCTTCTTGAAGATTTCTCCTCCACCGCACTTCGCAGTCCCGGACTGTCGTCAAGCTGCGGCTCCTTCGACAACTTGTCGATACCACTATACTGACTGGCGGAACACCGGCAGAATTCCGGCTCTATGCTTGACCCCTACCACCGACTCTGAACAAGCTCCGACAACTCCGGCTCTGATACCAGATTGTTGAGTATGGAGGCACTAGCTATAACAATATTTTTTATTATAACTCAAAATATTGTTACAACAACTACTACTCAAATACTAAACCTCCATATAACCCTAGCTTCTTACTACAATCCTAACCTCCAATCTACTACTATCTCTTGCTTGATCTCTTGCTTGGTTCCTACATCCAACTCCATACCCCTATTTATACTAGTTCTATGGAGAATTCTAGAACCTAGATATTTTTCCATAGATATTTTTATAGATAATTCTAGACCTAAGATATTTTTCTTATATCCATAATGTTCTAGATTATTCCTAAGAAATATCTAAACACCACATTACTCTAGATAATTCTTGATCTTGAGCTTGATGGGCTTGGGCCTCAGCGTTGATTCTCAACATATAATTTGTGTCAGTCAATGATGCAGGGTAATTGTGTGATTCATTGGCGCATTACGCATGACTAAACCCATTCATCTTACAGTGATGACTATCTATCCCCGTGATTATCCCGTAATGAGAGGTGGCAAAATCTGATCAGACCCGAAAACCCGTCCGATCCAACCTAAATCCGGCCCGAAAAAATGCTGGCAGATATCAACCCAATACCTGACCTGACCAAAAATATGCCGGCAGCCGTCGATTCGATACCAGACCCGACCCGACATTTCTATTTGGTTAAACTGACCAGACCCGATCCGACCCGACAATCTGCCACCTCTGCCCGTAATCCAGGCGTTACTACATCTACGCCGTTGTTTCAAACGGATACAAATCGCGTAACCCGTTAGTCCGTCCGATTGGCACGCACGCACCGAGACGCACGCGCTCGTTCGTGCCCGCTGGAGCCGCCCAGTGAGAATTCATATCCTCTACTGCACAGTAATTCAGTCGTCGGATGCTTTAAGATTCGTGCAACTCAATCTCAAAAACCCCCTATAGTCCACTGAGGATAAGCACTCGCCCCCAGTGAGTCAATTGCATGACCACCCGCTACTGTTGTGTTGTCAGTTGCGAGTTGCGACTAACTAACGATGTCGTCGGCCCGACACTGATTGTTCTATTCTATTTTTTTTTAGTACCAAACATAAAAGAGAAGAGTGGATTAGCTAAAAGAATATGTTAACCCAATATTCTAACACAACGGTAGAATAATGGATTAGTGTCAAATATGATGTATAAAATAGCAATGTTTTTTAGCAAACAACACTTTCATTTTTCTGAATAGCTCAAAATATCACTCTTCTTAACACTCTTCTAATCAATCACTCTTCCACTTTTACTAATGCAATGACACTATTCTAAATAATAAATATATCTTTGATTTGCCAAACAGACCCACAAATAATTGCAATTCCTTGAAAGATAAATTATTAAAAATTAAGAATAAAATAAACTCAGGGTCCGTTTGGCAAATCAAGGAATAGCAATAGAATAGTGCTATCTGATTAGTAAAAATGGATTAGTGGTTGTTGGAAAAGTAAAAAAAATAGTGATGTTTAGAACTATTCAGATAGTGAAAATATTATTTGGCAAATGACAATTGGAATAGTATTGTGATAAATATTTTTAAAGCTATTTTTAGAGCTATTCGAATAGCTATTCCGCCATTCGACCAAATAGGAGGAATAGCGGATTAGCAATTTTTTAGAGCTATTCGAATAGCTATTTTCTGTTTGGCAGATGGAATAACTATTATTTTACTATTCTATTCCAATTTTTTGTTGCCAAACACACCCTCAGAGAATTCATACACAAGAATTGTTTTTTTTTTTTTTTTTTAAGTAACTATTAAAGTTGATATTCAGATATACCAATATTTTGCTTTTCTTGATTTCCTTTTAGGACTGAAAACTTATCCTTATATGTCAAGAAGCACAAAAAAAAAAAAAAATCTCATACAATCAAGAAAAAGACATCAGGCTTGTGTTAATCAGTCCCTTTCTTGTTTTTCAAGATACTCAGTCCAGGATCCTTTTATTCTAATTTGGACGGTTAGATCTAAATGGACGGATCTGATTGACCAATTTTAGATTATAGGCTGTCTTTTTAAAATTAATCTCATCCGTTGATTTTGATCCAACAGCCCATATCAAGATAATAGGGCCCTCTTATCCTTATTATATCCGACGGCCCATATAAGGATAACAGCGGATTTGAATTCAGCAGCGCTAATATGCACATTATACAATAATTACTGATATATAACATGCAAGGTTAGATTCTTTATCCTGTAACAATTTACATAACAAAGCATACTTGTACATTATATCAATATTTTATTATGTCAAGCAAGAGATTTAAGATACACGAAAAATGCACATGATTAATTAATCGGTTGAAGATAACATCTAATTAAATTGAGTTTGCAAACAAAATAACACACAAAAATTGAATACGCAATTCTATTATTAATTAAATGTTAAAAATTATAAACATACAATGATATGACTCAATAACTTATATAACATATGGATATTTATCGACACTTCAGACCAGATAGGTGTGTCTAACAACAAATTCATGCCAGTTTCATTCTAGATGGGTTGTTCATTGGACCGAACATGCTCGGACATGCATACTAAACAAGCCACCGGCCAGACGGCTCCGAGCAGGCATAATAACTTTACCTACTCTTTTTTTACACTCTTGCAGATCTTATAAGTTTCTTCTGTCATTGTCAATGATTATGGCATGGTGTATGTTGATCCGATGTGTTATTGCTAGGAACTTGGGAAGGTGATTGGATAAGGGTGGCCGGGTGGGAGGCATGAGAAGTTGGAAACTTACATAACCACGTTCTTATTAAAAAGAAGTTTGAAGGAACTCTAATTATTTGCAGTGATATAAATCAAATATTTTTAATTAGACTCTTTGTTATGAAGAATTAGATAATTGTTACTCCAAAAATTCGAACTTAAAATTTTGTTAGTACAAAAATTAGGTTTAAGAATTTGCCACTCAAGATGTTTAAATTGCTATTATAATACAGTGGAGCCTTTCACAGTATATCAATCCGTGTCATATTGGGCTTCAATGGATCGATCTAAACAAAGTTATACCATATCTAGGCTATAATATTCACGACCACCCCACAAAAGAATGAAATATTTAGCAACCGAGTACATTTAAATAGATCATAGAAGACTAGTATTAGAAGAATTAAAGAGAAAGAGGTGGTGTCGAGTCGAGTAGAGACAAATTAGTGGCATCTCACATCCAGGGAAGTTTTATTACAGAGTTGAGTTGAATGTAGTTTTCTCATTTATCATTTATATATACAATATTACATCGTTAATTATTAGTTGATTTTCTCAGATATCTGATATATAAAACGAATGTATGCAATAACGGAACATTTTAAGTCAAAAATTAGTCACTCATTTCTGGAACAATGATAAATATTAGACAAACAATTTTCTTTTGTAAATCACGCGAGGTGTCACATATAACACCCTATGTGATTTAATTTGTGTGCTAAAATCGTAGAAATTTACCATTTTACCTATAATGTATGTCAGTCTATATATGATTCTATGTATGCACGATAATCGTGTGATTTATTGGAGCATTATGCATGACTAGGGCTACATGAAAAGTTCGCGGCTCACTCATGTCCGGTTTTGTATCGGCTCGAGTTAGATTTAGCCTGACTTAATTTTTTTAGATTTGATTTGGGCTCGATTCGTAATGGTTTGATATAACGTAATTTGTAGATATTTTGAACTATTTTATCAAAATTGTTTGTTATGATATACTTATTTTATTATATAATTAATAAAACATATTTATTGTTGGATTAATAAAGTACCAAAATTTTTTAACCATAATTGATTATTAAATAATAAATATTAATATATAGATAATTAATTTATTTTATCGGAAAATAAAAAGTAATATACTTATTTTAGCTATAATTTTTATTATTAAATTTTCAATTCAAGTTCGAACTAGTTCGATTCTGTTTAACTCAAGTTGGATTAAGCATTTAAGCTAGCTCGAGTTCATTTCAAATTCGCATTATATCAAATTCAATTCGATTCGTTTGCTGCCCTGCGCATGACTGCGTCCGTATCAGCTGAGATCGCTCACGATCTCAGGGTCCTGCGATCGTTCAATCTATACCGTCCAATACAAACAATGTCCAGGATTTAATCACTTAAAAATTTTGCTGCCCACCAGGCCACCACTAACAATTGCTCTACCCGACTTTTTGTGTTGATTTGCCCAACTTGAGCGTCATTCACTCCCAATTAATTTAGGCGGGAGCAAAATCCCTAATTCACTCGTTCCCTCCATTTCTTGTTTTCGCTCCCAAATTCTCTCCTGGACTCTCTATTGTTCTTACAATACATCACACTTTTTCCAATTTTTCCATCACTCTTGCATCTCTCTCTATTTAGTTCTGTTCTTGAACCCTTGATGCTGTTAACAAGATGGAGTCGGTGAATGAAGCAGAATCTGATCGTGTAGTCCATTTGACTCCTCATGTGGGAATGGAGTTCGACACAACTGAAGATGCTTGGCACTTTTGGCGGGAGTATGGAGGAAACGTTGGGTTTCATGTTCGGAAATATTTCAAAAATGAGAAGGTGAAAGGTGAAATTACATCAAGAGGTTTTGTTTGTGGTAATGAAGGCTATCGGGAAATTGACAAGAGAAATCGCGAAATAAAGAAACCTCGAGCTGAAACCCGAACCGGATGCCCGGTGCGTCTCTTCGTTAGGCTGATACGAGAGACTAAAAGGTATCAAGTTTATGAGTTTTTTGGTGATCATAACCATCCTTTACAACGTCCTGAGGCAGTTGGATCGATACCCTCACAGCGGGTTATTCCTGAATCCTATGGAGTGTCTATTGATTTGGCTGATGATGCGGGAGTTCGGGCAAAAGATGGATATGCGTTGATGGCTGAAGAAGCTGGTGGTACACAAAATCTTCTCTTTAGGAAAAGAGATTATGCTAATCGTGTACGGAATAAAAGGCAGAGAAGTCTGGCTTTTGGGGAAGGTCCAAGCATGTTAAGGTACTTCTCTACTAAATCTTTGGAAAACAGTTCTTTCCGACACGCCGAACAACGCGACAAAGATGGAAAGATTACAAATGTGTTTTGGGCGGATGCAAAGATGCTTATAGATTATGGGCAATTTGGTGATGTGATTACATTTGACACGACTTATGGCACTAATAAGGAGTTTCGGCCTCTTGGTGTTTTCGTAGGTTTTAATCACTTTAGAGAAATTGTTGTGTTTGGTGCGACTCTTTTGTATAATGAATCAATTGATTCCTTTAAATGGTTATTTGAAACATTCTTAGCAACCCATAATTTTAAGCATCCAATAACCATTTTTACTGATCAAGCCCAAGCTATGGCTGTTGCACTAAAAGAGGTAATGCCTAACACATATCATGGGTTATGCACTTGGCACATTGGCCAAAATGCAATTAAAAACTTGACTAGTAAGAGAAAGAATGAACCCGACACAAAGCTAATTGGGAAAGAGGTCCTCAAGACTTTCAAAGCTTGTTTGTATGAGTATGAAGATGAAAAAGAATTCAAAGATGCCTTTAATTCCATGTTAAGTAAGGTTCGTGTTGCTAATGATGCCACTGGAGAGGGGCCGAGCAATGTTACTAATGAACTTGAGGGCAATAATGGCAGTAATGTTAGTGGAGAGAACCATGGCGATGCAACTGACAATGAGGGTAATGGTAGTGAGGGAGAACATGGAGTGCAAAGAACAATTGGTCGAAAGAAGAAGGCCAGTAGAGAGAGTTGGTTGATTTTTATCTTACAGGTCAAAGAAAAATGGGCTAACTGTTACATGAGAGATGTGGTTACTATTGGAATGAGGAGCACGCAACTGAGTGAAAGTTTCAATAAAGATTTGAAGAGCTTTCTCAAGTGGAATATGGATATTGTCCGATTCTTTAAGCAATTTGAGAGGGTGCTTGAGCAAAAGCGTGAAAAGGAAGTGGAATCTGAATATCAAATGAGAGCAAAGAAACCCATGATTAAGGTTAGTGTCCCCATCCTAGAACAAGCAGGTGCAATATACACACCAAAGATTTTTGAAATATTTCAACATGAATGGGAGTTGTCACTGTCATCTTTTGTGAAGTCAAAATCTGAAGGCCAGACATCAACTTAGTACACAATTGGAGTTAGTAGTTTTGGCAGTGGCTCTTGTCCGGATAAGTTCTTTCAAGTTGTTGCTGACCATACTCATCAAATGGTTTCTTGCAGCCGCAATAAGTTCAAAAGATGGGGAATACTATGTGGGCATGCTCTCAAAGTGCTTGACTTGATGGATATAAAGTTCATACCAGAAAGATATATTTTGAAGAGATGGACCCAAGATGCAAGGAGTGACATGGTTGAAGACTGCAGCGGTAGACCTGTTGTTGAAAACCCCAAGTTGGATGTGATGCGCAGATATCGAGCTCATGCTCGAAAGCTTCTAAATCTAGCTGCTATTGCAGCAAATTACGAAGAAGTTTCTGATTTTCTGGATTCTGCTACTAATGCTCTCAGCAAGGAGGTCCATGACCAAATACAAAGTCTCTTGAGAACTGAAACAGATAGGGATGATACATGTGCTTATGCAGTGTCAAAAGAAGTCACAGAAAACTTAGATCAAAATTTGGTTGTCCTCAAGAAAACAATAGGTAAAAAGAGAAAGAGTTCAAAGCGTTTGACCAGTTGGGTTGATGACCGCCCAAATAAACAGAAAATCTCCAACAAAAATGACCAAAATCAGAGAACAACTCCTTTCAGTCAACCAAATCAGATTTCAAAGGTATGAAATAATTTATTTTTAGGGAACAAATCTTCATTTGTAAGCTGCATAATTATAATTTAGTGAATTGTGTTTATTTAATTTAGGAACTAGAGATGCATAATTCATTTGTGTCAATGTTACCGTCTGAACATCAAGATCATGAGCACATCAAATCTTATGTGGAATTGCTGGTAATAATTCATTATCTTAATTCAAGGCTAAGAATAAAATTATTGATGAATGCATGCATCTGTGATCAAGCTTTAACTTGTGCAGGCAGCATCAAGTGTACCTTCTTCATCACTATTTTCACACTCTTGGGAGAATGCATCTATGATCAAGGTTTATTGTTTTCAAACTTTCTAGCACAAGTAATTAATTTCTTTAGCTGCTAGATAAAGATGTTGAAAGCATAATTGATTAGTTAAAGGGTCTTATTTTCGATACTAATCTTGTGTAGGATAAAGATGTTATACCCAGTGAAGTTTCAACTCCACAATGTGATGAAGATGGCGATCAATGAAACGTTATCAGATTTTTGAAGTTGTGGCACCACAAGAGGGGTATTTTAGATAGACAGATGGTATAGTTTTTGGTTTAAGCACTATACTTTTTTGGTTTAATACTTAGGAATAGATTACTTAAAGGGGCATTTTGTGTAGCTTGTTAATTATTCCATACTTAATGTCTCAATATGCTATAATTTATATCCAATTATATTTGCAATGTTGTATCTAAATATTGAAATATAAAAATTACGAAGCTCAGGGGCTGGAAGGTAAATTTTGACAAAGCTTATAACAAGTTGGTCATGACCTGGATGACATCTACTAAGAACAAGTTATTTGAATTCATAATCATACTAATATGTATGTTCCAGGCTTCTAGCCTAGAACATTAAGGCATTACAGCACCTATTGCGCAAGATTAAAGATGAAAAAAAAAAAAAAAAAAAAAGAGAAACACAGTGAGACAATGAAATACACGGAGAAATTTACAATTACATGTTTCAACTAAAAATCTAAGCTAATTGTTGAAGCAAATATATCCAATCAAAAAGTTATCTATAGCCTCTCTGAAAACCAAACTGTACAAGAAATTTTACTCTTTAGCAACCCAACATACATTCAATCTCACTTCATCCACAACGATACTCTTTAGCGACCAGACAATTGTCCTAAGCTGTACTTAAAAAACACCAGTAAACACCAATTCCCGAAATACCCTTGACCGCTAAATTTGCATTCCTAATTGTATATGCCTCGATGTAGAGCCAACGTAAAGAAAGTTCCTCTCTTGTATAAAGTGCAGACCAATGTATACACCATGCTGGTTCCCTGCACAGACTTCACAACGATGGATTCCATTGACTTCATTTGTAATCCTCACATGCCTCTGAAATGGAGACAAATCATGATGGCAATGCTCTCTGTCGTTTTGATTAAAATTTGTCTTAACTGTAGGCTTAGCCTTTGTATGAAGTTGACTCTTTTTCCTTTCTTTCCTTTTATATTTATTTTTGTCTTTCTTTCCTGGTTACTTGTTGTAATCAGACTATGTAACATACATCGATTTATATAAAATTTGGGGGCTTGACCCCCCATTTTTTGATAAAAAAAAAAAAATAAAGTGCAGACCAAGTACCTGCAAATGGTTAAAGGGGAAAAAGTAAAAAAGAGTGAGACCATATGAGTTGGATCCAAACTGGTCATCACATACATTTATACATGTTTAAATGTATCGATCATAACATTAATCCATTTATTTCATTGCATATATTTCTTAAACATAATACATTTGCTGCACGCACTAGAACCATTTATATATTTCATTGATTAGAACTTGCCATTCCTTTCGATTTCAAATCAAATTCTTGAGATCTGATATCATGACAAATTGTCTACTATTCAATTCAAATCGATCAAATTAACAGCAATTTTACCAAAAGACAAATCCAACTAGAATCAGAGCACAGAAAGGCAACATACTTTATACAAAGCTCCGATACCCTTATTGGCAAGCATGTTCCTACTGACGGAGACCACAGATTCCTGACCCAATTGGATCCTCCCTGACCGCAGATCCCTACCCTCAACTTGGTTTAGTTCTAACTGACGGATTGAAGAATACTTGAACAAAATTTTGCACATTAGTTGGCTATTCAATTGACAGTATAACAGATCAGAGTAAAGAGTCAGCTAGGTACCTTGACCATAATTGGGTTGGATGAAGCAGGTGGCGAGCACGCCGGAGGCGCCGCCATTGACGAAGGGCTTGACGGTGGACCAGACGCTGAGCCGGGGAAGGAATTGATGCCAAGCCAGGGGTACGGAGCCGGGGTGGGCGGTGCGGAGTCGGGGTGCGCGGTGCGGAGCCGGGGTGGGCGGTGCGGAGCCGGGGCGGCGGTGCGGAGCCGGGGTGGGAGCGGAGCCGGGTGAGGGTTCTGCTACAATTGCAAATTATCTTAGTCACGCACGAGGTAAGACGAAGGCTTCTCCGGTGGCGGTGAAGGAATCTTCACGCGTGAGGTAAGAGTTCCGAACGGAGCGTCCCGACTCACGGCGTCGGAAGGCTTCCAGAACATCGGAAGTAGAGAAGTGAGATTATGAGAAAGAGAATAATGGTGGGATGGTTGTCGGCTCGGGCAAGATGGGCAGCAACAATAAAGCAGAGATGGGCAGCGACAATAAAGCAGAGATGGGATGAAGCAATCAGTCCCGTTCGTTTTATCAGATTTAATCGGACGACAGGGATTGGAGAATTGCTGGACCCTGAGATCGCAAGCGATCTCAGCAGATACGAACGCGCGCATGACTATATTCATCTTACAGTACTGATGAGTGATGATGATCTATCCCCCTTCAGACTTCAGAATTTTTTTTTGGTCTATGCCTAAAAAGTAAAGAAATTTTAAGGGTGTGCCTGCTTTAATACAAATTACAGGACTATGCCTACTTTTCAAACGCCGGAGTTCGAAAAGTCATCGAAAATGCCAGCGTTCATTGGAATAAATAATCCGGACTTGTACAAAATCAAGTGAAAACCCGATATATGAACGCCGGCGTTCGAACTCCGGAGTTCAAACTCTGGAGTTTACACGTGTATTTCAAACCCCGGAGTTCGAACTCTGGAGTTTACACATGTATTTCAAACTCCGGAGTTCGAACTCTGGCGTTCGGAGCATGATTTTCGCAAAAAATTATAAGTCCGGGATTACATCTATCTCTAAACGCCGCCGTTTAGTGTGACCGTTTGAACGCCGGCGTTTGAAAAATAGGCATAGTCCTATAATTTGTATTAAAGTAGACATACCCTTAAAATTTCTTTCCTTTTTAGGCATAGACAAAAAAAAAATTCTCAGACTTCACTACATCCGCATGTGCATGTCACCGATTGAACGGATACAGATCGTTGCATCCTGATCGTGTGATCCTGGTTACACGATTTCATATCGTCCACATTACCGCAAATTATAGTTAATCACGTGGGCCGTTGGATTGTCTTGAGACCCGAGCTCGCACGAATCTTAGAACAATCCAATGGCCCACGTCATTAACTGCAACTTGAGACTTCCTCTCTTCCCGACACCACCACCGCCACGGGAGTTCCATGGCGACCGAAGAAGAAGAAGAAGAAGGGGAAATGGAAGCTACGAGAGAGCACCGGAAGCCTGTGGCTCTCTTCATGGCGTTCGGCACCAAAGGCGACATCTTTCCCGTGGCCGTACTCTACCCCTCCCTCTCCCTCTCCCCCTCCCCCCCTCTCTCGATCGATCAGTCTCCTACTCTCTTTTTCATTTTGGCTCTGTAATAATCTAAATCTGAATTTCATTCATTTAGGCACTTGCTGCGGCGTTCGCATGCGATCAGAGGCAGTATGATGTTAGCTTCATGACGCATTCAGCTCACCAGGTATATAATCCTTTTTTTTTTTTTTTTTTCTAACAATCATATCTTTCTTTCTTTTTGTTGTTTTAGGCTTGCATTTTGTTATAATGATTTTAAATTTCAGAGCTTAAGCAGACATTTAGCAGCTAAAGATGTCAGCTTTGTATCCATCTCGAGCCCCCCCGTCCTGGCTGCTCACCAACTCGACCAAATTCCAAGTAAGATTCAATGAATGCTTGAGTTTAATTGCAGAAATTTCAATAGTTTCTTACTGCAAAGACATATGGCTACATTCAATTCAAGTTTCAAGTTTCAAGAGTAGTTCTTCTGTGGATCTGGATCTGCTAAGCAACCTTTCATTCTGAATCGAACGGTTCTTATTACGAAACATTTCTCTTTAATCGTAGTATTGTACCTAAAAGATATATAGTGACCTTCGGATTATAAAAAAATGGACGGCCCGTATTTATTTCATCCAATCCATAGCAGAATTAGCCCAAGTTTCAAACTTCATCACTATCTGAATGCAATACTGAATGAAATTGTAGATTCCATAGCCAGTTCGATTGACTCTGAAAGTGAGCGAAATGGTTTCTCGTCGCAAAAAAGGATGATTGAGGCTGAGCAAAGGAGAGAATGCTTAGCTGCTACTGAAAGAATTTTTGGAAATGATTTTAACGAGGGAGATTTTATTGCAATCAATTTCTTTGCCTTGGTATGTTGCTGATTTCAATGTCTAACGGTTTGATATCAAATTCCTTGAGCTTTAGGATAGCCATTTTTTTCGCTGAGTATTGTAATTTAAATGATTGTTGCGATCATATGAAGATTTAGACTGCCAATAAGAAGCTTTGAAAGGTAAACTGGGAACTCTTTTGAGTTATATGGACAAAATGGGATTTTTTTTTTTCTTTGGGATCACGTACAATTTATTTTCTACTGTATTGTTTTCAAGTATGTTAATTGATTCACTTTTATCTGTAATTTTAGGAAGGTTGGCATCTCGCGGAGCTATTCCAAGTCCATTGTATTATTACTGCTCCATATGTTGTTCCCTACAGGTCAAACTTGCTTCTATTCTTATTTATACACTGCTTCTCTTTTCTTTTTATACCCTTTTATTTGTTTTGGAAAAATAATTCATGGGCTCCTCGAAGTTTCTTATACTGCTGAAAGTAAGAACATAATACATTTTTAATGAAGATGACTGTCAGTCTATACCTATTTTGTACAATGAGTTGATGGCTAATATATATTCATTAAATGGAAACATGTGAAAAAGCTAGCATAGTTTGTGTATAATACTTTACCTATCAAGGGTTATCGGTATCTCTACATGTGAAAGATGGAATTTGTATATTCTGTGGTTTCTCCTTTTAGGTATGCTTGATATTTGTTACTTGTAGACATGGAATTGAAATTTGCCCTCTTTTGTTCACTGAAGTATTGTTTTTTCTCATTGTAGTGCGCCTTCATCTTTTGAATATCAGTTTAAGAAAGATCTACCTCTTCTGTACAATTATTTACAAGAAGCTCCTGTTGGCATGGTATGGTTAATGATGTATTAACACGGTGTTTGATTAATGGCTTCATTTATTAACTCCTTAGGTCAAGCCTCAAGTATATTAAATTAATTGATACGATAATAATTGCAACCAATTCCTGTTCTAACACAATTTGTAAAATTAAAGTGGAATTTAACTCAAGCTGCCTCAATTTATCCTGAAATTGCTGCTTACAATTAAATCTTCATGGGGCTGAATCTGACAGAACAACTGTTGATTTTCGTCACATTAATCTTATCAGGTTGGATGGAAAGATGTTTTGCACTGGATGTGGCCTCTCTTTATGGAGGTTTGGGGCACATGGAGGAATGATGTTCTGAACCTCAGTTCTATACCTTTCACGGTACAACACCTAGCCCATGGGGTGCCGGCCTGATATTATACTTTGGTAGTTTGGTCTGCTCTACATTCTTGACATATTCTAACTTTCTATCTGGAGGCATTTTCTATTCTTTCTATTGGCTTGGACAGTATTTTTTGTTAATCCTTTTGTATGCTGGACATCTCAGATACTAAAAAAGAATACTGATAAAGATGTAAAACAAAACAAAGTTATGTGTTGAAATTAAGTATACCCATTACTTTTGTAAAATAAAAAAGACTGAAAATTGAATAATAGATTTGTGGCGATTCATGACTAGACTGATGTGATTTTTTTATTATCTTTTCATAGGGGCAATTAACGTCTTACAAGGTTATTTTTTTCTTTTTGGGAATAATTTCAGGATCCTGTCACTAATCTTCCCATGGGGCACATCAGGATGGAGTCGCCATTACTGCTGTAAGTTCCTTGCAAGTATCAACATGTATCAAAGAGACTGCTCTCAATCACGTTATGCTTTATTTTAGTATGAAGTACTGATGGACAGAAAAAACCTGCATTTTATCAGTATTTCCAGAAAGAAAATGGTTTGTGGTACTTGAAACTCTATCATATCGTGAGGTTTGACTGGCTGTTTAGATCAGATGTGGGAAATGAATTTATCATTCTAAAAATAAATCTAGCTACTAGCAGAGTAGCAATTATGAATGGGTTCTAGAAACTTTCGTGCCAGCCCGCACCCAACCCCACAGACCGCCCGCAGTGATCATTTTTGGTTCTGCCACTGGTTGTGCTTGTAATAGAAAATCTTGTAGAAATAATAATAGATAGCTATTTTTGTATGGTCCTTTACAGATGCACTCATCTATATGCATTGTTTTGGTCAATGTCCGCTAATTTTTTCCTTGTTTTAAATTTATATTCACTAATCTTGTCTTGTTTGTGCCAAGTGGGTACATTTGGGGGGAGAGGGCTTGCTATGAGATCAAAGCCACATTGAAATTGCAAGAAAAAAGTTGTTACATTCAATTAATTTGACATAAAAATCCTTCGTAATTTTGATCTGGACCATATATCATTTTGTAAAATTTGTTATTTAATTAATGTTTTTCTAGAGTGTTTTGGTGATATTTCAACTGGTTTTCTAATGCTAAGTTTTGTAATTCCAAGCAGGTACGGGTTCAGCAAAGAAATTGTAGAGTGTCCAGGTATTACTTCTTTTTTATATTTGAAGGATTGCGACTTGGGTAGTATTGACTGATTTAATACAGATGGCCTATTACAATTTGCCCAAATTATAGATGTTTCATACATTAGCACGTAATAAGACATCAGTATAGCCTTAATAGTTCTTTGTGCAAATATGTTTCCACTTCACCAAATGTCTGCTTGATTTACACATTTTATAAAATTGAACTCTGGAGTCATGCAGTATGTACTGGTATCGCACTCAAAATGAATTATACTGAAAATCCATATGAATTTTACTCTAAGTGGCGTATCTGTTTTACCTTTTCGCAATTACAAAATTGGCAGTGTTTGGTTTTCATTAGGTTATTGGCCTCCAAATGTTTACACATGCGGCTTCTGGTTTCTACCTATGGAATGGCAGTTCTCATGTGATACATGCATGCAAGCATTTTCAAATAATTCAAATTTGCCTCCAGCTTTAGAGAACCTATGTCCAAGTCATGCTGGCCTCCAATATTTCCTCAACAGATGCTCCAACTCGATCTCTCCAATTTTTGTTGGATTAAGCTCCATTGGAAGGTATGGTATATGGCACTTAATTAACCTGATGGTTGTACCTGATGAGATCATGGAACCAATATTTACCTGAATACCTGATGAAAGTAGCCAGGTATTATATCTGATGAGACCAATACTATAATGGACCTGATGAGACCAATACCATTACTTATTTATGGAAGTAACTATTAGGTTCAACATTAGTTTTATTTTACCGATATTTTTTGCTTATTTATCAATTCTTGTTATATCATAACGTAATCAGAATCTGCACACTACCTATAATATGACCTCTTACATTTATCTTATGAATTTTTGTTCAGCATGGGTTTTCTTACAAACCCTAGAGCATTTCTGGCAGTGCTCGAAAGGGTCATAGAAGTAACTGAATACAGATTTATACTATTTACAAGTGGCTATGAACCTTTGGATGCCTCAATCAGACATCTTGCTTATGATGCCATGCTAAACTCACCTCCCATGTTGGAAGCAACTGACAGCGCTCTGCTTTTTAATGACCGTCTTTTTTGTTTCTCTGGGTAATCTTCTTCCTAACTTGCTATTTTAATTTTCTCTATTTTGACATAAATTTACCTTTGATCAGTGAGAACTACCCTTTTGCAATTGGTCAGAATCTATAGTAAGGATGAGGAATATATTCTGGTTTTGAACTATATTCAGAGATGTTTATAATTGAAACATGTTACACTTTACTATTCCATTATGTACTTTTGTTGTTGCATTCAGCTCAGTGCCTTATAGCTGGATTTTTCCAAGATGTGCTGTTGCAATCCACCATGCAGGAAGGTTAGAAAATTTCAATTATTTCACTTCTTTTTCCTCACTTCTCTTTTTAGCAAATTCTTCAATTCTTTTTTATGTTTTTCAACACCACACCCAGTTTTTCTGATACTTGCAACTGATTATTACACAAAGGTCCCAGATTTCTTAGAAAGCATTCAATTATTTATAATCTAGTTAGGTTGGACTTGGTTGTTTCTTTACGATTGCTTATGTGATTTTGTTATTTTTCTGCTACAAGTAAAAAACATATAGAGATCTTGTAGGGCAGAATAACATTTTGAGATTCTTTCCTACACATTTGCAGTTGTGTACTTGCATGTAGTCTGTGAAGAACACAGATGTAGTTTTTATTTATATTGGAAGAAAGTTGTAAATTGTTTAAAATAGCTACTCTTGTATCTTTTCAAATAGTGGCTCCACTGCTGCTGCGCTACGGGCTGGGATACCTCAGGTTAGTCAATTCACAATTTTTATTTGTTTCCGTTCTCATTTCCTCTTGTGTGTGGTTAGTAATTTAGTGTTGCTAATATATACAGTATACTTTGTATATCCATTGAAAATTTCTCAAATTACATCATTATATCAATTATATTACCCCGAACCCCATATATCTGCATCATGCCAAAAAGGAGAGTGAACAACAAGAACCCTAAATAATGAATCAATTCAAAGAAGTGACAAATTTGACCTGACTTAAGGGCTTAGTGGAAGGTGAAATCATGACCTGGCCTTAGATGCACATCTTAAGACTGCGTCACTCATATTGGCAAATGGCAACTTTACTTTGGTACCAGCTCAGTTTAAGTTCCAACTCCAATATGGCGCCTAAATATACTCCAGTTTCGCATGGTTCTATTCTGGTCTATGGTTTTTACAAGTGCAGTTACAAGTACAGTTGCATTTAACCTCTTTTGTAGAAATGCAGGTGGTATGCCCATTCTTAATGGATCAGTTTTACTGGGCTGAGAGACTTTGTTGGATTGGTGCAGCACCTGATCCATTACCACAACACCTTTTGTGCCCAGATTCCTTGGACGATGCTAGTATCAGCGCTGCTTGTGATGCCCTTCGAGCTGCTATAAATCGTGCAACCTCTCATGAAATCAGATCGCAAGCGGCATGTATTGCCAAAAAAATTGCTTCAGAGGTGACTGACAAATTACCAAATTATTGATAGAAACACTATGAACACAAAGCTTAAAGGCCAATAGAAATTAGATGCCACAGTAGAAAACTTGATGTTGCTGTTACAGTTTGTATACCAGTTGGTACGTGTAAGTTGCCAGTGTAGAAAGTAAACCATAAGGGCGATACTGCTACTGTCCTTACAGGACTTGCACTTATATTGTACTTGCACTGAGATAATTTGTTTCAAGACGTTCTGCCAAGAACATGAAGTGTCTTCTACCGAGGACAATGTATAAGGAGAACCCTTGTTAGATAGATGCTGTTGTTATTTGTGATGGCAGAACAAAATCATGCCACCATTGACCTGAGATGTTAAATTGAAAGTGAATTACTTAGATCGGATAACTTGTCAGATCAGATTTGATAAAATTACCTAGTTTGTGCAATCATCATGATTGGCAGCAGGTTGTAATAATTTTTTAGGCTGCAATTCGAATTATGTCATAGAATATTGTTTATTTATTTACTTGGATTTATATGAAACAAATTGATGTGATTGTAACAATTGTTTAGGATGGAATTGCGGTTGCTCTGAAGATATTAAGAGAAAAGGTCGTGCCTCACTAAGACTGGAAGTGCTCAGCTGATAAAACCTGTACAAGTTAGAGGTTGTTTTGTTTCCATTACATCGGTTATATTCTTAATTTAAATGATTGGCCCCAAAGAGAACTCGGCAAAACGCCACTATAATGATTTTCTAACTTAAATGATTGGCCCCAATGTTGATCTCTAAACTAAAAACAGTAAAAGCAATGTTCAAGTATTAATTGAGGCATTTAACATTGTGGGGTTTTCAAAGCCTTGGTGTTTACTCTATCTAGGGTATCTTATGAGATGGTTAACTTAAGCTTGATTGGAATATCTAGTACATAAAAAAAAAATAATATGGTCTAGAGATTTGATTGCAATCACTGTTAATAATAAGTAATTATCTATGGTCACTACTCACTACAGTACAAACAGGAGAAGTACAACCTATTTTTTTAGGGTTATTGGCTCCATGGATCAGAGAGAACCCCAAAGCATAGATTTAATATAATGATTTGTACTAATACTGTTAAGCAGTAAGCACCTAGCTTCCTAACAGCCTAAACCAATAGCATTACAATTTACAAGAACTTAATGAAGTAGTAATTTAGTTTGTATTGTACAAAACAATTAAGCATAGTAGGCTACTAACTATATTTTTAGAATATTAATATGAGTTAACTTTTGTGCAACTATTATTGGTGCCTTTCTAATTAATGGCTAATTAAAATGTGCATCGTGTCATATCAAGTGTTTATTGACATAGACCAACTGTGCATATGAGGTTTTGACAATGTGTACCGAATTTAAAACAAGAGTGGTTCTGCTATGGATCGACTAAGCGGCCTTTCATTACTCTAGTTATGAGAAATGAACGACCCATATTTCATCTGATTCAAAACCATCATCAAAAAACATTTTGACTTGATAAAAATGAATACTTGATTTTAAGTGTGCATGAAAATGACCTAGTAGTTCAAATGGTAGTTAACTAGGATGATTTCCAAGATGTCATGGATTCAATCCTCCCTGGACACAAAATAATAAATCTCCTAAAATGAAATGGGAGACGGTAGAAAATATCCACTTTATCAAAAAAATAAATAAAATAAATAAATTCAAGTGTGCATCCTATGTCTTGACAAAAGATATTGAGCAAGACCAAATTAAGTTCACAAAGACCAAAAGGTATTGAGGAAGATTGTCAAATAAGTTTAATCAATGTAAATTTGGAATTATTGGTAGTCTATACCTCATTATAACATGCTAATCCTGTTCATAGGCTCTTGAAAAAGAGGTGCCCAATGCTACTTGATAGTCTAATAGTAGTTAATATGCTTTGCTTTGAATCTTTGCTTGTCAAGGGTTTGTTTTATCTGTAATTAACGTTGCGCGTTGTCCTTGTAATTGTTCTCAAGCATTTTTTTTTTTTTACATTGATGTGGGTTTAATACTTTAGTTATAGTTTGTTGTTCTTAACTTTCTGTGAGCTTTTTATATTTATCCCCTCAATTATGGGAGTCCGTATCCTCTAAGTTAACTCAAAATTTGAGTCAAACTCTGAACAGATCTGGACCATAGGTTTCGGATCTCGGTCAAGATTGTCAGTGTTTAAAAATCAGGGGCCTTTATAAAATCACTTTACGGGCAAACTCAATTTTTGAGTTAACTCAGAGGATCTCGATTCTGATTCTCGTGTTACCGTAGAAATGCTGAATTTAATTGTGTGATGTAAAGAAACAGCAGAGCTAAGAGAGAAACACAGTGGTCATATTTGAGTTGCAGAAATTATCTTAGAAAGGTTTTTATTAATGTAAAAGGATTTTTCAGCTAACAAGCTCTTATCTTTTATATTTAGAATTTTAGAGAAGTTTTTCTTCCATAGCCAATCGACTGAAAATTGCAATGTGATACCCATTAGCACTTACAATAATAAATTTTTTTTGTGGGTCATCATATTAACCCTATAAAAATCCCCCAAAATATATTTCTCATATTCTACCATGTGTACCGCTCGTGCTTCTTACGCACAATCCCCAAAATGATTATATACTAAATATTATTTGTGAGTATATCAGATGCAATAGTATTTATGTAAAATTTTAGTAGTGATTATATCAACATATTTTCATTTACATAAATTTGAAAAGTAATTATACTAGACATAAAAACTGTACATATTAAGATGTTATGAAAAACTAACACTTGGAGTGATACTCTTGAGGGATGGTTAAAATGGATTAATAAGATGACTAGAATAATTTCTCTATTTTTTTGTTAGATAAAGATGAGGACTAAGTCACTTATATTTAAATGTTTATCAAAAGCCTTAACATTCAAATTTACAATTTAGGGTTTAAAATTATGAGAATTAATGGAGGAAAAAAAATATTTTTTTTTCTTATTAATTGACAAACAAGGGGACATACTTGGAGACAATTATCAGAATTTCTCTTTTTTTTTTTTTCATTTCTTTTTTGGAACACCAACACCAACAAGGTCACCAATTAACATCCTGATCTCCATGTTACATTACCAGGATTGTTTTTTGAACAGAAAATATCAAAATATGGGGATGAAGTCAAGACATGGATATATGGGAATGAACAGTAAATATCCCTCTTACCTAATCACCAGTACAAGAACCCTAATTAAGGGCTTGTCTCAGCTAGTACACTCCTCTCACATGCAATGATGCAATTACATTACGCGTCTGATTCTGCTGTTATTCTTCGGAGATAACAGGACCATGTTATCCCGATGGTGACCGTCGGATCAACACCGAACGGTTCAGATTCAGTGCAAAGTTCGGTTTTTAAGTAAGAAAAGAGTTTTACCGAACAGATCTCATCCGTCCATTTTAATCTGACGGTGCCGATCGAAAAAGCAGGACCCTGTTATCCGAGGGAAGGATAACAGCGGAATTGAATTCTTACATTACAAACTTCAGTACTGAAGAACTAATTCCCTGTTTTAAAAATGAGAAAGAAAAATTTATGTGTGTGACTTGTTCAAGGTTTTTTTTTTTTTGTATAATAAAACCAATTAATTAATGCTGACATCTCGAATGTTGGGCAGTCAACACAGTTCACTGATCCAATTTTATACGTAATTATCAGTTCTGTATCAGTGTATCAGTGCCCACGAGTGGCTCAACAGGAGCACAGACACTGGTAAAAATAAATAAATTGGTCAGAACAAATATTGTTTTTTTAGAAAACAAAAAAAAAAACATTTTTTTTCTCAGAAAATAGACAACAAAGTGACAAACTATTATTGTGATTCAGAATATTATTTATCATTTAAGTCTATAAAGAAAAAAAAAATAGTTGAACAAGAAAATAAAATTAAATGTGAATAAATAAGGGAACCATTTATTTATTTATTTAGTTAATTTTTGTTGGGTTCAACTTAAATGGCAGAATCATGAATTTAACAAGGAGTCTGACCGGTACCATGTTTCCCGAGACAATGTCTCGTGCAGGTACGGTCAGAAAGGATACATTATACATACAACAAAATAACAAATAAAAGCCCCAAAATCTCCTAATAAAAAGCCCCAATATTTGCCCCAATATTTGCCTGACCTGACCACATTGATTCATGAGCCATTCATATAGATATATATATATAGCTAAGATTTTTACTTCATGAACCCCCAATAATGTTGAATACTCGATTGAGATCCTTGCATGAAGGCACGTTCATTTGGTTAATGCAAATCTAGAGGCTAAGAGCATCTCTAAGAGATGTCGTAAAAATAGATCCAATATATCTATATTGGGTGTCATCCTAAATTTTTTTGGAGCAAATTTCACCTCAATCTCCAACAGATTCCCAAAATATGGATCCTAATACATTTAAACTGGGCCAAAATATGGATCCCAATACATTTAAACTGGGCCAAAATATGGATCTCAATACATTTGAACGGTCTGGATTTGACTCTGGTTTTGGGAAGTCATATTGGGAGTGCTAAAAACTGGGCCAAAATAGCTCGATTTGGCTCTGGTTTTAGGAGTGCTAAAAATAGGGATAACTAGCTGTTTAGGTATCTCTTGGAGACGGTTTTCTCTCCTTAATTCCCAATTTTTAGTTTTAGAAGTGTTTTATGACGTCTCTTGGAGATGCTCTAATAACACTATAACAAGAAAAAATTGTACATGAAGAGCAAATCTCATATTTGCTCATAACGTGGCATTAATTTGTTTCAGAAAAAAAAAAGTTACTAAATAAAATGACTTACAAAATAACGAAGTGTACTCTGGCAGTCTAGAATCGAGCTAACAAAAAAATCGAGCTAAGACCGAATCGAGCTCAGACCGAATCGAACTCGAGTGAACTACGAGCTACGAACTTTTTTGCCAGCCCTACTCTGGCTAAATATAAAGTTTATTTTATAATATGTGCAACTTCACTCAAAATACTATAGTACGCTGGTTTGTTTGTATATATACCCTCCGTTTGGCAAGTGTAGTAAAGTTAAAGCTGAGTAAAAATTAAATCACTTAATATGAATTTAAAGCATTAGTGTTTGATAGCAAAGTGAAGTAAGGCGTAGTAATTTGATGAAGTAATGTTGAATATAAATATGACACAAATTTTAAATATTAGAATTATAATTGATGGACCAAAATGTCCTTATTTATCATGTTGCAACGTTGCATATATATTGTATCATAAAATTAGCTATTGGAGTGCCATCTAAATTAGAATAATAACAATTAACATACAAACATTACCTAAATGGTAAAATGTCAAAAATAATAAATTTAATTACCTAATACAGAAATAAAAATAAAATTATCAATCTAAAAACCGAGACAAAAAATTCATGATTATCAAAAATTTTGTTTTTTTCTTGTGACCAAAACATATAACCAAATAAAATATAAATTGTACTTTAAACAAAAACTCGGATTGTGAATATATCAAGGCTAGTTGGGTAAATACAATGGTGATTTAAGTTACATCACCTCCTCAAGGTGCTTTAAGTTTACTACACACTACCGTCTTTATTTACTTCACTTGATGGTAGCTACTACACTCCAATTCATGAGCGTTTGGCATGAGTAAACTGATTTAAAGCCTTAAATTAATTTTACTTCAGTTACCAAACGTTGGGATAGTAAGTAATATTATTCAACTACAAAATATGATGAATTCTCATTTCAACATTTGACAACTCAAATTGATTTTTGTATTGTAACATGTACGTGTAAACCAACATGATATTTTTAAGCCCGGACGCAAATTGTAATATATGAAATATAGAGATCTATTACATTATATTTTGCTTGGCAAATCATTAAGTCCAGACACAATAACTACAGATGTAAATAAGTATTGTTTAATATAAAGAAAAAAATCAGTACTAATCAATATGTTTCAAAAATCAAGTCCAGGCACGGGCCTAGGCTTGCCCATGCCTAGGTCCTGTCCGTCCTTGTGTCCATGGTAATGCAATTAAATAGAAAATAAAACTTACTCCAAAATATATTGTCCTTCTTTTTGAGATAATATCTTATTGACCTTAGAGCATCTCCACAGACTCCCTAAAAATGGATCCCAATATATCTATATTGGGTGTCATCCTAAATTTTTTGGGAGCAAATTTCACCTCAGTCTCCAATAGATTCCCAAAATATGGATCCCAATACATTTAAACTGGGCCAAAATATGGATCCCGATACATTTGAACGGTCTGGATTTGGCTCTGATTTTGGGAAGCATATTGGGAGTGCTAAAAACTGGGCCAAAATAGCTCGATGTGGCTCTGGTTTTGGAAGTGCTAAAAATAGAGATAGCTGTTTGGGTATCTCTTCGAGATGGTTTTCTCTCCTTAATTCCCAATTTTTGGTTTTAGGAGTGTTTTACGACGTCTCTTGGAGATGCTCTTGTAATACTAATAATAACATTTTATGAGGGTCTTTGTGCAAGTAAAGGGAGCAAGTACTTGATATGAATTCTCACTGTTATCTGTTAGCTCTCTTAATTAATCGGTGCAATTTTTTTCTTTTCTTTTACCCCAATTCCCCAAGCTCACCCACCTTCTCCCTCTCGGTAAAACCAAACCTGTCCAAATTGATTTCTCCATTTCTTTCCTTTTTTTACCGCTTGTACCAGTACGACCAATCAAAGCATCCAACTTTTACCCGGTTCCCTGTTCATGCACAAGATTGTTTGCATTTACATGGTGGGTTTAAGTTCAAAGTTTGCAACTTTAACTTCATATCCTTAACCTTGTCAAAATTTTTTATTTAAAAAATATCCTTGATGGGATTTTTTTTTTTTTTAACTGTGCTAGATTATCTTTATCTAATATATATTGTTATGATTGAAATAATTGAAAATTTTAAGGCAATAGTGATTGGTGACATGCAAATCCACTTTTACAAAGAGTATTGATCATAGTATATCAACAAGGTTCCATAACATTAAAATATTTGAATCCTTATAGTGTTATTAGATAAGCTCACTTGTATGGATAAATACTATTTATTTAATATTGTCCATAAAAGGTATGATTATTTTTTTTAATATTTACAAATATATCAATATTGTAATATATCATATACAATATACGATTAGAAACTTTCCTCAAATTATGCCCATATTTTAGTAAAATCCCAATTTTTTAAATTATTATATCGAATCAATTTCAAGTGATATATAAATATGTCCCACTATAGGAAAAAAAGAAAAAACAATATTGAACATAGTTTCATCTTTTATCATTTTTATATATATCAAGGGCTTGCACCCAAAATGGCCACTTAATGACACTGCTTGTGCTTTTGGTTAACAAACATGAATGGGGAAGAGAAAATTAAGGGCCATTTAAGAATCCCAAAACCTAGAAACAGGTGCTGCACTGTCCCTCTCTAACTCTAACTACGAAGAAGAAAGAGATACAAATAAAATTGCCAAAATAGGGTTTGAACAGAGAGACTAAGAGATAAATAAATAATCAATTCTCAGTCCTTTTACTTTAACACACTCCCCTAAGCTCTCATTATCATCAAATTTTTTCACTTCCCCAAAACACAACCCTCTTGTGGAATCTACACCCACTTGAATTACCAAAATGCCCCTAGTGGGAAACCATAGAATATATGGTTTTGGGTTTTATAAGGGAGTAGGGAAATTGCCCAAGATTGTAATTTGGCTTGATGGGGTTTAGGGATTGGATTATGTGGGGATTAGGATTAGGGTGTTAATTAATTTGAACAAATTCCAAATCCCTAAGTGCTTGTCATTGGGCTTCTCTGTGGATAGACACTTCTTTTTTTGGGCCTTTTTAGAGCCCAAAATGAGAATAATTTGTATATATATATGTACATTTTTTTTTGGAATTATTTAGTTGTATTTATTTACTTTTACGAAGCACTAATTATTTCATGGAGGGGATTGAGGAAAAGTGGATTAGTAAAGAAATTAAGAATGCTTGCTCCAATACGCCATGTCTTAAAAGACATTTAGAAGTTTTAAATGTAATCATGATTGGAGTGTCTATGATTATTGGTTGGATAATGCACTTGTATTGTCTCCCAATAGCAAATTAACCAATGCTACCGGTAAATATATATGACAATAATCAACATTTGGTCTGGTGGCTTAATTAGAGCAAAGCTCTCCGTGTAGGAGGTCGCAAGTTCGAAATCAGATGTAGGGTCTTTATAGACATTTAAATTTGAGTGGTTTTACTCTCATCTTTATCTAAAAAAAAAATAGTAAATATGACAAACAAACGTTCTTCAAGAAAAAGTATAACAAACAAACAACTTCATGGCCTATAATAAAGGCAGAAATAATGAAATATATTCATGTATTTTTTTTTGTGTTTTGAGATAAATTGCTATTATTATTTTTTTTCAAAAACATATCTTGTAAACTCTGAAAAATTCCCTAATAAACAATTACTCAAATTTGAAAGCCTAAAAACAAATGTCTCAAATCAAACTTGCTGCCGTAAATGAATGCTGGATATTTTAATTTTAATTTTGCCAAAAAGGTCCAGAACTAAGTGAGTTATGAAAGCTCCTCAATCCGCAAACAAACTAGTCAAACAAGACCATTTAAGAAGCCACATTTATTATGAATTTAACTAACAATTGGGTATCATTGAAAGGCTAGTTTCTGCTTTGACTGCCCCAAAATTTTATTGGACACAAGTAGTAGTCCAAACCCTATAATTAACAAGGTCATAATAGGAGGTCAAATCTAGTTCTTGTTTTGTTATCTAAAATATTAAACTTTGCATAATTTACTTTCCTTTTTTTTTTTTTTTTTTAGAAAATTACTTGAGTCAAGCCCCCAAATTTCATCATAAAAACCACCAAGTGATGATCATTGTTTTCTTCATAAAGAAAGTAGCAAAAATGATATAGAAAGTAAGAAAATTGCAAACTTATGTATGCACATTAACTAAACTGAATCTCAAGGTCTGAATATTTTTAAGATAATACCATTAATTGAGTTAAAAATAGGACAAAAACTTCTCAAAAAAATTGTTAAAATTTTGAGAGTGAAAATAGGAGGATAGATACCCCAAAATCTTAAAGAGAAACATCTTGCGTCCATTTAAAAGCTGTCCATACATTCATATATAGACATACAAAAGATGTAACAGATACATTCTGAAATGTAACCTATAGACACTGCAAACAATTTTTCTATGAACGCTGGGTATTACTCAATTCCAAAATGCATGGCCCTCCCCCTCCTTCTCAAGAAGTGTATATTCTATTCAACATTTCGGAGTACTAGGAAGGAAAAGACATTATCTACATTACAATACAATGGCATACATTAATTAATACATACATACATAAATTAAGGCTAAAGACCTGGGGGTGCTCCACAGAAAGAATGGGACAAACAAAGAGAGCATCCCTTAGGTCACATGGGAGGGAAGAGATTTTGCTTCCACCTTTTTAAATTTTAAGTGCATTTTTATTATGGTTTGCAAGTTAGATTTTCCTTGGACAAAATCAGGAGAGTTTGACATCCTTTTATATATATAATGATTTTTTAAAAAATACTCTATATTTATAGAAAATTAAATAGTAATTTACTCGGTTTTTGCTATAGGTCACCGAAACAAAATACTTTGAAATTAGTGGATGATATATTTTCCTATGGTTTAGTCGTTTTGATACTCCAAATTAAAGGCTAGGTGCTAAGTTATATTTTTATGTCTAACACATTTTAATTGAATAAAAAATATTAGTCCAAGGTTTGTATCTATATTTTATTTTTTAAATCGAATAATGTACTCTTTAACGTTTAGTGATTGGAATATTTTAATCAATTATTTATGCATAAATAGTATAGCTATAATATATATCCACTTATAAATAAATAGACATATAATTTTTCACTATTATTGAAGTTAATTTTCCTTCAAGCATACATATAACCAATGAATAATGTTATTGTCATCATAAAAAACCTCATCAAGTCATCTTTGCATGATGTCAACAATTTGAGCTTGTCGTGTTTATTTTGCCACAAAAAAAGGTTTGAAACGGAAATTATACATGCTATCCGATCCGGGTTTTACGAATCTTAACATATACAAACTCGTTGTACATGTTGCGCCAAGTTTTTCATGCGTATATTAAGTTTCACAATAAGTTGCAACAAAAATAATTAAAAAAATTTGATATATAACCAGAAAAAAATTAAAAACCCATTAATTGAAAGAGGAGAGATCCAATAACCATGGACATTGGTGCACATGATGACCATTTTTTTAATTTATGCATAAATTGAAAAATTTAACCGTTAGATGTATTCTATATTATCTTAATAACATATACATAAAACATGGTAAAATTTTAACATTATTTCGATAGTCATGAAAAGAGGAGAAAAAATCATAAAACTTGAACCGTTGATTTTTGTTAATACCTGATGCACATGTAAATAAAATCAAAATGATATAATTATTTGTATACACATAAAATATGATATATACAATATATTCTATAAATTAGTTTTGTTATTTAAGAATTTAAAATGTAATTATTTAAGATTTAATATTACGGTCGCCGATCGGTCACCAAAAACATGGTTATTTGATCCCTACTCTGATTGAAATGCAACAAAAATAGAAGAAACAACATAAAAAAGGATGGATGAAAATGTCAGTCAGTGACACAGAGCAACACAAAAAAATTGATAAAACATTAATTTTAGTTTTTCAACTTTTCATTATTGGGGTAAGCAAAATGCAGAACAATAGCATCTTCAATAATAAACTAATCTTGTTCAGTTAACATTATACAATCCTCAAATTAACCAGCTCAAGATTATCTGCAACATTTCAACATTCAAAGTACCCCTCATATAAAAAGGAGTAATGCCTAGCGTCCATAGAAAACCCATCTACAGCGTACATAAGTTACATACATTTCGAGATGTATCTGTTATATTTTTGGATGCATTTGTTATATTCTGTACATATTTATAGATGTATAAACGGTTTTTCAATGTACACAATGTACACAGATGTTTCTCTATAAAAAAAAATCATGCTGCATACATTGAATAATTAATCACAACTTCACAAGACAAGACCATTTATCAGTAAACTCATAACAAGCTAATAAACCTCAGAGAGTTTTGAGCTTATTAGAGAGAGAGTTTGTATTTCCTTCTTTCTTTCTTTGTATCAATTTGTTTCTAGTTGTTGTTGTAGTTTCAATCTCAAGCAACCCTCCATCACTCCTCTCACTCCTCTCACTCCTCTCCTCTCCAATCTACGCCTCTCTCACATGCACTCATTTCTTCCTCTTCCAAAGTTTCAATCTTTCTTTGATTCTTTCTCCATTCCTCTTTGATTAATCTCTTCTATCTATCTACCATTGTTGCAAGTTCTTCCAGCCTTGGCATGTGATATGAAACATGAAACATGTATCAGTAGTATCTCCTCTCAGATTAATGGTTCTGTCGTATAACTCATACTTGTAAAAGATTACATATATTCATCCTCAAATTCATCACATTACATACATGGCGGCGGCCACCACGACGACGATCATCAACCTCATGATCTTCAACCTCATTGTGATATTGTTTTCTACAGCCCAAACCATCCATGGCCTATCACAGGATGGAAAGGCACTGCTTTCCCTCCTACCCACAACCCCATTTCCCCTGTTACCTTCATGGGACCCGGCATCCTCCACTCCGTGCTCATGGCAAGGCGTCACGTGCTCGCCGTCATCCCGGGTCATCTCGTTGTCTTTACCGAACACCTTCCTCAACCTCTCCTCCACTGCTCCATTGATAGCCACACTGTCATCCTTGCCTGAGCTCCAGCTGTTGAACCTCTCCTCCTCCAACATCTCCGGCACGCTCCCTTCCTTCCCTTCCCTCCCGTCGCTTCGCCTCCTCGACCTCTCTTCAAACTCCCTCAGCGGCCCATTACCGGCCTCTTTATCCTCCCTGTCTTCCCTCCAGTTCCTGCTCCTCAATTCAAACCAGTTCACCGGGACCATACCGGCTTCCCTGTCGAACCTCACTCAGCTTCAGGTGCTGTGTCTTCAAGACAATCTCTTTAATGGCACCATACCGTCTCAGTTTGGGGCTTTGACATCGCTCTCTCAGTTCCGGATTGGCGGGAACCCGTACCTGACCGGCCCGATACCGTCACAGCTCGGGCTGCTCACAAACCTCACCACATTCGGCGCTGCGGCTACCGGGTTGTCGGGTCCAATACCGCCGGAGTTGGGCAACTTGGTGAACCTCCAAACACTGGCTCTTTACGACACCGATGTGTCCGGCCCGGTACCGGCTTCCCTTGGCTCATGCACCGAGTTGCGGAATCTTTACCTGCACATGAACAAGCTTACCGGCCCCATACCCCGTGAGCTCGGCAAGTTACAGCAGTTAACAAGCATGTACCTATGGGGAAATGGATTGACCGGTACGATACCGGGTGAGCTATCTAACTGCACATCATTGGTGATTTTAGACCTTTCAGGAAACAAGCTGTCCGGCGAAATACCGAGGGAATTGGGAAGACTGGCACTGCTGGAACAACTGCATTTGTCAGACAATGCGCTTGCCGGTAAGATACCGGCTGAGCTGAGCAACTGCTCGAGCTTAACGGCGCTACAACTGGACAAGAATGCACTTTCTGGTACAATCCCTCCACAAATCGGTAACTTGAAGAACCTGCAGAATCTGTTCCTGTGGGGCAACTCCCTTTCCGGTACCATACCGGCATCTCTCGGCAATTGCACAGAGCTTTACGCGCTAGACCTGTCGAAGAACCGGCTTGTTGGTGTCATACCGGATGAAATCTTCGGTCTCAAGAAGTTGAGCAAATTGCTCCTACTCGGCAACTCGCTGACCGGTGTGGTGCCTTCAAGTGTGGCTAACTGTCAGTCATTGGTGCGGTTGCGTCTCAGTGAGAACCAGCTGTCTGGCGAGATACCGAGAGACCTCGGTAAGTTGCAAAACCTTGTTTTCTTGGATCTTTACTCCAACCAACTCACCGGTAAACTGCCTCCCGAGCTAAGTAACATTACCGTACTCGAGTTGTTGGATTTACATGATAACGCATTTACCGGTGAGATTCCGGTTGAATTGGGGCAATTGATGAACTTAGAACAACTCGATTTGAGTTACAATAATTTGACCGGGGAGGTACCGGCAAGTTTCGGTAATTTCAGTTACCTTAATAAGCTTATGCTGAACAATAACCAACTTTCCGGGGCAATAGCGGCATCCATCAAGTACTTACAAAAGCTCACCATGCTCGACCTTAGCGATAATGCGCTATCAGGCCCGATTCCACCTGAAATCGGGTCCCTGAGGAGTCTTAGCATTAGCTTGGACTTGAGCTCAAACCGGTTTTCAGGTCAGTTGCCGGAAGAAATGTCGGGTCTAACGCAGTTGCAATCGTTGGATCTTTCGAACAACACCTTTTACGGTCCCATTGCAGTCCTCGGCATGCTCACAAGCCTCACATCTCTTAACATATCGAATAACAATTTCTCGGGTCCAATACCTGTTACCCCATTCTTCCGAACCCTTTCACCAAGTTCACATGCCGGTAATCCTAATCTGTGCGAATCCTTTGATGGGTACACTTGCTCTTCTGACCTTGTGCGACGTACCGCATTGAGGTCGATCAGAACCGTTATCTTGGTATGCGTCGTATTGGGTCTGATTGCAGTTATGCTTATAGCGGCATGGGTTGTGATCACCCGAAATAGGAGGCTAGCATTAGAAAAAAACGCGAAGCTATCGTCTCATGGTGGTGACGATTTCTCGTATCCATGGAGCTTTACGCCGTTTCAAAAACTGAATTTCACGGTCGATAACATTCTGGAGTGTTTGAGAGACGAGAACATAATCGGTAAAGGTTGTTCAGGGGTTGTGTACAGGGCCGAAATGCCGAATGGAGAAATTGTGGCAGTCAAGAAACTGTGGAAGACAAAGAGGGACGAAGAGCCGATCGACGCATTCGCCGCTGAGATTCAGATATTGGGGCACATTAGGCACCGAAACATCGTTAAACTGCTTGGGTACTGTTCTAACAAATGCGTCAAGCTTCTTATATACAACTACATATCGAATGGCAATCTGCAGCAACTGCTGAAGGATAACCGAAACCTCGACTGGGACACGAGGTACAAGATCGCGGTGAGTTCTGCTCAGGGGCTGGCTTATCTGCACCATGATTGCGTACCGGCGATTCTGCACAGAGATGTGAAATGCAACAATATCCTGCTCGATTCGAAATATGAGGCGTACTTGGCGGATTTCGGCCTGGCAAAGCTGATGAACTCACCCAATTTCCACCACGCCATGTCGCGCGTCGCCGGTTCGTACGGATACATTGCGCCAGGCAAGTTTCATCCATCCTTTACTTGATTTTTGGTTGATCAAATTGCACATTGTCTGCATGTTTTTTTGTGAAAACTTGAAACTTTAAATTGAAGCAAAATACTGCAAACTGATTAACAGATGCTCAAGTCAATGGTATGAATCAAAAGTACACCAACTAATACATATCTTTTGGATGTTACTTAACCCAATTTTCTATTGCTGGTGGAGCCTAATTTACTCAAACAATCAAGTCTTTACTAAACCTCTTCCTAATCTTGTTGCTTAAGGCAAGGGTTTATATATATAATTGTTCATTTCATAATTTTCCTTTGTGAACCAAGCAATAGGCATCTATAGGTTTGTCTCAATAGGTCTGTCACAACTTCAATTGTAATCAACTTTAAATTGAATAAACCTCTAATTATATATATAATTCCACTGGATTAGTGCAACAGAAACACCAAATTGTAAATTCCAAAAAATGTTTTTTGACCTATATTAAAGAAAGAGTTGTTCATCTGTAGATCGGCTCAGCAACCTTTCATTTAGAATTGGACATTTTTTATCAAACTTTTCTCTTTGATTGCATCTAAAAGACACATTGTGACCGTCTGATTATGAAAATGAATGGTCCATATTTCACCCGATCCATAATAGAATTAGCCTTAACAATTGTGCTTTGGTTCTTATACAGAATATAGCTACACGACGAACATAACCGAGAAGAGCGACGTGTACAGCTACGGGGTGGTGCTCCTAGAGATATTGAGCGGGCGGGCAGCGATCGAGCGCTCCCCGCCTTCCTCGGGCACCGACGTAGGCCTGCACATAGTCGAGTGGGCAAGGAAGAAGATGGGCAGCCTTGAGCCAGCCGCAACGTTACTTGACCCGAGATTGCGTGGCATGCCCGATCAAATCATCCAGGAGATGCTCCAGACATTAGGCATTGCAATGTTTTGTGTCAACCCGAGCCCGGCGGAACGACCCACCATGAAGGAGGTCGTTGCGCTGCTGAAGGAGGTGAAGAGCCCCGCGCCGGAGGAGTGGGGCAAGGTTTCGCAACAGCCACTGATCAAAGGCAGCAGCAATAGCAATTGATAGTTAGCCCAAAAAAAAGAAAAAAAAAAAAAAAAGATGAGCTAGTTAGGGTTTTGAATATTAGGTTAATTAATAAAGGAGGGAATTAATTAATTAATTAAGGTTTAAATTTAGAGAGCCGTTAGAATTCATTTTCTTTCTTTTTACATATTATCATTCATTGTTTGTTTTCCATCTATTTTTCCTTCTTTTTTTTATTACTTTTTTTTTATGTTTGTTTGTATATAGTTTTAGTTTGTTTATGTATGTGGGGACAATTTAAAGGTTACTGATTACTGATTAGTGCATTCATAATTTCATATTAATTTGCTATTTAATCCTATCACCTCGGTTTGAACAAATTAGGTCAAGGTATGGACGAACCAAACCCGGAATTTCTGCAGCATGCTGCACCAAATAAATTCAAGAAATTGTTGAGTCGACACTTGTAAGTAAATTTAAAACATTTCAACATCTTTATCGAGACAGGATGAAAATTTTATGTGATTACAATATTAATATTACATGCATGTATATGAATTATATCTTTTAGATGGAAATGAATCTTAAACCATTATATATGCGATAATTATAATTTTATCTGTAAGAATGTGAAGTATATATATGAATATAGGAGTAATTAATTTGTAATCCTGCAAAAGTATTGCATCATCATTATCAATTATTTATTTTGTGTGCTTAGTTTAGTTAGAGATGTAAGGTTTGTGACATGTACCATTAATTGAAATTGTAATAATAATGAATTACGGTGAGGGAGATGATAAGAAGATTATTTTGTTAAATATTACCTCCAAATTGTATTTCGACCTTTCTTTTTTTTATTTTTGGGAAAAAAAAGTGGAAAAAATAAAAACTTAGCTATGAGTAGTGACTTACATTAATTTTATTGTTTGATTTGCAAAAATTTGGTTGTGTTGGAACTTGGGAACATAATTTCTTCTAGTTTTTGCTGAATGAAATATATTAATTTATTGCATATTTTACGGGAACTACCAAATGTTTGACATTAATGTCCCTCCTCTGGAATGCATTATAGAGAAAACCTGAAAGGTAAAGCAAGATTAATGAAATTAAAAATGGCAATATATAAACATGGAGTTTGACTATTATACTAACGTTAGCATTTCGGTCTGAAATACTAACATCTCAAAATTTATATTATCGTGTCCGAAATCATGATTTATGGTGCTTAATAAATTATTTATATGAAAATGTTGGGGAATACAAAAATTTTTCATTTTTAGAGTTTTCTAAGTATTTGTTTTGAATTATAGAAAATAGCTCATAAATATTAATAAAATATTGATGTTTGTATATGCTATTTTCAAAAATGCAAAACAAATATTTAGAAAACTCTAAAAATGGAAAAGTTTTGTATTCTGCAGTATTTTCATATAAAGAATTTATTGTGCACCATAAATCGTAATTTCGGATACAAAAACAACAATTTTGAGACGTTAACATTTATAATCGAAATGCTAACGTTAGTGCATTAGTCTAGCTCTATAAACATGTTATATTTTCGAGCATTAACTAATTTTATATTAGTTATTTTTATGTTCAAACATTAATTACGTATTGTCATTTTAACTAATTTAAAAGCGTCTGAAACGACACTTAAACTCTTAAAATTGAAAATTTTGATGTGACAATTTTAATTAGCAACACAAAACAAAAGGTAATTGGGTAATTCTAACTTGCTTGGCTCTTATCTTAATTTTATATCATCATTTTCATTCCCTAACAAATATTTCACATCACATCCCATCCCATCCCAATATCCCATCACACCCTTTTTAATAGTGGAGCCTAGCCTACGTACATGCATGTTAACATGCCATCAATCAATAATATGCGATTCGACAATTACAAACAGTCAATTAAGATTTTTTTATATTAATTTTTTTTTTGAAAAACTGTCAATCAAGAAATCAAATTACTGCAAAGACAGGAAAATGACATTAATATATGGGAAAATTGTCAAAATATATGTATGTATGTATGGAGTTAGACTATTATACTAACGTTAGCATTTCGGTCTGAAATGTAACGCCTCAAATTTTATGTTATCGTACCGAAATCATGATTTATGGTGCTCAATAAATTCTTTATATGAAAATATTGGGGAATACAAAAATTTTTCATTTTTAGAGTTTTCTAAGTATTTGTTTTGAATTTTAGAAAAGAGCTCATAAATATTAATAAAATATTGATGTTTGTACATGTTATTTTCAAAAATGCAAAACAAATACTTAAAAAACTCTGAAAATGAAAATTTTTTGTATTCCCCAATATTTTTATATAAAGAATTTATTAAGCACCATAAATCGTTATTTCGGATACGGCAATATAAATTTTGAGTCGTTAGCATTTCGGACCGGAACGCTAACGTTAGTGTAATAGTCTAACTCTGTATGTATATATTATGTATCCTATAACTTATTAAAACTTTACAAGAGGGACAAGGCACATGCAGAAAAGAAGCCAATCATACCAATATATATATATATATATATGCCATGGCATCTTGCTCCAAGTTAATCACAGGGACAGGGAGAATGCATTTGAACGAGATCGAGCTGGTGAAGATGATGGACATGGAGTACTGGACTGGACCCATTCTAATGTTTTGTGCTCCCTGGACGCCAACAGAGGCTTTCGGCCTAGGCATGCATGGAGGATTGGAATTTGGAGGCGCCTAGGAAATTAGAGTTTTCGACCGGCGTATATAATTGATTCTTGGTTTTAAATTGATTAGACTTGAGTAAATATATATATATATATATATATATATAATTTACAGAGTGCTACGTATCTGACGCCGAAATTTTTAATAATAATTAAAATAAAAATCATATTAAAATAAATAGGTAATTCGGAGATGAATTTATGGATATAGTTGGTCCGTACTTCATATGCCGTCCCACCCACACGGTCTCCCATAATATCACGGGATTTCAAAAATGGGGTGGGACGGTATATGAAGCACGGACCCAGAAGAGGTGGGCTGGTGTTCATTTCACCGTACAATAAAATATGTGGGTCGGCATTCCGTATACGGACCCAGAAGGTGGGTTTGTGAAACAAACACGGGCCCACAATTATTGCACCACCTTTCCCATTGCATTTTAAAAACCCTCTCACGCACCGGCCTTCTATGACATAGGGCAGCAGAGAGAGGCAGCAGAACTGAACGTCTTTGCTTGATAAATTGAATGTGCATCAGAAGAAGCAGCAAAACGTCTGGATAAGCAGAGAGCAGAACTGAACGTCTGAATAATTGTGGGCCCGTGTTTGTTTCATAGACCCACCTTCTGGGTCCGTGTACGGAATGTCGACCCACCTATTTTCTTGTACGGTGAAGTGAACACCAGCCCACCTCTTCTGGGTCCGTGCTTCATATGCCGTCCCACCCCATTTTTGAAATACCGTGATATTATGGGAGACCGTGTGGGTGGGACGGCATATGAAGTACGGACCAACCTATATCTGTAAATTCATCTCTGAATTACCTATTGATTTAATATGATTTTTATTTTAATTATTATTAAAATTTTCGGTACCTGACGTCTATATATAGAGTTTCAATGTTACAAATTGAACATAACTGTTACAAATTTTGTACATTGTGGGACGTACAGACGGTTATTTTAGTGGACGCATGATGTCGTCGCCGTGATTTATATAACGTCCATAGATAGACCATCGATAGAATTTAAATGTTACCAATTGAGCGTAACTGTTACAAAATTTGTAGATTGTGGGACGTATAGACGGTTATTTTAGTGGACAAATGACGTTGCCGTATATATATATAAAGATGATTGAATTTCAAGGGCGTCTCTATGTATGAGTATGGGGTCAACATATATGTTAAACCGTTGGATATATAGCTGACAACTTATATTCAAGATCCTATTGCTGCCAAAATTAGGTTCATCTTTTTAACTAAAATGAATTTTCATTATAGATTTACCTTTTATTAAAAATTATGTTCGTTGTTGTAAGATACGCAATTTTGTCAATTCTGTGATGTATTTATAAATTTTCAATTAGGATATATAACACAATTCCTTAAGAAATATATTCATATAAAATATAACAAAATCGCTTCTCAAACTTATTTTTACTCTGTGATCAGAACTGCAAATGCCTGCAAAAAGTGCAAATATTTCCCAACTTAATTCAAGCCCAATATATGAAATATATGAATTTGAACTGGGCTGGGTTTTTGGGTTAATTAATTCAGAGTAGCAAATTATAATTAAGTGTATCTTAAAAATGGATTAGTTTAGACTTGCTTTTGACAAATGAAACTGGGTCAAATTGGTTTAGTTTAGAGTTTAAACTTCAGGATTTGAAACCAGAAACAATACCAACCAAACCACCACAAAACTTAAACAAAATTCTTTCACAAAATTAAACCAAACAACTCCACAATCTGCATCTGTTATATATATATATATACGCATAATTAAGAACCCAAATCATTCTCAAACATTCACAACAAAGAGTAGTTTCAAATTAACAATCTGCAAAAAAAAAAAAAGCAAAAGACATAAAAAAAAAAAGAAAATGCCGCGGCTTCTTGTCAACAGCTCGGTAATATCAGAAAGTGTTGCATCAACACTAGGTGTGACGGTCGGGTTTGTCGTGGTCTGTGCCGTCTTGCTGTTGGCGTGTGCGTCACATTCGCAGCCAATACGGCGTATAATGAGCAGCATGAGCTTCAGGCGGTCCGAACCGGTCATAAGTGTGTACCAGGAACAGCTGGAGATCGAAGGCGAGCCGTGCATCTGGCAAAAGGGCATCATGATGGGCGAGAAGTGCCAGTTGCCGGACTTCTCGGGAATTATCACGTATGATACTGCGGGGAATTTGGTCGCACCAGGTCGGCCCCGTGCGGTGCCTTCCCTGAACTGGTAAATGGACACTGTGTACTGGAACGTATGGCGCATGGCCGGAAACGTTCGACTCAGAAACGGTTGCATTCAGTATTGGTGTATTTTTTTTTTTTTTTTTTTTTTTTTGAGATTTTGAGATTGTTTTGCTGTCTGCCTGATCACATGATTAATTAATTATGTCATGTAACTATCAGGTAAAAAAATGAGGTAGTTTATATATAGTAATCTTTGTTTGAGTTGCTAAAAAATATTACAGTGTAGTTCTGTTTTTTTGGAGCTGTAAAATCAGAGGTGTGATGGTATATACAAATTGCAAGAAGAAAGGAATTGTGTAATTACTGCAAAACTATAATTACAGTGCCTCTGTTTAATTGCTGCAAAACAAGACAATGGACATGAAATTTGGACAGTTTTTTTTTTTAATTTTACTCCAATACTCTCACCAAAAAAATTTTCTTTTCGATCTGACGATTATAAATGAATATTACCCATTATGAGATTCATCTATAACAGATAAAATTATCTTGGTGTGAGTATGGAAGCAACATCTTTTTTTCTCTGAACAGAAAGATGAGAGTCTAACTGCTCAAATTTAATTTTGTTTTGTGCTCAGGCTTGAACCTATGACCTCTTAATCGAATCCACATTTTGTTTACTCAAACAAATAACTAAAATCAAAGTAATTCTTTGAGATTAACGATCCCATAGTTAGTTTTGCTCTCTTATTTTTGAAGAAATCATAAAACTTTGATAAAAAGGCCATCTTTTTTGGGTTTGTGCGAAAATAAATAAAGCGAATAGAAAGTAAAATTGTAATATTTCAAGCTCAATTTTTAATTTCCTCAAAACCTAATTTCCAGTACAAGAACTTAATTTACAGCCCATTTTAGGTTTGTTTCATTTCGAGTTTGGGCCGAGATGTGATTATAATTACCTTTTAGATAGCTTATATATATGAGGAAGGATCTAATAACTATGGGCACCAATGCCTATGGTGACCATTTTTTTATCTATGGATAAATTGAAAAATCTAAACCGTTAGATATATTCTATATTATCTCAATAACATATCCATAAAAAATGATAAAGTTTTAACATTGTTTTGATAGTCATCAAGAGAGGAAAAAAAAATCATAAAACTTAAACCGTCGATTTTTGTTAATGCTTGATGCACATGTAAATAAAATCAAAATGATATAATTTTTTGCATACACATGAAATATGATATATAAAACATATTCTATCAATTAGTTTTGTTATTTATGAGTTTATAATGTAGTTATTTAAGATTTAATTTCATGGTCACTGATCGGTCACCAAAAACATAGTTATTTGAACGCTCCTCTATATATATAGAGAGATGAAGATCGATTCCGATTTGTTGTCCATGTTTATGATTTTGTTACACTACTCATTCTATATATAACGTAGTATTTTACTTTATGGTTAATTCCGCTATGGATCGGATGAAATATAGACCGTTCATTTTTTATAATCGGATGGTCACGATGTATTTTTTTAAATATAATTAAAGAGACATATTTGATAAGAACCGCTCTATTCAAAATAAAAAGGTTATTAATCTATCCATAGCAGAACCACTCTTTATTTTATTATTCATTAATCATTACTAAAGTTGAATAATAAAAGTACGCCACAAAATACGTCGCATAATTCGGAAATGAATGAGTTTAGTGCTAATTTCAGAAACACGTTTAATTACAAGTAAACCGTATATATAATTAGGCAAGAAAAAGCGAATACACAGTCCAAGTTAAGTCAAGTCAATTGCTTGTATAGAAAATTTCAAAGCCCGGTTTGAGGTTTCGTTGTGACAGCATTCAATTGCTACATATATGCTACAGTCCAAGTTAGAGGTGGCGAATCGGGTGGGCGGGTCAGACAGGTCGAGTCAGTTTGTTCTTTTAGAAGATCTCGAGTTGGGTCGAGTCAATTTAGATATCAATTTGTTTTTTTTTCGCAGGTTGATTTGAGTTTGTTTGCATACTGTTTAATCTCGGGTTGGGTCGGATTCAATTTGACTTCTAAAAACTGCCGGGTCGAGTCGGGTTGGGACATGGGCGGGTTTCTCGGGTCGGTTCGGATTCTGCTACCTCTAGTCCAAGTCAAGTCAATTGCTTTAAGAATTATTGGTTTAGTTAGTGCTGTTTCTTCCAGAAAATGTAAAGAGGATTTTGATTTTAATTCCAAGTTTATTCAATGTTGAAATGTATACACCAAAAAAAAAAAAAAAGGTTTCATAAGATTAAAATAACGCGGGGAATTCGCGTTATATTACCATTAATATTGTGAAAAAAGAACGAAAAATCCAGAAGAAATTTCTGGGAAGTTAAAGTTATACAAGTGGAACTGGAAATTTATTTATTTATTTTTCATCACGCGCTTGTTTCTCATTTTTATCATCAGTGCTATAAATAATTTCTCTTCACAAAATAGAAGGAACAAAGGGAGATTGAGAGAAACAAATTAAAACCCAAGAAAAGAGATAATATATAACTCTCTTAAACTTCAAAAAAAAAAAATAAAGTCCAATTATTTCTTGCCAATTGGTTTTGTAATTGTATGTTTTTGATCTGAGAAGGTGCAGTACTGATTTAGTTTGAAAAAGGTGTGTTCTTCTAGCATCAAACAGGTACCTTCTTGACTTTATCATCTGGATTATAATACATGATGATCCTTCAATCATGTTTTAATGTCATAAAGAAGGAAGAAAGGGAAGAAGAGATAGAGGTGCTGAGCTTAATTATGTATTGATTGTGTTCTGTTGCCGGCCGGGAAGTATTTGAAATTTCGCGATTGATTCTGAAAGACACCATCTGAATTTAGATTCAGGGATGTCAACTGCGGCGGTGAAGAGGCTGCAAGCGGAGCTTGCCGAGCTACGCAAAGACCCGCCTCCGGGTATCTGCGGCGATCTTCGCGACAACAATATCATGACCTGGGAAGTAATGATTTGTGGGTAATGCATCTGCTCCTTATTTCATTGAATCGGTATATTTATCAAGTACTAATCGACACGAAAAAAAACAGTCTATTTGATAGTTAATTTGGTGTTAGATACAATTGTAGTACTCGATCCCTCCTGATTCTATCATACAAGAAAACTCTGTATAGATTTATAGATTTATAATAAGATTTTGTGCTGGTAATTGGATATTGTTATTATGTAGAAGAACACAATTCCGAACGCTCATCAGTTCCTACTGAAAAAAAAAAAGGGAGAAATGGGATTAACTGTTTTTCTCCATTAGTTCATTTCATAAAAGTTAGATGGATATTACCGTGAATTAGCAAATTTGTATTATTTTCCATCTTTTGTTTGGGTTCATAATTAGCAAATTTGTCTGGGTAGTTTAAAGCATGTCCAATTTTCCTCCTTAAGCTGAAATCATTTCATTACCAGTAAAGGCAATTACTGATACTGATACTGATACTGATACTGATACTGATACTGATACTGATTCTGATACTGATATTGATACTGATACTGATCAATTTAACTGACACGAGGTAATTCTCTTTATTTGCAGCCCTGATCACAGCCATTGGGAAGGAGGTAAATCTTGTTATCAAATATTAACATTATCAAGTGATGTAACATTCTAACTAAAGCATAACAATTGCCTAATTAAACTTCTTTTGCAATTTTTCTGTTTCAAGGCACATTTAAATTGTTAATTGAGTTCAATGAGGGCTATCCGGACCAGCCGCCAACCGCCAAATTCATTTCTGATATGTATCATCCCAACGGTAACGCCATTTTTAAATCTCGATTACCTTCCTGTTTTTTTCTTAACAACAATCTAAGCCTATGTATGTATCTAATACTTACTAAAAACACCGTTTAAGTTTCAGATCAACCCATATATGCTAGACCATATATAACTTGTCTTTTTTGTTATTGTTGAGTTTGTGTTTTGTTCAAAACTGCAAACTTTGTCTTCAATTGTAGTGATTTATTGGTTCTATCTTGCTCAACAGTTTTTGAAGATGGTAGAATATGCTTGGATATACTAGAGAAAGATAATTGGACCCCAATTTGGAGTGCCCCTTTCTTACTTGTGGCTATCCAGGTAATGGTACTATATTCTCATGAATAAGTTCATGCTCTATATATCAATGTGTCAAGTTCATGTTGGAATGAGCAGAATATTATACATATGTTCTTTTGATCATGACAATTATAGAATTTAAATTCAGCTTTCAACTTCATTGATTGAATTTTCTGTTCTTGTTTCAGTCGATTCTGTGTGACCCTTATGTCGACTCGGTAGCTAATTTCACAGCAGCAAGAGCGTTCGTGACTGATAGAAGGGAGTATGACAGACAGGTGCTCCGCGTCGTCGAGAAATCTGTAGAATTTTGACATTCTTTTTGTTTCATTTTAGGAACAGGTTAGATTATGTGTTGTTAAGTTTGAAAGTTGTTTGCTTTGGTTCTTTTGTGGTTTTCTTGGTTGAGATTTGGGGATACTTTCATCTCAAAAGGAGAAAATCCATACTTGAAAGAATGGAAGTTATCTGATAACAATTGTATAGATTTTGGATATTGTTTGTTTTCTCTGAATTATCAGACTATGAAGACACACAGTTCATTCTAATTAAATTTGTTTATTCATCTTTCAAATTTGAAATCTGGATGTATTTTTGTATATTCACTGGCTTCAGGTTATATTCTTTATTTCTTCCACAATGAAGGCAGACAAAGAACATTTTACATGTTTCGGTAAGATTGGTACCATTCAAAATAAACTGTACAATGATTCAGACATACAATTTAACAATTAGAAGATATGTTGAAGGGTATATACATGAAAGATGTTTTATATTTCATTAATTAAGAGGGACAGTTTTGTTTCCAAAGTGATGAAAAACAGTACTTTTTGCCTCATTTTTTTATGATTGAGACAACAGAAGACTTGTATATACATGATGATCTCAGATTTGTTTCTGGTATTTTTCATACAAAAATCAAGAAAAGATAATCTCTATATATATAGCATATAAACAAGAACACCACTTATATGTTCCTCCATAGAAATAATTTAATTTATGAGCACCTTCAAGAACCTCAAAATATTCCATATGCCATTTCAAATTGCAGCCTGGTTTGGATATATATGCCCAATTAAAGTGATAATTTCTGAGAAATTTCCTTCTTTGAACCCCAAAATAATAAAATAAACAGATTACCGATCGATCTGCAATCTCAGTTGCCTTCAGATATGTCATATATTTGAATATTTTGAGGTTTTGAAAGGGCACATCAGCAAAGTTCGGTATTTGTTACGAAGCACCTAAGTTTCATAGTATCGACGATTTCTCTACATGTGTATGCTCAAGTTTCCGCTTAGATTTCCACTACTGGCCCAACCTTCTTGAACCTGGATCGAGTATTGCAGATTCCATAGCACGTCGTCTATGGGCGGTCGATCTCTCGCATTATCTGACAGACAGTTCAGGGTCAGCTCTACGACTGTTCTCAAGGAGTCGATGGCAAATGTGCCGCGGATTGAGGGATCCACGATTCTGTTCAGCTTCTCCTGATCTTCGTTCAAGCCTGCTTCTAACTGTATTGTATAAAAGATGTTAGCGCCGTTATGTACAAGTGTACGTTTATAAATTATAAGTACGCTGGCACAGTACAGAACAAAATTATATTTAAATGCTTCAGAAACAAAATATCAAATTTATTAATTTTTTAAAATTGTCATTACTCTTATCCAAGAATAACAAATTATGCATGATGACGGTACCAGAGGATTTTCACCAATTCAACTGATAGCTACCATTTTATTAATAGATATTTTTTTTTAGTGTAATTAATTAACTCACCAAAGATTTTATGGAATCAAGTTCATTCTGTGATTGAGACAGCTTTCCTGTGATTATTTCCAGAAGGATCAAACCCAACCGGTATATGTCTTCCTTCTGTCCTTGTTCGGCATTCTGCTTGCTGTTTAAATGGAAAAGAAAACAGTTTTATCTTCAAATCAATTCAGTTCAAATATATATATTATTTGTTTAAGTATTCACTATACCTTCCACAATCCTTTTCTTCAAATATACTGATGAGGCTATGTGAACCACCCTGACAGAAAAGAAACTGTAAAATCAGAAATCATAAACAACCAAATTTACAAAAATCATCTGAAGAAATTCTTTTGTTAGCTCACCTTGTGATTTTTGTTACTTGGAAGGTTCGGGAGATTATAATTGCCAACTTTGGCATTGAGGGTGTGATCCAAGAATACATTATTGGCAGCAATATCGTTTCCGGTTATTCCCGGTACAGAGACGTTATGCAGGAACTGTACACCCCTCGCGACTCCAATTGCGGCTGTTACCCTCTGCGGCCATTTCAGCATCTCCCTCTTTCTCCATTCTGTCAGTTAAATTTAGTTAGCACCTACGGAAGGAAAAAGTAATATACGCATTCCCAGTTCTTCACATCAACCAAATTTTATAGAGCTCAAAATTCACAAACCAAAATGAAGCTACAGAATTAACGAAAGCTCTTATTGATTCATACCCAATTGAGCTTTAATGAAGATGTATTATTGAGTGTTATTTTTGCGAATTCCTAGAGCTAAATCCCGTAACAATTACCCGTAAGATGGCTCCTTAATGTTCCATTGGAAACAAACTCCGATACAAGATACACTGTAATGGCTGTGCCGGTGATATCTTGGCCGTCGGATATGCAGTGACCAATGATGCTAACCAAATGCCTGTGCCTCAGCTTTGAGATTATATCCATATATTGCGCCAAGTTTTGAGAAGCATGTTTTTCCTTCAGTTTGAGGCATCTGACCACGACGGCAGTCCTATCTTGAAGCCATCCTTTGTAGAGCTGTAAAAAAAAATAGAAAAATTGAAAGATTAGATCACTATAGCAACTGAATTGTGTGATCGTCGGAGTACAGAATATCAAGTACTACTTAAATTACCAAAATATCTTGATTAATACACAGTAAGTACATGTGCACGATATGTGCAATGCATAGCTGACATGCCACATTACATCCTAATTATCTTAGTTAAAATTTTCAGCAGTATTCAGAATTTCAGATCAAGAAACATGATACTTGAATCCACAGAATAGAGCTATTTTTCCAGAGGATATGTTTTCTGAGTTAGGCCTCATAAAGATGAACAACTCGTTTTACAAAAAAAAATTAATTGATTTAGATGTACAATTCTATCTTAAATTGCCATAGAGCAACATGTTACATTATCAGATACAATATTCATATAGATCATGTCCATATCAGCACGATTTCAGTGATAAATGAAGTCTTCTGTTTCGTTTTGAGCTAAGGTAATTAACAAATGAGGTTAGTGGAGTCATTTTGAAAATGGGTATTAATTTAAAAATAACTGTATATAAGATACCCCTCGATCAAGGCACAAGATACCCCTCGATCAAGGCACACTATCAAGTACAGTAATCTGTGATCTAACTTAAACTATTACTTTCATTTCTTCACTTGTGATTTCCATTTTCTCGAGAAACTCACTTCTTCACAAAGCATGCCTGTTAATTTTTTATTTTACATGAAAGAAGGTTTCAAGTCTGAATGCCTTAGAAGTAGATCTCGAGCACGTTGGACACAACATTTAATGCATGGATGATTTAGTTTGTACTTGTTAATACAATATAAATCAAATAGATCTCGTTTACGTTTGAAAGAAGAACGAGATGTCAATGGCATCCATTTAAAAAATTCATAGTTTGAAAGAAGAGAAGTCAACTTCAAGATTCCTTAATTAATCGCACGTATAAATTCTAACTCCTCTTTTCTATACGCATCGATTTGTTTATCGACGAAAGAGCTTAACGAGTTATTAGAATGCGTTTTAACAATTCTTCATACTTCCACATTTTGAAAGCACAACGCATAAGGAAAGCAACTTTAATAGGCATTAGTGGCTGCATGTGCATCTTCCATGGATGCTTACTTTGGTAGTAAAGGAGGAAAGAATACTAAAATTATAAGCTAATTACCTGTCCTTGAGCACCATCTTTGATCAAATTCGAGCGGTCAAAGTTGTTCGTTGCTTCTTCGAGCTCTTCGACTGCGAAGACACGGTACGGTGTGACCTCCATTGCACCTAAGCGTGCCCCTTGAGTAGCATGTCCTAAATTAACCAAAGATCATTTGTTCAAAATTCATATAAACAGGACTCGATTTTTTTTTGCCTTAATTATAAGTTCAAGTTCATTATCTTCTCAACATAATGTTCCTTTTTTTTATAGTTGAAACATCATATTTCTGTTAATGATTTACCCCTTTTTAGGCAGTTTTTAGGTACTTCCTAAAAAAACATATATGCCAAAGAATCTCTCAAATGAAAAGACCAAAAAATTAAAACACAAAAGAATTTTCAAAAAGAATTTTAATATACAAATTTCAAACCTTGAGCATAACTTAATATAACAAAAATGCCCAACTAATGCTCCACTATAACTTAATTAGTAGAATTATCAAGTTAATGCAAATTAACGAAGTAATAAAAAATTGTTAATTAATTTATTAATTAATGAGCCTTACTTTTCTCAACTGGAGTTCTGGCAGATTTTTTAGCCAAAGGTTTTACTTCTTTCGGCTTATCAAACACATTGTGATCACCTCCAGATTGACCTTGCTTCTTTGCCTTTTTTAACACAATCACAGTTAAAACTGCGATTATGACCACACCGCCTATCACCCCTCCAACAATGCCAGCAATGAGGCTCATGTTACTCTTTTTGGAAGCCGAAACGGCGCCGGGTGGCGGTAGAACGGCGGCCAGTGCCCCCTCGTTGCAGTACGAATCGGGATGTTGGTACCTCATATCAACCGAATTCAAGCAATTCCATGCGAAATTCACGACCCGGTCACTTGAAGAGCTCGAAGCCATGCAAGAAGGAAGAGTTCCACTTAACATGTTGTTCGATATGTCGAGGAAGGAAATGGAACCGCCGCATTTGAGGGTTTTGGGTATCTGCCCAGTGAGCTTATTGTGCGACAAATCGAGGTATCGGATTGCCGGTAGAGAAAATATGGACACCGGAATCCAACCGGTGAATCGGTTGTACGACAAATCTATTTCTTGTGCCATGCCAAGAGAATTCGCGACATTTTTCGGGATTTTTGTGAATGAATTGTTCTTCAATACCAATTTCACGATGCTTTTGCCGATGGACGGGAACTCGGGTCCGAGGCGGTTGAACCCCAAATCCAATTCAGTGAGACCCGAAACCGGCTCAAGGTCCGGGACTGTACCATTCAGGAAATTCTCACTTAAAACCAGGGCTTGGAGGCCTGTCATGGTGGAAATCTGCAATGGCAGCTCACCGTAGATGTAATTGGAGCTCAGATTGAGCACCCGGAGTGAGTCGAGCCGGTCGATTTTCGAAGGGAGGGGACCCCACAACCCGAGCGACACAAGCGACAACACCTCGAGGCTCGAAAGCCTCACCAGGGTAGTGAAGAATGCGTCGATGGAGAAGGTGGTAGGCAGAGCATTGCGCCAATTTGGCGAAGATGGCCGATCACCGACAATTGCCAGCTGCTTGATTTGATTGTTGGCGCAGGTGATGGTGAGATTGGGGGACTGAGGAAGGTAGCAGAAGTTGGCGGTGGAGTTTAGGGGCGACAGGGCAGCGGGCGAGCCGAGGATGTGGTAGAGCCGGATGAGCAGCTTGGTTTGGGAAGGAGAGAGGGTCTGGTACTGATCAGCAGAGGTGATAGAGCAGAGGAACAGCAGAGGAAAGAGCAGAAAGAGAGATTTGCCTAAGAAAGACTGCATCTTTGGTGTTCCTCTGTTTGAATTTGATTTGATCTGATCACTCCTCTGTTTTTCTATCAAACAAAGAGTATGATGCACTTTGATTGTTTGTTTGCTTGGTTGTTGGTTTGGTTAGATTGCCATGAATGTCAGTGTGTAGAATAGAACAGAGGAAGGAGAAAGGGAGGGAAAGGTGGCAACAGAAGAGAAGAGAGACTGAAAGAGAGAGTAGGAAAGTGGAAAACAGAGGAAGAGGAAGAAGAGAGAAAAGAAGAGGGGACTCAAATCAAAAATCAAAAAGAATAAAAAAAAAAGAAGAAGAAGAAGAGGGGACTACTACTGATACTGAGGTCCTGAGGCGCTCAAATCTCCTGTTATCCTAATTTGGATAACAGGACCCTATTATTCCAATTTGGTCCGTTGGATCAAAATCAACGGATGAGATTAGTTACAGAAAAGCCCCCTAAATCTTAATCGGTCCGATCTGACCCATCAGTCTTGATCCAACGGTTTGCATTGGACAGATAGGGTCCTGTTATTCTCAAAGAATAACAGCAGATTCGGACTCAGCTCTGAGAAGGGGTTGGGTTAGGTTCGGTGCGTTACAGCCTAACTGCTGTGCTGCTGCATATGTCGAGTGCTCATCCCCCGACTTACTGCACTGTGCAGTTCACAATGTCAGCCGTTGGATCGTCCCACGATCCGCGCCGGCACGAATCTTAAGACGATCCAATGGCTGACGCTGTGAAGTGTGAACTGCACAATGCAGTACAGCAGAGCAGGGGATATGAATTGTGGTCTCCCTCGCATCGCATGCTCAGTGGGAGCTGCCCGAGCTGCCCGCCCCTGCCCGGCTTGGAAATCAGGAACCTAGTTCTACATTTTAACGGCTGAGATTATTTCGAAGAATCCTCTCTGAAAAATATATCCGTCGGATTCGATTTCAGGGCGCCTGCCCGGGCCGCCTATTATTGATACGCGTTGTATTTAATGCCTACACTGACATCGCTGGCCCACTTATGTTTGTTTTTCTTTTTTCTGCTTTTTGCTTTTTCTTCTTTTTCTTTATGCTTTTTTTTTTCATGGTTTTGCAACGAACTTCACACTTCACTGTCAGTGAGCTAAATTAATTGAATGTATATATATATATTATATTTCAGAGATAATGTCTATGGTCATACAGTATGGATCTTTTTTAAGTAAACACGATGTAAAGAAAATTATTCTTTTTAAAATTTGTTTTTTTTTTCAATTAAAAGAAAGTTAATCTCGTTTGTTTCTATTGACAAGTCAAGCATTTACTTGTAACATTTTTTATTGCCGCTATCATTACTTCATACTTCATAGTCTTCATAAACGAAAAAAAAAAATAGAACAGATATTTTTCGTTCTTTAAGTTTATGATCAAAGGAAATTATATATCCTGTGTTATATTTTTGTACTGATATTCAGAATTATGGAATTCCAGTTTTATTGATTGACACTGACAATTAATCTAACTAGGAATTCAGATCACTTTCATAATATGAGATGAATGGCTCCCAATTCTCTATATGACAACAACTGCTAGCTGTTGGCCAGATTAGATATATATGACATCTATTTATCTTATGATAATAATATGCTAATGTATTTATATCTTTTAACAAAAAAAAAATAACGAATTGGGGGTGCAAATTGCAGTTTTTTAATTTAATTCCAAGACACTGTTCTCAGAAATCTGACCAGATTAGTTTTTTATTTGCATGATGTGATACCTTTTTGAGTTTTTTTTTTTTAAGAACAGTAGCAGCATCATTGTAATTTTCTTACTGTATTTGTTCATACTGAATCTTAATTAACTGGCTTTTGACAAGTGTAGATTTAAGTGATTTAAAACACTTTCAAATATCAAACAAAAGTGCACTGAGGTAGGTAAACTTAAAAAGCACCTGCATAAGTGCAAAAGCACTTAGAATTGATTCACCAAATTTATATTTTTCAACACATTCTTCTAATTTACTTCATTTATTTACTTTACCACCAAATATTAGCAATTTAATATTAATTCTGTTTTAACTTTACTCCACTTACCAAAAGAGAGGCAATAAGTATATAAAAACAAAAGAAAAATTCTAACAAAACTTACTAATTCTATAATTGAAAATATTAATTATAAAATATAGTAAAATTATTTTTCTCCAGGCCAGTTAATTCCTCAAAACTATTTTTGAATTACAAAAGAAAGAGAAAAGAAACTGTGCAAATTCAAATTGTAATGCACACTGAGTCACTGACATAATAATAATAATTAGAATGCAATTATTGTCCATAAAGCTGAAATTTTTCCTTCTGAGTCACTCTTACTGTTTTTTGTTTTTTTTTTTTTATTTATTTTATGATTGAAGTCACTCTTACTGTTGGAGAACAGCCAAATTAAAGCCTTCAGATGAGAGCAACTCTAAGTCAAAGTTGAACTGGTGGGGGGCTGTGGGAAATGGAGCCCCTCTTCCTGGAATTAAACAAAGCACTGATTGATTGCCAGGTGAGGTGAGTAGATTTAAAGCATCCACTAATTCATAATTGCACCTTGTAGTTTGTACACACCAGGAGTTTGAACAAGAGAGCTACTGTGCTCTACATTATTATATGTGAAATAAATGCAAATATTTCAATATTAGAGTAATTGGTGTGAGTTTAAATATAATATATATCAAATTATCTTTAAATTTTGATTTTATATATGGTTAAATAAATTCTTTTTATCAATATTTTATTGCAAACAAAAATTTTTCATTTTTTTTTAAATTTTTAAGTATTTGTTTGAGCTTTTTAAAAGTGACTATACAATATTAATAAAGCAATCAATATTTTGTGTTTCACTTTTAAAAATCTCAAACAAATACTTAAAAGTTTTTCAAAAATGGAAAATTTTTGTATCATATAAGATTTTGATATGAAGAATTTATTGAGCCATATAAATCAAAATTTGAAGATTACTTGATACTGTTTTCGAATATGCGCTCAGATAATGGTTCATCAATTTATACTAAGTTATTGAATAAAACCATACTGATTAAATAAACTCAGATATTGATTAATTGAATGTATATATAAATGAGGCTTAACATTTACGGTAAATTTTTCTTTTCCTTGATTTTAGCTTTGACGTTTGACAGTGCATCCGATTAATTAACCACTTGAATTTATGACTTCAAACTTCAATAATCTTTGTTTTGGTTGTTGATTGCTTGGGGTTAACAACATTATAATCCAGGACTTTATAATTACCTTTACCTTTTTTTTCTATTGTTGGTTTTATTTTCAATTTTTTGTTGCGGTAAGAACCAGTCTTTGGTCTAGTCGCTAAGGGCAACACCCTCCATGTGGGAGGTTGTAGGTTTGAAACCCGAATAAAGTGTCTTTTATAGATATTTAAATTTGAGTGGCTTAATCCTCATCTTTATCTCAAAAAAAAAAAAAAAAAAAAAATTTCGTTGCTGATACAGCACTTATAATATATCAACATAAATTGAGAAGAATCATGCAAAATTTTCTTTTCCAACATGCATTCGACATTTTTTTATGAAAATAAAGATAATTTTTCTATTTTTTAGTAAAAACCAACATAAGTAAATAAATAGTTAACTACATATTAAGAGGCCATTCGTGGTTAATTAATACATGGAATACCTTATTAATTAATTCACTTTTCTCCACACATCAACAGTCTATATTTTTCACAGAAAAATCAATATTCAGATCTTAATCTTACTAGTATCTTGCCCGTGCGTTGCAATGGATCTTATTTAATAAAAAAATTTTGATATGAATATTTTCAATATTGTTATAACTAAATAAAATTATCCATAACAAAAAAGTTAAGATTTGAAGTCATTTTGTTAATTAGTTTTTTAATAAGTTTCAATTTATGACAATGTTTAATGAGAAGAAACAAAAGAAATATATACAACGTTAAAATGATATTGTAACATATGACACCTTTAATTTATTTTATTTTATATTATTTTTCTGAATTAATTAATTTAGTAACAAAATTTAAAATGAGATTCGTGCTATTTTTGATATAACGGGCACCTAAAAGATATATGTATAATGGGCACCTATATGTATTCGTGCAATTTATGACAATCTTATATAATTTTGATATATGTTATATGTATAACGAGCACCTAAAAGATGAGCTTTTATATTTCTTTGAAATATTAATAAATGGATGTAGAAATAAATCTCCGGAGGGTGTAGTTTATGGTTAAAAAAAAAAAATGAAACACGATAAGCTGTTAAAGGCATTAATAAGATTAAAGAGCGTGCCACATGTCACTTATAGATTGGTTTAACTCTTTGATGGGCAGGAAAATGCTACCCACCATATTCTATTCCTTATTTGATACGCGATTTTTTTCTTGAGCATTTAATTTCGCTGGAATGCTATACTGGAAATCGAATCATCAAATCAAACAATCAACGGCACCAATTAAATCAGATTGATATATCCAACGGTCCAAAATTTGTTTGGACATATAACCATTTAGATCTCCAAATGAACTCCTCCTTTTATTATTAGTAGGGAAGTAGGGATTATCACGTATGGCGGAATCAAGATTTTAATTAGGATCTTATTAAAAAAAAGAAAAGAAAAGAAAGATTTTGAATCCTTCGGAGGAGACCGGAAAAAATAATGTCAACTCTTCTAGTATTTAAATTGTTAAAGGTCGCCTACCATTTAGTCAATCCGAATGTGCCAATAATCTTTGCTTGTTTAAATTGATTTTCTACCACTAAGTCATAGTTAGTTCGTTCTGCCTAGTCTAGTGGCTGTCCCATTATTTATCTCTTGTATGTATGACTTGTATGATTCTTTTTGGTCAAATATATTTATCTAGTTAGGCTATATACCGAACTCTTAATATATTTATTATCCATGCATGCATAGATATGTGATTGTTAATTTCCCAAAATATAGAGACCATGCATGAATCCATGATTGGGTCATTTCCTCTCTCCATCGTAATTAATTTATTAATTACAAGTTACATGCACCACCTATGATTATGAAACACAATTTGAAATTGAGGTCAATATTAAATCAAAGTGGCACACAATTAAATTTTGCAATTTTTTTTCTAATTAATATATAAATTAAGCGTAATATAGGACATTTTTTATTCAAGAAGATCCACTATATATCACGTTACTATTACAGATTAGACCCCCACAACTTTGACAACTAACCTAATTAAATAGTGTTTTCCAAGAAATTGACAACTTTTCTTGGTAACAAATTATATATTTTTTAAAATAACAATATATATATATATTTAGGCCCCTATCAGAAAACAATTATTAATTCAATGAAACATTAATGCTGTCAAAGCAGAAATTTCACTTAAGTGATCAACTCATGCAGAACTCACTCCAGATTAATTAATAATTATGGTATCTTTATGATCAGCGATATGCTGATCACTTCTGCTTTTCCTTTTACTAGCCAATTGCCCACGCGTTGCAGTGGGATTTATAATATTGTATTAAAATAATATATATTGTAGAAAAAGGAAAGAAATATGACTAAATTATATTTCTTATAATTGTACAATTAAAGCGGTATAAATAAAAAAATGATACAAAATAATAATAATCATATTCACCTGTTTAGAACAATCCAAGACAAACTATGAATAATCTTAATCTGATTAATTCAGAGTTCACAAATCAATGATAGACATGAAATTTTTTGCATGCATAATAAAATTAAATGTTGCTCATTTGGAAATTACTTCCACCTAACAGGATATCTGTGCTGCTTGCGTGTAAAGGAAAATACCGTGCAAATCTTGTAAGAAGAAAATGTTCAATACATTAATTTATTTAAATTTCTAATTATAAATCTAAAGTTACAAATAAATTAAAAGGTAAATAATGCATACAATTTATGCTTGATTACAAACCAAGGGATAACCAATTGCTTCTCTCCATAATGCACAAGATAAAGCTACAAGCCTGCACAAAGTTTATATAAATAATTAATGCTAAAAATGAATTTATCATTTACTTTTTGACTGATTGGGGAAAAATCCAAAGAGTGGATCCATACATTAAATAGCTACGAACAGTTGAGATTATCCGATCTAACGGTCGAGAATGGCTATGAACAAAGACTCCTTTTGGATCTCAAAAAAAGTCCTCCTTTTATAATTAGTAGGGATATCCATTTATTATCTCACTATATATATGAGCATCAACCTTTTTTGAAGTCTGATCCATCCTCCATTAATTACTAATATCATACTAATTAATTATTTGTTGATGAGGGCTCCAATTCTTTACTAAAACTAAAACTCAGTTTTCAATTTTACAACAAAATATTTTTTTTTTGGAAGTAACAAAATATTTTTCTTGCTTTTATAATGTTTGAAGCGACTCACTATTATACGTACTTATTTCTCAAAAAAAATAAAATAAAAGAAAAACAAAACGACATTTTCTATAAAATTCAAAATTATGTACGACGATCCAAAGATATTTTTCATATATATATAAAAAACTATGGTGGAGGCCTCCCGTGCTTCTAACTCAAAAATCATACTAAACAATCTAGAAATTTCGATTTATGGATCTCATTAAATTCTTTATATCAAAATATCATAGGATACAAAAAATTTTCATTTTTTGAGATTTTTAAGTATTTGTTTTGTATTTTTCAAAAATAACATAGTTTTATACATTATTTTATTATTATTTTGAGATCATTCTAAACAATTCCAAAACATATACTTAAGAAACTCAAAAAATAGAAAATTTTTGTATCCTAAGATATTTTGATATAAAAAATTTAATGAGAATGATAAATCAAAATTTCATGATGGTTTAACATGATTTTTGAGTTAGGAGCACGGTAGATTTACTCTATATAATTATATATAAGATGCGAGAATGGTGCTTTGCTTTAATAGCTCAAACATACATATTTTTAGGAAACACAATTGATGGCTTCCGGTCCCAATCAATCAGTAATACATTGATCGATGGATATATAATATATTCGGGAAAGATAAGTAACTATCCCATATACATAAGAACCTTGAGCAATGCCATGCAAAATTAAATTACCAAGTTACCATAGTTGGTAGCAGTTATATATAAAAGTTGGCAGCATATATAGGCGCATAGCATAACGAGGCCAAGGCGACAAGAAGTTGTTGAGGATGCCATATATATATATTGCCATGCCATGTGTTAGTTAGTTTCAGCCTTTCATGCATGCTTTCAGCGTCCAGATTGCCACAATATATATATAATGCCAGATTGGTTTCTTTTCATCAATTATTTATCCTATTGGGTCCGTATTGTGAATAGGAATTAGTTAGACAGGCAAGGGTGGTAAGCACGTGCTTAGTCTCAGTTATATAATTATACTTGTTCAAGAATCCACCTTTGGTATAGTGGCTACGGGCAACGCTCTCCGTGTAAGATGTCGTGGATTCGAAATCCGGATGGAAAGTCTTTTATAGACATTTAAATTTGAGTGGCTTGACCTTCGTTTTTATGTCAAAAAAAATATAATTATACTTGTTCCAAAACATGGTCAAGCTGATGTTGCGATATCTAATGAAAGGGGATCCATCAAAGTGTTAAAATGAATCAGAGAAGTCTTTATGCTGTTTAGTGTGAGGAGAGATTATTCATTGACGACCATACTTATTTTGACAGTCTAGACAATATATAAGATTTTTAAAGATTTTGAAAAAAAAAATCATTAAAAATTTTTAAAATAGAAAAGTTTATAGAAGTAAGATTTCTGATTATATTCGATTTAAGTGAAGTTTGATTGCTCTTTATGTATTTATCAAATTACAATCATTAAGAAATGTATAAAATTATTATAAGTCATCAAATAATGTTCAAATATATCCCTTTAAAGAGGGAGAAGATAAAGCTCTCTCCTTCATTTGGAGCTAAGAATCATTGGACGTGTTGATCCAGCGCTCCAGATTTCATATAAAAACTCAAGATTCTTTTTATTATTATTGACATCTTAATGCGTGCAATGTAATGATGGTAGTTATATTTTGTTTGCATAAAATTTGAATAATAGTATGAGTATTTTCACGTTATTGGTTTATATATAACTTATTCAGTATATATTCTAAATTTAGATATTATTAGAGACATCCGATATTGATCCTACGCTTGTATGTTTGTCTATCGGTTCATGTCATGCAACAAAAGTTGTACATTATATTTGTTGTCTTTATGTGCATTGATTTCCAAAATACTTATATATTTATATATCACTCATTCCATGTAAACAACATAAATCGTTATACAATTTCTTTTTATATTGAACCAAAGAAAAGATATTATTATAAAATGAGTGAGTCATAATTCAATTGCTTAAAATTAATATATGAGTATGGTTCATATTGTTACCATTATAATATATTATGACTTAATAAGTATACCATCTACCACTATATTATATCAATCATATTCTATTAATTAGATATTTCACTTTATAATCCATATAAATATCATATAAACAATATTCTTTAAGAAGATAGTAAAAAAAAAATTGTTTTAGACATTCAACTAAAATATGATTACCCTGCTGTGAAGCGCGAGTGATATCCCTAGTCAAAATAAATTCTTTGTTTTTTTCTTAATCATATACATCCAAAATTTATATATTCTTATTAATGTGTTCATAATTAATTAAATATAAACTTCAAACTGTACTCGAATTCGAGTTGTTCCAATATTTTTTGAATTCATCTCAACAAGATGTCAAACAAGATCAGAAAGGGACAGAAAATAACCCGGTTGGGCTTGATATGTAGAATTTGTATCACCTATGATCCGAAATTTCGGATAACAAGGCCCTGTTTTTCTACTCGGCACCGTTGGATTAAAATGGAGGATGATATCTGTTCGGCAAAACTCTCTTTTAGCTATAAAAACTGAACTTTAAACTAAATCTGAACCGTTCGGTGTGATCCGACGAACCCGAACACAATAACAGGGTCATGTTATCGTTGAGAATAACAGCAGATTCGAACTCTGATATGTACATTCTTGTTTCCCTCTCTTGCTTCATGTTTTATTTAAATACTCATTTTACAAGTTGGGTATGGTATTTTTTTGCACAGGCTTGATAGATTAATGGATGAAAGCAGAGGTAAGAGACTTGAGCATCAATTTCCTACAAGTAGTCACTTTTACAATATTGGTTGTCAATAACTTAAGTCAATCGTCAATTTCATGGTCCACGACGACAATTCAAAAAGCCCTATTGGTACTTTTTTTAATTTCTTTTTTCATCCCTCTATCATTTGAGATGTACCATGAACTGGCAAGCCGAATACCTTGCCCATTAGAGTACCTGCATTGGCTACCACAAAAATCATAAATTGACCATTCAAGTTCCCATAGACAACTTCGTCCATATGCAATGCCTTGATCTCTTTCCAAACCTCTCTACGAGAAAACATAATACAAATTACAAATGATAACATATGTAATATGATGAAGAGTGAAATAACTTACAAAAAATTGTATTTGTTCTAATTAGTATAGATAAAAACTCACAACAGATTTTTTTTTTTTAAGCGTTTTGGGAAAATAAGATATGTTTTAATAGCATTTTTTGTATTTACACCTACATACGATACATGCTCATGAAACTGTATGTAGCCAAATGATTATCTACTATATCCGATCAAACCATTTTGTATTACGACAAATATCACAAAGACACCTAATTCAATTATCTTCAATTATGTTGGATGGGACACTGAATGCATAATCTATGATGCATCAACCCCTAAAGAGAACTCAGGATTGGACTTTCTCTATTAACAAACCGGACACACATCCAATCACGGTCCATTAATAGAGTCGGTCGCTGATGCTCTCCATAGAAGAGGAGGTATAGTGTTAGCTTAATGACAAAAGGGTGGGGTGAAAAAACCATGCAACTTAGCAATAAAAAAGTGAGTGATGCTTCTTCGAGGATACTTGTTCAGAGACTGAGAAAGCATTTTTTTTTAGCGATCAATCTCCTTTTTGTGAGTTTTCTTATATACCTATCTGGTCTACATCTCTCCTATCAAAACTATAAATTACCTTAATGGGAGGACAAAGTCATCCATGTATTTCTGGATGACAAAAGAACACGAAAATTTATTTTTGTTCTATTTACATTCATGGGTGGTGATTAAAAGACGTTGAATGCAACTACAATTAACGGCACAACAAGTTTGTAATTCGTTGATAACCTAAAGATTTACATCACGAGCTATTTTAGTCATGCTATCTTGAAATAAAGTAAGTTCAATCAATTCTGCGCATGCATGCTTATTAACATTAATATTTTTAAAACGCACCGCATAATTCACCTAAGCCATGATAACTACCTAATAGAGAAAGAGAGACAATATAGTAATTTGCAAAAAGTCATGTAAAAATCCAAAATTATTAACATAACTAATCTAAATCATCTATTGTAACATTGTGCATGAATTATTAGAGTTTAAACATAATTTTGCTAATTGTAAATGAATATTTGAGATGAAAATTTTCAATTCATCTCTACCATCTCTTACTTGTGTCACCTTTGCAATATATTATCTATGAACAAAATTGAAGGTAGGCTAGATATATTTCTCAAGATATTATCCATTACTTTATACAGTGGCAGCTTATCTTCTTAAACAGTTAAAAAGAAATGCCATGTCAGATCATTTCCTGTCACAACGTTACAACAACCTAGCTAACTATATTCTAATCAAACACAACTTATAATATTAATATTCTCAGTTATCTAACTGCTTCGTTATGGTTGGATTTAGATGCTTGTCGTTCATCTGAATTCCACATTAATTATTAGCATTATTTCATAGACATTGCATATATAAATATATATAGCAGAGAAGTAGCAACTATATATAGAGGAGGGACCCAATTAATTAATGACATGACTAAATTTTGACACACCTATTACACCGACCAAATCGTATAAATTTATAAAAAATCTTAAAAATAGAAAAATCTATTACAAACATATTCGTTTACTTATAGATTGATTAGGTTTCAAATTTCATTCAATTTGAGTTTCGTTTGATACTTCATCAAGAATCATTAAATTTAGACCGTTCTAATTACCATATAAACCTGATGGTTGTTGATACAATATCAAATGACACTCAAATTGAATAAAATTTAAGACACAATCGATCTATAAGTAAATAAATATGTTTGTAATAGATTTTCTATATTTAAGAATTTTTATAAATTTATATGATTTGGTCGGTGTATAATAAGTGTGTCAAAATTTTGTTGTGTCATAAGATCGCTCCTCCTATATTTATAGGGACCTCAAATTTGGGGATTCATATTATATATATGTTGTTGCATGGTTGTTGAGGTATGTTATGTAGTGGATTTGTGGGGTCTTTGACTAAAGCTATATGTGTATGATTATGAATTTATGATTATGAAAGGGAGAAATATAATAATGCAGAGTGTCGGTGATGCATGCTCTATGATATATTGATATATATGTTGTACTGTACCACTGTGCATGTCTAATTGTCTACTTTAATTGGTCTTTGCTTCATTAAACTCTAAAATGAAATTTAAAGAAAAAAGGACATATAGTGAAATTGATAGAGTACTTCCATGAATTGAAAAGGACAACATTAATGCGGTTTATAGAAGACATGCCAAGCTGCAGCTTCATGTCATCTTGTGTTGTGTTCCAGGAATTCTCTTTGAAATGTGGTATGCTAAAATGATATATTTTTCCAATACAATAGTTTTTGCAAACAATGTATTCTGAAAAATAAAGAGTTTAATTTTTTTTGAGATAAAGACGATGGTTAAGGTCAAGTCATTCAAATTTATAAGTCTATATAAAACCCCCTCTACATTTTGAACCATATAGAGAGCCTTGTCAACAAAAAAAAAAAAGTTTTAATAAATGTCGTACAAAGACAAGAAAAAACAATAAAATATTATTTTTATTTGAAAAAAAAAAATCTTCAAAACATAAGCCCCATTAGATTTTTAACAAAGTAGAACTGAGAAAAAAAAAAGATCAAAATCAAAGACAAAATGATATTGATGATATCCAAATTACAAACAAAAATTTAACTTATTCCTTACAAAATATGCGAGAGAAGTATCACATCAAAATTACAGAGCTAAGAGTTATTCCCTTGCCATAGCCTCATGGATCGGAAACCAAAAAGCAGACTCTGCTTTTTTTGTTTTAGAAAAGCAGACCCTGCTTTTTCAGAAAAAACAAACTCTGCTTTATTTGATCTGACAGTTAAGAAATACCGAAATACTTTGAGATCTGTACAATAAAAAAACCGAAGTACTTTGAGATCGATGCAATAACCGATGACCACCATCCGATCGGAAAAGCAGCAGATTCAGATCCTAGCCTCAGTTCCCTAAATTATCCAAAATTCATTTCACACAGTTATATACATCTTTCAAAAAGAAGAAGATATATATGGCTCTTTCACATGGATGACGAATGTGACATTTGTTGGTTGGATGGATGATTCATGATTCATGATTTATGATTCATTATTGGGGTTTGGATTCTCCCTTTCTTAGCACTCATGATTGTAACTTGTAAAAAGGAACTGTGGCTCCATTACGGAAACAATGTTCTGTTTTATACGGAACTAACTGTGTGTATGTGGACTTTCACACGTAGTTTCAAGTTTCAATATTTGAAAGTAAACTCTCTTTGACTGTTTACAATAGCAAAGTCAACTATTAGTCCCCTATATGTGTTTGCCTCGTTTCAGAATTTTTTTTTGTTTTCATGATTAACAAAGAAATTTTTTTAAGAACCAGACTTTGGTCTAGTGGCTAAGGGCAACGCTATCCATGTGGGAGGTCGCGGGTTTGAAACCTGGATGGGAGGTCTTTTACAAACATTTAAATTTGAGTGACTTGACTCTCATCTTTTATCTCAAAAAAAATTGTTGCGTATTAGTGGTACATGACTACATGCGTTACCCACTTTTTGCTTTGTAATTTTTCTTTAACAGATGTTCTCATTTCATTCTTTTTTACTTATTTAAGGGGACCCATCAACCATCATCCATGATAATTAAAAAAATTTGCAAATGGTTACTTATTATTATCCTTCAACATGTGGTTGGTAAATTTTTGCTCTGCCAAAAAAGATGTTCCCGGGAACGTTTAGTCCAGCTAGTACTTAATAAATGGAAAGAAAAGATGAGAAACACAGAAACAGCGAAGTTGTACTGAAAAGGACTTGACTCTTGAGCAATTCCTCAACCTGATCATTTAATGACCTTTTAAGCTTTGAGTTGCCAGCTTTGTTTTAGCACTTGTGTGGACTCTTATCCTCATAGAGCTGAGAGATTAACATTCCTTTTGACACTAATGTAATCGAGACATCTGAAAACAATATACAAATGACATATTGTCTCTTGGAGATGAAATAAATTAGATTGTTAAAATAAGTTGGTTTGATGGTAGATTCATTGTGTTATTGGTTTTGGATTAGAAAATTTTTTGTTATTTTTATGGATGTGATGATCTCTTTTGAATAAAATTTGTTACCTATGTGTCTTTGATGTAAATATATATATATATATATATATAGAGTAAATCTAGCGTGCTCTTAAGCTCACGGGGGCCTCCCGTGAGCTTAACACCAAAAACGTATCAAATCACATCCAAATTTTGATTTATATGGCTCAATAAATTCATTATATCAAAATCTTATAGCATGCAAATTTTTTTCATTTTTGGAGATTTTTAAGTATTTATTTCGAATTTTTTAATAGCAACTATACAATATTAATAAAATAATCAAAGTTTCATATGTAACTTTTATAAAGTCCGAAATAAATACTTAAAAATCTCCAAAAATAGAAAATTTTTATATGCCTCATGATTTTGATATAAAGAATTTATTGAGCCATATAAATCAAAATTTGGATATGGTTTGATACGTTTTTGGAGTTAAGCTCACGGGAGGCCCCGTGAGCTTAAGAGCACGCTAGATTTACTATATATATATATATATAGAGTCTAGCTACGGTGAGTTGCAACTCACGGACTGCTCTGTGAGTCAGGGTCCAAAAACATATCAAATCACCTCCAAATTTCGATTTATATGGCTCAATAAATTCTTCATATCAAAATTTTATAGCACGCAAAATTTTTCATTTTTGGAGATTTTTAAGTATTAGTTTGAGATTTTTTAAAATAATACATAAAACATTGATTATTTTATTAATATTGTATAGTCATTTTATAAAATCTCAAACAAATACTTAAAAATCTCCAAAAATGAAAAAATTTTGTGTGCTATAAGATTTTGATATGAAGAATTTATTGAGCCATATAAATCGAAATTTGGAGATGATTTGATATGTTTTTGGACCCTGACTCACAGAGCAGCCCGTGAGTTGCAACTCACCGTAGCAAAATTCTATATATATATATATATATATATATTGTGTCTCAAACATTTACAATAGAGGAAAGGTTTTAGTTCCTTATTCAAAGGGAGAAAGATATATTCTTTGGGCATGCTCATTGCTCCTCCCAACATAAAAAAGGTGACTTATCAAAGTATCAAATCTGTTTACATCGCAATTATTGAGAAATGTCAGTTCTTATTAGTCCCTAATAGGCAGCATAAAACAATACATGGATATGAAATTTACAGGCCTGCAAAAGTTCAAGCCTCCTATTATTATTAAGATTGCTATATGTGGGCTTTGTGAATTGTGAATTAGCATGAAGCCTTATACCTCTGTTATCGCATTACCGTATTTGATTCCGGGCAGACGAACAGAACAGAATAGGTTTACTTTTATTTGAAAGCAAACGTTTAACAAAAGCGAGAATAGTCAGACTGAAAGCTTTTTTGCATGATAAATGTAAAATACTCAACTTCTTAATATGAAATAGAATATGAAATATAGAAAACTGATTACATATATGTAATGTAAGATGGTCGACTTCCAAATAGCCAAACCATATGCACAACAAAATAGCAAACTACAGGGATCATCTGCAGATAAATTTTGTACAAACCCAGACAACAGAAAGAATTGAATCACTTACACGGTTATACCCTACAGGCCTCAAACAAAACCTCTTTTTTTTTCTGAGGAAACAAAGTCCTGGAGATTAAAAAAAGCACACCAAGCTTCTTTTTCAAAGACAAGAAAACACACCTGACACCTCATATTCAACTGTAACAAAAGAAATTGAATCTGAAGTAACATGAATGAACCAAACTTTTAGAAAACAGCCGAGACTTCCACCAGAGCATCCACATGTTCCAATAGAAAACTCAGAATACCAACAACATACATCCAGTACATTGTAGTAGCTTACATATAAGACGAACAGCACAAAAGGCCATACCATTTTATATGTTCTATTCAGACGATACCTCCACAGGTGATGTATTATCCTACAGCAAAGAATAATTAAGAAACCATGAGTTAGCATTTGTGAAATATAAAATGAATGGGACTTAACTTTTTTCATCACATGTCCAACACCTGCTTCTGCATCATATTGTGTAGCATGAAGTTTTATGCAACACAGCAGGGACTAATAACATAATAGGAATTTTGACTTTGAAAGGGACACTAAAACAAAAAAGAGGCAAATGAAGAATTGGCATACCACATTCTCTTTTTCTTCCTCACAAGATGTCTCCAATTTTGATACAGCATTGACAGTTGTTACTGAAATAATTTGGAAAATGATAAAAAAGGTTAATTATGTTGTTTGTTTGTATAGTCTAGGTTCATTATGTTGGAGCAGTAACAGTTCATATGAACATACAACCTTAAAACGTAAAGTTATTTGAAATATAAGTATATAAACATCATCAATCAAGGGTATACTAGCTCAGAAGACGATGCAAAATGTGATTTAGGATGACTAAAACTGGACCAAAATCATTTTGAGTGAAAAAGAGAGGGCTACCAGATCCTTCAGATGGATTGTTTTCCATGCTGCTGTCATTCTCCTTCTCAACATACTCTTGCCTCTCTTTCTTCACCTTCTTAAGGCTTTCCTTTGAAACAGCTACCTTAGTTGGATTCTTGGTAGAAGAAACCCTAACCTTGGAACCCCCATTACAACCTTTCTGACCAACCTCTGTATTGAGAGATCTTGGCTTGAGATTCCCATTCTTAGAGGCACTTACAGAAGGTGTTTTATTGGAACCCTTCTCTGATTTGGCACTGGTTTTGGGTGACTCGGACTTCCTTTGGACAGAGACCTTTAGCTGCTCAGGATCTTCTGTGATGCCATACATGTCCAGAATGTCTTTAACACTGTTAGACAGCTCAGCTGGAAGGTTGTGCTGGACTATATACAACTTGAGCTCCTCTTTCATCCGTTCTAATGGCTGAAAGGTCCAATTGTTAAAAAGAAAAACACTGTTCAGAAATTAGGTGAATCTCAGTGCCAATACCAGTATCATTGTAGTAGAAAGGTCAAAAACCTTACCAATACTGGTCAAGAAGATAGAAACAAGCAAGCAAAAATTATACTGTGATATATTTACAACATAGCACATTGCATCAAGCAAACCCTTAAATTAGTTGGGGCTAAAAGGTTACATTATACAATGTAAGAAAATTGTACATTATATACAACTTCTTGGTACCATAGAAATACTGACATGTTAGAAGTAACAGTTCCACACTATAACATTATCTGACATCCTTCAGTTCTTTTGTACTTTATAGTTTATATATCACATTCTTCGACAACAGAAATTAAGGTTTTTCACTAAACCCAGTAAGGTGCGTTAGGTGACAGTGACATAATTAAACAAATCCAATGTGGTCATGCACTTGTGTTCTCAGTATCCATATATTGAATACAGCAGTGAGACAAAATATATACCTCACATCCCGCCTCAAGAGCAAGCTTGAAGAATCCGAGAGAGACCGAGTGCTTGGAGGCAGCCTCGGCCAGCCTGATCTGAGTCATCCAATAGGACACTGACGAAATCATGCTGAACCGGCGCCTTGTTACAGTAGACCCCGACATGTTCGACAGCGGCGTCTCACTCTTCTGTATGCTACTAGACCTAGCGGAGGTCGGGGTGGTTATGGGCCTGTTGGAGGTACGAGGGGTCGACGTAGGTTTTGGAGGAATGGACAGCCTCTTAATAGGGTTTGTGGAGGACGATTTCTCCTTTCTGGAAAGTTCTAGAACACTGACGCTCTTTGTGAGATCAGCAACGGCCTTTGCTGACCTAAACCATAGCAGACAAAAATAGGAACTACACTGATTACTTGTTTTCATAGATCAAGTCAATTTTCATCATTTTATAAGTCAGAATAAACTGATAATTAATATCATTTAGTAATTGTTCTTAGTAACAGATTGCAAATATTTAGTAAATTTTGTGCATAAATGGAGTTTAATACAAAATTCAGACCCTACAAATAGATCTTTCAAGAACGAAATCAAGATCCATGCTATCACCTCTATCATTAATAAACCCTAATTAAACATCCTACACAACAACTGGCAAGATCAATCAAGAACAAGTCAAGATCGAACCTCTTCGGGGCCGACACATCCCCAGCCTCCTTCGATTTCGCGGCCGAGCGAAGGGGGTACCTCTGTTTCGAAGCCCGCACCGCCGAACCTAGAAATCAGATATCAAAATCAAAATCAAAAACCCCGAATCATAACACAGATCGATTGGAAAGTAGTAATGAAGCGCGGACCTCTGGGAGCGACGGATTCAGTCTGCGCCTCCATCTGAAGAGGAACGAATGGGGGATTTCGAATTTCGCCGCGTGAATGGAAGATGAATTGGGGGGGAGAAAGGGTTTTGGGAATTGGATATTGGATATTGGAGCGGTTTGAGGTTTTCTTGTTTTGGATGGTTTTATATTGCGAGTGCGGTTGGATGGGTTGGATCGGATCGGATGGGATTTGAATATAAATGGAAGGTGCTAGAATAGATGGGGAAGCGGGGAGGGAATTCATATCCTCTGCTGCGCAGGAAGTTACTGCCCGGCACTTCAACCATCGGATCTGCTTTGAGATTCGTGCAACTCAATCTCGAGAATATCCTCCTCTAATCCTCGTCGTTGATTCGCTGCGCAGTCTAGGATGAGCACTCGAATAGATGGGGAAGGGTGGAGGTGGAGTCCACCAGACGGCGCCCTTTGGGTTTCGAAATTGGGATTTTTGGGCGGGAAGGGGTTCGAAATTTGGAATTTGGGACGGGGACGGATGGGGAATTGAATTGCACTGCCACCTACCGACCGGAATTCATATCCCCTGCTGTACTGCAATGTGCAGTTCATAACTTCAGCCGTTAGATCGTCTCGAGATTGGTGTCAGCGTGGATCTTGAGACGATCCAACGGTTGATGTTGTGAACTGCACATTACAGTAAGTCAGGGGATGGGTACTCCTACCGACCGAGGGAAACAAACCGGTGGGAATTGTTTTGTTTTGCCTGGAATTCGGCACGGATCTTGAGGAGCGCACTGCCGTCTGATCCGTGATGGACGGTGCACGTAGGGAGGAACTGGGATTGAGGGATGATTCACTTCATCAGCAGATCAGATGCCGCTTTGAATGATGACAGGTGTGACTGCGAGAACAAACAGGTCTGACTGGGTTGGTTGGTTGACCGTTCAGTATCTTTATGATTTGGCATGAAGTATTCAAGTAGATTCGAAAAGTAAAATAAATGGTCTAGTAGCTTAAGTGATAGTTAACTATGATGACTACTAAGAAATTATGGGTTCAATCCAAAAAAAAAATGAGAGATGGTGGAATATACACTTAAAATCTAAAAACAGATTCGAATTTAAAAAAAAGGTCATCTTTATAATTTGTAAATTTGTGAATTTGTAGATTGATAAAGTTTCAAATTTTATCAAATTTGAATATTGTTTGGTAGCTTATCTGATAATTTTCCGTGATTCTAATTTTAATAATTTTTAATAAACAATCAGATATTTCTTAAATTGCTTTAATTTTATGATCTTCAGTGGTTTTAATTTTAATTACTTTCAACAACGGTGGGTTTAGAGTTCTAATGTCACCTAGCTTCGAACCGCTTAAATGGACACTGAATTCCAAATTATTGTGAGTTTTGTGAGTTGTGACAGTGATTTTTTCTTCGACCCGCTTAAATTATCTTATCGAATCTGATTATCTGAAGAATGGTTGTGCAAAATTTTATCCAAAGTTTCGTCGTCCTTCATTTGCATCGCATACAATTGGTAGCGACTAGTGACCACTTGGAGATACCTCACATCAAATTGTTTTGTTTTTTACATGGTAAAATTTACGAGAGGTCACTCAATTTTGTTTCAAAGCTATAATCAATTACTAAACTTTCATTTATCTATTTTTTGTCACTAAATTTTGATGTTTATTCAAATTTAGTCACTTTGTTAGTTTTATAAAATGAGGTACTTTATAACACTTATTAATGTTATTAACTTATTATACAAGTGATTATTTTAGCTGATATTCAGTTTCACTAGTAGATTTGATAATTACCATCGGCTAGAACTAAATATCGCATTGAGAGTCTTTCGAACTCTCACCCGTTCTACTTTTATGAGTTCCAAGTTACAGTTTTGCGATGTAAAGACAATTAGTGTGAGGCAAAGGATTATGATACTTGCCACAAGAGATTTCACGGGATGTCATTATACTATTTGAATTCAATGTATATAAAGGGTTTGGACCCGAGGATTTCTTAACTGGAAATTGTGGCTATTTACCAGTTATTAGTAAGTATATATTATTGGACATCTTATAGCTTTGTGCTTATCAACGCGAATACTATTCCTCCTGCCTGGTCGGATGTTACAAAGGACATCCAGTGGTTAATATTTAATGAGAAAGTTCATCAACAAATTGTAACCGTTACAAAACAAGGACAATTACATGCTTAATAAGTAATAGAGATAGAGATAGAGACTGCAAATTGATTGTATTGTTGATGCAAATACTGAAGGATTTCATGATGTGGATCGGTTAAATTTAAAAAAAAAAAAATTACCCCAACAACATCGAGAATCGTTCTATCATTGTTAATTGGTATGCATCGTTATAGTATTTCTACTTAAGAGTTTGTTGTAATATACCTATGGTCTCTAAAGTAGATTGATTCCTCTTCGGTTCACCTTGAATCCGAAACAAGAACGGTGTCGAGTTCGTGCTAGCGATCTCTCCTCCGTGCCTAGCTTCCCGCCCGTTTCTTAATCGATTGTATAAATGACTAAATCTTTGGCAGAATATTTTTGAGTAAAAACTCTAAGAACTTATGTCCTGGAGCCTAAGAGAGATAGCCAAAACTGACTCACATTCAGGTTGTAACTCTACAACCATTAAGTATGAGATTGTGACCTTTCAAATTCGTATTCATTAAAGCAAAATCTAAAACAGCACATTAACATTCTGACCCTTGGTTACTAAAATTGTCATAACTCCTTCTAGAGAACTCAAAACGATCTGAAACCTTCACTGTTGGATTCTACACTCGAAGAGCTATAGAATTCATTGGTCATATATCCAAAATGGTCATCTTTTGCCCCTTAAAATACCTCTTCAAAGTTGCCTTTAAATTCTATCATTTTGTAATACGAATTTAATGATTAATCCATATTTGTTTTGGTCTCATTCTCTTCTTCATTTACTAAAAATAACTTTTAGGCTTGGGCTTAAATAATTTTATATTCTATAATAATATATCATATATTATTATAATATGTGCAACATATATTATTCTCATAATATGCACGTTCAATATATATTTATTTCTTAGCTAGTAAATCATGTCATAGAACATAATTTGTATTTCTTGTTTACCATTCAGTTGATGTGACCTATATTATTTCATAAACTGTAAGCGGCATTCTAGCTATACATTACAGAGACCTCAAATAATATAGACGTTGAGTAATCCATTTACGAAACGCGATCCTTATAGTAATGTAATATTATCATTACTTGTGTCCATTCCTTACCTTATGATATTATGATTAATATATAAAGTAGGACTGTGTCATCTTTGTATTATAATCGTTTCTTGGTCTCTACTAACTAAATTATAAAAGTATAACTGTACTTCAGTTATATTGGATCCATTCATAATTCTACTTTACCAAGGGGCTCAATAATATCATTTCTCATTTTGAATAAGTGGCAATGATACTATTGATATATATCTCTTTCCCGCACAAGTCACATATAAAGAACTATTATTTTTATCACCACTTGATATAAGCAGCTTTTAATAATAATTACGTTATATATTTCTCATGTGAAAAAGATATATGTGTCAATCATAGAATCAGAGACACGATGAAAACATTAATGACACAAAACACAATCCATATAATGTTTCATCTATTAGGTCTGTTCAATATATGATACATTTTCATATATTCGTGTTATCAAATGATAACCCTTTATCAATGTTTACAGAACTGCAACGTACTTTTATTCAACACGACAGTCTTATTTAACATATTAGTGTTCCTGCTAATATTCAAGACCTGTGAACATTTTAGAGTTGTATATTTATAATTTATTTAGAGTTCTGCGGCTCAAGACCAAGTGTATCTTCTTGAACACTTCTAAAAGTAAATATATAACTCATGGAACAAAATGTAAATAACATCCAATTCATAAATATAACATATAAAATTATCAATATGATAACTTCAAGAACACAATTCTAACAAATACATGTTAACTGAATAAGTTTGAAGATTTATTTTAAATGTGAGAGAGTGTTGAAATTTCATTTATTTTTGGGTACGTTTGGATTGTGCAAAGATTAGTGAAAAAAATAGAGGAATTGAGGATAGCAAGTGAGGATAGTGATTTTGGAAGAAAGAAATGTTGTTTGGATTGGAGATTGGATTGTATGTTTAGAATAGTAATAGATAAATAACTTGAAATTACTCTTAAAATATTATTTTCTATTACAACTAACTTGCCTTTCTCCATTATCCAATTAGCTCATTTTTCAACCTATCTGAATCCAGATTTATTTGAAATCAAATGTATATATTACGATAATAAATTTAAAATATAACATATTAGTTCAAAATGGAAAATAAAAGATAACAACGCAATATAACATATTAGTTCGAATACCCCTCACTAAATGTGATACATGGTAGTAAATACAATGTCAGTCCAAAATCTTAATCACAATTGTGTTCACATTGCCTCATTCCTATAATACGATGTCTGCTCCGTTCGTGGCTCTCTCTACCATTGATCGAAGTGCCATCCTCAACTTGGGTACTTCTCTGGACACAGCTCCGCTAAGTGTCTCATAGTTGCCATCCTCCAGGCGGATCCAAATCTGCTGTTTTTCTTTTTAGAAAAGCAGACACTGCTTTTCCGATCGGATGGTCGGGATCAGTTACTGTACCGATCTTAAAGTACATCGGTTTTTACTGCACAGATCTCAAAGTATTTCGGTGTTTCTCAACCGTCGGATCAAGAAAAGCAGCAGATTTGGATCCCCTCCAGCCGCATCGAGACCTAGTGATCCTATAACATATGGCATTTTTAATCTATGTTCTATTTTTATATTTATAAAGTCTAATTATATGTCGATTTACTATATGAATTCAACGGGGCCTTATATGATTTAATTTGCCAAATTAATTGTCTGACATAATTATTTGGTTTACTTTGGGAATATGTTATTGCTCATTAAGTTCTTTACACCTTTGACCGTGCTAATTTATTTGGACCTATTCATTATTCTATAGAAACTTCACTTCCTGCTTTCAATTTAATTTGATCGACCATCATTCATGAATTGTCCCGGTGCACCATTAAATAATAATAATAATAATAATAATAATAATAATAATAATAATAATAATATTAATAAAAAAAATTAACAGAATAAAATGTTGTTTTCTTGACTCACAATAATTTTGTATACATGATTTATAGATACCATGTTATAAATAAATCAGTTATTAATGACATGATATAAGTGGATTAGCATATATCGAAGATGTCTCGACCTTTCTAACAAGATCATATATAGTGTGTGTGTGTATATATTGGTATATTAGCCAGCTATTTAATTGCACAAGCTAGCATAGTCAATTAGTCATACAAGGAAACAATTTATTGGGTGACAACTTCCTGATGGCATATATCGTTCCAATTAAAATCCCACCCCTTGGTCTCCTAATTAATGACTCGCATCATATTCAAGGGAGAGAATCCCCGGTGCTCTTCTCCCCTGCGCAGACCACATAGCAACAAATAGATCAAAGGAACTAAAAAAAAAAAAAAAAGAGTACTCGGACAGGACACAAAACTGAAGAGTCGGCCGATTTGAGTGAAAGATGAAGTCTCGGTCAATTCAACAAATAAGCATAAATTAAGGTGCGTTTCTTTCCTTTGAAATTATTTCGATTTCGTGACTCGATCGCTATGTCGTTGAGCGGTCGGATATTCCGTTGAGTTTGCGATGTGTTCCATTGATTTGTTGTTCACAACATTGCAATAGATCTTTGTATGAAATTCTGAAAATTTATGATATGATTCAGTTTATTGACTTTGTGGATTTAAGCGTGCTTTTAGATGCGACGTGTATGATATATATTTTGTCTGAACTAAAAATGATATGGCTACGTAATTGTTCTATTTTATCTAAACTTTGTGTTACGAATATTCAAAAGGAAATATACACATATATATTTGAAAATCGAGTCATGAAATATAATTTATATACATAGTAGATGGCAACTTGTACCCGTTTTTATTATTTAGTATAGTTTTCGTATCTGCCAATTCAGTTTTGTAATGATTGAAGTGGCCTCAAAATTCTTATATAAATTGTATTATTAGATTAACAGATTGTAAATAAGAAAATACATGGTAATTAGAAATCGATATATCAATTATGTACACAAACAATATGATTAAGGATGGATAGTTTGAATCGCTATTAGAATTATACTCGAGTATGATATAATCTGAGTATCATTTGTGATAACGCTAGAATGAATATTTTGTGTACAAGTGTTATTAAGGATTATTAGTTTATACTTTCTGGTTAGTATGAAAATACGTGATATGAAATTATGGATTTGATTCGCTTCGTTAGTATCTATGTTTCGGTAGCCCAATTTAGTGAGAAATACTTTGGTACTGGTATTTCCCTCCTCTTTTGATCTATCCGTGACGCTGGATGAGGGAATGGTGAGAAGCTCTTCGGTTTACCAAGTGTTTCCCCCCTCACAATTTGTGAAGGTTTGTTCGGGCATAACCCAATATGGTGAGAAATTCTTCATTTTTTTCCGGAGTATTTCCCCCCTCATAATTTGTGAGGGAATGGTTCGGCAACGATAGCATTTATTTGGTATGGGCTTGTTTGACTCGTTCGACATGGTTTGTCTTGAATTATTAAGACAAGTTTTGGAAAATATAAATCCGAAATTAAAATGGTTATCAGTTATTGGAATTAGTTGAAATTAGAACAAATTAATTATTGCACTTTTGAAATAGTTCTCCTAATTAATGTGATATTCATCTGATAATTTCGAGGCACTGAGAGACATTAGGTTTCTCATTCGCATGTTGTTTAATTTTTCATCGCAGGTGAGAGAAGGGGTGCTGAATAGCCACAGGGGTGATATCAAGGCTTATTTTTTTTAAAAAAGTTTTATCTTAAGTATTTTGTTTAGAAGAAACTGTAGTTTGGTATCTTGCATTATGTTTGAAATTTTATTTGCTATGTCAATTAGGTACTAGATAATTGCATAAAAGACTTTCGTTGTGGTACTAAAGAACATGTTGTTGATTAAGTGGTATGTATATCAAAGTTAGTATTATGATTTTAATTGTGGCTGGAAATTGAGATTGAATGACTTGTCTGTGATGGCGCCTTGCGTTATAAAACGCGGCGGACGGCTCGATCGAACTGCTAAATTACCTTTTGAAAATCGGGGCCGTTACAGATCCGTGTCGGGAACTATGTTGTAGATGAGCTTCTCCTCCTCTTAAGTTGTGAGCTCAACCCAATGGCGGAGCCAGAAAATTTTCAAATGGGGTTCAAGTTGTCATAACAAATGTCAATATTGATATAATATTTATATAAAACATATAAATTATAATTATGGGCTTCAATAGTATAATAATTCTCATATTTTATGGGGTTCAAATATACATTTTCTTAAGAAAATACTTATATATCATTGTCCCCCCTTCTCTTCATGTAGATCCGCCATTGGCTCAACCCCTGTGAAGACCCCAACCGCGCCGAGACATTAGTTGTCGCATGAGAGCAAAGGATAGAGTTGGACAACAACCAGCAAGTGAGATCTCTACAGACTCGTCGTGACGAGGAGAGCACAAAGAAAGCGTCGACGATACCAATACCCTCATCTATCATGGAATATCTGCAGAAGGAAGGGTGTGGTTCTATTTTCTTGGGAGCCCTGACAAGTAGAGGGAGAAGGGTCGGAAATGAATAAAAAACGGGACAACCTACTGTCCATATGGATTTTATCCATAGAGTTTGACAACATTCCCTGACAAGTGGACTATATGGGTCCCATTTGTAACTATTTGTGAGTGTGGATGTGTCCACTCTGTGGACGCAAGATGTTTCCCAATTAAAAACAATTTTGGCCCATGTTTTCTATTTTCTTTCGTAACCTAATTAATATCGCTGTTCTCAATTGGGCATGTTCGGCAGGGGTGACGCAATGCTGCTTTTGAATGATGACAGGTGTGACTGCAAGAACAAACAGGTCTGACTGGGTTGGTTACTTGACCGTTCAGTATCTTTATAATTTAGCATGAAGTATTCAAGTAGATTCGAAAAGTGAAAACAAAAAAAAAAGGTCAACTTGATTGTTAGATGTATTTATGAATTTGTGAATTTGTAGATTGATAAAGTTTCAAATTTTATCAAATTTGAATATCGTTTGGTAGCTTATCAGAATATGATAATTTTCATTGGTTGTACAAAATTTTATCCAAGTATATATAGTTGGACGCATGTCATGCTCACGCATCTTTACTTCTCTCCTATGTTATCTGGGTGTGGTTACGAGTATCGTATCCGATATGGTGCGGATGCGGCGATACGGTAAAATCAAAAAATTTAGGATACGGGTGCGGCAATATATAAAATATAATAAAATAATTAATTTACTTATATTTAATTTATTTTGATGATTTCATAATAAAAATAAGAGATCAAACATATATAATATAGGTTCGGAAAAAGAAACAACAATGTAAATCCAACTAATCTAAAAGAAGAAATGCTTACAATACATATTTGCAACTCAAAATTATTACACAAGATACATGCTGCTGGATGCTCTTCATTTAACTTACAGGTACTTCGATTTCCAGCACTGAGCTATGAGCAACAATGTCGAGTGCAAATGTATCTGATGTCGTGTAGTACATCGATTCATCGAGCAAATCCTCCGGCCCTTCGGGAATGTTTGGCAGCCCTATCATCAGGCTGCTCTGGAGCCTTACTAAATACTTCAATTTCTCCACAATTTGCTTCATTGTTGGCCGATCTTCTCCTTTGGCACTAACACACCGTACTGCGAGCTGGCTGGCTTCTTGGAGAACCCTGATTACATTCTCATCATCGTTATTTATGATATCCTTGTCTAACAGATCACCAAGTTTGTTTTCGTTCCAACTCGAAACAAAGCATAATGCCAGATTCTTCATTTCGGCTGATGTCTGATCTCTGAAAATTGCGTACCTCCTTGTAATAAGTTCCAAGAGCACTACACCGAAACTATACACGTCACTCTTCTTTGTTAATACTCCAGTGTGAAAGTATTCGGGATCTATGTAACCACTAGTCCCTTGTACATCCTTGACAACATGTGTGTCACCAACGGGAACGAGGTTTGAAGCACCAAAATCAGAGACCTTAGCTTGATAATCATGTTCTAGAAGTATGTTGGCCGACTTAAAGTCACCGTGAAGAATAGACTGTGTGGTAGAGGAGTGCAAATAATCAAGAGCCTCGGCCGACTCCAAAGCAATTTTTAGTCTGGTAGCCAAAGGAATAGGTCTATTTCTGTTAAAACCATGAAGCAATTCTTGGAGCGTTCCATTTGGGACAAACTCATAGACCAAAATTGGAGCTTCAACCTCGACACAACAGCCCAGTAATCCAACTATGTTCTTGTGGTTGATTTGTGAAAGGAGTACAACTTCATTCACGAATTCTGCTATTTGGATATCTCCAATATTATTAATTACCTTCGGTATCTTTATGGCAGCAGGTTTGCTGTCCTCTAAATATCCCATGTAAACCTTTCCCTGGCCCCCAGTGCCTAAAATTCGAGATTCATCGAAATTATTTGTTGCAACTTCTATTTGCCTTTCACTGAACACACGAAGGCGGCCTGCCATCATCTGGTAGTATCTTTGGTACCCTTCTTTTTCCTTGATGTGCCTTTTATGTCGTCGACGTGTGGTTACCAGGAAATATAAGCCCAGCAATATAGTAACACCAAGAACAGAAGCTGCGAATATGCAAATGCAAGAGAGTAACAGTTAGCTAGCGTAGTTCACATGAATTTGTATATATATAGAGAGAGAGAGAGAGAGAGTCCGGCTACAATTAATAATATGCATATCACAATTTTACCGTGCTATGCGGTCCATATCTCTGTTTTCGGTGTCCAAATTGTCGATTTGAACCGTTAAACTTAATCTTTATATCAAAATATACTAGCAAACCAAATTTTATAATTTTTTGAATTTTTTTGCTATTTTTAATGATGGGGAGAAAATGACTAGATCCGAGGATTCTGGTTCATACAAAACAACGATTTTCTCCCCATCACTAAAAGTAGCAAAAAAATTGTAAAATTTGGTTTCCTAACGTATTTTGATATAGTGATCACATTGAACGGTTCGGATCGACTATTTAGACACCGAAAACGGAGATACGAACCGCACAGCACGCTAAAACCGTAATATACATATTATTGTAGCCTAACTCTATATACGTGTATATATATATACTCAAGCCAAAAATCAGGCTTGAGTATTTTGGTCCATGTATATGCTACTACTAGATATATAGCAGTTGTTAAAACCATAAGTTGATTATCAATTTATCCATTCATAAAACCTAGTGTAACGAGTAAGTTTTATTTGACAACAGCGCCAATAATACATATACAGTGATAATATATATTTGAGGAAAATCCAATTTTGATCCCTCAACTATTACATTTAGTTCAAATTGGTTCTTAAACTATTGTGTTTGATTCAAATTGGTCCTAGACCAAAATCGGACTTTTCTCTATATATTTAACACAGAAATGCCTTGAGTTTTCTTTTTTCATAACAAGAACAACAATATATAGAAGTACTGTAATGATCATCACGGAGACAATTACCACCATTATCCCTTTTTAAATGTTTACATACTTTATCTTGAATATATATAAGAGTTTGACATATATAAATTGTGAAACATAGTAGTGATGAACTGAATTTTATTTATGTACGTTGTTCTTCTTTTTTTCCAAAGGTATTGCTCTTCCGATTTCTATGTGAAAAAAAGATGATAACGGGAGCCCAACTCTATATGTATAGGTGCAGTTTTGTTCTATTATTGGGCCTAGTTTTACCGTTAAGCCCATATCACTTACTTCCAAATGATGTTGTATCTGAAGTTAATACAAAGTTTTATAGTTTGCAAATAAGAACTATATAATTTTAGAGGAGGATTCCAGTGCCATAAGTTTTTTGTGCCACAGGGTGCCACAAACTCATTTTTCATTTATATTTCAAAATTTTGCATTAAAATTTTTAAATCAAAACCGTTGATATTATTTATGTTCATGAGAGATGTATGCATATAAAATTTCATGAATTTTGAAATTCATTTTGTACTAGACTAAGTGGCTTAAAAATGAATGGATCTAATTAACTATGATTGCTTGATTTTAATACTTTTATCTTTAACCCACTTAATCTAGTACAAAATGAACTCCAAAATTCATGAAATTTTACATGCATGCATCTCTTATGAACATAAATAATATCAACGGTTTTGATTTAAAATTTGAATCCAAAATTTTGAAATATATATGAAAAAGTGAGTTTGTAGCATCTTGTGGCACAAAAAACTTGTGGCATTGAAACATTACTCATAATTTTAATCTTTTGGTGATCTTGAACCAACATGTTTTTTTTTTTTTTTTTTTTTTTTTTTTTTTTTTTTTTTGCCTAGTTGCAATATTCAAAAAAATTGTGCTTACAGATAGCAACACCAGCAAAATAGGGAAATTTCACTGAATTCTTGGATCGATTACTGGCTCTACTGTCATCCTCCGAACCATCTGGTAATTTATGTTCATTAACATCTGTGCAACAAACAAAACTAGAATCAATAACGACACTGCATCAGGTAATTTTAAAATTTGACAAATACGCATTAAGTGAAACATATAATCTTTTTTTTTTTTTTGAGATAAAGACGAGAGTCAAGCCACTCAAATTTAAATGTCTATAAAGACCCACCATCCGGGTTTCGAACCCGCGACCTCCCACACGGAGAGCATTGCCCTTAACCACTAGACTAAAGGCTCGTTCTTGAAACATATAATCTTTAAATGAGTTAAGGATAGATCATTACGTACCTAAGCATCCATTTGGAATGTAGGGGTTACCCTCATATCCTTGCAAGCATTGGCAGAAGTATCCCTCGCTGTTGGTTGTGTTGACACATCTGCTGTGTTTGCTCTGGCATGCCGGATTGATACTGCTTTCCACATGGGACGCCAGGCAGGTGCCATTTGTTCTTATAGCCCAGTCAAGAACAACTGTCCGCACGCTATTCGAATTCTCATTGCTAGCGTAGTATTGCTCTTGATCACTTTTTCTATATATCAAAATAAAGCCCTCGAAAAATATTACTGTGGAATTGTTGCCTCCGCTGGTGGAGAAGTTATGCACTGCTGCTTGTCTGTTTGAGAAGTAACAAGACTCCTTGAGTTATTTTGTTGCGCATTATATTTACATAAGCTTCCTGTGTTTATTGATGGACGGTCCATAGAAGTTACACACAGAGTGTAACTATTACATCTGAGTCCATATGGGGTCCATTTGTCATAGTAGCGGAGCTTGAATTGAAATCAAGAGAGGACCAATAGATACTAATTTGTTATACTAAGTGACTGGGGGGGCCAATTCTATATGAAATAGAAAATTATATATAGAATGAATAGTATTTTTATAACTTTTGGGGGGGGGGGGGGGGGGGGGGGGGCATAGCCCAATTTCCTATAAGGAAACTCCGCCACTGATTTGTTACACTATTTGTTAATTTTATAGACCGTCTATCTATAAACAGTAGGTCTTACTGTTATAATCAACGGCTAGATAAGTACATATATATCAAGTATATATGTAACACAAATAAAAAAAAATTTAGGATTTACCTACTTAATTACCTCAAGAAATTGTCGCTGACACGTGTTTTGGCACTAGAAGTGCTAAAACCCAGGACCTGGATATCATCACTCAAGATTGCCTTTGGGGGAGTTGTTGACTCACTGCATGCGATACGAAATCCGGGTCGGTGACAACCAGGGCGGATCCCAAAAGGATATGGGATTCTGATGTCGCCACATTTACTCGGACACCCAAACAGAGACTGTGACATTGGTACTACAGCCATGATTTGATAGATCTAGTTAGTTGGGTCATACCTATTGTCCATAGAAAATGTCTATGAAATTTCTATCATAGAGTGTGACAGGTAGAATCCACCGTTTGACATTTGTATTAGTTGGGTCATACCTATTGTCCATAGAAAATGTCTATGAAATTTCTATCATAGAGTGTGACAGGTAGAATCCACCGTTTGACATTTGTATCTATGATAGTAATTCCATACATTTTCTATGGACGCATGATGTTTCCCTAGTTAGTTCACTATACATTACTGTTAAAAAGAAAAAAACTAAATCAATTAGAGTGTGATTATCAACTGCCACTCAGTTCATAATTGCAAACTAGCTCACTGTTTAGAAACTATTCCACTACTAAAAGAACAAGTCAAACTCAGGGTACAAATTTATTTTGAGTTTCTCAAAAGAAACTATATACAGTATTAATAATATACTCAATGTTTTATGTACTACTTTTTAAAATCCAAAACAAACACTTCAAAGTATCTGAAAATGAAAAATTTTTGTATTTCACATATATAATATAAATAATATAATCAGCTATATAATTTAATTTGGGAGTGTTTTATTATGCATGGTTTTGAACTTAAACTCACTGAAGATCTTCGTGAGTTTAATTAAGCTCACCATATATTTACTCAATAGTTTGGAAAAACAAATCTAAAAATTGTGATTTTAAACAAGTTCAATACCTATTTTATTTTTGCGGAGGATGTAGGTATTATTCTCATAACCAGGCAAGCATTTGCAGCAGCGTCCATCACCGTCATCGGTTGTGTCGTGACGTCTCAAGTAGCGTTTCTTATGATACTTCTCATCTGACTTAACCTCGATGACGTCGGGGAGGGCAAAGCCGAAACCATCACTCGTACTATCAGCAATCTCCCAATAATCCGCTACTGCGAGTGTATAGTTGTACCGGTCCTCTTGCATCGCTGGAGGGTACAACTGCCAGCCTTTGTTTTGATTGAAGTTCCTCTGCATGTTGTAGTAGTAGCTCAGATCTTCTAAAATGGTCGCAGAACAACTCAACTGATTACATGGTTCAGCATTCTCTAGTAGCTCGATATCTGACCCCGTGATTGCTATCGGGGAAGAGGCGTTGCATATATTACTACGGAATCTGTCCCGGTAATAATTATAACCAGGCTTGACTCCACGTGTGCAAGAGATAATTGCGAGGTCATCGCTGTTCTCTGGGCAATCGATTGACGCTACGGCGCCTACTGATGTTGCTGGTAAGACTAGGCAGATGATGATCAGTGGAAAGCAGAGAAGGAAATGCAGTCTAGCAACTGGCAAGGCCATAATACATACCCTCTCTAGCTTGCTCTCAAAAATGCATCCATACACTAATAAAAACAGCAGAGCAATAGAAGTCGAAGGCCTTTTATCTCTAAAAAGTAAAACGCGTGTGTGCAGTGGAGGCCTGCAGCTAATTCATTATGTTATTTGCAGCTTCTTGCACGTTACTAGGAAAGTACCATGTAGGTAGCTTTTAGTTCCTTGGGAAGAACCGGCCTTTGGTCAGGTGGCTAAAGACAGCGCTCTCTGTGTGAGAGGTTATGGATTCGAAATTTAGATGGGGTTTTTCATAAATATTTAAATTTGAGTGTCTTGGCCATTATCTTTATCTCAAAAAAAGATAAATAAACTGATCAGATAATATGTATTGAACATGACATTTTAGTTTCTCAATTGGGGATCTCGGGCCCCACCTGAGATGAATAGTGCCTTAGGAATAGTGACCTCTGTAGAATCTAGGCCGTCGGATTGATATCTAACGATTTTTATCATCTACGCTGATATCAGCGGTGACATCATGTTACTTATATGCTTTGAGCCCCCACTTTGCACCCAACTTGTTTTTTTACTTTTGTAACCCCACTTTGCATGCATTGATCTCTATTAATTGATCATCTTCTTTCGTCTGTGTTGTTGATTTAATAGCAAATTGAATTACATAAAAAATTGAATCAAACAAAAAATCACATAAAAAACATATAACTTTTTAAATGCTACCATGTTATGTCTCTAGACATTGATATTGAAACAAACTTGCAATAATAAACAAAAAATAGAAAAATATATATACATAAAATAGGAGATATCATTTAAGTTTGAGTTAGTATTGCTATTGCATTTGTAGACATAAATTGTTGGCTGCCATGAGGCCAGGGTAGAAAATATTGTTGCAGGCATAAAATTCCAATTTACCAAAATATTTTTTGATGGCAAAATAAATGTAAATAAACAAAAAAAAAGGTGAGAGAGTATTTTATGGAATGAGTTAAAATATTTAGTAGTTATGAATTATAGACAAATTATTATTCTTCATTTGTGTCGAATGCAAGCTTCAAAGAAATGTGTCGCGACTCTTAATTGTGAGATGATCGTTTAACGGATTTACGTTAAAGTGGAATTACATAGTTGTTAAATATAAAGCCAGCTACTCATTTATATTTTACATTTAAAATGGCTAGACAATACACTTTCATACAATTGATTTCAACACATTATTTGAGCAGCTCAAGTTTCATTCTTTTTTTATTTTTTCTTCCCCAATATATTTTATTTTTTAATTTTGTCAAGTTCATTTAGTAATTTGGTTTGAAAGAATAATATAAGATACTTGAGTCGCGCAATTCAATGAAAATTGAGATTGTATAGTTATGATAAATTCATTTTATTTAGCCACTTAATTGTACACTAATAATATTTGAATGGATGAAAAACTGCTTCTATTGTATAGAAGTGAAGATTGTGCCAAAGAAACAACTAATTAACCTAGTCTGTTTTAATTTGACACCGTCAGGGATAATAAATGTTCAACGGCAACATTTTCAACGAAAGATATACAACTCGGCGGCTGAGATATACATAATATATATATAGTAGGCCAAATTTTTTGTATATCCATCAAATGACTCTAATAGCCAATATCCCCATCAAATGACTCTAATAGCCAATATCCCCATCAAATTTTGTTTTTCTTATTTCTATCCCCTTTTATATATAACACCCACTATTAATATATTATAAACCATTGAAATTACTCTTTTACCCTTTAATTAGAGTGAAGATGTCCACTAAAGAGGCTTGTAAATGATCACTAGTACGGCATGATCAAAACAAAATATGTTTTCTTCTTGAAGAAGCCTGTAAATGATTGGTGACTTGAAGTGCATGCTCTCTTGTTTGAACATCAGCTCCTTTGCACTAGGCCTCTATAAAAAATGATGGGATGAGGCAACGAAGTATAACACCATGAAAAGTCTGATAAACAAAAAAATGAATTACCTTCTGTAGAAACAATATATGACGTCCAGCTTTTAGTGATTAAAGTCCTTGTTAGTTGCTCATTGTTTGTGTTATTGTATGTATGAATAATTTCAGATATATAACATTACTGACCTCTGTATATAACCGTTAATTTTTTTACTTACAACTTCGCACAGTTTGATGTATTGTCAGACATTAGACAGATTCTCGATTTGATCGAACCGGTTTTTGTTAAGATTTTCATCTTTCATCAAAGGAACAAGATTTAAATGGATTATAAACAAAGAGAAAAGATCTTCACTATCCATTCTCTGACAAAGAGACGAAGAAATATGAAAGAATTTCAAGGAAGAAAATTTGACAAAAAAATATCCAGGTGGAAGGGATCAACTCAAGGAGGGAATATGAAGAAACATTGCACTTTTTTCCTCATTGTAATCCTTTCAAAGAAACTAAGGGAGCTCTGCATTTAAAAAACAAGGGTATAATGGTCTTTTTAAGTTTTATATAAGTTAAATACAATGTTATATATATATAAGGGGATAGAAATAAGAAAAAAGAAATTTGATGGGGATATTGGCTATTAGAGTGGTTTGATGAGGATATTGGCTATTAAGTTTTGATGGGTATACCGAAAATTAAGCCAAAAAAAAAAGCAAGAGAGAGAGTAAAATGGTTCAAATCGATAAAGTTGCATGCAGACTTGAGACTTGACTTGCAGTAAGTCCTCATTTCACATCCAGTCAGCTAGTTGCTGCGAAATAAGGGTATTAATATAACCAATTATACATACAACGTACATCTTGATACATTTAAAACTCTTTTAAATAATTTTATTTTATATTTATTGCTAATAACAGTAGTGATATCAAGACCCGAGATTTGCCCTAATCCCTCGGTCTTGATGACTTGGCAACTGGAGAGAGAGGGAAAGGGCACTTTCAGAAAAAAAGAGAGAGCGGGAAAGGGAGAATTTAAAAAAGAAAAAAACAAGAGAGGGAAAGGGAGAATACTCCCACAAAAATACTCAAAATACTCCCTAGAAAATACTCAAAATACTCCAGCAAAATACTCAAAAAACTCCCACAAAATACTTAAAAATACTTCCCGCAAAAAACTCAAAAATCTCCGGAAATACTCAAAACACTCCCCCCAAAATACTAAAAAATCTCCACAAAATACTCAAACACACTCCGCAAATACTCAAAGTTGCAATTCCTGACCTTCGATTCTCAATCCAACCGCCAACTTAGACCCCACGCAGAATGCTCCTCTCTTCATTCCTCCGAACCATGACGTCCCATCTAACAACAAGGATGCTAAATTTCTGCAACATCCATCTTTTTAATTGAGGACGTTTATGTACCTTAGCATCCTACCTCTCTCACTTTTTTTTCTTTCTTCCTTTCCATCAGTTTGTGCCAAAAAAAAAAAAATTTCTTGTGGCATCTGCAGACACCAAGAGAGAGGGCATGCTAGATAGTAGATAGAACAAATGAGTGTACCAACTTCCAATGCATTGTGAACTTGTCTTGCTATATATTTATTTTTTTAATGAGGAGGATGGATATTGGTAGCGTCCTGTTGGACATTCATATCCTTACTACTTATAAAATGAGGAGTTGATCTGAAAACTGAAATGACTATATGTTCAGAAGCATTTTCAGTCGTTTGATCAATTCTTTTTAGTTAATCAGAGCTATTGATTACTGTTTTTTGTTGTTTCCATCTCCCAGGCCAACTTGGCCCAACAAATGCATACCTTTTCTTCTAATTATGAAAGCGTGTACATTAAATGCCATTAAAAATAACATAAATTTTCTTTGGAAAGGAATCAAGTAATTAAACTTCATTTACTCAATCCGGGATTCTACAAAAAGCCAACCCCGATTGAATGATACATTGATACTGTATTGATTAATTTGTGGTTCTCTAAAAAAAATCAGCCCTCATCTCCCAAGCAAACTTTAAATGCATCTAAAAATTTCAAATTCAATCTTCCCTCTCTCTGTTTTTTTTTTTTTTTTTTTTCGAAATGTCGGTAGCAGCTACCAAACATATTCAATCTTCCCTCTCAACATTATAAATTTATGGCACCATTTGTAGCCCCAATATTAATTAGAAGCAATTAGAAAGTTTCATTATGTTGAGAACGTATGCACTGAATGAAAGTTGCACATACTCATATGATAATTATTTTGTTATATCATTTATTTAATATTCTCTCTTTTTATACTTTTTGATGATTGATATGATTCTAAAAATCTAGCTATATGATTGCAAAGTAGCCAGAAAATTATACATTATTTGGATTTTTTTGTGATAATATAATATCATTATCCCACTGCAACGTGTGGGCACGTAACTAGTTATACAAAGAGCAAGATGTTGTCGATCCCTACGATTAAATGTTATGAAAAAAACAATGGCATTTAATATGGAGGACGTGACGGTACTCTGGCGTCCCACCAAAATCTCTAAATTTTGTGCAATTGGACTGGTAGCGGTGAATTTGTAATTTTCGGGCCAAGAAAAAAAATTGAGGAGATAAAGATAGAGACTGCAGATGGATTGTATTGTTGATGCGAATACATGTTTACCGAATAAGTTTGGAGATTTATTTTAAACGAGATAGAATGTTAAAATTTCATTTATTTTTAGAATTAAACAAAAAAATTTTTGGGTCTTACTCCTATGATCAAATCCAAATAATTTTACTAGTCGACGCAAAAGACAATTATAAACCCTCACATAGGCCATAGTGGCGGGTGGTACTCTGGCATCCCCAAAATTGTTATGGGAAACATTTTTTGGTCATTTTAGAGAAGTTTGCCCTTATGTAAATTATATATTTTATTTTTCTAAAATATTTTTCAGTATTCTCTAAAATCAAAGTTACGGATATTATTTTTAGAAATCATACCAAATATAAAAACTAAATAATTTTACATTTTGGATAATTATTTAAGAGTAGAATCGTCATTTGGGTGTTCAAGTAATGTTATGGTGATACTATTGGCGATACCATATAGTTACGACTTGGTCAAACGAACTAATTGTTAAGTTGAACAATTAGTTTTTAAGTTGAATAATTAGTTATTTTTTCCATTTTAAGCACAATATATATTAATTTGAATAATTATATCGATAATTGTTTAACTTACAAGTTAATTTTAGTTAAATATTTAGCATGTTAATTTAAATAATTAGTATGTTACGTTGTTGAATAATTAGCTCACTTGATCAATTCAAACTATACAGTATAATTGGTATATCACTATAGCTACGAAAAATGAATGTAAAGTATCTCCCATTTTCTCTTATCATACCAAAAAAATAAATAAATAAAGAGATCAAAATTGCAAAAATCCTCGACCTTCGATTCCCAATCCAACGGCCAACTTAGACCCTACGCAGAAAGCTCCCATTCTTCATTCCTCTAAACCGAGTCTTATCCTCAGCCTTAAGGTAATACGCGATGAAGCACGTAAACCGTTGGATTTTCCTAAGATTCGTGCAGGCTTGAATCTCTTGGTAATCCAACGGTCCACATGCTTCACTGCATATTACAGTAGTGCAGAGGATCTGAAATCCTCTGAACCCTATTTTCTCCTCTCGACTCTTTCTCCGCATCGCCGCACACCGAGTGCTTATCCTCTGCCGCGCGGTATTTGACTGCGCAGCGAATCAACGATGAGGATTATACGGGGCCTTTCGAGATTGCGTTGCACGAATCTCAAAGCAGATCCAACAGCTGAAACGCTGCGCAGTAACTTACTGCGCAGCAGAGGATATGAATTGCCGCACACTCTTTCTCCATCTCCATCTCTTTGTCGGCTCTAACGAAGGATAGAGCGCAGACAGAGCAATTGATCAGTAAAACCCTAAGTGGCAGCAATCGCAAGCATGGCGGCGGCGGTGCTCTCCATGGCGGAGATAGAGCGCAAGGCGGCCGATCTCGGCATCGACCTCTCCTCCATTGACTTCGACTCCATCGTGCTCCCTCCCGGTGAAGACTTCGGCATCAAGAGGTAGTAGTAGTACCGTGATAACAAGTCCCCTTTCTCCGATTCAAAGGTCGTCACTGTACAATCGACCACCATTGGATAGCTCTTCTTTGTTTATGTACTGCTGCTACCATTAGGGTTTGGAACAAATGTTTTACACTCTCTTGTTGTTTAAGGCTAATTCTGCTATAGATCGATGAAATACGGGCAGTTCATTTTTTATAATCGGATGACCACAATATGTATACAATTAAAGAGATATGTTCAATAAGAACCGCCCGATTTAGAATGAAAGGTTACTTAGCTGATTCATAGAAGAACAAACTCTTAATGCTTCTCCGAAAAATCACAGTGACGACGAGGACATTCGTCACGAAGAGGAGGCGCCGGAGTTTGAGACCGGCTACGGGAATGTGATTGTGGTCGATAACCTGCCCGTCGTGTCACCTGAGAAGTTCGCCAAGTTAGAAGGTGTCATCCGCAAGATCTACAGTCAGACCGGTGTTATAAAGGAAGGCGGTCTATGGATGCCAGTAAACCCCGAGACAAACATGACTCTCGGATATTGCTTTATTGAATTCAACACTGCTCAGGTAATGTAAAGTGCTGTAGTTATATGATTAGGGCTTATGTCATGTTGCTCAAGCGACAATATTAAGTATGCTTCTGGAAGTAAAAAATAGAAATATAGAAATTACACATACCACTACAGAATCCTGCCCTGTATACCATGTAGAAATAACCACTGTTATCCTTCCCTCCCTATTTACCTTGGTGCCGACCCCAACACGTTTTAAAAACTTGCTGCTGGAATAATGCTACTGATAGTGATTAGAATAGCGGTGAGAAATGCTATTTGGAGTAGATGTAAATTAGGAATGTTGTTGGACAAGTTAATATCAGTTTAGCAAAATGTTAGTTGGAGGAGTGTAGTAGTATGGATGAATAGTACTATTGTATGGGGACATAATATTACATGATAAATGTAAGTATGAACTAAAATGAATCGAGGGGTACCAGAACAAGATTGGTTAAATAAATACTGAAATGCAAATTAATTGAATTACTGTGCAATTTCTCTGTACAGCACGTACAGATATTTCTAGGCAGAAATTATATGATGCTGAGATTATTTTTTTAACTTGAAAGCCACCAAAAAAAAGCTGAGAGAGAGATATATCGTTTCTATGCATTTTGTTCTCTCTCGATTAAAAAACTCAATAGTATAACACTTTTTGGATGAATTTTAAAAAAAGACACTAAAGCAGTAAAATTTTAGTTGTTGAATTATACAATTCATTGCTTAATCATAATATTTAAGTGACACCATTTAATGATATCATTATTAAGACATTTGAAAAGGGAAAAGTTTTGTTCCCGAGGTTACTGAAATAGTAGCACGTTGCCATTAGGTCCTTTTTTTTTTTTTTTGAAAAAGATGAGCACCCATTAAGGGTCCGCTTCCGTTACTTTCTAAAAGCAAGCCATCGAGGCTTTATATTTTTTTATCATTGCATATCTTTTTTATCTAATAATTTGGTGAACACAACATGGCAGGAAGCTAAAGAAGCTCAGGAGAAGACTGATGGTTACAAGTTGGACAAATCTCATATATTTGTTGTCAATATGTTCGATGATATTGAGAAGTACTTGAATGTCCCTGACGAGTGGACCCCAGCTGAGATCAAACCTTATGAACCTGGGGTAAATCTCTCAATTATTCACTGGTTGACCTCTTATCATATCATCAGACAGCTATATATATGTCCATACTGACCTCTATTTGTCTAATAAAAATTGCAGGAAAATCTTCAGCATTGGCTGACTGATGAGAAGGCCAGAGACCAATTTGTAATTCGTGCTGGGACTGTTACTGAGATATTTTGGAATGATGCACGGCAGGTGCGACCTGATCCTGTGTATCAGCGTCAGGTATGCTCACTTAATTTTACGCTCGCTTCTCTGTTCAATATCTGTCCAGTACTTGCATCAGTTGTCTGATCCTGTGTGTATGGTTTGGGTATGTTCCCTCTCTATCCACAGGTGGTTTCTGTTCACTATCTGTATTGTATATCAGTTTTAAGTGCTGGTTTGTTGAAATTTCTCATATAACAAATTAAGATTCCACATGCATAATTAAGTAATCTATATTTATTGTATCTAGTCATTAGTATTACACTATTTACACTGTTACTGAGTTAATTTGCCTAGTGGTGGCAACTGATAACTTGGTCCTTCCAATTTGGCTTTGACCTGACTGATAGGTTCAGGAGCAGGGTTTGGGTCCCATGCCTTGCTTTAAATCATAAAATATGTCATGCAAAATTATGTTCCGGACTGAAATTTTAATGGAAATCAAATTTGGCAGCATTTTAAAATTTGTTCATGTGGTTGGTGCTGGGATTTGAATATGGCAACACCCAGATTGTATAACCAGCAACTTGGTACCAAGCAATGATTAAATATACTGAACATTTGGTACTTTGTACTTGGTTGGATAAGGGATATATCAGATCGTTTGAACTGATGACCTGTTGGGAAAAAATAAAAACAAATAGTAAGCCACACCAGTGAATTACTATACAACAGCATCTATATACTGCCCGATATGTTAGTCAAATGATTTTATAAGTTTATTTTCCCTTTTTGCAATTTTCCCTAGAGCTGATCAAATAGACTATCCAGGGAGCTTTCAATCATTTTCTTCTGATGTTATACTTCAGGAGTAAATTGTGGGATTTTTGTTTAATTGCTTCTCCTTCTGTTTATTTTTTACAGTATTGGACGGATAGCTTTGTACAGTGGTCGCCTTTGGGAACATATTTGGCAACAGTTCATAGACAAGGTGCTGCTGTCTGGGGCGGAAAAAGTACATTTAACCGTATCCACAGATTTCCTCATAACCAGGTATACAATTTTCTGCTGTCTGTGTGTGCATTGGAGAAGGTGGGGGGGAGTTTTATCTCTGGGTTTGTTGATTGTAGGTATAGCCATACCAGGACTTGCTCCTCTCGATATGGTATCTGGCAGTTTAGTATGAATAGGTTTTTAGCATTTGTGAACTGCCATGTGGGGGTTGTACATGATGGGTAGGCTCATATGCTGTTGCATGGGCCACAGAGACTAACAGAAGGGAAAAGATAATGGTTGAGATTGTAGAAACTCTCATGGATTCATACCACAAGCATACCACATTGGAGGTTTTAGATTATATTTGCTGTTTACCATTTTTTTTTCTGAAACTTTATTATTTTAACAGGTAAAACACATTGATTTTTCACCTGGTGAAAAGTTTCTAGTGACATACAGTAGCCAGGAGCCGAGCAACCCTCGTGACACTCATGTAAGGAACATATCTCAGTTGCAACCTAATTGTCATACTTCCTTTTGTGCTATGTGATTGTAACTTCTTATTGTGCGATTGTAGAGGATTTTGCTGAATATTTTTGATCTGAGGACCGGGAAACTCATGCGTGATTTCAAAGGAAGTGTTGACGATTTCACAACTGGAGGTAGTGGTGGCCTGTCTAGTATTTCATGGCCCATCTTCAAGTAAGAAATTCTAATCTATACTTATTATTTAATTGAAATTGATAAAATTATTGAGCACAAATGAATCTGATAAAAAGATGATGCTTATTAAAAAGATCAAATTACCTTTGTATTGGGTGTGAAAGAGGACTATGTTGAAGGCTAAAATTGGATTTTCAGTGATGTTTCTGTTCTGAATTTTTCTGTTATGTCAATACAGATGGGGTGGTGGGAAGGAGGACAAATATTTTGCTAGGATAGGAAAGAATGCTATTTATGTGTACGAGACGGACACATTTATTCTTGTGGACAAGAAGTCATACAAGGTGGACAGTGTGGTTGACTTCAGTTGGTCCCCAACTGATCCATTAATCGCTCTTTTTGTCCCAGAATTAGGTGGAGGAAATCAACCTGCCAGGGTAAGCTACTGTTTGAGATATAATCATTGTGGCATAGCAATATTTAACTCCGTAATATTGTTGATATAATTTGACATAGTATGGTTTTGTTGTACTTTGGTGTTGTTACATGCTTCAATGTAGGGTTAAGGGTAGAATGCTATCACATTTATTTGACATCCATGACAACTGGCCAAGTTGTCATCTTAGACAGAAAGTTATATTTAATTTAGATAAATTTATAGAGCTTGGGTGATTGGGGATGCATTTGGCTGCCAATTAAGTGCCTGATATAAAGTGATAAGTTCAAATTTCAATTCAATTGATGGCTGACCAATCAATTTTCAAGTTGCACCAAATTAGATACTCAACCGATCCAAACTACAAGTAACATATTTAAAACTCCTTTTTTCTTCTCACAATTCTGTTATTTATATAATCAACCTTGCTGTTTTTGGCCTTGAATGTCACTATTATGCTGATAAGAGTAAAACATTGATGACATAGATGGTGTTCTAGCTGTTTTTAATCAAAATAATTAATGCTATCTTCTTAAAATATGTCATCCATAAAACAGGTTAGCCTGGTTCAGATGCCTGGTAAAGTGGAGCTTCGTCAGAAGAATTTGTTCTCTGTGAGTGACTGCAAGATGTACTGGCAGAGCAATGGGGAGTATCTAGCAGTTAAGGTGGACCGGTACACCAAAACTAAGAAATCGACATACACCGGATTTGAGCTCTTCCGCATCAAAGAGCGCGATATTCCAATTGAGGTTCTGGAGCTAGATAATAAGAATGACAAAATTATTGCTTTTGCTTGGGAGCCAAAGGGCCACAGATTTGCTGTTATCCATGGAGATGGACCTCGACCAGATGTATCCTTTTACTCAATGAAGACAGGTGGTCTTACAACTCGTGTGTCTAAGCTCGCTACTCTCAAGGCTAAGCAGGTATAAACTCATTATTAAATTTAAATTGATTCTTCTTTGTAGTTACGGTTAGTTATTTTGGCTTGAGTGCTATACAAGGCAAATGAAAATAGTTTTTGGCTCAATTGATATTTAGTCAGTTACCTTCTAACTCCAGTCGTCACTAACTGAAATTCAAGAAGATTGAAATTATTTGATTAATAAATTTAAGTTCATCAATTGAACTCGTTGACAATGTTGGATGCTGTGCTATAAAATTTGATTTTAATTTATCGTGTCTCGGATTGACAATATTGGATGCTGTGCCATAAAATTTTTTAGTAATCACACACAATTCGTATTTGATTAATAATAAAAAAAAAATAGAACTATTGACCTGCTCCACAGCTCCATATTCTGATTTTGGAGTTCCGATTGGCTTAAATATGAACTGCTAGATGTAAGCAGGAATTTAATTTTAGAATCTTGGTTAAAACTTAGATATCATATATTTAGATATACTTGTAAGTGATTGCTCTTGAAGTCTTGAACTATGGAGCATGCGTTAGTACCACCTTCTTCTCAATTCAAAAACAGTACCTTTTGAAAATATAAAATCTGTATTCCAACATTGTTTTGATAAATAGATCATATTGAGAGGTCTGCATTGACTGACGGGAACATCAAAAACTTGAATTTAGAATCATACTACTGTCTGATTGCCGCTATGCATAGTAGTGCAGCTTAACTCTTGTCATTTTTCTTCTACCCCTTATGAAAATTTGAGTTTACTTGGTTATATGTCATCTGAAGCTGACTTGCTTTTTAATTCCTAATTGCTATGTCAGGCAAATGCATTGTACTGGTCTCCAGCAGGCCGGTTTATAATCCTAGCAGGGCTGAAGGGATTTAATGGCCAGCTTGAATTTTACAATGTGGATGATCTTGAGACAATGTCAACAGGGGAACACTTCATGTGTACAGACATTGAGTGGGACCCAACTGGCAGGTGCATTATTTGCCTTTTTTTTTTTTATATTGTTGTCAGTCCTTTGGGTTACTATCATTGTAGTGGTCAGTTCTGGTCATTGTATTTGATGTCATTTGTACCAGAACGTGTATCCATTAATTGCTAGTACTGAACTGGATTCCTGTGGCAGTGACAAAGTATCATCCAAAAGAACTTCTCTTGTACAGAACAACTGTGTGTGTGGTGACCCTGGAGCCCTGGCAGTTAACTGCCTCACTGAGTGTATGCTGATCGTACTACATTACCATAATATTTTAAATGCAGGTATGTTGCCACAGCTGTTACCTCAGTGCATGAGATGGAGAATGGTTTTCACATTTGGTCGTTCAATGGCAAGCTTCTCTACAGGATCCCCAAGGATCATTTCTTCCAGGTATTCTATCTACAACTGTACAATCTGATATGATTTTGTGTGGTTAAATGTACCCGTGACATTACTGTCCGCGTTTGGTTTGTATAGAACTGAACACTAAACCTGATCAGCATCTTTCTGTAGAACACTAAACCAATATACCAAAAGGATGTGCCGTGTTTGACATGCCTTTGTTCTTATAACATAGTTCCAATGGAGGCCACGCCCGCCATCTCTCCTCAGCCCCGAGCAAGAAGAAGAGATCAGCCGCAATCTGCGCAAATACAGCAAGAAGTATGACCAGGATGATCAGGATGTGTCGCATGCACTGAGTGAGCAGGACAGGAAGAAACGCCGTGCCCTGCAGGAAGAGTGGGAGAGTTGGACTGCTCGCTGGAAGCAGTACCATGAGGAGGAGAGGGCTCTCAGGATGGAACTTAGGGATGGCGAACCCAGTGATGACGAGGGTAACCAAGACGAGTACGAGGCCAAGGATGTTGAGGCCGAGGAAGTCCTTGATGTCCGTGAAGAGATCATCAATTTTGACCAGGAGCAGTAGTAAAATGTTACGCTTTTAGCCCTTTCAGATTTTGCTTTCGGTCTGTTATTCTCATCATTTTTGTTTTGAGCTAAGGTCTGTTGATTTTTGTTTGTTTCTCTAGATTTTGTATCATGTTGCAGAGGTCTTTTGGATCTGCGATAACATTTGTAAGATGCTTATGATGCTTTCAGGACTAGAATATGGAGATATACTAATATTTAATGTTCTGCTGGGGCAATTTTCTGCTAGGGCAATAGATCATAAATGGGTTGTTGATCATGTGAACAACCTAATGTGGTCTGTTCCGTTATCTCTCAGTTCTATCTACTGATGAAAGGGTACCATATTTATTTCACATTGCTGGCAGATTTTTACATGGGCATTTGAATATCTGATAGACTTGTAAAAAGAGTAATAATATCTGTAAGAAGGAAGTCATAAATCAAGCTGTTAGCGGTTATCGTACCCTTTATGATAATCGTTCAGAAGACGTTGTCAAGATCAAATAACGTATTTGTTCTCTTATGACCTGTCAACCTTTAAAGCATGAACACAATAAGTAACTGCCGGCTAAGAAAGCTAATGAAATACATGCCAGTTCGTTGTCCTTCTGGCATGCTGAGTGTTCGCTTGAATCACCGTTGAACAATGCTATTACGATGGCTGCTTTCAGATTCTTGAAAATGCTAATGCAATTGTCATTGGTTTGCATAGTCCAAATAATAATATAGTACAACTATAAGTTGATAACTGATATCATCTGAATTCTGACAGAAGGAAGAGCAATGGAGCGCACTATATTTCTGGTAATTCATATCTTTGAAAGAAAAATATACACGGCCTCAACTAAAGATCAAAAGCGTAATACTTCTAGTAATTTTTGTAAGGTACAAAAAACTCTACTAAGCAAGATCGAAAGCACATAGCCACATACGGAGCTTTTTTCCTCCGAAAAAGAAAAGCACATATGGAGCATTTAAATGACAAGAATACTCTTAATGACTACGTATTTATTAAGAAAATTTCTAAATGTTGTTCCTACAGGCATATACAGTCACATCAAACCAAAATCTACTTGGTATTTACTTAAAAAGTTAAAGAACAGAAAGAAGCCCTCTCCTGGCATAAGAACACATTTTATCTCAGCCACCAACTAAACATACATTAATTTTTTTTCCTATTTATTAAAGGTAGATGAAAAATAATTTGTTCTTTGTCTGATGTTTTCTATTTCATCAAAATACAGCAAAATATGTATTTCATCATTAAAGAGGACCAAGTACTTGAGATGTGAACTTAAATTCCCATTTTAATCTCAAAAAAAAAAAAAAAAAATACATAAAATTTCTAAAGCAACCGACTCAACTGCAAATACTTGAGATGTGAACTCAACTCTACAATTGAACAAACACATTCCATCAGTTTAAAACATTTAAGGGGCACAAAAGAGTACCATTTAAAAAAAAAATAAATGCAAATATGCATAGCAAATCCCCAATACTTCAGTTCAGTGCCTACAATTGCCTGCTTCATGATATTCCAATACAATTTATATATAGAAAGCTACTCTTATCTCAATACAAAATGATTTTACAATGTTTTAAAAGGTCCAGAAAAGCTATAACCACTACAAATAACCCTAAACTTATTAATATCCATCCAGAAAAAAAAAAAAGGCACAAAATTGGTCCCAATCAAAATTGTTTCCTCTTATTTCTAAAGAACTTATCCCTCTTGGCATACACATAGAAGAAACCAAAAACAAATGCTGCTGAGACTGAGACGGAGATCCAAGGGAAAGGAGGGTCTGTAAAACATACCAGTTGCGCCTCCATTTCCTGAGACGCCTGGTACACCAAGGTATGAATCATGTACAAATCGTGATCGCTCGACTTGAGATAATACATCGCCTTCTCGTAGTCCAATCTCGACATGGCCGATACCACCTTCTCCAATTTGAATCTGAAAAGGTTCCATCTTTGCACAAATTCAACATCTCTCTTTTTCCTGTGCAGGATCTTTTCACCCCCATGCATCGCCATGGCCTCTAATACGTCAACAGCACTCGAGATGGTGTAATTCAAGGTGGATAGAAGTACGTTCCTCCGGGCTGCATCTCTCTGTGCAAATGAAAGGGTTAGGGTTTCAGCAAATGGACCAAATGGGGTGTGCCCCACACTCCAGGTGTAGTCGACAAGTGTATCACTGTGCTCCGGGCTCCATGAGAGGTGCGTAGGTGATATTCCCCACATGCTCTGCAAAACCGCGCCAACTATTGGCCGGTCCAGATTTCTTGTCTGGGTAATGACATGGCGGCCATTACAGCTGTAATCACTCACCGTTTGGGAGCTCTTCGTTCGTACAGCTACCACCATGTCTTTAAATGCCACAGCTTGGTGGTACCGGTCCAGCATGAGAAGTTTATCCCAATTCAGGTCAAATACAAAAACAGGAATGACTCTTGAATATTCCTCCTCACCAATTCCAGCCAATCGGTTCATCTCCTCATATGAGTCGGATAAAATCTGACGCAGCCGTTTCGAGTCAAGGTACTCACTGACAATCAGGGTATAATTCTCAAACAGAAACCGGGACGTGAAGGAGTTTGTGGACTTCGCAACAGCAAAGGAACAAATGGGACAATCGGTATACTTAATACTATACTTCTTGAATTCAAGATTCTGGTACTTATATGCCAAGTTTCCGTCTTTGATGGTTCTTTCTATTACTTCCCAATCTAACCCAACCGGGTCCCTCTGATCCGACCCATAAATGTGCACAAACCTAATCTGAAGCTTATCCTCATAATAAACCGGTATTCTAAGAGACGGTACCATCATTGTCTTATAGGCGCTCAACACAAGTGACGCAAGATCAGACATAAGTGACCTTTCTGACTTTGGTCCGCCGTGTAAGGTAGCAAGGGGATGAAATTCGCCTTTCGGCAACAACCCTTCACCCGACAAAGCGGGCCCATAATTGACCGGCCCCGCCGACAAATCGATCCACATGTACCGCTCCTTGCCGGCCCATACCGTCCCGAAACATTTCGAGAAGGCCAGTGACGACTCACTCCCGTCGAACGAGTACGCGTACTGCCTAGACTGCGCCCCGAGGTTCAGCAGGTAGATGTAAAACGCCGGCGAACTCGATGCCTCGTCCTCGTTTTTAAAATCGGACTCGATTATCGAGTCCACCACCGAGTACGGCACGGAGGACAGCACCGAGTGGTGGAACGGCGCGGGGCTACCCGAGAGATGCTTCAACAGCACCTCATGGACAGCCTCCCCGACCTTCCCCGACGCAGCAGACACCGACAGCTGCAAACTGTGCTTAACCGCGAGGCGATGCGGGGACGAGATACTCACAAAGTTGCCCGACGAGACGGCCGCAGAAACAAACGAGGACAGAATAGAAGGCGCCGCGGGGGAGAACGCGGCGCCGACCAGTCTCACTGCGACAGGCACGGGGACGGAGAGCGACAGGAGCGCGGAGGTCGGGTTTTGGGAAGGGTAGCCGGGGGATGAAAGGAGCCGCCTGAGACGGCCCGGGAGGGAGACGTAGGTGTCGTTGGTGGCGCGCGGATCGAGGCGGGACTGGTCCGAGAGGAAGGAGTCGAGGCCGGGAGGCGCCGCCGCGGAGGATGGGGGGGTTAGGGAGAGGAGGGAAAGGAGGAGGAGGAGAGTGAGGGTTAGGGTTAGGGTTTGGAGCTGGGGTTTGGAGGACATGACTGGAGAGTGGAGTGGAGATCGGATCGGGGGAATTGAATTGGATTGGAAGGTCGGAAAGGGAAGGGTACGGGGATGGCGGGGAGTATCCTGAGGAAGGACTACTGTGTTGACATTTTCATGACATTTTGATGGGCCTAAGAGCATCTCCGAGGCTTCCCAAAACCATTCCTAAAACATATTATTGGAAATTAGAAACAAAATTTGGTCTCCAATAGAAGCCCAAAACCCTTCCCAATTTTTGGGCTATCCCAAAATCCTCTCTAATTTTAGCTATTTTGGTGATTTTTTTTTGCACTCCCAATCCAACTTCCCAAAACTAGAGCCAAATCCAAACCGTTCAAATGTATTGAGATTCGTATTTTGTCCTAGTTTAAATGTATTGGGATCCATATTTTGGGAATCTGTTGAAGATTGAGGTGAAATTTGCTCCCAAAAAATTTAGGATGACACCCAATATAAGTATATTGGGATCCATTTTTAGGGAGTCTCTTGGAGATGCTCTAATGTGATGCGAGTAAGGGCATGCTAGGTAGTTACTAATCCTAAAAAAAAAAAAAATTATATTAGAACAAGATTCTATATTAGACTTGATGAAATCTTATAAGGGCATGCTAGGTAGTTACTAATCCTTAAAAAAAAAAATTTATATTAGAACAAGATTCTATATTAGGCTTGATGAAATCTTATAAATAGCTCATCATTGATAGGAAAAAAATAATCCACTTCAACCTAATTAATATTTTCCTCTAAAAACAAGCATTTTAGAGGAATAAATTCATATTAGGAATTAATAGTATAGTCTGCCGAACAATGAATATAAACCATTTCCTATATACTCTCAATTCCTATAGAAACCTATAGGATCTATGCCTAAAACCAATTATTGGGAATTAAGGACAAAAATCGGGCTCCAACAGAAGCCTCAAACCCTTCCCAATTTTTGCGCTATCCCCAAATTGAAGCCAATATTAGCTATTTTTAGGCACTCCCTCCGTACTTCTAATAATCCTCCCCTTCCCTCTCTGCCGTTTGATTGGCCAAGCCCAGTGACGTGACCCATTTTAAATTTATTGTGATCCATCTTTAGGGAAACTCTTGGAATTTAAGATATATTTGGATTCCAAAAATTTAGAGCAGCTCCGAATAATTATTAGGAATCTCTTGGAGATACTCTTAGTTACTCTGTAAATCTAAAATTCGAAGGGGAGAAGAGGGGAAATAAGGAGAAACTTTCTATACAAGTTTTATCAATTTGTTACCGTCCAAACTAAACTAGAGGTGAGATCTAATTACCTCCCACTCTTTCTCCCATTCCTTTCTCATCCTTCCTCTCCCTCAGCCTGAGCACACCGAAAGGTGAATCGACGAGTACATTTTCATGTGTTGACTCTTCATAATTAAGTTTCATAAAGGGAGCTGATACACCGATACTGTCAGAAATTCTGTCACCTATACCAGATTTTTTTTTTTTTTCGATGTTGTTACTTATGCAACGAAATTTAGTTATGCAGGAAAGTTGATTATTAATGAACACATATCTATTTTTTACAATGATGAGATATCTGACGGGATTGCTATAACCTTTTCTTTTCATAAATATATCACTTTTCAATATATAATAATGAACACATTTCTATTTTTTGCGTCAGTTTTCAATTTAAAGGAAACATTGCATTTATATTTTAGGATTTGAACAATGCGTCATGTATTCTACAATAACAAGTTCAGATAAACAAAAACAATAAAAGAATTAAAAATACAACATTTATGAAAAGAGGAGGGATGCATTGATAATCTTACCGTGACAATGGCAATTTTAAAAAGTAAAAAAAATTATAAGAAATTGTTTTAAAAAAATTTAGAGAAATATTGTTTAACTTATTAATAAGTCATCAAACAATATTCAAATTGATTGCTATTTGAAATACTATCAATCTATCAGTTAAATAAGATATCCATAAACTTCTATATATTTTGAAGATTTTTTATAGTTTTATTCAAATTTGTCGTTGTCAAGATTGTTAAGTCAGTGAATCTCTCATCCTATGAAAATTACTTTTAAATAAACAACAAAAAGTTCTGTCCTTACAGGGTCAAAAAAGTGAAAGAAACTATAAAATTTTAATAGAATATATGAGGGATTGCCAGTTTGCTACCGTAGAAAATGAAGTAAAAACCTTGGGCTCAGTCTACTCTCAATCTCAATGGAACGGGATCCGCTGGTCTCACGGGAGCAGCAAATTCCTACTAACATTGACTTGCAATTATTTTACAACTGACACATGAGATCTTCTACTAAGTTTCAAATCAATTGATCTTAACTCTTAACAGTGTTACTTCAAAGAAAGAGATCGGATTATTAAATAGTTTTATCTTTTTTTAACTACCCTTAATGGAAAATAAGCAAATAATTAATCCATCCTTAAAATAAGTTGCAACAAAACTCAAAAAATATCTAGCAAGCAAATTTAATTTAGAGTTGAATCGCACAACAGATTACTTGCATGTGTTTTTTTTTTTTGTATGCATATTTTTTTTTTGTAACAACTTATCAACATCTCAATTTAGCTTATTTCGAAATAAATAATAATGTATATACTTTTTTTTTTTGTTCTTCACTATGTGATACGTTTTTAATCTAATCATTTTTTACAATTTTCACCCACTTAGCTACGTTATCAGAACCTCCATTATACGAGAATTTATAATTTCCAAGTAGTTTCTCCGCATATATGATATTCAACATATTAAAACCTCCCATCAAATATACCTACAAATTATCAAAACACACTTGGATATATATATTTTTTTCTATTAAAAGTTCCCAAGATATAATTAATTTTGTAAGAATTAAAGCCTTGATCGACAAGTAAATAGAAGGAAAATAATAAATTCCCAATTAAAAAAATAAAAAATAAAAGCACAAACCATATAGAAACTATCATATGCTGATATGCGGTATGCCCTTCAAATTTACCTGACTTCTATTTTTTTCCCCAAACCCAAGTATATATACCATCCATCCATCCATCCATGATCCACCCCTTCCCAGATACCGCCATCTGTCACGCATCCAAGTCCGCAAGAACTCGCTGCTCCGCCATGGGCAGCAGCGGATCCGTGCCCCGCACGAAAACCCTCTTCTCTTCCCTACTCTCCTTCTCTCCCTTTCTAATCCCAATTCCTCCATCCATCCGCCGTCTCTTCTCCTTACAGAGTCTCTCCTCCCTCGCAGACCTCGCTAAAACCCTACATCGCCTAGTTACGATCGCGATGGGGCTCGGCCGGCCCGAGGCGCCCCCGCTCGAGCAGTTCCTGGCCATCGGCCTCGACAAGCGCACCGCGCAGAACGCCCTCGTCAACCAGAAAGTCACCTCCAACCTCCTCGCCGTCATCAAGGAGGTCCATTCCCTTTCCCTTTTTCTCCGATCTTTATCTGTTCTGTTTACTTACTTAGGGCCATTGTATTTGGTCAAAACCTAGGAAGAAGGAAGAGCTCACATCATTGATAGGAAAAAGATAATCTAGTCCAACTTAAATTAATATTTTCCTCTAAAAACAACCATTTCAGAGGAATAAATTCCCATTAAGAATTAATAGTATGGTCTGCCGGACAGTGAATAGAAATTATTTTCTATAGACTCTCAATTCCTATAGAAACCTACAGAATTTGTGTCTACTGAATTGTGATGCTGTTGGATGAACTGCGGTGGATTGAGTTTCGGAATTTGTAGTTGAAGTGGGATCTTAGGGATGTATGCTGTAGATTTTGTCGAAATCTGTCCGATTTATGTTAACTTGTGCGTTCCCAATTGTTCCTGGCATGAATTATAGTTCGTAATGGATATAGGTTGGTGCTAGTAGCTTAGATTTGGGGTTTCGTGTGGCTACGACCGTCTCGATATGTGGAAGTTATTGTTCTGGTTTTCTGTTTGATGTAAAGTTAGACACATCCATTAAATTTAGGTGCTAATCAGCGGTTTGTAGTTCTAATTTCTTGAGATATGTTTATCAGGCTGGTGTGGAGATGTGCGACAAGGCTATTGGCAACCTTCTTTACACGGTGCGTCTCTGAGGAACTTCTGATAAGATCTTTTTGTTTAATCTGAAGCCTGGTTCTGATTTTTTTTTTTTTTTTTTTTTTAATAGGTGGCAACTAAGTATCCAGCAAATGCGTTGGTTCATAGACCTGTGCTTGTTAAGTATGTTGTCTCAACACAGGTAAAAAGCCGGTTCTCTAATTGTAAGTTCAGTTTATAAATAGTATTATGGTGCTTGGTTAGTCCTTTACTCAAAATTGAATGGTACTTGGTATATCAACCAAAGCATGAATTTAATCCATAATGAAATAAATCACGTTTGCTGCATTTGCTCTGTTTAACCAAAATAAGATCAAATTACCAACATCTGATGTAAGGTCAACCCTTAGTTATACATTAAAATGCCTCGTGGTCTCAATATTCTAGAAAGAGGGAGGTGAAAGGAGGTATCATCCTAATAGAAACCCGAAGAATTATGGTGTGCCATAAAATTTGGTAAATCTGAGTTCATGTGTTATTATATTGACCCCTGTTGTACCCTTTTTCTTTCTATAATTTACCAGATTAAGAGTTCAGCACAACTAGATGCTGCCCTCTCTTTTCTTACTGATGTGGGTCCGGACCCTTTTGAGCTGGATAAGTTTGAACAGGCCTGTGGAATAGGTAACGTAAATTTTCTTATAATTTGAGTGCATAAATTAAAGAAACTTTATTAATTGTTTGTCAGTGCATTGATCCTGTGTCTGCCGTTTTTTAATTTTTCTCCTTAATTTTGTTCATCCACTCATTTTCATTAATTTTTACACAAGATGAACTGGGAATAAATTCAGGCATACTGCAAAATGGAAGGCTTAATTGTCCAAATCGAACTCAGCTGTATGCATGACTTAGTTCTTGATTGAGGCTTATTTCCAGGACACCTACCTTTGTGTATTACTGGATAGAATTACTAATCTTATGAGTTATGACGGTGCCAATTTTTTTTATTGAAAGATGTCTATTTTTGTGCACCCGAAGTCAAATTTTGCTGCGAAATGAACTATTTAATTAACTAGTTTATCTCCTGTTACTTAATTTCAGGAGTTGAAGTTTCTCTGGAAGAAATCCAAGCATCTGTGAAGGCAATTGTAGATGAGAACATGGATGCCATATTGGAGCAGCGCTACCATATAAATGGTAATACATCATGCATCAATTTGGATGCTATGTTCTATTATTGTGTGTGTTACTAGCTTGAGAATATTTTACCTTAAATTTTTAATATATTTCTTACATCAGTTGGTAGCTTGTGCGGGCAAGTGAGAAAGCTCCAGCCATGGGCTGATGCAAAAATTGTTAAGGTATAATTATATACTTTTTACATGCATATATGACAACAATATCATCAATATCATAACTAGTACTGTGTTCTTAAAGTTTTTCCCTCCTTTAATCAGGAAGAAATAGATAAGAAACTTTTTGAAGTGCTTGGAGAAAAGACAGAGGCTGATGAAAAGAAACCCATGAAAAAGAAGAAAGAAAAACCTGCTAAACCTGAGGTATTGTTTCATATTAACTCTAATAAAAAAAAATAGGACCTGTTCATACTTATGCAGCACCTAAATGTCTCTTCAAGCCTAGTCAACACAAGTTCTTCCTTTTCTCTACCAACAATGTGGTTGTTGACATACCCAAACTAATCTCCAGATAAATAAATTTATGACAACTAAGAAAATTTATTTCATTTACTTGGATGTTTAGCATTTTGTAGTTTGATTGTTTCATTTATGTAGGTGCAAGCGACTGTTGCCACTCCCCCGCCGTCTGAGGAGGAACTGAATCCTTATACCATCTTTCCGAAACCAGAAGATAACTTCAAGGTTATCTTTTAAGCATTATTCTACTCAATACTTCATCTCTCTGTTTATATTTCAACCTGTTAAATATCCCTCCATCTAAATCAATTAAAAAAACCACTGCCTACTCTACTTGCAATGACACTATTTCTAGTTTTCTACTTCCAATACCACAACTTATTGATTTCTGTTTTATCTTGGAAACAATGAGGTATTAAGAAGCTAAGACAATCTTGCCCTTGAAAGACATTCTTCCTGAAACTTCAGCCTGCAGATATTCCGTATCAGCTTGTGTAGAACTGTCCGGACAGATTTTCAGTTCTGACTAGCTTTATCATGTACTGATGTATCAGGTGCACACAGAAATATTCTATAGCGATGGTTCAATTTGGAGATGCCACAACACAAGGGAGCTGCTGGACAAGCACCTGAAAGCTACTGGAGGAAAAGTGCTTACCCGATTTCCCCCTGAACCTAATGGGTATTTACATATTGGCCATGCTAAGGTAACTATGCATTTTGTATATTTGACAATATTTCATTTATGTACTGTTCCTCTCCTCTCTTCTTAATTCCTGTAAAGACAACAATGGGGGGAGAGATTCCTTGGTATCTTTACAAGAAAAATGAAAATATGATGCTCACTAGGAGTACAAGCAGACCACTTATATGGGTTCGCGGATGCTTATTATATGGAGTCGTATTTATGTTTGATTTTTCTAGGCTTATGAACCAGATTCTTGTAGCAATCATAATCCTTTTCCTCGTTGTATGAAGAAGCAGCTATTTCATTACCATTTTTGGTATCTTTTCTTTTCATGTATCATGATGTGATTGTGTTTTGTAGGCTATGTTCATTGATTTTGGGCTGGCAAAGGATAGGGGTGGTTCCTGTTACCTAAGGTGAATTTTCTTAGACATGCTTTTAATTTATAATATTTGTCTATTGACATGTATGAATGAACTAAATAAACATGATATTACGCTGCAATTTTTTGATATGAATCAACTTGGTTGTTTTCTTGCCAGTTTGTGGAAACTTAAGAAAATTTTCAGTGCATTACACCCTCTACTTATACCTTTGCAAATGGGAACTAATTTTTCTCATATTTTGATTCCATCCTTTTAATGTTTGCATTGTTACCTAAAAGTTACACTGGTATTGCAAGGGAAATAATTATTGTGTCTTTGACATTCCCTTTACTTAAAGAACCCATTGGTTTGCTCAATCAGGGTGAAGTATGAGCTGATTCGGAAAGATTAAGGGATGTTATGTGTGTTTAACTCAAATAATTTATCTCTTTTTGTTTTTGAACTTTTCAAGTGTTGTTGATTGGATAACATTTTTATCTTTACTTTTACTTGAGGGCAATTGTTGGTAATTGTTGATAACACGAGAGTATCTATTGCCAGTTGCGGGAAGTACCATAATTTGTTGGTTATAATTTACAATTATACTTGTTGCTTTCGGAGAATCATTCTTCTCAAGTTAATTGTTCCTTCTATAGGTTTGATGACACAAACCCTGAGGCTGAGAAAACAGAGTACATAGATCATATCAAGGAAATAGTCAATTGGATGGGTTGGGAGCCATTCAAGGTACTGACTTTAGGTTTTGTAATTCTAAATATCTACTACCATTTTCTTTAAGACAAGATATTCCCCAAGGATAGTATTACTGTATATTGCTGTGATTACCGAGATTCTTATTGTCCTGTTTGTGCCAGTCTGACACCTATCCGAAACAATCGATGTGTTAAACCTGTGAAGTATTAAAATGAAGTCAGCCCAGAAACAAAAACACTGTTATTTTGTAGATGGCGTTAGTAAAGTAAACTTAAGCATAGACTATAGAACAATTCAGATTGCAGTGACAGATCTTTTAGTTTTGATTATTGTTTTTATATCAGTGCCCAGCAAGTCCAAATGAGTACAAAATTAGCAGCAGTCAGTCCAGCTAATTTATTTTTGCATAATGCAGATCACATATACAAGCGATTATTTCCAAGATCTGTATGACCTCGCTGTTGAGTTGATAAAGAAAGGATTAGCTTATGTCGATCATCAGGTGAGAAATTTACCCCATCTATTTTCCGCTGGCGTGTTTAGTGCATGCTCATTCTTTTTTCTTTTGGGATTTTCTGAGTTCGCAACCGACCGAAGAATGGTGCATATGTTCGTTCCTGTTGAAACAAAAAATAAATTTAGAGTTGCTTGTTATTTAAAATATTATTTGAGGCATGGGTTCAGATGCCTGATTAAATATAGAGTTTCTCATGTTTAGTCTCTTTTTGATCTTAATTGCTAATCCAAGAGCAATGTTTTGGCTAAGTTGAAGTTAATTGCTCCATTGATAGTTAATTGTACCATGAGTAACACAATATTTTCTGGTGCCTGATTGCAAAAAAAAAAATGAGAAATGTGTTACCTTATCTTAATTGCCACAAGGGGACATGCGTTGAGTAGACTATCATAACATGTAACTGAACCAGTAGGGTTTACTCTGGAGTTGTGGCATATTAAATGAAAATTGAAAATAGTTGTGTTCCTATTTTCTAATATAAAAATACACTAAATTTATACCTGGTTAATTTATGGTGAAGACCCCAGAAGAAATAAAGGAGTACAGAGAGAAGATGTTGAATAGCCCATGGAGAGATAGGCCGATAGATGAATCACTTAAATTGTTTGATGACATGAGAAGGGGCCTCATCGATGAAGGGAAAGCCACACTCCGCATGAAGCAGGATATGCAGAGTGACAACAAAAACATGAACGATCTGATAGCATATCGTATAAAGGTTTGTCTACATTCCTTTTTTGAGCTTCCATAAGTTTAATACAGAACATTGCTATCTTCTTTTTGGTCTTTCTTAGATTTCAAGATAATACCCCCCCCTGGGAATTTGATGCATTGTAGTTTCTCGACTGTTGAAACAAACTAATAGGGGTTATTTGATGGAACAAATTATTTTCTTTGGATCGGTGTTTTGTTGTTTGGTGGCATTCATTTTCCCCTTGGACTGAGGCCAAAATTTTTATTTATTTTTTTTAAATTTCACTCGTATGTGGAAAAGCTAGAAATGGGTAACTAATTTTTTTTTTTTTTTTTTTTTTTGCAAATTTCATTTGTTAAGAATCCACAATTAGGTGGGTTATTTGCAAATAGATTTTTATAAAATGGGTTTGAATAAGCCTTTTCCGGTTAAGTGTTGTTCATTTTCATGACTTCTTTTATTCATTTTGCACTCTTGTTTGTGTAATGAGTAATGACTATGCTGCTAATGTCCATAATAAGGTAGCTTTTAATTTCCCATGTTTCTTGGCTTACACCTCTCTCTCTCTCTCTTATTTTTTTACTTGATAAGCAGTTTACACCTCATCCACATGCTGGGGACAAGTGGTGCATATATCCAAGTTATGACTATGCTCATTGCATTGTTGATTCACTCGAAAACATTACGCACTCAGTAAGATTCTTGTTTGAACAATCCTTCATTTTTTAAACCTTTATATATAATAATTTAAACATTTTGGCTTCTGTGATCTTGCTTATGATGAGAACGAACAGACGTAATCAGTGCACCTGTAGTTTTTGAAAACAATGAAAAAGAAGTTTGCAGGTCTGTACGGAATAGTAGGAGACTACATACAATACAAGGCACATTTGATTGAATGTTGAAAACTGCATATCATGAGCCAAGTTTATAAATGGGAGCTGTAGCACTTGGAACCATATTTCTAATGATTTCATTGTTATTTTTAACTTTTGCAGCTCTGTACTCTTGAATTTGAGATAAGACGTCCATCTTACTACTGGTTATTGGTAGCGCTCGGCCTCTATCAGCCATATGTATGGGAATATTCCCGGCTAAATATCTCAAATACCGTCATGTCAAAAAGAAAGGTACAAATTCAGAGCGCACTCTAGCAAAAAAAAAAAAAAAAAAAAAAAAAAAAAAAAAAAAAGCTTCAATTCCAACAAGTTGGGTAGATGAATGGCGTAATTTTTCATTCTGCAACTGATATGTGTTGTTCTGGATTTGGGACAGTTAAACCGGTTAGTGACAGAGAAATGGGTCGATGGCTGGGATGATCCTCGGTTGTTAACGCTGGCGGGCTTGCGTCGGAGAGGTGTATCTGCCACTGCCATCAATTCTTTCATTCGTGGAATTGGCATCACCAGAAGGTTTTAAAATTATCTTGCTAAAATATTTGCATCTTTTGACATTTAAATTTTTTGAGGCTTTCTGAAAATAGCAGCCTATTACCATGTTGAGGCCATGGAGTGGTTAAATATTGTTTTCTGTATGGTGGGCTATGGAGAAATTTAAATGTTGTTTTTTGTAGGAAAGGTGTATCATAAGAGTAGTTATTATTATTATTATTTATTTATTTTTTATTTAGTTCTCGGTTGTTCTTTTCTTATTTCTTTTGTATTACAAGTTCTTTTTTTCACTTCTGTTGAAATTTAAAAAGTTAAAACTCAGCACCAAGTGAAGAACTACCCATATTGTTGGTTTACTAGTTTGAATTAAGTTATGGTATTCCTATTTTCCCATCCTACTTTGGTTATTCTTTATTTGATCTTTGTTTAGTGAGTCTCAGAGAATACAGATTGAATGTGTTATTGGCAAAAGATTAAAGAATAAGGCCCCAAAAACATGCTGGATAAAGCTCATTTAATTTTGGCTTTATTAAATTACAGTGATAACAGTCTGATACGCATTGACCGCCTTGAGTACCATATTCGTGAGGAGCTGAACAAAGTGGCACCTCGTGCAATGGTGGTGATGAACCCTGTCAAGGTTTGTTTTGTTTAAAATCATTTGTTCGATAATACCCAATTTTTTCACAAATACTGATATGTTTTTTTCTGTGATATTGAAGGTTATGATAATGAATCTTGAAGATGATAAGGTAATAGATCTTGATGCAAAGATGTGGCCTGATGCACCTGCTGATGATGCTACCTCTTATTACAAGGTGCACATTTTATGCTGTTCAACTGTTATTACACTTGCCTACCCCAACTTGATTGGGAGTTTGGGACAAAATTTTTTTTTTGTTGTTGTTGCCACTGGCACTTATAATAATGGATGTAGTGGATAGCCATTCTTCTGTTCTATAACCTCATTTACCTTCTTCAATGACATTATGGTCCGTCCAATCAAATGCAGATCTTTTGGTGTGATAATCAATTTTAGATCGGTGAAGCATGGACGTTTTTTTTCTCCCTTTCAAACTGCAATGACCTCATTAGCCTTGCAATTATACCAGGAAATTAATATAGCTCCTGAATTTTAGCAATGCATGATTCATTAATATTTCATGATTCAGGTTCCATTTTCAAGGATTGTGTACATTGAAAGATCTGATTTCCGCCTGAAGGATTCAAAAGATTTTTATGGTCTCGCTCCTGGTAAAACTGTGCTGCTCAGGCAAGTGAATTTCTTATTTTCTTTGACTCCCCTTTTGTTTTGTGTGTATGCCTCTGGTATATAAAGTATTAAGTATTAAAAATATATTTGGTTTGGGTTCAATGCAGATACGCCTTTCCAATTAAGTGCACTGCTGTTGTAACTGGTGATGATCCTGAAGACATTATTGAAATACGTGCTGAGTATGATCCTTTGAAAAGCACCAAACCCAAGGTATGGGTCCTTTAAATGGTCTTCTGTTTAACCTTAGTAACCTCTTTGTTTCCTGACAATCTCTTGAACGATGGATATGCTATCATGAAGTATTTCAACAAAATTTTTCGCAACAGCAATTATGCTATAAAGGGCAAATACATGCAATGGATGAATGACAAATTTTGTTCCTGAACCTATATATATTAAGTGCAGTTGACCCATAATTATTTGGTTTTTGGCTTTACTGGTTCTCTGTCGGTCCCAGTTTAGAACTTTATTTATGATTTATCTATGTAGGGAGTTCTTCACTGGGTTGCTGAGCCATCACCAGGAGTAGAACCCCTCAAGGTTGAAGTCAGATTATTTGACAAGCTGTTCCTTTCTGAGGTCAGTTGTGTTATTATTTCTTAATGCTTTTTTTACTTCTAATCTCTAAATTTCTGCGGGTATGATAACTTAATATGCTTTCACCTTTGTTATCAGAATCCGGCTGAGCTGGACGATTGGTTGTCAGATTTGAATCCGAATTCAAAGGAAGTGATACAGGGATGTTATGCTGTGCCATCTATTGCCAAGGCAGTTCAGGGCGACAAATTTCAATTTGAACGGCTAGGTAATTTGCCTTTTCAATTCTTGTTCCCTCTTTTTTTGCTCTTAGGACATTATTTTGTAGACTGCCAAAGAGATCCTTTAGATGCCCAAGATTTGCATACCCTAGAAAACAAAAAAAAAGCAGAGATAGATAGGGCCTTTGGAAGGTTGTATACTTACCGCATTTCGTGAAAAAATAGTACAAGTATATATAATCTATCTTCTTATGCAAGTTTGTTGGATAGTCTCCCATACTTCTTTTTGGAGGCATGTCTCATACTATTTATATAGCACTCATACATGGAGGTGACCTTTTATTTTTGGGTGGACATCTGTATTTGCTAAAATTTTTAAAGTTAAAACTTAAAACTTATGGTCCATGAGATGAAGCAAAATATTATAAAGACCAGCTGATATTGTACAATATAATTAATTATTATTTTTTTGTCTTTGTCTTTGTTTGTCATGCATTTTTTTTTTTTTTTTTACATTTTTGTAGGTTATTTTGCGGTGGATACAGATTCAACTCCTGATAAGCTTGTGTTTAACCGCACTGTTACTCTCCGTGATTCTTACTCCAAGGGGGGCAAATAGTTATAAGTAGAACTCAAACATTTTTATTTGTTGTTAGCTTTGAAATAGAGGATGCTGAAGAGTGCTGAACTGGGATTGAAAAGGAACCAATATTGGGAAGGTTAGCATATAATTTTGGAATAGCTGTTAACAAATCATTACAGAATATTCTGTGTTTGAATGTGTGATAAGTTCTGTTTTGTTTTGACATGAGCAGATCCCGTTCATATATTTGTGATTGATATGATATCTTTTTTGTCATTTCATTTTAGAAATGTTTGCATATAAATGCATACTTTTAGTTAACTTGGGTTGTAGCATAATCTTGTTGCCCCCTCCACATATAAAGTACCAGAGAGCAGTCCATAGCAGCATTTTTCTTTTGGCAGTGCTCGTCTTTTTCCTAATGTTTCCTTTCTGTTGATGTATTAAATGTGGATACTATTTTTTTTTCTTGGCACGTATTATTTTAAACTAGCAAGAAACCTACCCGTTGTGCGGGCGTTTTAAATTCTGATCTCATGTAATACATAAAATGTGCTTTCGGTTTTTGACTAATTATTTACCATTTTAAATTCCATTTTTACACTAAATCAGCTTATTGAATGTTAGAATTTAAAGCGTTAATTTCTCATTAATGTAAATTCTAATCAACATTGATGTCTTCCATAACAAGATTGATATCTTTCAATTTTTGTAAAAACCAAAATGGAGAAGAAGTTGTTTAATTAGAGAACATCAACGCCTTTGAAATCAATATATTTTGATCTGTACCGTTAATTAAGGAGTAGAATGAGTATTAAAAAATTTTGAAGAAGAAAGAAAAAAATGGAGAGTGTAATAGTTACATACTTTATAATTAATATAGTACAGATATTGTAGAATTATCGTTGTAATGCACCGTTTTTCCCTTTGTACGATCCATATAGTTCCCTATTTATTAATTGTTCCGAATCCGCTTACAGCATGTGACGCATACAATGAGTTTCATTGTACAAATTATCAACTATTATATCTAAAATTATCATATGAATTTTACAAATCTTTAAAGTTTCATATATCAGTAGCAATCCTTTGTTCAGCTAGTACAAAGACATAATATGACCCATGTAGTGTACACATCATGAACCTAGCTTCATTTCTATTTGTTACACTTACATGTTCTACTCGAACTTATTTATGCATACGTTGATACAATATGTTCACCCCCGTTCTTCACTTGTTCGTGCAATCATGGATGAACTTTCTATGGCTTTGCTTCAGCCGGTGGGCATTGATATGGATCATGGCAGCCCGGCCTGGTGTATGGTTCGCCCGGTGGTGATCTGAATACTGGTCGGTTTGGGACTAGCGGATTATACGGGATATCTGTATCAGGCAAAATATAACAATATTAGCTTGGATCGATTAAGAACAACGAGACGGCAATTAGGGAGAAAGCACTAATGTTTTCCTAGAAAGCAGATGAAGAAGATCAATTGGTCATCACTGGATGTAATCCAAGTAGGGCTGTCAATACAACAAAATTTTGCGTTATTAATTTCATTTCTTTTCATCCAAACGAAATGATTTGCAGTTTTGTAAACGAACGAAATGAAAAACGAAACAATATATTCCATTTCGTTTTCCATTTTCATATAATAATTTCACTACAGAACGATTATTTTCGTTATTTCGTTGTATTTTGTCCAAACGGAACGATTTATGGTTTCTTTGAACGAAAATGCGTTGACACTCCTAAATCCAAGTGAGTGATGCCAAATATAATTGAAGCATTAATCTCATGCAAATTTATGAGAAGCCACTTAAGAATGAACACTATATATATGCGTAGTTATGTCCAACACAAAAATGTACTTCGATCCGCACATATCTAAATCTCAAAATTTCGTTTGAGAGGGCTGAAATTCGAAACTATTAACTTGTCACAGCCTTACTAAAGTAAGTTTTAAAATCCCGGTCCAATTTACTCGATTCGAGCTAAAATACATTCATAATAGAAAATAGAAATATAGGGGAGAGATTACTACCATGGCCAGCCTTGGTTTCTCCCAGCATACGGATTCCCTCTGCAGAAGGGAATATAAGAGAGGCACTACATATCAAGAAGAGAACACAGAGCAATGGCAGAGCTTTGGTTGCCATGTGGAATCGTATTGTAGTGTAGTGGTACATAATCTCATCTCCCAACTTGCTCAAATTTATAGAGATCGATCTGAGGTGCATTTGCTGGAACGTACATGTAAAGACACGCATAGTGTTCCAGAAATGCTATGGAACGGCACGAAAAAACGACACGGTAACGGTACGAGACACGACATATATGACAAAAATAATATAGGTGACAGGGATAAGAACAGATAGGACACAGGTAGTTACAGATAGGATATGGGTAGACACGGATATGTTACTGGTAGGATGCTGGTAATAACTCCGACTATGTTTCAAACATGGCCGGTCCCAGAGCCTGGAAAAAGGAGGAGGGGTACGTAATTTACAAAACATTATGTAATTATTAAAGGCGCCATAAAAAAAAAATCTTCTTGTCCCCCTTCTATAGTCCTTCTTAAATGTCTCCCACCAAGATTTCATTAAAATTATAATTCAAGATCTAGATTCTCACTAATTACACATTTCTTTTGACACTAAAAGTTGGGTCTTACTACTTAATAGTAAAATTTTTTGTACATAGCGTTATTGTAAATAACCGTGTGCACAAATCTGATGTTCATACTTATCTGTCAAGGTGTTCATACATCCCACAATGAGACGTTCATAGTCGATGCAATTGGCGTTCATACCTATGCGTCGAAGATTCTGCGTGGACTATCCAAGATTACACGTTCTGGTTAATAATTCTGTAAGGACTGGTCCAAGATTCCGCGCTCTGGTGAATGATTGTCTGCCCTTACTTGAGTGTTCATACAATGTATTGTCACTCAGGTGTTCACATCTATTACATTGGGTTGTTCATATCTTATATACAAGAGAGTGTACTGATGAACAACATTTAAGAGGGGAATTTTTCTTGAGTGACAATTAGCATACCTAAAAAAAAAGCACCGCAATTTAATAAAGAGTGAGGCTATGGTACTATTAATAGTACAAGGTGGTCGGTACTATGGCTCCATATTGTCAATTTTAAAGTTCAGTTGATGGATCCAAACCGCTCAAATGTGATCTCCATATATAAATGTCACTGTAAACCAAATTTTATAATTTTTGGTGTTTTTTTTTTTTACTTTTTTTTAGATAATTAGAAAATGACTTAATATAAACATTATAGACCATTCAAAAATGTTGTTTTTCTATATATCAAAATATATAGTTAAAAATTTAAAAAAACATAAAAGTTGGTCTAGAACTATATTAATATATGAAGATCACATTGAGCGGTTTGGATCGATCAATTGAACTTTAAAAATCATAAGATGAAGCCGTAGTACGGAGCCATTTTGTACTATTAATAGTACCGTAGCCTCACTTTTTAATAAATAAATATATAAACGACACAGTAGGTTTCCACTACATAACAAATGGTTGTTAACATCGTGCTTTATTTAATTTCCTGGCTTAGTCTAAAAGCAAAAAGTAAAAGCAAGTAAAATCCACTTATCCAAATTAGGACCAAATTAAGGTCTCCAATGTCGACCATATGCAGACATAAGGGAAGACGACCATATATATTTAGTCGTTGATCTATCACAGATTCACAGTATCACTGTCTGCCTCCTATGCTGTCGACAAATTTATGTGGAAAAGAATTGTGGACAGTTAATTCGAGTCTATTGATGTGCTAGCAAACGAGGCCGCTGACTTCAGGTCAACCGAGAAGAATAAAAAAGGAAAGGTTTGATTTGTTAACGGAACGTGACGTGTCGTAGTCTGTAGGCACAACACAGAAGTGTTTTTTTTTTTTTTTTGGAAAATGCTATGGGATACCGCAAAAGATACCGTTAGAGATATCATTAAATATTGACTTCCAATAAAATATGTGATAAGTTGAATATTTAGGAGGTTAAGGTGAATATTTAAGAGGATAAGTTGAATAGTTAAGAAGTGTAATGCTGCAAGTTAAATTAAGAGTAGTTTTTATTGGCTGTAAACCAAAATATGTTAAATGTAATGCTGCAATTAGGTTTTTATTATGTGGAGTTTTTATTGATTGTCAAGCAAAATGTGTTAAGTTGAATATTTAGGAGATTAAGGTGAATATTTAGGAGGTTAAGGTGAATATTTAGGTTTAGTTGAATTGGTCAAAGATCATGGTATTCCCGACGGTATCCCTAGTGGTATCCGAATATCTGGACTGTTTTTTTTTTTTAATATAAAGAAAAGTAAGTTAAATGAATTTTTGTTTCACCGTGTAAAATTATTGTGAAATTAAATGTTTGATTTCAGTAATAACTCAAATTATACTTTATCATGTCAAAAATGTCAATTTTGCGGCCGATGCCCAATAATTTTATTGTCATATAAAATACGAGGAATACAAAATATATTTTTTTTAAATTTTTGGGGCCTTTTAATTTTTTTTTGGACTTTCAAAACTCATATATACAATTAAGCATTATTTTATTAAAATTTTAGAGTCATTTTGGAAAATAAGAAACAAGTACTTCAAAAAAACTCCAAAAATAAAAATTTGTTATAACCCTTGTTCCCTTAGGCCCTGTTTATTTCCAGGATAAATTTGGAGATAAGAGGGATAACTCTTATCACCTGTGAGAGTGGTGATAAGAGTTATATCTCCAATCTCCACTTTTATCCTGTAAACAAACATAGCCTTAGTATTTTCATATAAAAGAAATTATTGGAGTCCTATGACAAAATATAATTTGAGTATTTAACATTTCAGAGTGAAATACAAACGTTCCCACAATGTTCTAACTCGTGAATAGAGGTGGCAAAATTTGATCCGACCCGAAAAACAAGCCCGACCCGTCCAACCCAAACCCGACCCGACCCGACCCGAGTTTCAGAAAAAGTCAAACCAACCCGAATCCTACCCAACCTGAACCCGTGTTCCAGGGAAAGTGAGACTGGCCCGAACCTGACCCGATCGACCCAACCCGACCCGACCCGACCCGAACCCGACCCGACCCGACCCGAACCCGACCCGAACCCGACCCGAACCCGACCCGAAAAAATGCCGGCAGCCATCAACCCGATACTCGACCCAATCTGACCCGACAATCTGCCACCTCTACTCGTGAAGATCTAGCTAGAGAAAATGCTTTGAGAAATTTCAATTAATTGTGTAAATAATTGGAAGTTATTTGATTGCGCTTATTCCGATAATACTACGATAGTGATGCATAAGTAATGGAGGATAAGGCGGAGGTCAAATGAGGCCTCAAAGAGTGAACGATTGATCATCTCTTGCCATGGTCGGAGATTGAAGGTAAATCGACAAATTTGAAGGATAGACGTGCGATGAAATCTTGGATGGTCGGAGCAATCACAGGATCGACCATTATTAGGGGTAAAAAATGATAAAAAGGAAGCAACAAGTTAGCGAGGTTGACTGTGAGGAGAGACGGGAGAGATGGAGTAATGCAAGAGGAAAAATCTATGTTTGATGGAGATCTTTTTTTTGAAATTGAATGGAGAAGTAAATTGGAAGGAAGGATGTGGGGATGAAAGTGGAGAATGAACATTAGGGAAAATAAAGATTTCCTCGTCAAGAAAAGCTAACCAACCAAACAAAATAATAATAAAAAATAATTTTTACAAAATTTACAAGCCTTATAATTTCTTTAGCCACAAAAATCAACAATCGTCGTAATCAACTCAAAAAAGTTTGAAGCCGATGCCCTAGTGGTTCCGCCTTTGGCAATGACTCGCGTGTGGAAAATAACTTGTGCAGCGTATGTCAGGAGAAGAAAAACTAGTGATCAATAAGAAGGTTGCTGAGAAAGTATCGAAGACCAAAAAAATGTTGTGTAGAGTATGTAGCCACATTATGTAGCCGCATTATCAGTGTGGAGCTCACAACTAAACATGAAATGAAGTTTTTGGTGGATATGATAGCAGAAGATAAAGTACTATGACCTGGAAGTACTGATTTGAGCAAACAGTGAGCAAATGATGCTAGCTAGTTCAAAGAGTAGACGAGAAAACCTTTGAGAAAGGCATAGATGATTTACTACAAGAATATAATTGATGCAAATTTTATAAGGGACATTGATTTCGTTTTAAACTTCATATATTATATATTTATCTGCTACATATACTTTGAGTTATATTCTATAATTAAGTTATCAAGCATATATCCGATAATTACTTGTGATCATTTGTCCTTTAACTGATACATAACAAATAACTAATAGTAAGATCGATAAGATATAGGGCATTCTTCTCTCTTTTTAATTAAAGTAGCCCACAATTTATTTAAAATATTATTACAAAAATACACTAATTAACAACACGTGAAATAGTTATGTACAAAATGTAAGAAGGAATAATAAAATCTGCCAAGTGATGAGTATAATCATATTACTTCTCTATTAAAATTAAGTGGTGCTCATTAAGAAAAATATATTCTCTAGTTAAGATAGACTGTTAATTATTATGGATCATATAAATTTTACAACTCAATCTTCATCATATATTACAAACAGTTCTTTATTCAGCTGGTGCAAGGACATAATTATAGAAACCCTATATAGCTTCATTTCCAGTACTTACTACACTTATATGTGCTATGACTTCCACTCGACCTTATTTATGCATGCATACACTGATGCAATATGCTTTGCCCCGTTTTTCATCTTGTTCTTCCGATCATATATGGATGAATCAGCTTCTATGGCTTTGCTTCAGCAGGTGGGCAATATTTGGGATTACGATATATACCACAGTGTGGCCTGGGGATGTATGGTTCGCCCCCCGGTGATGGGATTGCTGGTCGGTTTGGGTTTGTTGCATTATAGCCAATACCTGTATCGGATAAAATATATAAAAATATTAGCTTGGATTGAGAACAAGGAGATGATTAATGATATATAACTAGGGGAAAACAGGAAAGGTCCAATATATTCCTAGAAAACAGATGAAGATTTGTCATCGCTGAATGTAAGACAAATGAGTGGTGTTAACTGTTAAATATAATTGAAACCTTAAATTCATGTAAATATACCAATAACCCAATTTAAAATTTTATTTGAGTAGATATATAGATGAAATTCGAAACTATAAATTTATTATGAACTTACTAAAGTAAGTCGGAGTTCCTAGAAAACATTAATAGAAACAAAGGAGAGAAAGATTAGTACGTACTACTACCAGCCTTGGTTTCTTCCAGGATACGGGTTCCCTCTATAGAAGGGAATGTAAGAGAGGCACTACATATCAAGAAGAGAGCACAGAGCAATGGCAGAGCTTTGGTTGCCATGTGGAATTGTATTGTGGTGGTTTAATGCTTTTTTGTGGTAGTAGTACATATATAATCTCCCAAATCGATCCTATTTATAGATATCGGAGGTGTATTTGAAATGTGCATGAAAGAAAAAGAAGAAAGCAAAATAGTTATATATATGGAGCTTATCTATATATCATTGGCCGGGTGATTTGTGCATACCCGAGACCCATTTTCTGTAGAAAGAAAATGATACGGAGATACCACTGAGGATACCATTGAGATACCATGTAGTTTGACTTGGTCAAACAAACTAATTATTCAGCATAAAATGCGAATTATTCAACTTAAACATGCCAAATATTCAACTTAATATCAACTTATAATAATTAGCATGTTAAATATTTAGCACAACTTAACATACTAATTATAAGTTAACATTAAGTTGAATATTTAGCGTGCTAAGTTGAATATTTAGTATGCGAAGTTGAATATTTAGTACGTTAAATTGAATATTCCATTTCAATCACAATATATATTAAGTTGAATAAGTATTGATATAATTATTCAACATATAAGTTGATGTTAAGTTGAATAATTAGTACATTTAGTTAGATAATTAGTTCGTTTGACCAAGTCAAACTCCATGGTATTCTCAATACTATCCTCCATGGTATCCCCATATCTAGACCCTATTAAATAATAAACGGCAGCAGATTTAATTTCACGCTGTGAGAAATGGCTGTCAACTTCGTGCTATATTTTCCTAGTTTAGTCCAACTAAAAGTGAAAAGTAAAAGCAAGTAATAAAATCCACTTATCCAAAGGACCAAAGGTCAACAGCACACATAATGGAAGACTTGGCCAAATGTAGTCTTTGATTTTGATCTATCATGGACTCACAGTATCACGTATGGTCTATCTCTTCTGCTATCGGCATTTTATGTGGAATTCCGGATAGTGTGAGTCTATTGGATGTGTAGCTAGGAAAAGAGGCCGCTGACTCCAAGTCAACAGAGAAGAATGAAAAAGGAGAATATTTGATAAATCTATTTCAATTAATTCTGTAATGGGAAGTTATCATTGTAAATGCACCAGTACAATAGTCCCAATCAACATTGTAATATGTTTTCTATGCATTTGCGTACGCGTATGCATTATATACTGATCCGCATAGGATTTGGATACGTGGTTGCATATTGATTTTCATAAAACATTTGTAGTAGATATGACTAAAAAAGTGAAAATAGACAAAATTTGATAAAAAATATTGGATTGAAGTACGAGCTTTCATACTGCACAGCTTTTACATTAGGCTATGCAACTTTTTGTGTACAAAACAAATGTTTGTTAATTATATGTCAGCTACAATGTATCAATATTATTACAAATTTGATAAATAAATCGCATATAAATTACCGCATAGAATTCTTCATATGCAGTACATCTCCGCATGTATATTCAAATTCGCGTTTTACAATACTGGTCCCAATGTACAACCCATTAGGGTTCCCTATTTATTTATAAAAAACATGTAGAGTCCACCCCTATAAAGTAGGCCACCCATCCACCCTCTCACAGTTCTGACACACTACATGCACTCATGCGCTTGCTACATGAGAGGATTTTAACAAATTTAGATAAATAGATAAGAGAAAAGGTAAAAAGAAAATAATTATCATTACTCGTCTTTAATTTATAAAATTATGGTACTTGAAATTTTATGTGACACCAGAGCCATCAAAAGGGTATAAAAAGTCACTAGTTACATTATTAGGATTTAGTATATAGTCGGCAGTTTATAGATGTGACATGATCAATGTCTTTTAAAGTCTAAAGAAGTCTTTACTACAAAATTAATAGGAAAACATCTTCCGTCCAACTCTTTTAATTTCCATCCAACCGTTCAACTTTTGATTTTGAGTTGACACTTATATATAGCAGTTGTGAGTTTTTGAATTAAGTAATTAACAATTGGATATATAATTGGAGAGTAGATACTAGAAAAATATCGGTATGCCCGAATCGCTAAGCTACTTACGTAAAGACAAAAGTATAAATCACATCTTAATATACTTTTCCATGATAAGGTCATAGATCTTGATGCAAAGATGTGGCCTGATGCACCTGCTGATGATGCTACCTCTTATTACAAGGTGCACATTTTATTCTGTACAACTGTTATTACACTTGCCTACCCCAACTTGATTGGGACTAAAAAGATTTTTGTTGTTGTTGTTGCTAGTGGCACTTATAATACTGGATGTAGTGAATAGCCATTCTTCTGTGCTATAACCACATTTACCTTCTTCAATGACATTTTGGTCCGTCCAATCAAATGCAGATCTTTTGGTGTGATAATCAATTTTAGATTGGTGAAGCATGGATGTTTTCTTTTCTTTTCTTTTTTTTTTCCTTTCAAACTGCAATGACCTCACTAGCCTTGCAATTGATTATACCAGGAAATTAATATAGCTCCTGAATTTTAGCAATGCATGATTCAATGTTAAATTAATATTTCATGATTCAGGTTCCATTTTCAAGGATTGTGTACATTGAAAGATCTGATTTCCGCCTGAAGGATTCAAAAGATTTTTATGGTCTCGCTCCTGGTAAAAATGTGCTGCTCAGGCAAGTGAATTTCTTATTTTCTTTGACTCCCCTTTTGTTTTGTGTGTATGACTCTGCCCTCTGGTATATAAAGTATTAGGTATTAAAAATATATTTGGTTTGGGTTCCATGCAGATACGCCTTTCCAATTAAGTGCACTGCTGTTGTAACTGGTGATGATCCTGAAGACATTTGTGAAATACGTGCTGAGTATGATCCTTTGAAAAGCACTAAACCCAAGGTATGGGTCCTTTAAATGGTCTTCTGTTTAACTTTAATAACCTCTCTGTTTCCTGACAATCCCTTGAACGATGATATGTTATAATGAAGTACTTCAACAAAATTTTGCGCAACAGCAATTATGCTATAAAGGGCAAATACATGCAATGGATGAGTGACAAATTTTGTTCCTGAACCTATTTATATTAAGTGCAGTTGACCCATAATTATTTGGTTTTTGGCTTTACTGGTTCTCCGTCGGTCCCAGTTTAGAACTTGATTTATGATTTATTTATGTAGGGAGTTCTTCACTGGGTTGCTGAGCCATCACCAGGAGTAGAACCCCTCAAGGTTGAAGTCAGATTATTTGACAAGCTGTTCCTTTCTGAGGTCAGTTGTGTTATTACTTCTTAATGCTTTTTTTACTTCTAATCTCTAAATTTCTGCGGGTATGATAACTTAATATGCTTTAACCTTTGTTATCAGAATCCGGCTGAGCTGGAGGATTGGTTGTCAGATTTGAATCCAAATTCAAAGGAAGTGATACAGGGATGTTATGCTGTGCCATCTCTTGCCTGTTGAGACGAGCTGACAGGAGGGGCAGCATGTTGGCTGGCACAAAGGAGGATATATTTCTTTCTTTATTTGTTTAATTTGTTTCCTGCTTTCTATAGATTGTGATATAGGTTAAAGATAGAAAAAGGTTAAATATAGTAACATGATATATGTGTACCAGAATAGGCCAGGCAGAGGCAAGCTGTATCTTTTTTATTATTTAAGAACTATGATCAGATGTAAAATGGATTATTGAAAAGAATGAAATAAAGAAAAGAGGGAGGGTTGGGCAGAGTGCTGTGTCAACTTGTGATTGATATTGTGTTTGTGTTCATGGTATCAGAGCCTTTGTGATTCAAGGGCCTTTGATTGGTAGACTAAAGATGGGAGATAAGAAAGATTCAAGTGAGGACATGTCTTTGCTTCAAGCACTGAAGGAACTCCTAACCCAAAGAGCTGCAACTGTACCGGTCGAAGTACCGGTAACCACAATCAATGTTAAATTTGACGGCACCAACTATAGTTTGTGGCTTTCGATGATGGAAACTCACCTTCTTAGTAAGGGGAAACTGGGCTACGTGCGGGGAGACAAACCAGCACCGGCAGTAAGTGACGCAAGCTATGAACAGTGGAAGATGCAAGACTCTACGGTGAAAGGTCTCATTCTCAACTCTCTTGATTATAGTCTTGTGGGCAACTTTCATCGATATTCAACTGCCAAGGAGGTTTGGGATGCTCTAGCCACCACTTTCTTTGATGGTTGTGATTCGTCACAAATTTATGACCTTCAACAGAAGGTATATTACCTAAAGCAATCTGGTGGTTCTTTAGAAGCACATTACAACCAGTTGCAAGGCTTGTGGAGAGAAATTGACTTCCGAAGACCGAGCCCGATGGTGTGTGATGTAGACATTGAGAAGCATAACTCGTGGGTACAGCAAGACCGGGTCTACAAGTTGCTAGCCGGGCTAGATGATCACCTCGACAGCACAAGAGCTGATGTGATTCAGACAATACCACTTCCTTCCGTTGAACAAGCGTATGCAAGGATTCGGAGAGAAGAAATCAGACAAAAAGTGATGTGTGGCCAAGGCAACCATGATCCTAATCCTGCTGTTATGGTGACAAAAGGAGTTAAATCCCATGAGGTATCACTCTATTTGTCTAAATCAGATTTCAAACAGGGAAAGAAGGAAGAAGTCGGGTGTTCTCATTGTCATCATCCAAAACACACGAAGGATACCTGCTTCAAACTTCACGGGTATCCTGATTGGTGGTACGAATTGAAGGAGAGGAAGGCCAACAATAGCAAGAGAGGACCTGCTGGACATTTGTACCAAGCAGGAGTGATCTCCACAGCAGCCAACCACATGGGACAGCTGGATTCATCGAAGAAGTCAGGTTACACCGAGCAGCAGCAAAGTGAGCCATCCATCTCTAATTCTGGACCTCAACTTGCACCCGGCCATGCATCCTTGTCTCTAGCGAGCCACATGGAAGGTACGACAAATTCAGAGGGTAGTAAAGGTAATGTAGTTTGTGATCAGCAAGCTAAAAATTTAAATAATTGGATAATAGACTCTGGTGCTACTGACCACATGACTTATTCGAGTGAAGATTTAGATGACATTGTCAAACCCAAGAGAAAGGAAATTTTAAATGCCAATGGAGTGTCTTCTCGAGTAATTGGTACAGGAAATGTAAAACTCACTCAGTTGTTGTGCTTAAAAAATACGTTACTTGTACCAACTCTATCCACAAAGTTGATCTCGGTGGGACAATTGGCAGAAGATTTGAATTGTGTGGCACTAATGTATCCAAACTTTTGTATTTTTCAGGATATCCTCACGAAGGAGATAATTGGGCTTGGTATTAAACGTGAAGGACTGTATCATTTAGAAGACTTGAATGTGGGGACTGCTTGTTTGACTCAAGGGACTACTCTGACAAATAAAATTTGGTTATGGCACAAAAGGTTAGGGCACCCGTCTGTTGGGTATATGAAAAAAAAATGTTTCCTAAGTTGTTTACTGGTTTAACAAGTTTTGAGATTAACTGTGAAACATGTATTAAAGCAAAAAGCCATAGAACCTCGTATCCTAGCGTCTTATATAAAGAAAAATAACCGTTTGATTTAGTGCACTCTGATGTGTGGGGTCCATCTCCAATTAATTCTATTGGTAGTAATAGATGGTTTGTTCTCTTTACTGCTGATAGCACTCGAATGACATGGTTATACCTGTTGAAATCTAAAGATGAAGTTGCTAAATGCTTCCTAAATTTTTCAAATTTAAATCAACGGCAATTTGGTAGAAAAATTAAGATCCTTAGGAGTGATAATGGAGGGGAATATGTTAACAATTTTTTGGGGGAGTTTTTAGAAACAATGGGATTATACATGAAACTTCTTGTGTTGGTACCCCTCAACAAAATAGAGTCGCAGAAAGGAAAAATCGACACATTTTAGAAATTGCTAGATCACTTTTATTTGAAAACAATGTACCTCAAATTTTTTGGGATTATGCCATATCCACTGCCGTATATCTTATGAATAGGATGCCATCTAGTACTTTGAACTTCTTGACACCTTTACAAAAAATGTCTTCGTATGTGCAAATTCCTTCTGCGTTAAATTTGGCACCAAAAATATTTGGTTGTGTAGCGTATGCACATGTTCCAAAAGACAAGAGAACGAAACTTGAACCGTGTGCCATTAAATGTGTGTTTCTGAGATATGGTACAAATCAAAAAGGTTATAAGTGTTTTCACCCTGAATCAAAAAAGATATATGTTACAATGGATGTGACATTCTTAGAAAGTAAACCTTATTTTCAAAATCAATCACGTAAATTTCCTCTTCAGGGACAGATTGATGAGGAAAATAATAGAAAGGAAATTTGGTGGGAATATGTTCAGAGCCATCAACATGATATGCAAAATTTGCAAGACCAAAACCAAGTTCACCCGAATTAGTCAGTCCAAACTGAACCTGATATTGTTCAGATTGTGCGAACTGACATCCCAGACCTACTTGAGCAAATAGATGTGGGGAGCATCCATACAGACCAGGAGCCAAGTTCAAATCCACCAATGATACAGTCCGATCATGAAATACCCGCCTCAACTTCTCCGGAGGATGCTCCTGAGGTAAGTTCTCTTGAGACTGAAAACCAGAGAAGGTGGCCTATAAGATCTACCAGAAATGTGCTACCAAAAAGGTATAGGGTGGATAGTGACCAAACGGGTGATTACTCAATTGCTAATTATACCAGTACTTCTAGTCTACCGAACTTGGTTAAAGAATTTGCTGAAAATTTGTCAAGAGTTCAGATTCCAAATAATGTTGGAGAAGCTGTAAAAGACCAAAAATGGATTGAGGCAATGGAAACTGAGATGAAAGCTCTAGAAACAACTCAAACTTGGAAATTAGTGGAATTACCAAGTGAAAAAAAAACGGTAGGGTGTAAATGGGTTTTTTTTTTGTTAAATATGATGCTACAGGAAAAATCGAGAGGTACAAAGCAATGTTAGTTGCTAAAGGTTACAGTCAAACTTATGGAATTGACTTTCAAGAAACTTTCTCTCCAGTTGCAAAATTAAACACTGTTCGAGTTTTGTTGTCTCTTGCAGCTAATCTTGATTGGCCACTGCATCAGTTTGACGTGAAAAATGCCTTCTTACATGGTGACTTGGAAGAAGAGATTTACATGGATATACCACCTGGATATCAGCATCATGACGCAAGGAAGTTGGTATGCAAACTAGAAAGATCATTGTATGGGTTACAATCTCCACGAGCATGGTTTGGAAGATTCTGTAAGGCAATGAGAAGTTACAACTACACGCAGAGCGATTCTGACCACACACTCTTCTACAAGCATAATCAAGGAAGAGTAACAATTCTGATAATCTATGTCGATGACATGATTATTACGGGCAATAATTGTGATGAGATAAAATGTCTAGAAGAGAGATTGTCTAAAGAGTTTGAGATGAAAAACTTAGGAGGCCTAAAATATTTTCTTGGAATAGAAGTTACAAGATCAAAACAGGGTATTTGTCTCTCTAAAAAAAAATACATTCTTGACTTGCTGACTGAAGTAGGAATGTTGAATTGCAAACCGGCAGATACACCAATTGTGCAGAACTTGAAGTTAGAAGACGACCCTAATGACAAGGCCACTAACAAGGAAAGATACCAAAAGTTAGTGGGAAAACTCATTTACTTATCTCATACTAGACCAGATATTGCATATGCAGTAAGTGTAGTGAGTCAATTCATGCATTCACCTAGTGAGAGGCACTTAGAGGCGGTAATGAGAATCTTAAGGTATCTTAAGAAGACTCCTGGAAAGGGTATACAGTTCAAGAAGAATGGACATCTGAAGATCCCAGGTTACACTGATGCAGATTGGGCAGGAGATAGAAATGATCGAAAATCAACTGCCGGATATTTCACGTTTGTGGGAGGAAATCTCGTCACATGGAGAAGCAAAAAGCAAAACGTGGTTGCTTTATCAAGTGCAGAAGCTGAGTTTCGGGGAATGTCGAAAGGTCTCTGTGAGCTGTTATGGTTGAAGAAACTAATGACTGAGTTAGGATATAGTCCACATGAAGAAATGTCCCTCTTCTGTGACAACAAATCAGCAATAGATATTGCACATAACCCGGTGCAACATGATCGTACAAAGCATGTAGAAGTTGACCGACACTTTATTAAAAACAATTTGGACAAAAAAATCATCTCGTTTCCACATGTGAAATCAGAAAATCAACTGGCAGATGTATTGACAAAAACAATTTCTACAAGAGCATTCGAACAGTCAGTTATCAAGTTGGGCATGGTAGATATCTACCTTCCCACTTGAGGGAGGGTGTTGAGACGAGCTGACAGGAGGGGCAGCATGTTGGCTGGCACAAAGGAGGATATATTTCTTTCTTTATTTGTTTAATTTGTTTCCTGCTTTCTATAGATTGTGATATAGGGTTAAGATAGAAAAAGGTTGAATATGGTAACATGATATATGCGTACCAGAATAGGGCTGAGGCAAGCTGTATCTTTTTTATTATTTAAGAACTATGATCAAATGTAAAATGGATTATTGAAAAGAATGAAATAAAGAAAAGAGGGAGGGTTGGGCGGAGTGCTGTGTCAACTTGTGATTGATATTGTGTTTGTGTTCATTGCCAAGGCAGTTCAGGGCGACAAATTTCAATTTGAACGGCTAGGTAATTTGCCTTTTCAATTCTTGTTCTCTCTTTTTTTGCTCTTAGATGATTTTGTAGACTGCCAAAGAGATCCTTTAGATGCCCGAGATTTGCATACCCTAGCATGTTTGTTGGATAGTCTCCCATCTTTTTGGGGGCATGTCTCATACGTGGGGGTGGCCTTTTATTTTTGGGTGGACATGTATTTGCTAAAAATTTTAAAGTATTACAAGGACCAGTTGATCTTGTAACATATAATTATTTGTTTATCTGTCTTTGTTTGTCATGCATTTTTTTCTTTTACATTTTTGTAGGTTATTTTGCCGTGGATACAGATTCAACTCCTGATAAGCTTGTGTTTAATCGCACTGTTACACTCCGTGATTCTTACTCCAAGGGGGGAAAATAGTTATTAGTTTGAACTCAACCATTTTTGTTGCTGTTCCTTAGCTTTCAAATGGGATACTGAAAAGTGCTGAAGAAATGAGTTTTAAAAAAGAATCAAAATTGGGAAGGTTAGAATATAATTTTGAAATAGCTGCTGACAAATTATTATAGAATATGTTGTGTTTGAAGGTGTCTGTAACAGCCCGTGTCCGAATTAGATGACACGACTGCCCGCCGCACATCCATCTTAGATGCGCAAGGCGTCTCATAGTCAATGCAAGCATTATCAATAACATAGTTAAACAAAGCCACTTACAATCCCCAAACTTTATAGCAACCTAAGTATAAAGTTTCTCAAATATCTAAAAGAGCCTATATATTTTTCTGATAAAGATAAGAAACGGAAACAAAACTAGTATGGTTCACCAAGACCGAGCTAGAGCTATATTATGATTTGTTAAGTACTATAGTTTAAACTACACAAAAGAATTAATACCCTAAAACACCCCATAACTCCAGTGGCTTGTCACCGCACAACTTAGTTTGCTTCATTCTCGTTATTCTGACCTGAAACAAAAAACAAATACGGATGAGAAACATACAGCTTCTCAGTGCGGGTGGTCTCAGTTTTTTTATCATGAAAATACGCATATAAAACGTTATTTATTTCTCATTAATTACTATTACATGAAAAATAGATATTTAAAATTGGTCTAAATAATATATCTAACTACCCACACTTACATGCTAAAATGTCATGCCATGATTAATTGGTCTATAATTAAATTCTGGTTGGTTGGCCTAACTCTTCAAAGATAATTACAAATGAGCCTGGTTAACAAATAAAACACAACACAGTCGAATCAAACGCCTCGCCCAGCGTCCCGGACGCCACAGAGGGAAACAAACACCCCGCCCAGCATCCCAGGCACCATAGGGGGAAAAGAGCTTTATCGAAATTTACATGAACAAATCGCGACTAACTCACACATATGAACCGTATGATAATTGTAATCACAAATCCAAATTTATATATCCAAAGTTTCAACTCCACATGCATGAAAGCTGTAGCCATGACATACTCAAAAATAAAATGCAATTCATGTAACAATATTCGCATAAACAAATGTGCTGTCTACGTGGAGAATGAACAATACTCTCATTTCAACTATAACCAAAGGAAACAAAAACAACACACTTTTACTTTCCTGTTTATGGTCAATATATTAAGATTAATATACTTCAATTTATTACTTCACCTACTACTTTCTTAACTAAGAATCTGTTATCAAAATTTTAAGCAAGATCAATCAAATATGTGCATGTTATCCTTATGGAAATGGATTCTTCCAACAAGTTCTTGCATTCTGTCACGAATAAGCCCCTGCCCAGGGATTGTTTTGCAAATAACTTTGATACACCGTCACTATTCAGTCCCTGTCCCATACCAGAACCGAAAATTTACACCCAGACCCCTGAAATTTACTAGTATTTTCTGAAAACGCACCAGTAACTGGAATTTTTACTGGTACGCCGCTGTAACTTCATAAAAATATGACCAGAATCATGCACAAAGTTATTTATAACCATTTAGATCATGTATTGTGTAAGTATTTGAACCAGAAACCGAGAATTTGCTAAAAGGCACCAGTTTTTTGTCAAACAAAACCAGAAATTCGAATCTTAAGAAGTTTACGTTTAACAAAAGAACTCAACTAAATGGCAAAGTTTTCTTCTCAAAGCAGATTATTGAAGATTACATACCTATGTAAGCACCAAATTCGTTTCTCTATAAGTAAATTAGAAGGACAGGATGTTGTATTTTACCGCACCTCACGATACAGATGATTGTTAGAGAGTTTCGACTTGTCGTTCTTCATCTCATGTCGCTTGCATCTGCCCTTCCCTTGAGCCCTTCATTCAAGCCGTGACAACGATGGGTTTACACCATACTGAAGGAGTGAATGGAGTGAAACGTGGTTGAGGGGTGGCTGCTATTCAAGTTGGGTTTAAGTAGGTATCAGGACCATGTTCTTTAGGTCGGCTAGATGAGAAGGAAAGAGCTAAAGAGGGGGCTGATTTTGGGTTGTCATTGCAAGAAAGGAAATTAGGGAGAGGAGAGGGAGCATGCTACCAACTATGGCACAGCAAGAAAGGAAGGAGAGGATTTGTGCTGTAAAATTAATACAATGAGCAGGTTGCAATATTTCTGTACCACAATCGTTTCTTTACATGTGACTAAAACATATTTTCTCCCTCTTTTATTTTTATTCCTACATTGAGAATTTGAAGAAACTTAAAATACAGGAGTTATTAAATAATATCTAAGCTTTCCATAGAATTTTGATTCATCCAAATCGGAGTTAGTATGGTGAAGTTATGAATAAGAGACTAACGGACACTTATAATTATTTCTTGAACTCTCAGCACAATGTTAATGTTGTGATTGTGATATTATAAATTTAGTGGGACCATACAACACAAAGTTAGGAGATATATATTCATGTTTTCTTACAACAATATTTTCATTTACTAAACCAGAGCTTATGAGCTGGATACACTAAGTATAATACGAGTTGTGATGTATCTTAATTTGTTTCCTTAGTTTTAAATCTTAGTATACAATACTTAAGAATTTGTGATCTATTTCCCAATTAATCTCTTAAGAAATAAGAGTCCAACGTGTAATGAATTGTGACTTATTTATTTATTATCAATCTTCCAAGAAATAAGAGTCCCACGTGTGACAGATGTCACAGTGTGCAATTTCGGTTTTGTTTTGACATGAACAGATCCCAATTCATATATTTGTGATTTGATATTATCTTTTTTTTTTCCTCCCATTTCATTTCAGAGATGTGCACATATAAATACATTTTTAGTTTGTTAAGGTTGTAGCATAAGCTTGTTGACCCTCCCATATAAATAATGGGAGTCAGGCTATGGTACTATTGATAGTACAAAGTCGCCCATATTATGGCTAAATTGTATGATCCATATGGTTCTTGACTCAATTGTACAATCAATTGTACGATCCATATGGCGCATATAATTATTTGGTTTTTGGCTTTATTGGTTCTCCGTCGGTCCCAGTTTAGAACTTGATTTATGATTTATTTATGTAGGGAGTTCTTCATTGGGTTGCTGAGCCATCACCAGGAGTAGAACCCCTCAAGGTTGAAGTCAGATTATTTGACAAGCTGTTCCTTTCTGAGGTCAGTTGTGTTATTACTTCTTAATGCCTTTTGTACTTTTAATCTCTAAATTTCTGCGGGTATGATAACTTAATATGCTTTCACCTTTGTTATCAGAATCCGGCTGAGCTGGACGATTGGTTGTCAGATTTGAATCCGAATTCAAAGGAAGTGATACAGGGATGTTATGCTGTGCCATCTATTGCCAAGGCAGTTCAGGGCGACAAATTTCAATTTGAACGGCTAGGTAATTTGCCTTTTCAATTCTTGTTCCCTCTTTTTTTGCTCTTAGGACATTATTTTGTAGACTGCCAAAGAGATCCTTCAGATGCCCAAGATTTGCATACCCTAGAAAACAAAAAAAAAAAGCAGAGATAGATAGGGCCTTTGGAAGGTTGTACACTTACCGCATTTCGTTAAAAAATAGTACAAGTATATATAATCTATCTTCTTATGCAAGTTTGTTGGATAGTCTCCCATACTTCTTTTTGGAGGCATGTCTCATACTATTTATATAGCACTCATACATGGAGGTGACCTTTTATTTTTGGGTGGACATCTGTATTTGCTAAAATTGTTGAAGTTAAAACTTAAAACTTATTGTCCATGAGATGAAGCAAAATATTATAAAGGCCAGCTGATATTGTACAATATAATTAATTATTATTTTTTTGTCTCTGTCTTTGATTGTCATGTTTTTTTTTTTTTAACATTTTTGTAGGTTATTTTGCAGTGGATACAGATTCAACTCCTGATAAGCTTGTGTTTAACCGCACTGTTACTCTTCGTGATTCTTACTCCAAGGGGGGCAAATAGTTATAAGTAGAACTCTGCCATTTTTATTTGTTGTTAGCTTTCAAATAGAGGATGCTGAAGAGTGCTGAACTGGGATTGAAAAGGAACCAATATTGGGAAGGTTAGCATATAATTTTGGAATAGCTGTTAACAAATCATTACAGAATATTCTGTGTTTGAATGTGTGATAAGTTCTGTTTTGTTTTGACATGAGCAGATCCCGTTCATATATTTGTGATTGATATGATATCTTTTTTGTCATTTCATTTTAGAAATGTTTGCATATAAATGCATACTTTTAGTTTACTTGGGTTGTAGCATAATCTTGTTGCTCCTCCACAATATAAAGTACCAGAGAGCAGTCCATAGCAGCATTTTTTTTTTTGGCAGTGCACGTCTTTTTCCTAATGTTTCCTTTCTGTTGATGTATTAAATGTGGAGACTATTTTTTCTTGGCACGTATTATTTTAAATATTGTAGAATTATCGTTGTAATGCACCGTTTTTCCCTTTGTACGATCCATATAGCTCCCTATTTATTGTTCCGCTTAAAGCATGTGACGCATACAATGAGTTTCGTTGTACAAATTATCAACTATTATATCTAAAATTATCATATGAATTTTACAACTCTTAAGTTTCATATATCAGTAGCAATCCTTTGTTCAGCTAGTACAAAGACATAATATGACCCATGTAGTGTACACATCACGAACCTAGCTTCATTTCTATTTGTTACACTTACATGTTCCACTCGAACTTATTTATGCATACGTTGATATAATATGTTTTCCCCCGTTTTTCATCTTGTTCTTCCAATCATGGATGAATTTTCTATGGCTTTGCTTCGGGAGGTGGGTATCCTACTCCTGGATTACGATACGGATGGCAGCCTGGTCCGGTGTATGATTCGCCCGGTGGTGATCGGCATGCTGGTCGGTTTGGGTCTAACGGATTATACCGGATATCTGTATCAGGCAAAATATAACAATATTAGCTTGGATCGATCAAGAACAACGAGACGGCAATTAGGGAGAAAGCACTAATGTTTTCCTAGAAAGCAGATGAAGAAGATCAATTGGTCATCACTGGATGTAATCCAAGTAGGGCTGTCAATGCAACAAAATTTTGCGTTATTTCATTTTGTTTCGTTTTGTTTCGTCCAAACGAAATGATTTGCAGTTTTGTAAACGAACGAAATGAAAAACGAAACAATATATTCCATTTCGTTTTCCATTTTCATATAATAATTTCACTACAGAACGATTATTTTCGTTATTTCGTTGTATTTTGTCCAAACGGAACGATTTATGGTTTCTTTGAACGAAAATGCGTTGACACTCCTAAATCCAAGTGAGTGATGCTAAATATAATTGAAGCATTAATCTCTTGCAAATTTATGAGAAGCCACTTAAGAATGAACACTATATATATGCGTAGTAATGTCCAACACAAAAATGTACTTCCGCACATATCTAAATCTCAAAATTTCGTTTGAGAGTGCTGAAATTCGAAACTATTAACTTGTCACAGCCTTACTAAAGTAAGTTTTAAAATCCCGGTCCAATTTACTCGATTCGAGCTAAAATACATTCATAATAGAAAATAGAAATATAGGGGAGAGATTACTACCATGGCCAGCCTTGGTTTCTCCCAGCATACGGATTCCCTCTGCAGAAGGGAATATAAGAGAGGCACTACATATCAAGAAGAGAACACAGAGCAATGGCAGAGCTTTGGTTGCCATGTGGAATCGTATTGTAGTGTAGTGGTACATAATCTCATCTCCCAACTTGCTCAAATTTATAGAGATCGATCTGAGGTGCATTTGTTGGAACGTACACGTAAAGACACGCATAGTGTTCTAGAAATGCTATGGAACGGCACGAAAAAATGACACGGCACAGAATGGTTGTCAGGCACGACACGGTAACGGTACGAGAGATGACATATATGACAAAAATAATATAGGTGGCACGGATAAGAACAGATATGACACAGGTAGTTACATATAGGATATGGGTAGACACGGATATGTTACCGGTAGGATGCTGGTAATAACTTCGACTATGTTTCAAACATGGCCGGTCCCAGAGGCTGAAAAAAGGAGGAGGGGTACGTAATTTACAAAACATTATGTAATTATTAAAGGCGCCATAAAAAAAAAAAATCTTCTTGTCCCCCTTTTATAGTCCTCCTCAAATGTCTTCCACCAAGACTTCATTAAAATTATAATTCAAGATTTAGATTCTCACTAATTACACATTTCTTTTGACTCTAAAAGTCGGGTCTTACCACTTAATAGTAAAATTTTTTGTACATAGCGTTATTGTAAATAACTGTGTGCGCAAATCTGATGTTCATACTTATCTGTCGGGGTGTTCATACATCCCACAATGAGACGTTCATAGTCGACGCAATTGGCGTTCGTACCTATGCGTCGAAGATTCTGCGTGGACTATCCAAGATTACACGTTCTGGTTAATAATTCTGTAAGGACTGGTCCAAGATTCCGCGCTCCGGTGAATGATTGTCTGCCCTTACTTGAGTGCTCATACAATGTATCGTCAATCGGGTGTTCACATCTATTACATTGGGTTGTTCATATCTTATATACAAGAGAGTGTACTGATGAACAACATTTAAGAGGGGAATTTTTCTGGAGTTACAATTAGCATACCTAATTAAAAAGCACCTCAATTTAATAAAGAGTGAGGCTATGGTACTATTAATAGTACAAGGTGGTCGGTACTATGGCTCTATATTATCAATTTTAAAGTTCAGTTGATCGATCTAAACCGCTCAAATGTGATCTCCATATATAAATGTCACTGTAGACCAAATTTTTATAATTTTTGGTGTTTTTTTTTTTACTTTTTTTTAGATAATTAGAAAATGACTTAATATAAACATTATATACCATTTAAAAATGTTGTTTTTCTATATATCAAAATATATAGTTAAAAAATTTTAAAAAACATAAAATTTGGTCTAGAACTATATTAATATATGAAGATCACATTGAGCGGTTTTGATCGATAAATTGAACTTTAAAAATCATAAGATGGAGCTGTAGTACGGAGCCATTTTATACTATTAATACTACCGTAGCCTCACTCTTTAATAAATAAATATATAAACGACACAGTAGGTTTCCACTACATAACAAATGGTTGTTAACATCGTGCTTTATTTTCCTGGCTTAGTCTAAAAGCAAAAAGAAAAAGCAAGTAAAATCTACTTATCCAAATTAGGACCAAAGGTCTCGAATGTCGACCATATGCAGACATAATGGAAGACTTGACCATATTTAGTCGCTGATCTATCACAGATTCACAGTATCACTGTCTGCCTGCTATGCTGTCGACAAATTTATGCGAAAAAGAATTGTGGACAGTTAATTCGAGTCTATTGATGTGCTAGCAAACGAGGCCGCTGACTTCAGGTCAACCGAGAAGAATAAAAAAGGAAAGGTTTGATTTGTTAACGGAACGTGACGGGTCGTAGTCTGTAGGCACAACACAGAAGTGTTTTTTTTTTTTTTTTTTTAATATAAAGAAAAGTAAGTTAAATGAATTTTTGTTTTCACCGAGTAAAATTATTGTGAAATTAAATATTTGCATTTCAAACTGAAATGCTAATAACTCAAATTATACTTTATCACGTCTAAAATGTCAATTTTGCGGTGCCCAATAATTTTATTATCATATAAAATACAAGGAATACAAATATATATTTTTTTTTTACTTTTGGGGCCTTTTAATTTTTTTTTTAGACTTTCAAAACTCATATATACAATTAAGCATTACTTTATTAATATTTTAGAGTCATTTTGGAAAATAAGAAACAAGTACTTAAAAAAACTCCAAAAATAGAAATTTGTTATATCCCTTGCTCCAAAAATAGAAATTTGTTATATCCCTTGTTCCCTTAGTATTTTCATATAAAAGAAATTATTGCAATCCTATGACAAAATGTAATTTGAGTATTTAACAATTCGGAGTGAAATGCAAACGTTCCTACAATGTTCTAACTAGTGAATAGAGGTGACAAAATTTGACCCGACCCGAAAAACCTGCCCGACCCGTCCAACCCAAAACCCGACCCGACCCGAGTTTCAGGGAAAGTCAAACCAACCCGAATCCTACCCAACTTGAACCCGTGTTCCAGGGAAAGTGAGACTCGCCAGAACCCGACCCGACCCAACACGACCCGAACCGACTCGAAAAAATGCCGGCAGACGTCAATCCGATACCCAACCCAAAAAAATGCCGACAATTGTCAACCCGATACTCGACCCAATCCGACCCGAACCCAACCCAACCCGAACCCAACCCGAACCCAACCCTACCCGACCCGACAATCTGCCACCTCTACTCGTGAAGATCTAGCTAGAGAAAATACTTTGAGAAATTTAAATTAATTGTGTAAATAATTGGAAGTTATTTGATTGTGCTTATTCCGATAATGCTACGATATTGATGCATAATTAATAGAGGATAAGGCAGAGGTCGGAATAATACTACGATATTGATGCATAAGTAATAGAGGATAAGGCGGAGGTCAAATGAGGCCTCAAAGAGTGAATGATTGATCATCTCTTGCCATGGTCGGAGATTGAAGGTAAATCGACAAATTTGAAGGATAGACGTGAGATGAAATCTTGGATGGTCGGAGCAATCACAAGATCGACCATTATTAGGGGTAAAAAATGATAAAAAGGAAGCAACAAGTTAGCGAGGTTGACTGTGAGGAGGAGAGACAGGAGAGATGGAGTAATGAAAGAGGAAAAATCTATATTCGATGGAGATCTCTTTTTTGAAATTGAATGGAGAAGTAAATTGGAAGGAAGGTTGTGGGGATGAAAGTGGAGAATGAGCATTGGGGAAAATAAAGATTTCCTCATCAAGAAAAGCTAACCAACCAAACAAAATAAAAAAAAAAATAATTTTTGCAAAATTTACAAGCATTATAATTTCTTTAGCCACAAAAACCAACAATTGTCATAATCAACTCAAAAAAGTTTGAAGCCGATGCCCTAGTGGTTCCGCCTTTGGCAATGACTCACGTGTGGAAAATAACTTGTACAACATATGTCAGGAGAAGAAATATTGATCTATTAGAAGGTTGCTGAGAAAGTATTGAAGACCAGAAGATGTTGTATAGAGCCACACAAGAAGTGGTATGGAGCCACATTATTAGTGTGGAGCTCACAACTTAACCTGAAATGAAGTTTTAGGCGGTTATGATGGTAGAAGAGAAAAACGCTATGACCTGAAAGTACTAATTTGAGCAAATAATGAGCAAATGATGTTAGCTAGTTTAAAGAGTAAACGAGAAAACCTTTGAGAAAGGCATAGATGATTTACTACAAGAATATAATTGATGCAAATTTAACGGACATTGATTTCATTTTAAACTTCATATATAATATATTGAGATATATTATTATGCACCATGGTTCAAAACATGTTTTTGCACCACCGTTTTCAAAATCTCACAAATCAAACTTTAAATGCCAAATCTAATTGAACCAACAAATTCTACGCATTGAAATATGGTAGAATACCAAATTTTACAATTTTTAAAATTTTTTTAACTATATTTTTGGATTTTTGAAAGATAGACACGCAATATATATGTATCTGCTATATATATACTTTGAGTTAGATTGTTATGTTATCAATTTATATATTCGATAATTACTTGTGATCATTTGTCGTTTAACTGATAATTTTAATAGGCAATCTATTAGAGTAATTAATACATAACAAATAACTAATTATAAGATAAGATATGACATTCTTTTTTCTTTTTAATTAATTAAATTAAGTAGCTCACAATTTATTTAAATATTATTAAGAGAATACACTTACAACATGTGAAATAGGTATACAAAATGTAAGAAGGAATCATAACATCTGCCAAGTGATGAGTATAATTAATATTACTTCTCTATATAGAGTGGTGCTCATTCAGAAAATTAAATTCTACAACTCAATCTTCATCATATATTACAAGCAGTTCTTTATTCGATCAGCTGGTGCATAGAGATAATTATAGAAACCCTATATAGCTTCATTTCCAGTACTTGTTACACTTACAAATATGTGCTATAACTTCCACTCGACCTTATTTATGCACGCATACACCGATACAATATATAAGTTTTGCCCCGTTTTTCATCTCGTTCTTCCGATCATGGATGAATCAGCCTCTATGGCTTTGCTTCTGCAAGTGGTCGGCAATTGGGATTATGATATATACCACTACAGTGTGGCTCGGTGTATGGATCGCCGGGCCGCGTCGGGTTTATTGGATTATTATAGACAATACCTGTATGAGGCAAAATATAACAATATTAGCTTGGATTGAGAATAAGGAGATGTTATATATAACTAGGGGAAAAGTTCCAATCACTACCACAGAAAAAATCATCAACGGCGGTTATTTATGACAATTCCCAACGGTTCAGCGAGGGTTGGGAATACGAGGGTTGCTAATGCTTACTAAAGAACCGCTGTTGATGCCGTCAATCATCAACGGTTAAAAGAGAATAACAGTTGATGTTCCTACGCAATCAACAACGGTTATTAATAAAAAACCGTTGGCAAATGACATTATCTGTGATCTGAAATATTTAAATAATATATCTTTGCCAACGGTTCATAAGAAGGAACCGTTGTTGATGACCGTAATTCACAACAGTTTATAAGAAATAACCGTTGGCAAAGAAGCTAATCCACAACTGTTCTCTCCAAGAACCGTTGGCAATGAGACGAATCAACAACGGTTATTTTGGAGAAACCGTTGGAAAATGACGTCATCAATGATCTAAATTATTTAAATAAAATATATTTTCCAACGGTTTACAATAAGGAACAGTTGTTGGTGTTGTCAATCAACAACGGTTTACAATAAGAAACCGTTGTCGGTGATGCCAATCAACAACGGTTCCTTAGTAAATAACCGTTGGAAACGATTTTAATCAACAACGGTTTTTGTAGTCAATTGTTGGCAATTATATGAATCAACAACGGTTTTTTGGTAGGAACCGTTGTTGATTTCATCATTTGACAACGGTTTTTTATTAAACCGTTGTTGATTGTCGTAATTCCCAACGGTTCCTTGTTGTGGAACCGTTGTTGATTATTTACATGTTTTATTACACAGCGTTATTACCAACGGTTTTTTTAAACAATTAAATAACCGTTGTTAAGTTTTGTCGAACTGGGCATGTTGTTTCTGTTTCATTCAGAGAACCATACACATTCACATATATTCTGTTTTCTGTTTCATTCAGAAATTAACCAATCTAAATTAATATAAATCACATAATTAACACATCTAAATTAATTAACCAATCTATATACATACAAAATCAATTAACTGTACCTATTTTACAATTCGAAACCTCCTAATAATATCTACTACAAAAATCCGATCGAGATCACAATTCGTAACGCAAAAATTCGCAACAAAATTCTATTACCTCGTCGAGTTGATGTCGTTCGTACCTTTCGGATGCAATAGCCTGTAAATTTAAGAGGTTGCATATTTGAATTAGTTTGATATATAATATGAAATAAAACATATATACTTGATAAACGAAATAGGTATATATACCGAAGGTAACTTCTCCTCATAGCACGTATTTATTAGGTCATGCATCGTCCGCATGACGTAATATCCGCACTCGGAGCCGCCCGGTTGCCTTGGGCCCTACAATAATGAAAATAGATCAAGAATCAATATGGATTTCGTACGTTTTTCTTTTTTTCTTTTTTTGAATATTTACAAGCCTAATTGTATATATAAGTTACGTGTATACGTATATACCTTGATCAACTTATACGTGAGCTTGCCTCCGTTCTTCTTGATCACTCCTCTTTTGGTCCAATAATTTCGGAAGGCCCTACAATTAATATAAATTAGTGCGATGATTCATATTTTGTTTTTTAATAAAAGGAGAACGGAATTTAGTTGATTATTAAGCTTACGTATTCAAATAGCCCATAATCGTTAACTTCGGCACCTCGGTGGGACACAAGGAATCCATGATGTAGCACCGAGACTCGGCTAGATGCACGATGAGAAGCCGCCAGTGAGACCTACAATATTAATTATTTCAGTTTATTTGCCATCCAAACCAACGAGAACGAAAGGTAAGAATTTATATATTTTTTTTGTTAAAGTAGAGTTGAGTAATTTCGAACCCTTCGTGATACGGGAGGAAGACGATCGAGTCGAGCTCCATCGGCTCAATGAAGTCGGTGAGGTAAGTAGCACCCTCTCTCGCAATGTTGTCGGCCGCACATCGGTAGGGGTCTAGAAAACGGAAGCGGCCGAACAACAACATCTTGCACCGACGTGCGCTTGCACTACATTGGAAAACCAATTATCATATTTTTTTACGCTAACTACAGATTAATATTTCATGAAAGAAATATCAAAGTCAAATAATCGATCTTACATGCTAAACATTTGAAGTATTGTTACTTCGAGCCAATCATTCTTTAGCATGTCGGTGATCGCGGTGGTGGTGAGCACCGTTGTACCCCCGATCCCTAGATCCTCCACACCGTAGTCGACCTCGAAAGTGTCGACCTCTGACGGTTGGCTCATCAGCAACTGGTAGAGCGCGAGGCCATGCTCCTGAAGTCGGTGCACCTGAGAATCCTCAAGTAGTGGCACCCGACTCGCAGCTTGTGACGACCTCGGGGGCGGTGTACTCGGGCTCCGTGCCGATGCTCTCCGGGCCTACGATTAATGAAACCTATGCAATCAGGACCGAATTGGTATATAAATAGTTTTTTATTTTTTTAAAAAATATATACCTGACCGGTCGAGTCGGTCTCTATCAAGTGCACTGGTCACAGAACAAAACTCCCGACTGCTTCATGGATTTCCACAAGATCCGCCACCGGAGTCGGGAGTTTGTGTGACCGATTCGCCTCGACGCAAAAATCTATCTGCACCTTTCTTTGATCGGGCGGGATCGGTTGACCGAGGCATGTGGCGCCCGGAACGGGTAGAAACATCCTTCCGGTCGCCACCTCGATCTGAGTATCCGCCGCCTCAACATAGAGTTTGCAATTGCGTGACCTCTGGAATGTAAATATTATTGTTAGAAGCTTTGAATTAACTCAACCACATTTTTTAATTCGTCGAGTAGTGTTGGACTACAAATAAAACAGAAAAAAAACGTCTACCCATATTTCGGACTGAAATAAAATATTTCGGTCCGAAATCTGTCTTCTATTTCGACAGACAAAATTTCGGTCCGAAATATTTCATTTCGTTCTTGTTCGTCGATTGTCGTCTCCTACGTTCGTGCATCACTTCGGACCGAAATTGTGTCTGACACTTATTTCAACAAGTAGAAAGGTAAATTACCTTGTTCTCGGGGGCGGGCGGTCCCTGCGGTGCCGGCGCTGCAGACGAAGAGGTACCTGCCTGCTGGAGCTCACCTCCGAGCAGTACCTGTTGGAAGTTACCCGGGACGCAGACGGAGGCCATTAGGTCCTGGATCCTTGCGTTCATCTCCTTCGTCATTTCCGCCGTCATCTCCTCCCGTTGCTTCCTCAGCTTCTCTTCGAACTCCTCTCTCATCCCGTCAACCTCCGATTGGGAGTAGCAACCGGAGTGAGAAGTCGCGCCCCGTCTCCTCTTTTGCTTCCCGAAGACGTCTTTCCGGCGTGTGTACTCGGAGCTGTGGGCCCGCGTTCTCCCGGGATGTTCCGGCGTCCCTAGAGCGGCAGTGAGGACATCATTTGCGCCGTCGGGGACGAATGATCCCTCACTCGCTTCTCTTATTTTTCCTTCCTGCAGTGATCAATTGAGTAAAATTAACGTACATGATATATGTTCAGTTTAAAATCAATTGATTAAAAACTGTGAAAGCATCAACAACGGTTATTTAAGAGAAACCGTTGTTGTCACACTCAACAACGGTTTTTACTAAAATAACCGTTGTTGATGATAACCATCAACAACGGTTCTATACATAAATAACCGTTGTTGATACTTTCCATCTCAAAATTCTAAAAAATAATTTTGCTTGTCATTAACAACGGTTCCTCAGTTAAAACCGTTGTTGATGACAACAATCAACAACTGTTTCTTCAATAAATAACGGTTAATTTAAAATGTGCAGTTAATTTAAAATGACGAAAGCATGTGCAGTTAATTTAAAATGTTAAGTTAAGAATATATACCACTCTCTTCTGGACCTCCCGAATAGCCGGATTGTCGATAACGGCAACTCCATCGACGATGCTCTTCGACCTTGCCAACATCCAGTCGCGACTCCGTTCGTCCAAATCGGCACTGATAGGAGTGCCCGATGGTTCCGTCGGTGCAATTACGACATTGCGAGTCCACTTCTTCCTCCTTGCACTCGCGTAACCGCCCGAGCCGAGCCTGTGAGGGTACACGTTCTTCTTGGACGCCTCTCGCCCTTGCGCACTCTTTTTCTGTCAATTTATGAAACAGCGGCGTCAGTACAAATTAAGTAATTAGTAGTGCAGATTTTTAAATAACAGTGATTTAATTAATGAACCTTAAACTCGTCAGTGTTGCAGTTCCTGACAAATTCTTCCCACACATGTTGCGGGATGTTATGCTTTGCGCAAGGGTCCTCCTCACTCTCCTGAAGAATGTAGGTTCGGTTCAAGTGCGATTTGAACTCCTTCCAACGGACTCCCACCTTTATCAAGACCTTCCTCTTCTCCCTGTCGTCCGGGAGATGCCAGAAATCCTGCAGGACATATAAAGTAATTATTCAGTTAATCAACGAATTCGGTTAATTGTACAATCAATTATGCAATTTCTATTTTGAATAAAGTTCGAGATTAAATTTTGCAATTTCTATTAATTATACAAAATCAAATGAAGGTATTCAATTAAGAATATAATCTGAGATTAAAGTTCAAGAAAACACCTTTATTTTGTTCCAGCAATTCGTCTTGTAATCCAACGGGACCTTCTTCCAGTCCGAGAAATTGATGGGCACATGATCTCTCGCGGTTTGGCCCACATAATTCGCGAACGACCCCGTGGCGGCCCCTGTGGTGTTGCCATCTGTCCCGAACTCTATCTTCCTTTCGGGGTCTTTTACCTTCTTGCGGTAAGTCTCCCCGGTGGCTGGCTCTCGTCGCCTCCGGGGTTCTTGTTCGGGTTCGGATTGTTGTTCGGGTTGTTGTTCGGGTTGTTCTTCGGGTTGTTCGGTGGTTTCGGGGTTTTCAGGGTCCATGGCTGCGGAGCAGAGGAGAGGCAGAGAGGGAGGAGAGGAGAGAAGGCAGGGAGAGGAGAGGAGAGGAGAGGCGAGGCAAGGCAGGGAGAGGGGGCGGCGGCAGAGAAGGAGGAGAGGAGAGGCAGGGCAGGGAGAGGAGAGGCGGCAGGGAGAGGAGAGGAGAGGCAAGGCAGAGGAGGTCGGAGACAGAGAGGAGAGGCAGGGAGAGGAGAGAGGAGAGGAGCTTACAGAGAGGAGGGAGAGGAGAGGCAGCGGCAGCACGGCAGCAGCAGCGGCGGCGGCGGCACGGCAGCAGCAGCGGCGGCGGCGGCACGGCAGCAGCAGCAGCGGCGGCGGCACGGCAGCAGCAGCAGCAGCGGCGGTGGCAGCGAGGGCTTGATCGCCTGAACAAGCGCGAGAGAGGGTTTTAGAGAGGTTTTGGGACTTAGAGAATTTTACAGTGAAATTTGAAATGAAAGAGAGGAGTACAAACGATTAAAAACTGTGAAAGCATCAACAACGGTTATTTAAGAGAAACCGTTGTTGTCACACTCAACAACGGTTTTTACTAAATAACCGTTGTTGATGATAACCATCAACAACGGTTCTATACATAAATACCCGTTGTTGATACTTTCCATCTCAAAATTCTAAAAAATAATTTTGCTTGTCATTAACAACGGTTCCTAAGTTGAAAACCGTTGTTGATGACAACAATCAACAACTGTTTCTTCAATAAATAACCGTTGTTGATTCTTTCCAGTTTTCAATAAAAAATATAATTTTTCCTTGTCACTAACAACGGTTTCTTTGTTAATAACCATTGTTAATGAAATCAATCAACAACGGTTTGCAATATAAAAAACCGTTGTTGATTTATTCAAAGTTTTAATTTAACAAAATTATTTTGTTGTCATCAACAACTGTTTTTCTTGAGTAACCGTTGTTGATGACGGCAATCAACAACGGTGCTGTAATTAAAAACCGTTGTTGATTGTTTCGCGCCTTAATAAAATATGAATCGCGGGGTTTCCAGAGACTTCAGATGCGCACTAGCACCAATCTCGAGACCCAGTTAATGCGGTTGCCAAGAGTACTTTTAATCTAATCAACAACGGTGGTTCATGTAGGAACCGTTGTTGATTCTGTCCAGCTTTTAAATCTGAAAAATTACTTTTTGTAATCAACAGCGGTTTCTCAGTTGGAAACTGTTGCTGATTCCTTTCAGCTTTTAATTTAAAAAATTACCTTCTTGTTATCAACAACGGTTCCTGATTGATAACCGTTGTTGATTATTTTATTGTGGGATTTTCTGAGACCCAAATAATGAATGAAATTATGTTTCAGCCTATCTGATAGAGCTAAATTATGGTGACACAATACAAATAAAAATCTTAAGTGCCTTGCATGATCAAATTGTCGTCCATTTCAGCCAACTCAGCTGCTTTAGCCGGCAGGAAGAGAAGAGTTGCAAGGTGTGTAAAAAATGGCAAGACCATTTTTACTGGAGCCACAGGGGTCCTACAGGTGTGTAAAAAATGGCAAGACCATTTTTACCTAACCCATGTCTCATGACCGGCGTGCGCGCAGCTCCAGTTAGCAGCAAATTAATAAGTGCAACAGTAATTAGGGAATAAAACAAGGATGGAAAAATGCCAGGAGCTAGTGCACCGTCTGAGTCCATTCTCTGACGGTTTGCGTCAGATGGAGACCCAACTCAAGTGCCCTGCTTGGTAACTAACTAACAGTACCCAAAAATGATGAGTTATGACCATGCTTTGCAGATTTCGAGGCATTTCTGCTATCTCTACAGCTTGAGTTGGTAGGATCAACCCTTCTGCGAGGTTTTGCCTGCGGGTGTGGCATTGAGTTGTGAACCTTCTGGTTCTTCTGAGGTGCTGCAGGTGTGGTCCTGCCGGTTAAAGCAGATTGCTCATGCAAGGCACTTATCAGATTGCCTTTTCTTCTGAGGTGTTGCAGCTGGTCCTGCCGGCTAAAGCAGCTGAGTTGGCTGAAATGGACGACAATTTGCTCATGCAAGGCACTTAGTTGTTATGTGTGTTCTGGTATACTACCTCTATCAGCTAGGCTGAAACAGGAATTCATTCATTATTTGGGTCTCAGGAAATCCCGCTATGAAACAATCAACAACGGTTTTTTTAATAAATAACCGTTGTTAATTTTGCCATCCACAACGGTTTTTTAATAAATAACCGTTGTTAATTTTGCCATCCACAACGGTTTTTTAATAAATAACCGTTGTTAATTTTTCCATCCACAACGGTTTTTTAATAAATAACCGTTGTTGATTCTTTCGCAGATTTTAGTTTAAAAAGTTATTTTGTTGTCATCAACAACGGTCCTCAGTCAGTAACCGTTGTTGATACCTCTATCAACAACTGTTGTTCACTAAACATGATCTTAGTACGAGCAAATTATTTTGTTGCTTATAATAAATATTTTGAAATATCTAATTAATTACAAATAGCAAATTATCTAAACGTACATTAATTACAAATAGCAACACACACAAACAAAACAAAAGAAATATTAGAACTCAACAGGCGCAAGATCCCAAGCTTGTCATCTATCCGATACATTCGCTGAACATGCACCTGCATTAATGAATTAATTTAGTTAATATATCTATATATCTAATTAATTTCAAGTATACCTAATTACTTTAAGTAATTATTCTATTTAATTAATTAAAAAATGTATCATTTACCTTCTATGCGGTTTTCTTTCTTTTCTTTGATCCCTTCGATTTCTTCCTTTTTCGTCTCTTCAGCCACGTTCCTTCGTCATGGTCTGTACGGATGTAGATTGTCTCTAGCGCATCATCAACTGGCTGGATGGCGGTACCATTACAAAATGGTCCGGTTTTGTCAAACTTATCGTAGTCGTCCTCATCGACAACGTCTCCGATCCCTACAATGTGCCGTTTACCGGTAAGAACAACATGCCTCTTTTTGTCGGCCGGGTCAACAACATAAAACACCTGCTTTGCTTGCTTAGCCAGTATGAAAGGATCGTCATGGTATCCCAACCGACTGAAATCAACGGTGACAAATCCATCCTCATCCCGTTGGACTCCGCGTCCGTTATCGATCCACTTACAGTAAAATAGGGGAATCTTAAATTTAACGTAATCTACTTCCCATATTTCTTCAATCCAACCGTAAAATGGCTGGGGCATATCTCCAGAAGCCGCTAAAGCTACTAACGTCACACCACTGTTTTGCACGGTGCTCTTGCTGTCTTGGGCCCGAGTGTACCAAGTGAAGCCATTCAAGTCGAAACCTTGGTAGGTGTGCACTGTTGACCCGGGTCCGAACGCTAACCACCTGACAGTCTCACTTACGTCTTCATCGGATGGTCTGGAATGTACACTGTCTTCGAACCATCTTATGAATGTTCGATTATGCTCATTGGTGACCCAACTTTCACTTCTCGAAGGATTTTTCTCACGTAGCTCTGTCAGGTGCCGGACGACGTACGGACTTACATCAGCAAGGTGCTGAAGAATTTTGAGATGTGCAGTCCGGATCAAATCGTGATCCGGCCTCACCAGTTTGTACCCAATAGTACCTACACCTTGGAGTCTCCCCTCGTGCCGAGGCTTGGGAAGGCCGATCGGGTCAATGTCGGCCACGTAATCGGTATAGAAACCGATGATCTCTTCAGCATCATACCCTTCAACCATACTTCCTTCGGGCCTCGATCGACTACGGACCAGCCCTTTCAACTGACCCATGGCTCTCTCAAAAGGGTACATTTGTCGCAGGAATGGGGGGCCACAGAGTTTTATTTCTCTAACGAGATGGACTGTTAAATACACCATGATATCAAAAAATGAGGGTGGAAGATACATTTCCAGTTCACACAGGGTCGTCACGACATCGGACTGTAAGAAGTCCAGCCCTTCGGGATCGATCACCTTCGAATTAACTTTGTTGAAGAAGGAACAGAACCTGGTGATCGACTTCCTAACATGCGGGGGGAGGATACCTCGAATGGCAACCGGGAGCAGCTGAGTCAGCAGGACATGATAATCATGTGATTTCATCCCGATCAGTTTCATATCTTTCATGGACACCCTTCTGGAAATATTTGAAGCATAACCGGATGGCACACGAATTGATTGCAGGCATTCTAAAAAACTGATTTTCTCTTTTCTCGATAGAGTGTAGCAGGCCGCCGGTAAGAAGGTACGCTCTCCCTTTTCTTGGGGTGCTAGCTCTGGGCGAATGCCCATTTCAACCATGTCCTTTCTAACGTTGATGCCATCCTTTGTTTTCCCTGCGGTGTTCAACAACAAGCCCACTATGCTCTCAGCGACGTTCTTTACAATGTGCATCAAATCCAAACAATGCCTAACATCCATGTGCAGCCAATAAGGAAGATCCCAAAATATGGACCTCTTCTTCCATAAGTCGTCCGGATTATCGTGAGCAACAACATCCTTCCCAAATTGGACTCTTATGTGCTTCACTTTTGTGTAAACTTCTTTGCCGGTTAACGGGACCGGAGCTTTTCTCCTCTCAGACTTGCCATTGAATTCTTTCTTCTTCCCTCGATATGCGTGGCCAACCCGAAGGAATCGACGATGCTCCATGTACACAATCTTCTTACAATGCTTTAGTCGTATGGAACAAGTTTGTTCTCCGCAAACAAGACACGCCTTGTATCCTTTTGTTCTGCATCCCGACAAGTTACCTAACGCGGGAAAATCGTTGACCGTGCAGAAGATCATAACACGGATGGTACACCATTCTTTCTTATATGCATCGTACACTCGTATTCCCTCTTTCCATAACTTCTCCAGTTCCTCAATCAGAGGAGCTAGGAACACATCTATGTCATTACCCGGTTGTTTAGGACCCGATATCAGTAGTGGCATCATTAGGTACTTCCTTTTCATGCACAACCAAGGAGGAAGGTTATAAATGCACAAGAACACCGGCCAGGTACTGTGCCGGCTGCTCATGTTACCGTAAGGATTCATTCCGTCGGTACATAGCCCTAACCTTAAGTTTCTAGGTTCGCCACCGAAATCAGGGAATGTCATGTCAATCTTTCTCCATTCAGAAGAATCGGCGGGATGTCTGAGCATTCCATCGTCTTTTCTACACGTGCCAGCCCACTGTAACAACTCAGCGTCTCTTGGATTTGCAAAAAGACGTTGCAATCTCGGTTCTACTGGCAGATAATACAAGATTTTCGCCGCAGGTTTTTTACCTTTCTTTGATGGGTCAGTTCCCGGTTTGTACCTTGAAAGCCCACACTTTGGACATTTATCAAGATTGACATGCTCTTTTCGATATAGTACACAGTCTTTCGGGCATGTAGGAATCCTATCAATTGTTAAACTCAACGGACACAAAAATTTTTTCGCTTGGTAGGTTGTATCCGGCAACTCGTTATCTTCTGGGAGCATATCCCCTAAGAGTTTTAACAGATCTGTGAAACTTTTATCGCTCCAATTATTTTTTGCTTTCAGGCTAAATAATTTGAAAACCGCTGATAATTTTGAAAATTTCGTACAACCGGGAAATAATTCTACATTAGCATCTTTGCTCAGATTAATTTCAGAAAATTCTGGTATGTCCACAAAATCGTCGGGAATGTCGTGCATCATTTCATCTACTTGATCATAGTCCGTACAATTAGTGCTATCTATATTTTCTATATTTTCAACCCCAATTTCCTCCCGTACATCATTTTCCCGATCTAAAGAGGTCTCGGACATATTGGAAGCCTTGCTTGACTCCGCATTTGCCGATTCTTCGGAGCACTTGCCATGCCACACCCAACGAGTGTACCGCTCCTTAAATCCACGACGGATCAGATGGCCCCTCACTTCTCTGACATCCCTAAATCTCCGCAAGTTCTCACAATCGGAACAAGGGCATAAAATAGTTTCATCACCCCTACGCCTCATATGTTCCTTCGCACAATTAATGAATTCTTCGACTCCTAACAAGTAAGCACTTGTATCACGCCTCCCATACATCCAACTCTTACGATCCATCTGTAAGAGATAATTAAATATAATTTTTATTATGCATGCAATATTAGTACTATGTCCCTGCTGGTTCTACAATTAATAGGTTCCGGGCCGGCCAACCATCCTAACCCACTCTTTGAATACCTTGTCTCATTAGCGAACATGCGTTGGGCAATTTGTTGTTCGAGAAAAATTCGGCAGCATTTCCCATTAGCTCCCCCGAGTACGCCATTGCACGTACCCGTGAGAACAAATGGAGAAATGATCTACCGAATTTTTTTCGAACAACAAATTGCCCAACGCATGTTCACTAATCCTAAATGAGACAAGGTATTCAAAGAGCAGTCCCAAACGGGGACTATTCGAGATTAACCCCTATTGGATTAATCTCGAACGGGTAACGACCTAAAGTTATTCAAGTTCCGGTAGTTTGGTTCTAATGCATGACAATACCCACATATAAAAAATGCTAACATGCATGCAATTATATGCTAATTAATTATATAATAACTACTGATTATTCAATCAAGTAGATAAATAGAATTAACCTCAATATCTCGAAACGAAAATGGGAGTTGGAGGGGAGAGTGGTATGCCTTCCAATCAACTTCCTCTTGAGCTAGATTGAAATTAAAGGAGGAGGGGGAGGGGGCGCTGCTGCCTGCTGGTCTGCTGGAGAAGGAGGGAGGAAAAAAAGAAGGTATATATGCCTTATGATTAATTTGCTACCTGCTGGGTGAGGAAAAAGTGTTGTTGTTGCTTGGAGAGAATCAACAACGGTTCCAAATGAATAACAGTTGTTAAATGGGCCACAGGCGGGAAATTCTCCCGCCACAAGAAGGAATCAGCAACGGTTCCCAACAAAAAACAGTTGTTAATTCTTACACAGGAATTACTTTATGTTACCCAAGAATCAACAACGGTTTGTTCTTTAGAAACAGTTGGGAATGATAACGGGTTAGCAACGGTTTCTTATAGAGAACAGTTGTTGATTCTTGCACATGAATTTTATGTCAACAACGGTTTCTCTTTGAAGAACCGTTGGTAATGATTATCCCTTTACCAACGGTTTTTAATAGTGAACCGTTGTTAATTCTCGCACAGGAATATTTTATGTTACCAAGAATCAACAACGGTTTGTGTTTTATAATCCGTTGTGAATGCTCCACCTTTTCCAACGGTTTTATGTAGAGAACCGTTGTTAACTCTTGCACATGAATCAACAACTGTTTCTTCTTAAGGAACAGTTGGGAATGATATGCCTTTCCCAACTGTTTTTTAAAGGAACAGTTGTTGATTCTTTCTCAGATTTCGGGGTTGTCTTTACCAACTGTTCCTTCTGATAAACCGTTGTTGATATGTTTAATTAAATTTTCAAAATGCCACTGCCACTTTTCACCAACGGTTTTCTTGAAAACAGTTGCTAAGTTGGGGTTGCTAATGCCCATCTCTGTGGTAGTGAATATATTCCTAAAAATTAAACAGATGATGATTAATTAGTACCATGGCCAGCCTTGGTTTCTTCCAGGATACGGGTTCCCTCCGCAGAAGGGAAAACCAGAGAGGCACTACATATCAAGAAGAGAACACAGAGCAATGGCAGAGATTTGGTTGCCATGTTGAATCGTATTGTGGTGGTTTAATATTCTTTTTTGTGGTAATGGTACATATATAATCTCCCAAATCGATCCTATTTATAGATATCGGAGGTGTATTTGAAATGTGCATTAAAAAAAAGAAAGAAAGCAAAAGTAGCATTATGGAGCTTATCTATCTTTGCCCGGCTGATTTGTGCATGCGGGAGACCCATTTTCTGTAGAAAGAAAATGATATGGAGATACCATTGAGGATATCATTGGGATACCATGCAGTTTGACTTAGTCAAACGAACTAATTATTCAACATAAAATACTAATTAATTATTCAACTTAACATGCTAAATATTCAACTTAATATCAACTTATAATTAATTAACATGTTAAATATTTAGTATCAACTTAACATGCTAATTATAAATTAACATTAAGTTAAATATTTAGCATGTGAAGTTGAATATTTAGTACGTTAAGTTGAATAAGTAATTGTTTTTTCATTTTAATCACAATATATATTAATTTGAATAAGTATTGATATAATTATTCAACATATATATAAGTTGATGTTAAGTTGTATAATTAATAGTTTAGTTGGTTAATTAGTTCGTTTAATCAAGTCAAATTATATGGTATCTTAGTATCCTCAATAATATCCCCGTATCTACCCTATTCAATAATAAACGGCAGTAGATTTAATTTCACGCTGTGAAAAATGGCTGTCAACTTCGTGCTATATTTTCCTGGTTTAGTCCAACTAAAAGTGAAATGTAAAAGCAAGTAATAAAATCCACTTATCCAAAGGACCAAAGGTCAACAGCACACACAATGGAAGACTTGGCCATACGTAGTCTTTGATTTTGATCTATCAGGGACTCACAGTGTAGTATCACGGTCGACTGTCTCTTCTGCTATGGGCATTTTATGTGGAATTGCGGATAGTGCTAGTCTATTGGATGTGTAGCTAGGAAACGAGGCCGCTGACTCCAAGTCAACAGAGAAGAATGAAAAAGGAGAATATTTGACAAATCCATTTCAATTAATTATGTAATGGGAAGTTGTCATTGTAAATGCACCAATACAGTCGTCCCAATCAGCATTGTAATATGTTGGCTATGCATTTGCGTACGTGTATGCAATACTGATCTGCATAGGATTTAGATATGTGGTCACATATTGATTTTTATAAAACATTTGCAGTAGATATGACTGAAAAAGTGAAAATAGACAAAATTTGATAAAAAATATTGGATTGAAGTACGAACTTTCATACTCCATAGCTTTTACATTAGGCTATACGACTTTTTGTATACAAACAAATATTTCTTAATTATATGTCAGCTATAATATATCAATATTATTACAAATTTGATAAATAAATCGCATATGAATTACCGCATAGAATTCTGCATATGCAGTACCTCTCCGCATGTTTATTCAAATCCGCGTTTTACAATACTGGTCCCAATGTACAATCCATTAGGGTTTCCTATTTATTTATGTAAAACATGTAGAGTCTACCCCTATAAAGTAGGCTACCCATCCGCCCCTTTCATAGTTCTTACACACCAGGTACACCCATGTGCTTGCTACAATTGCATAAATGTTCACTGAAAACTGTAGTGTATCTGTTTACTGGAAAATGGTATCTATTGATCGGAAAGATATGCTCAAAAATGATATTTGTTCATTGAAAATACAGTAGACCGGTGGATGAGTAAAAATAGTAGACGCTAGCTCTTTCTCTTTATTTATCGTTCCTCTTAAAGCGCATGACGTCATGACTATACAATTTTTAGAACTCCATCTTGCACTTAGTACTCGCGCATATATACTACAAAATATAATATATACAAATTTAACGGACATTGATTTCATTTTAAACTTCATCTACATTGGAAAAGAAACTACCATGAGCTTTAAACGAAGCCGGTTTGTGAGTGTACCTAAAAACATATATCAAATCACTTCTAAATTTCTATTTATATGTCTCAATGAATTATTTGTATCAAAATCTTATTGGATACAAAAATTTTTATTTTTGAAAATTTTGAAGTATTTGTTTAAGAATTTTTAATAGTAACTATACTATACTAATAGAATAATCAATGTTTTATATTGTACGTATCACTTTAAATTATTTTTAACAAATACTTAAATGTTCTCAAAAGTAAAAAAAAATTGCATAAGAATTTGATATAAACAACCTACTGCGACATATAAACTTAACATTAGAGGTGAATTAATATGATTTTGGAGGTGCACTCACGAAAGGGATTTAAGCTCACGGAAGTTTTGCTCCTGTATATTTATATGCTATACTTTTGGTTAATTTGTATTAGTTATCAATTTATATATCCAATAATTACTTTTGATCATTTTCCTTTTAACTGAAAATTTAATAGACTATTAGAGTAATTAGAGTAATTAATCAATACATAAGGAATACTTAAATGTAAGATAGATATATGGGAACTTATTTTCTCTTTTAATTAAATTAGATCACAATTTATTTAAAATATTATTAGAGAAATACACTTACAACATGTGAAATAGGTATGTATACAAGAATCATAACATCTGCCAAGTGATGAGGATATTACTTCTCTATCAAAACTTAAAAGTGGTGCTCATTTAAGAAAAATATATTCTCTCTAGTTAAGATAGACGATCAACATCCAGACACTGACGGGAATTAATAGAAATTATGGATCATATAAATTTTACAACACAATTATCATATATTACAAGCAGTTCTTTATTGAGCTGGTGCAAGGAGATAATTATCGAGATCCTATATATATAGCTTCATTTCCACTTGTTACACTTACACATATGCTATAAATTTCACTCGACCTTATTTATGCATGCATACACTGATACAATATATATGTTTTGCCCCGTTCTTCATCTTGTTCTTTCGATCATGGATGAATCAGCTTCTATGGCTTTACTTCTGCAGGTGGTCGGCAATTGGGATTACGATAATCACTACAGCGTGGCCGTGGTGATGGGATTGTTGGTCGTTTTGGGTTTAGTGGATTATTACCTGTATCAGGCAAAATATAACAAAACATTAGCTTGGATTGAGAATAAGGAGATGATATATATAACCAGGGAAAAAAACATGGAACGTAAATGGAAAAAAAAAGAATAGTTTAGTGGTTTATAATATACATCTCCCAGATTACTCTATATGTATATCAGTACCTTTTTACTAATACACTATGTTCATGACACTTCATTCTTGAAAATGTAGGTGGATTAGTTTAATTTTTAATAAAATAATTGAATCAGGGAATCCAATACCTTAGAACTGATTTGTTGAGTGATGATGATCAAAATCTCTTGATAAGTAATGAAACTGACAACCTAGCTAATTATCAACCAACATTAAAATAATGAGGAAATCTGTCTATCTCCCTTCTCCTATCCTCCATTAATGTACCGTTCCAAGATTTCATTCATATTCTAACAACTTATCAGTTATTTTAATTTCAAAAGTTGAGCCCACCATCTGCAACCAAATGGTGTACATAACACATTAAGGTGTTCATACCTCCCACGATGAGGTGTTCATAGTTAACGTACTTGGTGTTCATACTTATGCATCGAAGATTCTGCGTGGGCCATATAAGATTCCGCGTTTTGGTGAGTGATTCTATTAGGATAATTGGTCCAAAATTCTACGTTCTGATTAATGACCGTCGGCCCTAATTTGTGTGTTCATGCCTCATTCAGTTGGGTGTTCATATATATATGTGCATCAAGGTGTTCATACCTGATGTACTAGAGATACGAAGGTGGGGTATGTTTTTGGGAGATTTTTGTTGGGTTATAGTTAGCTTGGCTCTAAAATAAAGAAAAACAACACAAAGAAACCTCAAAATTCTAGAAAAAAACTGTTTAAGCAATCTTAAAAAAATAGAAAAAAATGTGGATAGATATATAATTTGATTAATAGGTTAATAGTATCTCAAATTTCAATAATTTAATAATATTGGATAGTGTTTGATAACTTATCAATATTTTGTATACTTCTCGACGATTACAATTTAATGGATACTATTAAATAACAATTAAATTGGATGTGATTGAAAAATGTAGGCATTCTATAAGATGTAAAAAGAGTATTAATGGCGTTCATAGCGGCCGCTAAAACGGCGGATATAATGTTTTGGAAGAAAAATACTGCAAGAAAAATACTATGATGCTATCGGTTTATTTTCCGCTATTTAATTTATTTAATAACATATAAAATAATAGTTAGAATGAATGAATAACATTACATAATATAGCAATTCCTTGAGGACGTTGCTGTTATTCTCCAGAAAAAAAAAATGAATGAATAACATTACATAATATATGTAATTTAATTAACCCGAGACCTCAATGCCAAATTCATGTGATTTTGATTTTAATCAAACCTAACCACCCAATCAGTACGCTATTTCCCCTGCCCCTTTACCTGCTCCACTCGACACAAAACAGGACAAATGTCACGATAATTAGAATTAGAAATAAACTGAAAGGAGACGAGAAGAAAGGGGATGGAGGGCAGAACCCGAGAATTAGAATTAAACTGAAAGGAAGCAGTGATGACAGGCGGATGTCAGATTAAATAGAAGGAAGGAAATTAGAAATACGTTATAAGGTGACCGTTGGATAGGATACGAAGATCTCTGACATATCTCAATCTGAAGCGTAGGATCTTTTATGTGTTTCAATCTTAATGTATTAGAGTTTAGGATATCAATTGTCTATAAATAGGCCCAAGATCTGTACAAGAGAAAATTATCGCATAAAAATCATTTTGTTTTCTTTGACAATTCTCTCATCTTTCTTCTCTTTTCTCACATTTCTACCCTTATTTCCTGTTGAATTCTCGCTCAATTCTCACTCACATCGAGTTGCTACAACAAATAATAATAAAAAAACAGAGAATGGTTAGCATCCAAACCCCCTTGGCTCTCCTCCTCTGCGCAAGAAAAATAAACCACCAAAACCAAAACACACAAAAAGAACAGTAAGAGGGAGTCTTTGAGAGAGAGGCCGGGAGAGGAAGAGAAGGGAGAAGTCTAGAGACCGGGCGGTCGAGGTGTTGCACATGCGGATGGTGGAGTGTTCAAGTGCAGGTCATGATGACACAAATCGAAACGACAATCCGACGAGCTAATGGTATTGAATGTTCGTGGTCTCCCCCTTTGAAATTATCTTTCGTATTCATGTAATGATTGTCTTGTCGTAAACAATCAAATATCCGTTAAATAGCAATGTTATTCCTTGATTAATTTGTTATTCGAAACAATGCGAATATCTTATGAAGTTTGAGAATTATGAAAATCTGAATTCTGTTTTGTACATGAAATTTGATTCGTATATATACAGTCTAAAGAATTTGACTCGTGTTTACATATTAGGTGATGAAGGTAAGTTGTTTTATTCAGTAAATGTTAGTTTCTAACATTGAAACCGAAAGAACTTAATTATGAACTATTGACTCGTGAGTGCTGAGTCCTATAAGTTATATATTAGATAATACGATATGATTACAGACTTACAGAGTCCTTAAAGATCCTTTAAACGTAACTCTGATTAAAATTATCTTTCTGGTTAACTCTGATTAAATTTTCTTTCTGGATTACAGTTTGTCAACCAGATCAATTAGATCCTTTAAATATTGGCTATGTTAAAGTTATAAAACTATAAAGCAATTGTATATGAAATTGATATATTGGAAGTACAAAATTTTCAAACAACTTGGTTAAAAAATTTTATACATTATTCCAAATATTCATCATTTTAATATAGTCTTTATTAAATATATTAGCTTAATGACCCATTAAAATAGTCAAAATATTCCAGGAATCTGTATAGCCCGCAATAGTGTCGATATCCGATATCAAATATACCCCACCGCTACATCCGCACGCTATTTAAACCTTTGTGTAAAATACATAGATTTTTTCAATTTTTTTTAGATTTCTCAAACAATTTTTCTAAATTTGTAAAAGCCTTTGTTGTCAAAATTGTTAAAATTATTATTGTCATATATAAATTACTTCTCTATTAAAAGTGGTGCTCATTAAGAAAAATATATTCTCTAGTTAAGACAGACCGTTCTACATCATATATTAAAAATGACAACTCATATAAATTTTACAACTCAATCTTCATATATTACAAGCAGTTCTTTATTCAGCTGGTGCAAAGAGATAATTATCAAGATCCTAGCTTCATTTCCACTTGTTACACTTACATATATATGCTATAAATTTCACTCGACCTTATTTATGTGTATACATAATATATTATATATTGATCATACAATATGTTTTACCCCGTTTTTCATCTTGTTCTTCCGATCATATATGGATGAATCTTCTATGGCTTTGCTTCAGGAGGTGGGCAATGATATATACTACAGTGTGTCGGCCGGCCGGTGTATGGTTGGCCCCGCGGTGATGGGTTTGCTGGTCGGTCTCCGTTTATTGGATTATAGACAACAGCTGTATCAGGCAAAATATAACAAAATATTAGTTTGGATTGAGAATAAGGAGATGATATGTAACTAGGGGAAAAAACACCAATATTTTCCTAGAAAGCAGATGAAGATTTGTCATTGCTGAATGTAATTAAGACAAACGGGTGCTGCTAAATATGATTGGAGCATTAATTTCATGTCAAATATACTATAACCAATAAAAAAATATTAATTAATAGCCTTGCTTTCTTAGAAAACATTAATAGGACACAGGAGAGAAAGATTAATTAGTACCAGCCTTGCTTTCTTCCAGGATGCGGGTTCCCTCTGCTGAAGGGAATACAAGAGAGCTACTACAGATCAAGAAGAGAACACAGAGCAACGGTACAGCTTTGGTTGCCATGTGGAATCGTATTGTATTCCTTTCTGTGGTAATGGTACATAATCTCCCAAATCGATCCTATTTATAGAGATCGATCTGAGGTGTATTTTGGAACCTACATGGGAAAAAAGAAGAAGAAAAAAGTAGAGTAAGAGATAATGTCCACTCATTTTACTTATCTACTGGTTCATGGTCCACCGTATTTTCAGTGAACAAATATCATTTTTCAATAAATATTTATATCTTTTCGATCAATAGATATCGTTTTCCAGTGAACAAATACACTACAGTTTTCAGTGAACATTTAAGCACATAGGTGTACGTGGTGTGTCAGAACTATGAGAGTGGATGGGTACTGGCCTAGTTTATAGGTGGACGCTATATGTTTTTCAAAAAAGTATATATGGAGTAAATATATGAATATTGAATAGTTTAGTGGTTTAATATTTTAAAGAGAGATCTCCCAAATTACTCTATATATCAATACATTTTTACTAGAATACTATGTTCATGACACTTCATTATTTTTAAAAATGTAGATGGAATAGATTATGATTGATAAAATAATTGAATCAAGGAAACCAGTACCTTATAACTGATTTGTTGAGTGATGACGATCAAAATCTCTTGATAACCAATAAAATTGACAACCTTAACAGCCATTATTAACATAATTTGAAAAAGAAACCATAACACAAAGAAACCTCAAAATTTTGAAAAACAATTTAAAAAACTTAAAATATAGAAAAAAAAGGTGGAGAGATATATTATTTGACTAAGAGTCTGTATCAGCTACGATCCAAATAGGATTGGAGAACTCTAATAACCCGATTGAACGATTGCGGGATCTTTTTTTTTTTTTCAACTGTCCAAACTCGTATTGGAGGATCCTTTGATCCAATTTGGATCGTAGCCGATTCCTGCTCATTTGACTAATAGGTTGATTGTATCTCAAATTTCAACAAAATTTTAATAATGTTTGATAATTTATCAAAATTTTGTATACTTCTTTGATTACCATGTAATAGATACTATTAAATAACACTTATATCTTAAATTAGATATGATTGAAAATGTAGGCATTCTATAAGATTTAAAATACATGTATAGGTGTTTTTCAAAATTTTTTAAATTTCTTAAACATTATATTTTTTCTAACTTTCGTGAAAAGCTTCATTGTGATTAATTTTAAAATTATTGTCACTGGTCCCTTCTAAAACATTAATTCATTTTTCTATTAAAATTAATCTATGGATAGACATTTTATTGTTTTGAAATTAAGTTAATCTTATATATAACTATGCTCTATTTAAAAGATAACGAAATATCATCCGCATCTAGTTGTTTGCTTTCTCAAAAGTGCACTACTTTTAAAGTTCCAACTAAACAACAAATCAATTGCAAGCACACACAAAGTTGTGTAGGTATGGGGTCGATCCCACAGGGACAGTTGGCAAATCCGGACTATATTTTGGTTATTTGCCTAAACCTAAGTTCTATTGTTGGTGGTCACAATTATACCTCCCTCTCGGGTAGTCTAAAACTCAGCCCTTGCTTGTTGTCTGATTGACCTCTCGGTTCTCTAATCCACCTTAAGTATTATGAAACTAAACTACAGACTCCACTAAGGCTTATGACCTAGGGTATGGCCGGTACCTACTGGTCCCCTATTGCAGTATGGAGTTCAAGGACCGTTGCAATTAAATCCTACACATGGCACATAGAAAAGTAAGATAACATATACCAAAAATCACATCACAATATAACCAAGTTCATAACATCATCCTAACCTTAAGAACTATGAATTTAGTCAGACATGGCCGCTACAATCACAAGCAAGCAAACAAAAGAGAGAATAGAGAGTTATTGTGACAACACAAGATACGCAATCAATCACATGCAAGCAAGGTAAAAGAGTAGAAACGACTGAAGAATTCGTTTCCCTTGTTGCACGTGCGCTCCAACGCTTGTCGGCTTGCTCGCTCGATCCCATTGCTCCCAAATTGGCTTTAAAACTTCTCTCGACTCACCAAATCAATATCTAATGTTAAGTGGTGGCTCTGGTCGAGAGAGAACTACCCTAGGCCGCTGCAAAATCCGAGATAGAAGCCTCCAAAACAATTCTGCGCTCCTACCTAATCTGTCGGTTTCCGATTCTGGCCCTTACGGTCTGTAAGGGTTGGGGCATACAGCCCATAAGAGGGTGTTAGGTTGCAATCTGTTTCAAAAGCTTCAATTTCTTCGTGATTTGCTCCAATTTACCTGAAATCACTAAAAAACCAACAATAACAGAGAAACACTTGAAAATGTAAGTCATTAAATAACATGAAATACTAATGATTTGGATCAATTTTGAAGGTATTTTCTTAGGTTTAAGTGTATGTATTTGAATGTCATCATCTCAACATAAATATGTGAGCAAATTATTCTTTGATCGATGCATGCATGTGTGAGAAATTCTGATGGCCATAAAAATGAAACATCGCAAATGATAGTATTCTATTAATTCCAAATGGCCGTATATTTTCGTGCACTAGTCTATATATAAAAAATAAAAGAAAAATCCACTTATGCAAAGGATTAAAAGTCTTATATGTAGAATTTCGAAATAGTACTGGAAGACTTGGCTAGATGTAGTCTTTGATATCATAATCACTGCCTGTCTCTTCTGCTATCGGCTTTTTATGTGGAATTTTTGATAGTGCCGTGCGAGTCTATTGATGTGCAGCTAGGAAACGAGGCCGATGACTCCAAGTCAACTGAGTCTGAGAAGAACGAAAATTGGAAAGTAATGACCTGTTAACTGTTCAACGCGACGTGTCGATCGTAGGCTGTTGGCACCACACAAATTTTTATTTTTCTTTTATTTCGAAGGCATATCAAGTTAAATCAATGTTTAACGATATAATAACCGGCCTTTGGTCTAGTGGTAACAACAATAATCTTAATGCAGGAGGTTGCAGTTTTGAACCTTAGAGGAGGAGCCTTTAATAGACATTTAAATTTTGAGTGGCTTGACCCTCATTTTATCACAGAAAAAAAAAATATGGTGAGGATATAATATTTTGAAAAATCAATTTCAATTGATTGCGTTATAAGAATTTATTTGATGGCCCATATTCTATTATATGTGTTTTAAAATCATATTTTGAATTAATATTAGTCAATGTCAGATTATAGTGTGAATTTTGCGGTTCAACTTTTTAGTTAGTGTAGTATCAATTCTCATATAAATATTATGGTCCGCAATAGTCCTAAAATGAGCTATCGTTGATCTATTTTTGACTAAAATTTTCTAACCACACATCAGAAAAAATGAGCTATCAATCTATTTTTTAAAATTTGATATCTCACTTGTGCTGCAAAATTGTAACCACACATCAGAAAATAGATCAACGATAGCTCATTTTTTCTCGTCTCCTCCAATTTCAATCTAATTTCCTTCTTCTCCTAAGTATAGAAAACCTTCTCTCTTAATTATAACGTGTTCAAAATGAAATCACACCCTATCAAATGAGAAGTAGATTTCTAGCTTTTCAAAATTTCTTGCTCAAAATAAAAAAAAATAAATGAGAAATGATTTCAATTAGGATGATTTGGAAGGAGATTTTCCTTAAAAATGTTCTATAAAAATTGGTGTCATTTGGTGAGAATTCATTTGAGTACAAAAGCACTATTACTGTACCTAAACTACTCTCTTTCGTTAATTAAAAAAACTAGCTCATATTTCTTCCCTTCTCCGACCTTCACTTTCGCCTAGTTGGTGCTTACTCTTACCCAGCTCGTTGGCAACACTATGTTTGCTCCCTTTTCTTTATTGACTATATCTCTCTCTCTCTTTTTTGAGTCCTATTACAATAATGATTTTGAGTAGTAAAAACTAAAGGTTTAAATAGCGCTCATAGCGGCCGCTGTAGCGGTCGATATAGCGTTTTGGAAGCAAAACGCTACGACGCTATCGGTTTTTGCCCACTATTTGATACTTTATATAGTAATATATAAAAAATGGATAGAATCATCTAAATTTTCAATTATTTTATGATATCTAACACTTAATTAATTGGATTTGTAAACAACAATCAATATTATATAAACTTAGTATTCACATAAGAAATATTGTGGGATTTTATTAGTGAAAATGAAAGTCATATAATTGAAATCCATTAAAATGTTATATAATCAATAATTTTTTTTACATAATGTTTTATCATAATTTGTTTAAAATTTTTCTATTATAAATTTTAGATACTAACTTTTTTTCTTAAAAAATGATAGATAGATAATTTATTTTTGATAACTTCAATAATCCATTTAATTTTTTAATATTTAGGAAAAGTAATTACTCAAATGATTCAATTTGAAAATCTTTTGATAGAAACAAATAATACTTGTACAATAAAAGACTGACCATCATGTTGTACTATGTCAATATATCTGAATAAGAATGCTTTGTTTCAAGAGTGATACAATAATTATATAACTTCAAACAATTTGGTTAGAAACTTTGTACATTATTCTAATTATTTATCATTTTTATTAGATATGTTAGCTCATGAACTAATAAAATAGTTAAAATATTCCATATAACAGGAGCCGGTAGCGCCCGCGATAGTGTCGATATCCGATATCCGCTATCAAATATACCTCACCGCGACTAGTCCGCTATCCGCTATTTAAACCTTTGGTAAAAACACAAAAAGAAAACTGGGAAAGACAAAATTTAATGAAAACTCAAATGCACTCGTACTATATAGTTTGGAGTCTTTGCTCTCTTCTATGGTCTTTAGTATTTAGATCAGAAACTCAAAATAGTACCCAAAAGAAGAAAAAAGAAATATGAAAGAAATGCATTGATTAAATTGTAGTCAAATTAAAAAAAAAAAAACTTTGGTCGGCTAACATCAGAGAAATGAAAGAACTTCCACATACTGGAAGAGATAAGATCGATTAGACAACCTTTTGACTCAGCTTATTTCAAGTTTGCCTATCCGATTCAGCCAACAACCCTTTCAAAAGATGATGAGCCGAGCTGCCGATCCCACTCATCTTATTCTTGAAAGGCAGAGTTTCTTTGCGGAGCTTATCTTGGACTTGCAATCATTGAGTTCAGATTCAAAGCGGACTTCATGAACTTGACTTAACAAAGAAATAGAATAGCAGAGAAAAGAAAGAAGTAAGATAACAAAGGATGTAAATGCACCACATAAAAAACTTCTATATCTATGAGTTTCTTGGTAAATGAAATCAGGAAGAACTCAACCAAGAAAGAGTTGCAGATTTCAAGCCGGTTCTCCTTTATCTTTCTTTTTTGTTTAAGGGGTATAAATGTCATGTAATTTAAAGAGAAATCCCATTTATTGTATGTAGATCATTTTAATCATGAAAAAGAAAAAAAATTTAATTCTATTTTAATTTTATGTTGAACACAAAAGTTCAATTCACAATCATTTCTTTTTATGTTATTTCTATTTAAAATCAATTGAACTTAAAAGAAAAATCATTTTAAACAACGTGCAACTCTAATCAATCCCTCATGGAAAGAACTCTGACCTAATTTGTCCATTGTGTCTTTCTTCTCTAAAATTTCCACAAAATCATTTTCTCGTTGTTTCCTATTTTGTCTATTTTTACGTTTGAAGTTTCCGCATCTCGTTTCTTAGTGATCTTATGTTATCTTATTGCTTGTGTTCCCTTTGAATAGTATATATTTCTCTCCTAGTCTAACGATTAAAGCGACTCTTGATTGTCGTTTTGGTCATGATGATATACCTTCATTTTCATTTGTAAATAATTAATAAGCATTTTTTTCTTATTTTTTTGGCACATATTGTTTTGGTAGTCAAGTCTCACCAGCCAAACTGACACAGACACTGTTAGAAAATTGCTATGCGCGGTATCGGTAAATTGGGTGCTATATGCTCTTTTTTTTTTTTTTTTTTTAAAAGTGAATATCATTTCATATATACCTCCTTCCTTTTCTTTGTGGGATGGTATGTCCCAAAGCGCCTTTCAAAAAAAAAAATAATAATAATAAAATAGGATGATATGTGTCCCAAATTAATAACAAAATGGATTTAGATGTTTCGTTATCAGCCATCACTTCATCTTCAACAACAATCACATGTTAGCACATCATTTTTAAAATCAAATCTTCCCCCTATCAAGAGGTATCACTTTGAAAAAAACTAATTCGATGAATAAATATCTACAATTAAACTGTGTCGTACATTAAAAATGTCAGAATTACAAATCGTGCACATAGCTATGACACAGTCTAGAGCTCTAAATTTCTATATTCTATGTGCACGATTTATATTCTATGACACAGCTGCTATGAACGTCTAGTGAATAAAAATATTTCCCCTTTCAATTTATATTCTATGACACAGTTTAGAGCTCAGAATGACAATTTTCAATTATTGTATGCGCACGATTCCACAAAAATGACAATTTTCAGTATTTTTCACATAAATCATTTTCATTTTGGGATATTAATTTTATCATAGATGGCATTTTTCTTTTTCCGAATTATGTCGGAATTACAAATTTCTTATCTCACTGTAAAGTTTTTTAGATCGATTAATTGTCACTATGCTTGTGTGACTGTTGAACGAAAAGATAAATATTTATATGCCAAAATAGATCAAAAAAAAAAAAAAGTAAAAAAAATAAGAGTAATAACTAGTGTCCATAGTGTCTACGTCCATAGCATCCAAATATAGGTTACAAAGTTGAGATATGTATATTACAAAATCAGATGTATCTGTTATATAATTCTTTGTACGTCTATGGACTTATGAACAACTTTTCAATAGATACAATTGATTTTTCTCAAAAAATAATACCTGGTCATGTCGCTTAAGTGATATCAGCCCTACCCCAAACATTAAAGGTGTGTTTGGAGGGGTGAAGATAGTGCTAATTTGGGTTAGCATTAAAGATATAGCACGTGCACCCATGTTTTTAGCACAATTGTATAAATATTTGTTGGAAATTGTTATGTATTTGTTCACTAGAAAATAATATCTATTCATTAGAAAGATATAAATGTTCACTGAAAAATGATATTTCTTCATTGCAAAAACGATTGACCGGTGGATAAGTGAAAAATGTGGACACTAACTACTACTCTACACGGAAATTAACTGGATAAGTTCAATTTGACAACACAATTTTTATTAAATCTCGTAGTAATAAAGATGATACAAACATTCACATCACTTATAATTTACTATAGGGAAATACTACAAGGGCCCCCTGTTTATTTCTGCATGTTACAAATACATATAACTTTGACTTGAAAGCTTATACATCTTTATTTTCCCTTATTACATATATAAAATTTACTTTGAATCTAATTGCAGAGATACAGATGTGTACTTCTTCTTCGTTCTTCAATTCTACCATCCAATTATATAAGATCAATCTTCTTCTATATATGGCGCCTTAGCTCAAGGAGGGCAATAGGATGTATTATAGCACCCTCTGGTGTATGCGGGCCTGCTTGCATAGCCGATGGAAGCTGTATGAACAGAAAAATGTGAAATTATATGTTAGTCTGGAATATGGAATGAAAAAGGCAAAATAAAATAAACTATATATTCATAATTTCATATATATAATATATACATACACAGTAACACAAATGCATGCTAACCTAAAAACATATATACAAGGAGTTGAAAAATATGTATAACATTATTATCTCAAGCAAAGAGAGTAGATTTAAAATATGGCTCAAATTAAGACTTGTATAATTTGATTGCAAGTAATCTAGTGCATGCATAATAGAGAGAGAGAGAGGATCATTAGCAGTAGTAGTACCCTTGCTTTCTTCTAGGGTTCTCGTTCCCTCTGCAGAAGGGAAGATGAGAGGGGCGCTAAACAGCAGGAAGAGCATACAGAGCAAGGGAAGCAGATCAGCTCTCGTTGCCATGTGTGAACCTGCTTCTACAGTATGCTTTGTGTTTGAGTTAATGGTAGATAATATACCTTCTAAATGGTGCTAATTTATAGAGGTTTTGTAGGGTATCAAACGACGTACATGGAAAAGTATTGAGATGCTATTTGTACTTTTGTCCCTGTATACGTAGCTCAGCGATTAGGGCATACGTACTTATATTTTTTCTACTTTACTTTGGTACGTAAAATAGTATCTACTCTCCAATTATATTGATACCAATTATATATCCAATTGTTAATTCAAAAACCCAACAATTGACTGGTATAAGTTTTAACTTTTAACTGGAAAATCAAAAGTTGAACGGCTGGATGGAAAAAAAGAGTTGGACGGAAGATTGTTTCCTTTTAGTTTTGTAATGAAAACTTCTTTAGACTTTATAAGACATTGATACATATATTGTCTTACCTAATTAAAAACTGACCAGCAGTAAATCCTAATGTAGACTTTTATATACTTTAATATACTGTCCATAGATGAACTGTGCATCTAGAGTTTAAATGTTACAGATTGGATGTAATTGCAATTAAAAAAAATTAAATATAACTGTTATAATATTTGTACAATATATATATACGGATGTATGAACAATTATTCAATGGATGCTTGATGGCTCTGGTGTCACATAAAGTTTCAAGTACGGGAGATTATTATTTTCTTTTAACTTTTTCGCTTATCTACTTCTCTCTAAATTTGTTAAGAGCGAGGCTACGGTAATATTAATTGTACAAAATGGTCCGTACTACGGCTCCATATTATGATATTTAAAGTTCAATCGATCGATCCAAACCGCTCAATGTGGGCCAATTTTTATATATAAAAAATAAAAAAATCTTATTTTTAATTTTCGAAAAAAAAACTTATTTTGAAAAATAGTAAATCCGGGTCCCCCAAACCTTTCTGAGGCCGGGTCCCCAAGAGCCGGCCTACTTTTGGTAGGCCGGGTTTGGGGGAGCCGGCCTAGATCTGAAAATAATTGCCTTAGACTAGGCCGGTTTGGTGCTGTCACATATTGTCGTTCATGCGAAAAATAATTGATTTGACCTGTAGGCCGGGTTTTAGGGATTTGGCCAACAAAATTTAGCTATAAATGGGCAGCCAGGCAGAAAAATTCTAATCATTCTCATTCTTTCTCATTCCTCATTCCTGTCTTTCTCATTCTTCCTCACAAATACAATGGTATCCATCGCAATATTTGTTTGTGGTATGGTAATTAATGGTCCTATGAGTGTCGCTTACAATATGCCTCCCATAAACGTTTTTACATCCGACGTAAAAATTTAACGTTAGAGGTATTGATAGTACTTTCTACAGTCTTCTCCCGATATCTGATGACGAAAAACTGTCGCTTGCTGTAGGCCAAAACCAATCCTTGCTCGAACTTTATGTCGATATTGTTCCACATATTTCCAGTACATCATATGTTCCAACTGCCGACAATTTACCCGGCAGTAGCAACCAAGCCAGCTGGAACGTACCACAATACCAACCCTATAACATACCACAATACGAATACTAGGCTCAACCGCAGTATCCACCACAGTACCAACCTCAACCAGTACCAACCTCAACCGCTAAATTTTTGGCGAAGGTACTATATAACGCCATTGCTGCAAATCCTGGTATATCTATGCGCAACCTTAGTTCTGTTGTGGAAGTCAAGTTTGACCAGAAACCCACTTACAATAAGCTATGGCGTGCCAAGGAGAAGGCAATTGCGGTAGCCTTCGGTAGCTGGTCTAAGGCCTACTCTCCTTCCCAACCAATTGGAAGCGTATGCTCGGAAGAATCCGGGAACAAGGTATGTTGTGCAAGGTGACCAAATTTCACAGATCGAACACCTTTTCACCAGGGCCGCATGGTCTTGGGGTGCATGTCGAGAAGATTTCAGACATTGTCGACCGGTATTTGGTATTGACGCCACCTTTCTCACCGGGCGATACAAAGGTAAACTTTTGGTTACCACAGCATATGATGCAAATAATCAATTGTTACCCCTCGCATACGGCTTGTTGGATGCAGAGGACAACGGCTCGTGGGTTTGGTGGATGGGGTGGCTGCGTCGTAATGTGATCGCACCTGACGTACGCTTCACTGTTATATCGGACAGACATAAATGTTTTTATGAGGACTGACAAGGGTTACTGTGAGGCCAGGTCGGAGGCACTTCACTGTTTCTGTGCACGCCATATCAGCGAAAACGTGAAGAAATATTATGGCAAACGGTCGAGCGAATTATTCGAGGCCACGGCGTATACCAAAGGGGTCCAAAGACACCACAATGCATTTGACCTGCCGAGGGAACATAATAGGCGTGCATGGAACTTTGTGTACGACATCGGGAAAACTGGTACCAGACAACAGAGGGCGAAGGCAAATCCACGGAAAGATTTGTGGGCATGCAGTCATGATGGCGGCACAAACCGGTGGGGTATAATGACAAGCAACGGTCCGGAGTCTCTAAACAAGGTCTATAAGGATGCTCGCGCCCTACCCGTTACTGCTCTGGTGGATGAAACTTTTTCAAAGACAATGGATTGGTTTGCCGACCGGAGAGAGCTTGCAAGAGTAAATCTTGCATCCGGTAAACAGTGGGCGCCGAAGGTTGCTGATAAAATCCAACGACGAACCCGCAAATCCCAAGCTCACAAGGTGAAGACGGTGAAGCTCGACCAGCTGATGTTTCTAGTGACTAGAAAGGAGGGAAAACCCGGTTCAGAGAGGCGGTTCAAGTAGAACGTGAAGCTTTTTCCTAGCCTCCATCGCTCATCATGCGACTGTCAGAAAACCGATCTGACAGGCGTACCTTGCGCACATGTAATTGCTGTTCTCGATAAGCGATGTTACAGTACCGCCGAATTTGTGTCGTGCTATTATAGTGCGGAGTACCTGTTCAATACATGGGAGCCGCTCCTTATGCCATTCAGCAGTGCCGAAGATTATCCAAACATCGGGGAGCGAGGTATGTGCCGATTTCTAAAAAGGTTATGAGAGGACGATGGAAGCATCTTCGGCTACCAATGACGATGGATCAGATGGGTAAGCAGAAGAAAAACCATTCATACAGGTGTTCTCGTTGTGGCGAACAGGGACATACAAAAAACAAATGTCGTGTGCCATTTGAGTACGTAGAGGATACTCAAGCTGGTAGACATTCATTCAGCGGCACGCCTTCAAATGCGCACATCCTCAACGAATTCCTTCCAAGTTAGAGGTTATTAACAACGATTAATCTATCATGTATATCTCTAAAGCTTGCTAAAGGTATGTTTCTTTTTTGTCAGATCAACCGAGCGCTCAGCAAAGATTTTCATCTCAGCACCATTCGGTTAGCGGGGTACCAAGGTCGGTACGCAGACCGGAACCAGCACCTGCAAGAGGAGGAGGTCCCCAACCAGTGAATTCCACGAGGAAAAAGAAATCTATCGGATCGAAGTTGAAGGGCATCTTTAAAGGGTCGCCAAGCCGCGGAAATTGAATCTTTGTTTTGTTTCAATGCTATGTCGTATCATTTTCTTTTCTTTGTATTTGCTTTCTAGCATGGCTCGGCATTATATTTGTAGTTGCATTTTAGCTTTGTTCAAATGCTATGTTGTACCACTTCAATGTTAAGTTTTAAATCAGATATGCTATGTTGCATTTAGCATGGCTCAGCATTATGTTGTAGTTGCATTATAAAAAAATCTGCTTCGAAAATATGTGCTTTAAAACTAATCGATTTGATGAAATTCCCTTCATCATGATTTAATGATGTATTAATTTTCATCATGAATTAGGATAGCCATAGCATTAAAGATGAAATCCAAAAAAAAAAATAAATAATTAATGTAGGCCGGCTTCCAGGGATCCGGCCTGGAGTTTCCAGGCCGGCTTCTAGGGACCCGGCCTGGCGTTTCCAGGTCGGCTTCCTGGAAACCGGCCTATTTTTTTTTTCCTGTGCTGTTTTGTCATCAATCCTGGTACATTCTGGGTACCAGCCCCGTTTTAAACAAACATTCATAACACAAACATACACAAACATACATAACACAAACAAATCGACAACACAAATATACATAACACAAACATAACACAAATCCATAACACAATCATAACACAAACATAACACAATTTTCACCTTCTTATCACGGAAGGACTATACCTTGGAGCTGGCTCGCATCGACCCGGTCTCATAGCTCTCCTCTTCTTGGCGGTACCTGCCGTGGATGTACCGGCCACTTCAGCCGTACCTTGTGGTGGTGGCGGGGTAGCCCGAGTAATCTGACTTTGCATGTACCCATACCCATACCCCTGAGAATTCTCTGGTAGTAAGTAGCCAGACCAGTAGTCCTCGTAATCTCCCACGTTCGAATCGGCGGGCATCTCCGTCCTCCGAGCTGTCGGGCTCGGTCTTGACAGTCGCAGAAAAGTTGTGCTGATCATATAGATTGTCTATGCGGTACACCTCGCCCACATCCTCTAGTTGTGCTCGGCAATTCCGCAACATCCACTTTCCGATCTTTTTGCCTATCTTGCTAACAATTAGCTTAATGCCGTAGGCCGCCTGAGCTTGAATTCGCTCAGCCTGCAAAATAAAACAGGTCAGTGCATGCACAAATGTAATAACAGAACATTTTAATAAAGTTAGCAACGTACCAAGCGGGGCCTCTGCTCGTGTCTTGGAGGATACGACATGGTGGCAATTCTGCTTGCGATGGTCTTGGCATGTCCTCTGCCAATCCCTGCACGATCTGGGTCCTGGGCATGATTATCGGCTTGCTGTAGACACCGTACCAGAGCCTGTACTCGCCCATGCAGTTAGGGTCCCAGAACTCCCCAGAGTTGACCGATCTATGCTGAATTTGACCCCATTCCTGAAATACATTTATTTTTATTACATAATGGCCTATGATATCAACCTAAATATTTTTTTGTGAAATAAGGACAATTGAATAACCTGAATATGGCTTGCATGAATAGCTGACCAGTTCGGTCTTTTTTTATTAGATTCCTCGGTGTGCTCGTACAGCATGTATGCCTCGTGGCCCTCCCAGGGCTCGGGTAATGGGGGCGGCACAAGCTGCTTCGGGCCAAATTGTCTCATAACCTGATCTGGATAATGGAACTCGACCATCCAGAAATGGATCATCTCGACTCGGACACACCAAAGGTGCCGCTCGGCAATGATCGTCGAGGGTGCAAGGTTAAGGTCCTCCCTCAAGAAAGCCTCGTACGGCTCCCAAATGATGTCACCCTCCATCAGTTCCTGCAATTGCTTATGGAGGACACTTAAACATCCCTTGGCTTGGTCCAAAAACCTCTTTGGACCACTCCACCTGATCCCGTATGCGTGCCTCACATGGACGTCAGGACCACTGAGCGCTTCGTGAGGATGCCCAGGTTTCACGACCGGACGAGCCACTGCGAAGTGCTCCCATGACCATATCTGCACAAACCGCACAAGTCATACCAATTCACGTTAATTCATCACACAAACCGCACAAGTCATAAAAAGTAAAATGAAAAGGGTAATATGTATGGTGCCTGCAGAAAATACAAGGTGCCCGCAATGGATCTAGTAGCACGACGGCTGGCATTGCACAAGTTCCGGTACAGACATGCTAGCAGGGCGGAGGCCCAGCTGTACCGCCGCGGTTGCTCAAAGCTTATGAACTGTGCGTACATGCTCGACACACAGTCCTTCGAACTGTCTGGGACAATAAGTGTCCCGATCAGCTCCATGATAAAAGCTGCCGTGTGGGACTGCATTTCAACCTCGTCGTCATGATTATAATTTGGATTACTGAACCGTTCTTTTAAGTACGCGAGCCTGTAGTCAACATGAGAAGAAACAAAAAGAAATCAATTTATATTAACCAAACTTTTAAGATATATTAAAATATTTTACTAGATAAGAAAATCCGGTACCTCAGGGAGTAATACGAAAGCCTCCTTCTATCTGAACCATCCTTTTTTGTTCCAACCTTTTTGTTCTTAAAAGCACTTGTCGGTAGTTGGACACTGAAAGCGTTGGTCAGGTGTTCAGCCATATCCACATTGCTATACCCAGTCACCGGCGGACTGTCGATAGGTAGGCCCCAGATGGTAGCCACATCTTGCAAGGTCACTGTGATCTCACCGGTGGACATGTGAAATGTGTGAGTTTCTGGCCTCCACCGCTCTACCAGAGCGGTGATCAGAGCATGGTCTAGCTTGTCGTGAACATCCATTTGGCCCACTTGCCACAACCCCATTGCGACGAGAACATCCCACATGTTTTCGTGATACTTGACATATCTCTTGTGACCTTGCATCGACAGAGGCATCGCGTCCTGAAATTTCATAAAGATTATAAGAATTCCATAAATCAATACAATGTCAAAGGAAATTGAAATAAAAGTGTATAGAATTACCGGGTCGGTGACATTCCACAACTGATGGTCCTTATCTGGGACCCGCAAAAGTAAATCTTGAGGGTTTGCCGATGGTCTCTTACTGGAGGACATCGTGAAGCACTACAATGTCATCACAATTATAACACATTTATAATTGAAATTTCTTTTTATGACAACAACACATTTATAATAAATTGTTCAACTCTACTCATTTCAAATTGTTCAACAATTATAACAAGCAATTAAAAAAAATTACAACAACTCAATTACTGATGCACCGCATTCATATATGCATTTTACCAGACTTGTACCTTGTTTTCGACCTAAAATCCCGAGTTTAATTGCATTTTAGTGTTAGAATTCTTAGATTCCAGTTACTTATTCAATTCTGTCCATGTTTCAGGTAAATTGGGCTTTTGGAGCCACTTGGACGCGATTTGAAGCCCTGGAGAGCAAGTCTGCACTGGAACTCACTTCCTGCGGGCCGCAAGACCTACTTCTTGCGGGCCGCAAGACCCGCGGCAGCGCTGTTTCTGTTTCTGCTGCCTTTTTGGCTATTTAAACCATCCTTTTGGACGGTTTTGGCATCTTACTTTCTGTCTCTTCCACCCTAGCCGCCAGGAGAGCCTAGGAAGGCGTGTTTGGAGTCGATCTTCACCATCTTTCGAGGAGATTTCGAGAGGACTTCTTGGAGACGTTGAAGATTGAAGCCACGCTAGTTCTTCTTCGGTTCTTTAGTATCATGAACTTCTTCTTTGTTTTGCTTTCTTTGTTTTCCCTCGCCATGAGCGAGTAGTCTTTTAGTTCTTAGGGTAGATGATGAAGTTTGTGTTAATGGATTGACTTCTTATTGTGAGACTTACGTTATTTTCATGTTACTTGTGATTTTCATGATTATGTGTGTTTGACTTGACTTGTTGATGTGATAGACCTGTAGATTGCGAGCAAAATCTAGTTGGTTAATAGAATATCATGCTTGTTGTATGGTAAACCTGTATCATATTTGCAAGGTTTAGTTGGTCAATAGAGTATCATATTTGCAAGAATTGTTATTTACACTGTTTGGATTGATAACTTATTGTCCAAGAGTAACTGAACGGTAAAATTGCGGTTCTTACGAGAGTGGAACCGATTCCTAGATATAAAAGTAACTTGAACGTAGATTTAGAAATAGATCCACGAATTTCTGTTGAACCGGTATTGTTAGAAGAACCAAAAACGAAAGTTGAGGACTTGTACTGTTGCTGGTTTGATTCAGAATTGATAACGTGAGTCGAACATTGAACCAGAACCAGAACTGCTCTCTGTCAGATTTCCTGCGGACCGCAAGAGATATCCTACGGGCCGCAAGGATCTGCAGAAAGTGTAAGACAGAGATTACAAAACTGTTTGTAATTCACAGGAGTTATTCTGTGGGTAACAAGTAGTTTTGGAATCTCTAACCAACCCCTGCGACCCGCAAGAGACCTTCCTGTGGGCCGCAAGAAGTTAATCCAGAGACCAAACAGATTCAGAAAACCCTGAGGACGCCTTTTTAATTAGTTGTTTTCCAGTATTTACTTGTTGTTTACTATTTGCATCTGCTACTGTTTAAACCAACCTTTCAAAAACCCCCACTTTATTTAGGATTTGAATTGCGATTGAAGTCTGGTTTAGAATTAATTCCCGTCCTTGTGGTTCGACCTCGATTGTACTACACGAGATCGTACGCTTGCAATCGAGTGTTCTGCTTCGTGTAACAAATTTAAAAGCCTACATCTTTTAGGACATCAAGCTTTTTGGCGCCGTTGTCGGGGACGGCGACATTAGTTCTAAACCTTACTTTATTTTCTTTTCGAATTCTGATTTTTCTTTTTCTTTTCTCTCTTTTTCTGTTTCAGGTGACAGGCACTGGCACAATACCCTCCCTTTGGTGACTACTTTCTCAGAAGCGGACGCAGGAGCTCGAAATTCCATCCGCTGCCAGCGAGGGTCAGCCCAGACTCATCTGATCAGAAACCACATCGTCATCTGACATGGGTGACAACGTCTTGGAGCGGGAGTAGCTCAGGCTGCAAGCCGCAGAAGCAGAAATGTAGAGGCAAGCTGCTGAAGCAGCTCGGCGAGAGCTTGAAGAGGAAGTCCGCCAACTCCGGCGAGAGGCAGAAGCCGAGCGGCAGCGAAGACAAGCAGAGCCGCAGACACTCCGAGACTACCACAGTCCCAGAGTCGACGACTCAGAAGGTCCCATCGTCCTGCCGGAGTTGCAAGGAGACCCTCCCAACTTCGGTTCGGGTGCAGTCACACTCGTCCAGCAGAACTGCTTCCATGGGCTGGAGTCCGAGAATCCTCATGACCATCTGAACAGCTTCTACCAAGCCTGCCGGACCGTTAAGCACCTCGCTACGATGCCAGACTACGTCAAGCTAGCCTTGTTCCCTTTCTCTCTTCAGGACAAAGCGAAATTCTGGTTCAACTCTCTCCCTAAAGGCTCAATTGGTACCTGGGCCGAAATGTCTGCTCAATTTTTACAGAAATTTTACCCTGTTAGGAGAACCGCCAAAGTTCAGGCTGAAATTTCCTCATTTAAACAAGGGTATGATGAGTCTCTAAGCGAGGCATGGGATAGGTTTAACCGGTTATGTCTGTCTTGCCCTCACCATAATTTCTCTGATTGGATGCTTGTTGATGCTATTTATGAGGGACTGACTGCGCAGAGTCGCGCTTTAGTTGATTATAGTGCAGCTGGATCGATAGCAGATTTGCGACCGCGTGCAATCCTGGAGCTTATTGAGAAGGCGGCCCACCAGCAGCAGTGGTCCAACCGGGAGTCCAGCAGGGAGTCCAGCAGAGGATTGAAAGGGCGGTACGAGGTGGATCAACTTGCCCTCATACAAGCCAAGCTAGAAGCCCTGCAGCTTCGGATGGACAAGCAGACAGACCGGCAGAAGGCGTCCGCCAAGGCGGTACAGGTTGAACCTTGCACGCTTTGCGGGGAGGACTCTCATGATTATGACCACTGCCCGCTGCGTCAACCTGAAGGGGAGGAAGAGCACGTACACTCTCTCAACAACGAGCCCTCCTTTTTCCCTAGACCTCCATTCTCGAGATCATACTCCAATGACCCAGCAGACCGCCAAAGCTGGAGAGAGAAACCAGACCGTCCCAGCTTCGGTACCAACAATTACAACCCTCCTCAGAAATTCCAAACCCAAGGGCAAGGAAGTGGAAACCGAAACTTCTACAACAATGCTCACTTCCAAAACCAGAACAGAAACGCTCAACCAAACAATACCTATCGCCAACCGTATGTGCCTCCCCACCAAGTGCCCAAGCCTGCCGAACCTGCTGTGCCCGCCGTGGTCGACAACTTCATGCAAGAGCAGGGTAAGATGAATCAGATGATATTCGAGCAGATGCAGGCTCTTAATGAGAAACTAGCAAGGATGTCGGGAGGAGGTGTAGGCGTAGCGTCGAGTCCCGAGACCACAGCCTCACTGCCAAGTCAGCCAGTGAACCCTAATGGCGAAGTGAAGGCCATTCACACACTTAGGAGTGGCACGCAGTACGCTGATCTGCCCATGCCGGAAGAGGAGGACCAGGCTGTTACAAAACCAGCAGCCGCCAAATCCCAGCCAGAACCAGCGAAAACCCATCCTGTCGCCGATTTCTGCAGCCCGCAGGATTTCCCCAGTGGCCAGCCAATTCTTCAGCGGGCGCAAACAAACCCTCTGCCACCTAATCCTGACCTCGCAGTCCCCTCTCAAGGACTGCAGAAGGTAGTAACTGAGGGGCAAGCGAATCAGAACTCCATGCCTGCCGAGTCAGTCTTGCCAGCGAAGGACAAAGGTAAAGCGACAACGGCCCCGCCGCCATACCAACTGCAGGTTCCATTCCCACAAAGGCTCGCTAAAAACCGTTTAGATGAGCAATTCTCTAAATTTATGGAGGTCCTCAAGCAGCTGACCATCTCCATCCCCTTCACCGATGCGCTCGCACAAATGCCGTCTTACGCAAAATTCTTGAAGGACATCTTGTCCAACAAGCGGAGCTTAAAGGACTGTAGGAGCATGCAACTCAACCATGAATGCAGTGCGGTGGTGAGTCGGGAGCTTCCACCCAAGCTTGGAGATCCGGGAAAGTTCACCATCCCTTGCACCATCGGGAAGGCAACCATCAGAAGGGCGTTATGCGACTTGGACGCCAGTGTGAGCCTCATGCCTCACACTATTTTTCAGAGGATCAGGGTAGGTGAGCTCAGACCCACCCGCATGACCCTGCAGCTGGCAGACGCCTCCACTCGCTTACCGTTGGGGATAGTTGAGGATGTACCGGTACAGGTAGGCAAGTTCTTTGTGCCTGGTGATTTTATAGTGATGGATATGGAGGAGGATAAGGATGTACCGATCATCCTTGGTCGACCTTTTCTGCAGACAGCCAGAACTGTTTTCGATACGTACGAGGGTACCCTCACCATGAACATTGGCGGCGAGAAGGTACAGTTCCAGGTTGCACAAGCAATGATATCCCGATTTTTTGGAGGACTGCAACCGGTTGGATATCATTGATGAGCTCGTTTGGGAGGCGCAGGAGGATCAGCTGGAAGAGCATCAGATCGCACTCGGGTATCATCTTGACTTTCTTTCCTCCTTGCAAAATGAATTAGGTTCTTTTGATGAGGTGTCTGAGGAGGATGAAGGTCCGCTTGGGGGTACTGCCTGCAGCCTGCAGGGCATGCCCCACGATCCCGCAGATGATGAGGAACCGCTACTCACCAGGGTCAAACCAGTTCTCTCGCTCTCCCAGTCTGCAGGTGACAGTTCTTGCGGCCCGCAGGAAGACGGACCAGAGGCGAAAATCGACAAGTCACTGCCATTAGACGCGCCAAGTAAGGTAGACCTGAAACCATTGCCCGACAGCCTCAGGTATGAGTTTCTTGACTCTGACAAAACTTTTCCAGTTATTGTTGGCGCTCAATTGAGTTTTGATGAAACTTCGAAGCTTTTGGAAAAGTTGCGCATTCACAGGGGTGCCTTAGGGTATTCGATTAAAGACATCAAGGGACTCAGTCCTGCCATATGTGCCCATCAGATACATCTCGAGGAAGACCACAAACCTTCCGTGCAGCATCAAAGGAGGCTTAACCCCGTGCTTCAAGAGGTAGTGAAAAAGGAGATTCTTAAATTACTTGATGCTAACATCATTTTTCCTATTTCAGATAGCAAGTGGGTGAGCCCAGTGCACGTAGTCCCGAAAAAGGGAGGGCACACCGTTGTCATCAACGACAGAGGCGAGAAGGTCCAGATGCGGCCCACCACTGGATGGAGGATGTGCATTGATTACCGCAAGCTGAATGCTGCGACCCGCAAGGATCACTTCCCGCTGCCTTTCGTGGACCAGATGTTGGAGCGCCTCGCCAAACATTCCCACTTCTGCTACCTTGACGGGTACTCAGGCTTCTTTCAGGTACCCATCCTCCCTCAGGATATGGAAAAGATGACATTCACTTGTCCTTATGGTACCTTCGCCTACCGAAGAATGCCGTTCGGTTTGTGCAATGCGCCTGCTACATTCCAGAGGGCGATGATGGTCATTTTCTCTCCCTACATTGAGAAAGAAGTCGAGATTTTTATGGATGATTTTTCTGTTGTTGGAACTTCTTTCGATGACTGTTTGGCAAATTTGTGTAAGATCCTACAGAGATGCGAGGAAACCAATCTGGTCCTCAATTGGGAGAAGTGCCATTTCATGGTACAAGAGGGCATTGTGCTCGGTCACAAAGTCACGAGCAAGGGCATCGAGGTGGACAAAGCAAAGATTGAGGTGATCGAACAGATGTGCACGCCCACCACAGTCAAAGACGTGCGCAGCTTTCTCGGACACTGCGGATTCTACCGTCGATTCATCAAGGACTTCGCTCAGATCACCAAACCCCTGACCAACCTGCTGGTAAAAGACTCTGATTTTGTTTTTACTGACGAGTGTGTTCAGTCTTTTCTCAGGTTAAAGGAAGCCCTCGTCTCCGCCCCGATCCTGCAGCCTCCAGACTGGTCTCAATCTTTTGAGATCATGTGCGACGCCAGTGACTATGCCATAGGCGTGGTTTTGGGGCAACGCAAGGACAACAAACCCATAGCCATCTGCTATGCCAGCAAGGTCCTCGACTCCGCGCAGGTTAATTACACCACAACTGAGAAAGAGCTGCTAGCCGTGGTGTTTGCGCTGGAGAAGTTTCGCTCTTACCTGGTCGGCTCTCAGATAATCGTCTACACCGACCATGCAGCACTCAGGTATCTTCTTTCCAAAAAGGATGCGAAACCACGTCTTATTCGTTGGATTCTTCTTCTGCGGGAATTTGACATTGAGATTCGGGACAAGAAAGGATCGAAAAACTTAGTCGCAGATCACTTGTCCCGCTTGCATTGGGAAGGGGAGGAGCAGAGCAACATTCCGATTGACGACTCAATTCCGGGGGAACAGCTCTACGTCCTGGGAACAAGCACAAACAGCCACCCACAGCCCATATCCGAGCAAATCAACAATCTGCCGAAATCCTGCGGGACGCAGGGCCGTTTCTTGCGGGACGCAGGAGGCACTCAGCAGTTTCCATGGTACGCAGACTTCGCCAACTTCCTCGTAGCAGGCCTCTTGCCTGCTGAGATGACCTCTCAGCAGAGGAAGAAGTTCAGGGCTGACGTCAAGTTCTACCTTTGGGAGGAGCCTTTTCTCTTCAAGGTAGGTATTGATGGTATCTATCGTCGATGCGTGCCGCAGGAGGAGGTACACTCTATACTCTCTCATTGTCATTCTTCTGCTTATGGAGGCCACGCCTCCTCATCTAAAACTGCTGCCAAGGTTTTGCAAGCAGGATTCTTTTGGCCAACGATCTTCAAGGATGCACATGCCCTTGTGCAATCATGCGACTAGTGCCAGTGGACGGGTAACATCTCAAGGCGTAGCGAGATGCCACAGCAGCCCATCTTGGAGGTCGAGATTTTTGACGTGTGGGGCATCGACTTCATGGGGCCATTCCCTTCCTCAAAGGGATTTGAGTACATTCTCGTGGCAGTGGACTATGTGTCTAAATGGGTGGAGGCGCTCGCTTGTGCAAAGGCGGATGCAAATTCAGTTAAGCGCCTCTTCAATGATGTGATCTTCCCTCGTTTTGGGGTGCCTCGTGCCGTGATCAGTGACGGCGGCAAGCACTTCATCAACCGTCAGTTTGAGCAGCTTTTGAGCAGACACGGGGTGACTCACAAGGTCTCCACCTCCTACCATCCTCAGACTAACGGGCAAGTCGAAGTCTCTAACCGGGAGATAAAAATCATTCTTGAGAAAACCGTGGCGAGATCACGAAAAGACTGGGCTTTCAAGCTCAATGACGCACTTTGGGCGTACCGCACGGCTTTCAAGACCCTGATCGGCATGAGCCCATTCAAGCTGGTTTATGGCAAACCTTGCCATTTGCCGGTCGAGATCGAGCATAAAGCGTTTTGGGCCACGCGCACCATCAACATGGACCTGCAAGCAGTAGGCGAGAAGCGCATCCTTGACTTGCATGAGTTGGAGGAAACAAGGCTTCATTCCTACGATAATGCCTAGATGTACAAAGAGCGCACTAAAAGAGTGCATGACAACCGCATCACGCTTCGCGACTTCAAGGAAGGGGACCTCGTTCTTCTCTTTAACTCGCGCTTGAGACTCTTTCCGGGTAAGCTCAAATCCAGATGGTCGGGACCTTTTATCATCAAGAAGGTTTACCCATTCGGCGCAATAGACATTGCTGGCAAGGATGACGTTGCATTTAAGGTGAACGGTCAACGCCTCAAGGTGTACGTAGCTGATCTGCAGAAGGAGGAACGCCTGTCCCTGCACCTGTCCGACCCCCCACCAGCAGATACGTAGATGCATTATGGTCAAGCTCGGGACCTAAAACAAGCGCTCCTTGGGAGGCAACCCAAGACTTTTGGTTTTCTTTTCTTCTTTTTTTTCCTTTTCCCTTATTTTAGTTCTTTCACATTGTTTTGCATTTTTTTATTTTATTTCTCATATTGCATAAGGTGTTCTTAGTTGTGTATGTGCAGCGTCGCAGAGCATTTCATGATGAAACGGCAGTAATTGGGGTTCAAATCTAAGGCAAAATAATCTTCAGAAAGAATCTTGCGTCCGCAAGAATTATGCCTTGCGCCCGCAAGAGTTTCCAGTTCGGCACGGACTCCGATGTAAATTGGTGGTTTGGAATTAAGGTAAGTGGGGCCGGTTTTATTTTTCTTTTATTTCTTTCCTTCTTTTCTTTTCTTTTCTTTCCTCTCTTTTCTTCCCTTTCTTTCTTTCCTTCCTTCTTCCTCCTTTTCTTCCCTTTCCTTCTTCTTCTTCTTTCTTCCTCCTTTTCTTTTTCTTCCTCCTTTTCCTTTCCCTGCCGCCACTCTTCCAGCCGACCACGCCGGACCACCAGCCAACCACGCCGGACCACCAGCGCACCGGCCGCCTGCCAGCCTGCCAGCGCACCACCCGCCGGACCCTCCACCGCGCGGGCGCCGTCTCCGCCCGTGCAGCCAGCCGACCCCCCGCGCCAGAGCCCTCGCCCTCGCCGGAACCCTCCTGCCGGCCAGCCGACCCCGCGCCAGAGCCTCGCCGGAACCCTCCTCCGTCGAGCCCTCCTTCCTCTCCCGCGCCGGAGCAGCTGCTGCGCCAGCAGTCGTGCCTGCCAGCCCTCCGCCGCGCCAGAAGCCGGGCTTGCCAGAGCCCCCGCCGTGCCAACAGTCGTGCCTGCCAGCCCCTCCGCCGCGCCAATCGACCGTCATCCTTGCTACACGCCGACCGAACACCGCCGAAACCTCTTCTCGCACCAAACCAAGTCCCACTGCGCAGATCTGATCAAAAACAGGACAAAACCTCCAGGTTTGAACTTCCCGCGCTATTCAAATTTAAATCTGACAGTTGGTGGAATTTCAAACCGGACTTGGACTCGCGCCACGTCGCAACTCCTGTGACTTAGATTCTGCTGACCCTCGCGCCCGCAAGAATCGCCTCTTGCGCCCGCAAGGATTGACCCCTGCGCCCGCAGAACCTCTCTCTGCCAGAAACTTCTCCATGTCGCCCACAAAACGGGCTGTCGGGAAACTAGAGGCATCTCGTCGCGCAGCAGGCCCGGTACCATCCGCGGAGGACCTGCGGATTGCACGTAAACGCGAGCTCCTCGACGGTAAAACTGTTATCTCTACATCTATTGTCGATTTTGAGTTTCTTGAGGAGATCGGTATTCTTGATGATTTCACTCGTCTCACTGAGCGGGTGGGATTCTCCCGTGCCTTTTGGGAGATTCCGTCTTAGCACCCCGCCTATCTCGAGCCGACATTGGATTTTCTAGCTTCGCTAGACCTTGAGGAGCACCCTGACGAGACATACTCCATCTCTTTTCGCCTCCTGGGCGGTACTTACCGCATGACCCTTGCCGACCTTGCCCATCTGTTTCATCTGAGACCTCACCAGACCGACTACTTGGGATACATCCCGGCGGATCAGGTTGATGACGAGCACCCCGTCTCTCAGTCCCGTCTCCGTGTCGCATTCTGGTACCGTATCAGTGGTCAGGAGCTTCCTCTGACAGGCCCGGACCCCCGGGTCAATGCTATCACACATCCCGCCCTCCGCTTCATATGCCGAGCTCTTGCTTCCTCGCTTTGTGCCCGTTGAGAGTCCTCGCTCCGACCTCGCCACGAGGAGCTCCAGCTCCTCGCTACCATGCTCCGACCGGATACCCACATGCAGCGACCCCATCTGATTCTGACCATGGTCCGGTACTGGCTTTCCATCATTAGCGCGAAGAAGTCGACGGGTGTTGTAGCCATGGGGTCCTATGTTACCCGTATCGCTTCTCATCTCGGGGTAGATATCACCATGGCTGGTGGCGAGGTTAGTTACCATCACAAGTGCACCACGGTAAAGACTCTTGATCGGGAGCAGTTTCGAACGTGGGGCTGGATTACTATGCTGAGGAGACCGCGGCTGAGCCCGCTACCTGGAGGTGGACTTCTCGCGATGGTGAGTTTACTCTGCCCTTGCAGTACCCGCCGATCGATTTCGACCTGGAGTATACATGGCGTTTGCAGGATCCACCAGCACAGCCACACCAGCACAGCCCCGATGCACCGACAGACGACATCCATATGGAGGACTCAGCAGAGGAGCCTGCAGCTGCAGGGTCAGCAGGCTGGGCTGGCTGGTCAGCAGGAGCCGGTGACTGGTTAGCAGGAGCAGCAGGGCAGTCAGCAGGAGCAGCAGGGCAGTCAGCATGATCCACCGGCTGGGACAGCTGGCCAGCGGGACATGGAGACACATCAGCAGGAGGTGGTGACACATCGGCAGGAGGAGCCGGACAACCCACTGGATCATCTGCGTACCCGCAGTTTCCACAGTATATGCTTGATCAGTGGACGTAGATGTGCACCCGAGTGCAGGAGGTGCATGCGATGCATTCTGACACCCTGACATTGCTTCGCCACATGCAGTTGGTCCAGACTGGACAATCTCGGCGTCTCGAGGATTTACAGACGGGCCGCGCTTGTGACAGCACTCAGATCTCAGAGATTTATGAGCGGCAGGATCGCATCATGCTGGAGCAGCGACGATTCCGCCAGCGGCAGGATCAGAAGCACGATGCCATTGCTGCCCTGCAAGCAGGCCAGTTTGGGGAGGGTACCAGCAGAGGTCCCGCTGGAGCCGACGACGACGACACTGCACCGTGATTCGCTCAGGTTGTATCTTTCCTCTTTCCGCTTTATCGTCATATCTCTGATTTGTTGCACTGAGGACAATGCTTTGTTTAGCTTGGGGAGGGGGGAAATACAAACCTGAGTTTTAGGATATTTCTTTTTCTTTTTCTTTTTCTTTTTTCTTTCTTTTTCATTTTTCATGCTCGCATTTTGAGGAAGATTTTGGGGAAATGTTAAATTCAAGGGCACATGTGCACTTTTGACGAATGAATTGTGAAAAATTGTGCTTAATAACTTTATGAGACTTGTGTTAGGGAAGAGAATTTTGTTCTATAGTGACTAGTTCCATGAGTAAAGTAGGCACTAATTGGAAAAAGTAGCAAACCGAAAGTTTGATTGAGGACGAAGAGTAATTTCTCGGTTGTGGTACCCATGTGAGTATGGTTTGAGAAATGTGGAAAGTCATAGCCTGAAATGTCTTAAAAAAAACCAAAACCAACGGGCATTTCAAGGATGCGGTCAGGCAGGACAAGTGCACCCTTTATTTTCTTTCATCCGACTGGCTGATCCTTGAATGTCCAGATTTCCTAAAAGGGGGTTTGGAGTCGCGATCAGATAGGACATATGCACTTTTATTTTTCCTATCCGTCTGATTCGGGCTTCACTCTCTCTAAAAAAAAAAAAATAAAAAAATAAAAAAAATCAAATAAATAGTCTCTTTCTTTCTAATAAAAGTATTTCATGGTCTATGGATTCGATTGGTTGAGAAAGTTACTCACTATGGGGTCAACATAACCAAGATACCAACTTTGTAGTTCGATCGAAAGACCTAGGGTCCGAAAAAGTACGATGGTCCTACTTGCAATTCAGGTTGCGTTTCATGGAACAAGAGTCGCTCGTCTTGATTTTCTGTGCCCTAACACGAGTTTTGTGAAATTGTCATGCGCACTTATTTACAATTCAAAATTCAAACTCGCCCATGTGTTCTCGGTTTAGCATCTTCCCAAAGTTTTTCTTTGCATTTAGGTCACTCAGGGATTTAGGTCTAGGTACGGTGTGTTCCTTAGGTTCTAGGTTTTGCTTGAGGACAAGCAAGACTTTGAGTTTGGGGAGATTTGATGCACCGCATTCATATATGCATTTTACCAGACTTGTACCTTGTTTTCGACCTAAAATCCCGAGTTTAATTGTATTTTAGTGTTAGAATTCTTAGATTCCAGTTACTTGTTCAATTCTGTACATGTTTCAGGTAAATTGGGCTTTTAGAGCCACATGGACGCGATTTGAAGCCCTGGAGAGCAAGTCTGCACTGGAACTCACTTCCTGCGGGCCGCAAGACCTACTTCTTGCGGGCCGCAAGACCCGCGGCAGCGCTATTTCTGTTTCTGCCGCCTTTTTGGCTATATAAACCATCCTTTTGGACGGTTTTGGCATCTTACTTTCTGTCTCTTCCACCCTAGCCGCCAGGAGAGCCTAGGAAGGCGTGTTTGGAGTCGATCTTCACCATCTTTCGAGGAGATTTCGAGAGGACTTCTTGGAGACGTTGAAGATTGAAGCCACGCTAGTTCTTCTTCGGTTCTTTAGTATCATGAACTTCTTCTTTGTTTTGCTTTCTTTGTTTTCCCTCGCCATGAGCGAGTAGTCTTTTAGTTCTTAGGGTAGATGATGAAGTTTGTGTTAATGGATTGACTTCTTATTGTGAGACTTACGTTATTTTCATGTTACTTGTGATTTTCATGATTATGTGTGTTTGACTTGACTTGTTGATGTGATAGACCTGTAGATTGCGAGCAAAATCTAGTTGGTTAATAGAATATCATGCTTGTTGTATGGTAAACCTGTATCATATTTGCAAGGTTTAGTTGGTCAATAGAGTATCATATTTGCAAGAATTGTTATTTACACTGTTTGGATTGATAACTTATTGTCCAAGAGTAACCGAACGGTAAAATTGCGGTTCTTACGAGAGTGGAACTGATTCCTAGATATAAAAGTAACTTGAACGTAGATTTAGAAATAGATCCACGAATTTCTGTTGAACCGGTATTGTTAGAAGAACCAAAATACGAAAGTTGAGGACTTGTACTGTTGCTGGTTTGATTCAGAATTGATAACGTGAGTCGAACATTGAACCAGAACCAGAACTGCTCTCTGTCAGATTTCCTGCGGACCGCAAGAGATATCCTACGGACCGCAAGAGATATCCTGCGGGCCGTAAGGATCTGCAGAAAGTGTAAGACAAAAAAGAGATTACAAAACTGTTTGTAATTCACAGGAGTTATTCTGTGGGTAACAGGTAGTTTTGGAATCTCTAACCAACCCCTGCGACCCGCAAGAGACCTTCCTGCGGGCCGCAAGAAGTTAATCCAGAGACCAAACAGATTCAGAAAACCCTGAGGACGCCTTTTTAATTAGTTGTTTTCCAGTATTTACTTGTTGTTTACTGTTTGCATCTGCTACTTTTAAACCAACCTTTCAAAAACCCCCACTTTATTTAGGATTTGAATTGCGATTGAAGTCTGGTTTAGAATTAATTCCCGTCCTTGTGGTTTGACCTCGATTGTACTACACGAGATCGTACGCTTGCGATCGAGTGTTCTGCTTCGTGTAACAAATTTAAAAGCCTACATCTTTTAGGACATCAATTACCATCAAAATATTGCATTACAAATCTATTATCCATTCAATTACCACCATTGTGCATAATGAACCAACATTTATTCAATTTCAACAAATTTACATAATAAACCCTCATCTACTAACTATTACAACACAAACCCTAGATTTACCCTAACTCTAAAATTATCAATCCTAATACAAGTTTCACAAAAATAGTTGCAATACATTTGCTAGAGAGACAATACGCACCTAAGTAGAAGAGATTGTCCGGTAGCCGCGTCGAAAATCACGAAACCTCGAAATACCGGTGCCACAAAGCGAGAGAGGAGGAAAAAATTGGGTCTAGAGGGTGAGGAGAGGGAGGAGAGGAGAGGGGTGTGCTTTTTTTTTTGGGGGGGGGGGGGGGGGTTTGGGGCGGCGCTGCGTGCTGGAGACGAGACGGAGAAGAGACAGAGAAAGGGAAGGGAAGGAAGGGAAGAAAGAAAGAAAGAAAGGGGGGGCCGGGGCTCGGTCCAATTATTGGATCTAGGTCGGCTCCCCCAAACCCGGCCTAGCAAAAGTAGGCCGGGTTTGGGGGACTCGGATTTACTAATTTTCAAAATAATTTTTTTTTGAAAATTAAAAATAAGATTTTTTTTATTTTTTATATATAAAAATTGGCCCTCAATGTGATCTATATATATTAATGTAGTTCCAGACCAAATTTTATATTTTAAATTTTTTTTAACTATATATTTGATGTATACAAAAACTGCATATTTGAATGGCCTATAATGTTTAAATTAAGTCATTTTCTAATTATCTTAAAAAATAGTAAAAAAAACCAAAAATTATAAAATTTGGTCTACTATGAGATTTATATATGAAAATCATATTGAGCGGTTTAGATCGATTAATTGAACTCTAAAAATGATATTATGGAGCCGTAGCACATGATACTTTGTACTATTAATAGTACCGTAGCCTCACTCATTTGTTAATATCTTCTCATTCTCTCTCTAACAGGGGTTCGAACTTTTTTGATGAAACACATACTTTTGTAACTATTAAAGATATTATATAGAATTCTAGATACAGTATTGTAAAATTTGAAGGTACATTTGTGTAAATATTTTTTATGGTAGGACCAATTTTGTAAATCTTCTTGGAAAGTAAGTATAATTTTTGTATTTTTTCTCAACAAATTTTTGTTAAATTTTTAAGGGTATAACTTTTTTCCAAGGGGGCTAGGAGCTATTCAAACACAGTATATAACACACACACACACACACTTTTTAGTTTGTACAAACATATGGCTCTCTATATTTTCCCACCTGTTAATTAAAAGAGCCATATGTTTGTCCTTAATAATGATAAATGTCATCTTAACAGCAAAAATTATGTATAGTTGATTACTCGATATTGAAGAACATATATTTCCATTAGCACTTACTTTAGAGGAAGTATCAATATCGCAACTCGATATTCATCAAACCGTAGTAATTTATATTCTTTTGGCACATATATGACTTGTGCACAATTTATTTGAATATAAGGTTCCCCTCTTTTTTTCCACTTACTACGTGCATTAGTGCATACACGCACATTTCACCTTAAAAGTTTTATTCCATACATATATACATATGCTGCCTCTTCCCCTATATGTTCTTCAATTCATCAAATCATGGATTCATCATCTTCTATGGTTTGGCACCAGGAGACCCTTCGCATCGGTATTTATACCTGCATGGTTTAGGGTATGGCATGCCTGGTTTAGGGTACACTACCACAGAAAAAATCATCAACGGCGGTTATTTATGACAATTCCCAACGGTTCAGCGAGGGTTGGGAATATGAGGGTTGCTAATGCTTACTAAAGAACCGCTGTTGATGCCGTCAATCATCAACGGTTAAAAGAGAATAACAATTGCTGTTCCTACGCAATCAACAACGGTTATTAATAAAAAACCGTTGGCAAATGACATTATCTGTGATCTGAAATATTTAAATAATATATCTTTGCCAACGGTTCATAAGAAGGAACCATTGTTGATGACCGTAATTCACAACAGTTTATAAGAAATAACCGTTGGCAAAGAAGCTAATCCACAACTGTTCTCTCCAAGAACCGTTGGCAATGAGACGAATCAACAACGGTTATTTTGGAGAAACCGTTGGAAAATGACGTCATCAATGATCTAAATTATTTAAATAAAATATATTTTCCAACGATTTACAATAAGGAACAGTTGTTGGTGTTGTCAATCAACAACGGTTTACAATAAGAAACCGTTGTCGGTGATGCCAATCAACAACGGTTCCTTAGTAAATAACCGTTGGAAACGACTTTAATCAACAACGGTTTTTATAGTCAATTGTTGGCAATTATATGAATCAACAACGGTTTTTTGGTAGGAACCGTTGTTGATTTCATCATTTGACAACGGTTTTTTATTAAACCGTTGTTGATTGTCGTAATTCCCAACGGTTCCTTGTTGTGGAACCGTTGTTGATTATTTACATGTTTTATTACACAGCGTTATTACCAACGGTTTTTTTAAACAATTAAATAACCGTTGTTAAGTTTTGTCGAACTGGGCATGTTGTTTCTGTTTCATTCAGAGAACCATACACATTCACATATATTTTGTTTTCTGTTTCATTCAGAAATTAACCAATCTAAATTAATATAAATCACATAATTAACACATCTAAATTAATTAACCAATCTATATACATACAAAATCAATTAATTGTACCTATTTTACAATTCGAAACCTCCTAAAATATCTACTACAAAAATCCGATCGAGATCACAATTCGTAACGCAAAAATTCGCAACAAAATTCTATTACCTCGTCGAGTTGATGTCGTTCGTACCTTTCGGATGCAATAGCCTGTAAATTTAAGAGGTTGCATATATTTGAATTAGTTTGATATATAATATGAAATAAAACATATATACTTGATAAACGAAATAGGTATATATACCGAAGGTAACTTCTCCTCATAGCACGTATTTATTAGGTCATGCATCGTCCGCATGACGTAATATCCGCACTCGGAGCCGCCTGGTTGCCTTGGGCCCTACAATAATGAAAATAGATCAAGAATCAATATGGATTTCGTACGTTTTTCTTTTTTTCTTTTTTTGAATATTTACAAGCCTAATTGTATATATAAGTTACGTGTATACGTATATACCTTGATCAACTAATACGTGAGCTTGCCTCCGTTCTTCTTGATCACTCCTCTTTTGGTCCAATAATTTCGGAAGGCCCTACAATTAATATAAATTAGTGCGATGATTCATATTTTGTTTTTTAATAAAAGGAGAACGGAATTTAGTTGATTATTAAGCTTACGTATTCAAATAGCCCATAATCGTTAACTTCGGCACCTCGGTGGGACACAAGGAATCCATGATGTAGCACCGAGACTCGGCTAGATGCACGATGAGAAGCCGCCAGTGAGACCTACAATATTAATTATTTCAGTTTATTTGCCATCCAAACTAACGAGAACGAAAGGTAAGAATTTATATATTTTTTTTGTTAAAGTAGAGTTGAGTAATTTCGAACCCTTCGTGATACGGGAGGAAGACGATCGAGTCGAGCTCCATCGGCTCAATGAAGTCGGTGAGGTAAGTAGCACCCTCTCTCGCAATGTTGTCGGCCGCACATCGGTAGGGGTCCAGAAAACGGAAGCGGCCGAACAACAACATCTTGCACCGACGTGCGCTTGCACTACATTGGAAAACCAATTATCATATTTTTTTACGCTAACTACAGATTAATATTTCATGAAAGAAATATCAAAGTCAAATAATCGATCTTACATGCTAAACATTTGAAGTATTGTTACTTCGAGCCAATCATTCTTTAGCATGTCGGTGATCGCGGTGGTGGTGAGCACCGTTGTACCCCCGATCCCTAGATCCTCCACACCATAGTCGACCTCGAAAGTGTCGACCTCTGACGGTTGGCTCATCAGCAACTGGTAGAGCGTGAGGCCATGCTCCTGAAGTCGGTGCACCTGAGAATCCTCAAGTAGTGGCACCCGACTCGCAGCTTGTGACGACCTCGGGGGCGGTGTACTCGGGCTACGTGCCAATGCTCTCCGGGCCTACGATTAATGAAACCTATGCAATCAGGACCGAATTGGTATATAAATAGTTTTTTATTTTTTTAAAAAATATATACCTGACCGGTCGACTCGGTCTCTACCAAGTGCACCGGCCACAGAACAAAACTCCCGACTGCTTCATGGATTTCCACAAGATCCGCCACCGGAGTCGGGAGTTTGTGTGACCGATTCGCCTCGACGCAAAAATCTATCTGCACCTTTCTTTGATCGGGCGGGATCGGTTGACCGTGGCATGTGGCGCCCGGAACGGGTAGAAACATCCTTCCGGTCGCCACCTCGATCTGAGTATCCGCCGCCTCAACATAGAGTTTGCAATTGCGTGACCTCTGGAATGTAAATATTATTGTTAGAAGCTTTGAATTAACTCAACCACATTTTTTAATTCGTCGAGTAGTGTTGGACTACAAATAAAACAGAAAAAAAACGTCTACCCATATTTCGGACTGAAATAAAATATTTCGGTCCGAAATCTGTCTTCTGTTTTGACAGACAAAATTTCGGTCCGAAATATTTCATTTCGTTCTTGTTCGTCGATTGTCGTCTCCTACGTTCGTGCATCACTTCGGACCGAAATTGTGTCTGACACTTATTTCAACAAGTAGAAAGGTAAATTACCTTGTTCTCGGGGGCGGGCGGTCCCTGCGGTGCCGGCGCCGCAGACGAAGAGGTACCTGCCTGCTGGAGCTCACCTCCGAGCAGTACCTGTTGGAAGTTACCCGGGACGCAGACGGAGGCCATTAGGTCCTGGATCCTTGCGTTCATCTCCTTCGTCATTTCCGCCGTCATCTCCTCCCGTTGCTTCCTCAGCTTCTCTTCGAACTCCTCTCTCATCCCGTCAACCTCCGATTGGGAGTAGCAACCGGAGTGAGAAGTCGCGCCCCGTCTCCTCTTTTCCTTCCCGAAGACGTCTTTCCGGCGTGTGTACTCGGAGCTGTGGGCCCGCGTTCTCCCGGGATGTTCCGGCGTCCCTAGAGCGGCAGTGAGGACATCATTTGCGCCGTCGGGGACGAATGATCCCTCACTCGCTTCTCTTATTTTTCCTTCCTGCAGTGATCAATTGAGTAAAATTAACGTATATGTTCAGTTTAAAATCAATTGATTAAAAACTGTGAAAGCATCAACAACGGTTATTTAAGAGAAACCGTTGTTGTCACACTCAACAACGGTTTTTACTAAAATAACCGTTGTTGATGATAACCATCAACAACGGTTCTATACATAAATAACCGTTGTTGATACTTTCCATCTCAAAATTCTAAAAAATAATTTTGCTTGTCATTAACAACGGTTCCTCAGTTAAAACCGTTGTTGATGACAACAATCAACAACTGTTTCTTCAATAAATAACGGTTAATTTAAAATGTGCAGTTAATTTAAAATGACGAAAGCATGTGCAGTTAATTTAAAATGTTAAGTTAAGAATATATACCACTCTCTTCTGGACCTCCCAAATAGCCGGATCGTCGATAACGGCAACTCCATCGACGATGCTCTTCGACCTTGCCAACATCCAGTCGCGGCTCCGTTCGTCCAAATCGGCACTGATAGGAGTGCCCGATGGTTCCGTCGGTGCAATTACGACATTGCGAGTCCACTTCTTCCTCCTTGCACTCGCGTAGCCGCCCGAGCCGAGCCTGTGAGGGTACACGTTCTTCTTGGACGCCTCTCGCCCTTGCGCACTCTTTTTCTGTCAATTTATGAAACAGCGGCGTCAGTACAAATTAAGTAATTAGTAGTGCAGATTTTTAAATAACAGTGATTTAATTAATGAACCTTAAACTCGTCAGTGTTGCAGTTCCTGACAAACTCTTCCCACACATGTTGCGGGATGTTATGCTTTGCGCAAGGGTCCTCCTCACTCTCCTGAAGAATGTAGGTTCGGTTCAAGTGCGATTTGAACTCCTTCCAACGGACTCCCACCTTTATCAAGACCTTCCTCTTCTCCCTGTCGTCCGGGAGATGCCAGAAATCCTGCAGGACATTTAAAGTAATTATTCAGTTAATCAACGAATTCGGTTAATTGTACAATCAATTATGCAATTTCTATTTTGAATAAAGTTCGAGATTAAATTTTGCAATTTCTATTAATTATACAAAATCAAATGAAGGTATTCAATTAATAATATAATCTGAGATTAAAGTTCAAGAAAACACCTTTATTTTGTTCCAGCAATTCGTCTTGTAATCCAACGGGACCTTCTTCCAGTCCGAGAAATTGATGGGCACATGATCTCTCGCGGTTTGGCCCACATAATTCGCGAACGACCACGTGGCGGCCCCTGTGGTGTTGCCATCTGTCCCGAACTCTATCTTCCTTTCGGGGTCTTTTATCTTCTTGCGGTAAGTCTCCCCGGTGGTTGGCCCTCGTCGCCTCCGGGGTTCTTGTTCGGGTTCGGATTGTTTTTCGGGTTGTTGTTCGGGTTGTTCTTCGGGTTGTTTGGTGGTTTCGGGGTTTTCAGGGTCCATGGCTGCGGAGCAGAGGAGAGGCAGAGAGGGAGGAGAGGAGAGGCAAGGCAGGGAGAGGAGAGGAGAGGAGAGGCAAGGCAAGGCAGGGAGAGGGGGGTGGCGGCAGAGAAGGAGGAGAGGAGAGGCAGGGCAGGGAGAGGAGAGGCGGCAGGGAGAGGAGAGGAGAGGCAAGGCAGAGGAGGTCGGAGACAGAGAGGAGAGGCAGGGAGAGGAGAGAGGAGAGGAGCTTACAGAGAGGAGGGAGAGGAGAGGCAGCGGCGGCACGGCAGCAGCAGCGGCGGCGGCAGCACGGCAGCAGCAGCAGCGGCGGCGGTGGCAGCGAGGGCTTGATCGCCTGAACAAGCGCGAGAGAGGGTTTTAGAGAGGTTTTGGGACTTAGAGAATTTTACAGTGAAATTTGAAATGAAAGAGAGGAGTACAAACGATTAAAAACTGTGAAAGCATCAATAACGGTTATTTAAGAGAAACCGTTGTTGTCACACTCAACAACGGTTTTTACTAAATAACCGTTGTTGATGATAACCATCAACAACGGTTCTATACATAAATACCCGTTGTTGATACTTTCCATCTCAAAATTCTAAAAAATAATTTTGCTTGTCATTAACAACGGTTCCTAAGTTGAAAACCGTTGTTGATGACAACAATCAACAACTGTTTCTTCATTAAATAACCGTTGTTGATTCTTTCCAGTTTTCAATAAAAAATATAATTTTTCCTTGTCACTAACAACGGTTTCTTTGTTAATAACCATTGTTAATGAAATCAATCAACAACGGTTTTCAATATAAAAAACCGTTGTTGATTTATTCAAAGTTTTAATTTAACAAAATTATTTTGTTGTCATCAACAACTGTTTTTCTTGAGTAACCGTTGTTGATGACGGCAATCAACAACGGTGCTGTAATTAAAAACCGTTGTTGATTGTTTCGCGCCTTAATAAATATGAATCGCGGGGTTTCCAGAGACTTCAGATGCGCACTGGCACCAATCTCGAGACCCAGTTAATGCGGTTGCCTAGAGTACTTTTAATCTAATCAACAACGGTGGTTCATGTAGGAACCGTTGTTGATTCTGTCCAGCTTTTAAATCTGAAAAATTACTTTTTGTAATCAACAGCGGTTTCTCAGTTGGAAACTGTTGCTGATTCCTTTCAGCTTTTAATTTAAAAAATTACCTTCTTGTTATCAACAACGGTTCCTGATTGATAACCGTTGTTGATTATTTTATTGTGGGATTTTCTGAGACCCAAATAATGAATGAAATTATGTTTCAGCCTATCTGATAGAGGTAAATTATGGTGACACAATACAAATAAAAATCTTAAGTGCCTTGCATGATCAAATTGTCGTCCATTTCAGCCAACTCAGCTGCTTTAGCCGGCAGGAAGAGAAGAGTTGCAAGGTGTGTAAAAAATGGCAAGACCATTTTTACTGGAGCCACAGGGGTCCTACAGGTGTGTAAAAAATGGCAAGACCATTTTTACCTAACCCATGTCTCATGACCGGCGTGCGCGCAGCTCCAGTTAGCAGCAAATTAATAAGTGCAACAGTAATTAGGGAATAAAACAAGGATGGAAAAATGCCAGGAGCTGGTGCACCGTCTGAGTCCATTCTCTGACGGTTTGCGTCAGATGGAGACCCAACTCAAGTGCCCTGCTTGGTAACTAACTAACAGTACCCAAAAATGATGAGTTATGACCATGCTTTGCAGATTTCGAGGCATTTCTGCTATCTCTACAGCTTGAGTTGGTAGGATCAACCCTTCTGCGAGGTTTTGCCTGCAGGTGTGGTCCTGCCGGTTAAAGCAGATTGCTCATGCAAGGCACTTATCAGATTGCCTTTTCTTCTGAGGTGTTGCAGCTGGTCCTGCCGGCTAAAGCAGCTGAGTTGGCTGAAATGGACGTCAATTTGCTCATGCAAGGCACTTAGTTGTTATGTGTGTTCTGGTATACTACCTCTATCAGCTAGGCTGAAACAGGAATTCATTCATTATTTGGGTCTCAGGAAATCCCGCTATGAAACAATCAACAACGGTTTTTTTAATAAATAACCGTTGTTAATTTTGCCATCCACAACAGTTTTTTAATAAATAACCGTTGTTAATTTTGCCATCCACAACGGTTTTTTAATAAATAACCGTTGTTAATTTTTCCATCCACAACGGTTTTTTAATAAATAACCGTTGTTGATTCTTTCGCAGATTTTAGTTTAAAAAGTTATTTTGTTGTCATCAACAACGGTCCTCAGTCAGTAACCGTTGTTGATACCTCTATCAACAACTGTTGTTCACTAAACATGATCTTAGTACGAGCAAATTATTTTGTTGCTTATAATAAATATTTTGAAATATCTAATTAATTACAAATAGCAAATTATCTAAACGTACATTAATTACAAATAGCAACACACACAAACAAAACAAAAGAAATATTAGAACTCAACAGGCGCAAGATCCCAAGCTTGTCATCTATCCGATACATTCGCTGAACATGCACCTGCATTAATGAATTAATTTAGTTAATATATCTATATATCTAATTAATTTCAAGTATACCTAATTACTTTAAGTAATTATTCTATTTAATTAATTAAAAAATGTATCATTTACCTTCTATGCGGTTTTCTTTCTTTTCTTTGATCCCTTCGATTTCTTCCTTTTTCGTCTCTTCAGCCACGTTCCTTCGTCATGGTCTGTACGGATGTAGATTGTCTCTAGCGCATCATCAACTGGCTGGATGGCGGTACCATTACAAAATGGTCCGGTTTTGTCAAACTTATCGTAGTCGTCCTCATCGACAACGTCTCCGATCCCTACAATGTGCCGTTTACCGGTAAGAACAACATGCCTCTTTTTGTCGGCCGGGTCAACAACATAAAACACCTGCTTTGCTTGCTTAGCCAGTATGAAAGGATCGTCATGGTATCCCAACCGACTGAAATCAACGGTGACAAATCCATCCTCATCCCGTTGGACTCCGCGTCCGTTATCGATCCACTTACAGTAAAATAGGGGAATCTTAAATTTAACGTAATCTACTTCCCATATTTCTTCAATCCAACCGTAAAATGGCTGGGGCATATCTCCAGAAGCCGCTAAAGCTACTAACGTCACACCACTGTTTTGCACGGTGCTCTTGCTGTCTTGGGCCCGAGTGTACCAAGTGAAGCCATTCAAGTCGAAACCTTGGTAGGTGTGCACTGTTGACCCGGGTCCGAACGCTAACCACCTGACAGTCTCACTTACGTCTTCATCGGATGGTCTGGAATGTACACTGTCTTCGAACCATCTTATGAATGTTCGATTATGCTCATTGGTGACCCAACTTTCAATTCTCGAAGGATTTTTCTCACGTAGCTCTGTCAGGTGCCGGACGACGTACGGACTTACATCAGCAAGGTGCTGAAGAATTTTGAGATGTGCAGTCCGGATCAAATCGTGATCCGGCCTCACCAGTTTGTACCCAATAGTACCTACACCTTGGAGTCTCCCCTCGTGCCGAGGCTTGGGAAGGCCGATCGGGTCAATGTCGGCCACGTAATCGGTATAGAAACCGATGATCTCTTCAGCATCATACCCTTCAACCATACTTCCTTCGGGCCTCGATCGACTACGGACCAACCCTTTCAACTGACCCATGGCTCTCTCAAAAGGGTACATTTGTCGCAGGAATGGGGGGCCACAGAGTTTTATTTCTCTAACGAGATGGACTGTTAAATACACCATGATATCAAAAAATGAGGGTGGAAGATACATTTCCAGTTCACACAGGGTCGTCACGACATCGGACTGTAAGAAGTCCAGCCCTTCGGGATCGATCACCTTCGAATTAACTTTGTTGAAGAAGGAACAGAACCTGGTGATCGACTTCCTAACATGCGGGGGGAGGATACCTCGAATGGCAACCGGGAGCAGCTGAGTCAGCAGGACATGATAATCATGTGATTTCATCCCGATCAGTTTCATATCTTTCATGGACACCCTTCTGGAAATATTTGAAGCATAACCGGATGGCACACGAATTGATTGCAGGCATTCTAAAAAACTGATTTTCTCTTTTCTCGATAGAGTGTAGCAGGCCGCCGGTAAGAAGGTACGCTCTCCCTTTTCTTGGGGTGCTAGCTCTGGGCGAATGCCCATTTCAACCATGTCCTTTCTAACGTTGATGCCATCCTTTGTTTTCCCTGCGGTGTTCAACAACAAGCCCACTATGCTCTCAGCGACGTTCTTTACAATGTGCATCAAATCCAAACAATGCCTAACATCCATGTGCAGCCAATAAGGAAGATCCCAAAATATGGACCTCTTCTTCCATAAGTCGTCCGGATTATCGTGAGCAACAACATCCTTCCCAAATTGGACTCTTATGTGCTTCACTTATGTGTAAACTTCTTTGCCGGTTAACGGGACCGGAGCTTTTCTCCTCTCAGACTTGCCATTGAATTCTTTCTTCTTCCCTCGATATGCGTGGCCAACCCGAAGGAATTGACGATGCTCCATGTACACAATCTTCTTACAATGCTTTAGTCGTATGGAACAAGTTTGTTCTCCGCAAACACGACACGCCTTGTATCCTTTTGTTCTGCATCCCGACAAGTTACCTAACGCGGGAAAATCGTTGACCGTGCAGAAGATCATAACACGGATGGTACACCATTCTTTCTTATATGCATCGTACACTCGTATTCCCTCTTTCCATAACTTCTCCAGTTCCTCAATCAGAGGAGCTAGGAACACATCTATGTCATTACCCGGTTGTTTAGGACCCGATATCAGTAGTGGCATCATTAGGTACTTCCTTTTCATGCACAACCAAGGAGGAAGGTTATAAATGCACAAGAACACCGGCCAGGTACTGTGCCGGCTGCTCATGTTACCGTAAGGATTCATTCCGTCGGTACATAGCCCTAACCTTAAGTTTCTAGGTTCGCCACCGAAATCAGGGAATGTCATGTCAATCTTTCTCCATTCAGAAGAATCGGCGGGATGTCTGAGCATTCCATCGTCTTTTCTACACGTGCCAGCCCACTGTAACAACTCAGCGTCTCTTGGATTTGCAAAAAGACGTTGCAATCTCGGTTCTACTGGCAGATAATACAAGATTTTCGCCGCAGGTTTTTTACCTTTCTTTGATGGGTCAGTTCCCGGTTTGTACCTTGAAAGCCCACACTTTGGACATTTATCAAGATTGACATGCTCTTTTCGATATAGTACACTGTCTTTCGGGCATGTAGGAATCCTATCAATTGTTAAACTCAACGGACACAAAATTTTTTTCGCTTGGTAGGTTGTATCCGGCAACTCGTTATCTTCTGGGAGCATATCCCCTAAGAGTTTTAACAGATCTGTGAAACTTTTATCGCTCCAATTACTTTTTGCTTTCAGGCTAAATAATTTGAAAACCGCTGATAATTTTGAAAATTTCGTACAATCGGGAAATAATTCTACATTAGCATCTTTGCTCAGATTAATTTCAGAAAATTCTGGTATGTCCACAAAATCGTCGGGAATGTCGTGCATCATATCATCTACTTGATCATAGTCCGTACAATTAGTGCTATCTATATTTTCTATATTTTCAACCCCAATTTCCTCCCGTACATCATTTTCCCGATCTAAAGAGGTCTCGGACACATTGGAAGCCTTGCTTGACTCCGCATTTGCCGATTCTTCGGAGCACTCGCCATGCCACACCCAACGAGTGTACCGCTCCTTAAATCCACGACGGATCAGATGGCCCCTCACTTCTCTGACATCCCTAAATCTCCGCAAGTTCTCACAATCGGAACAAGGGCATAAAATAGTTTCATCACCCCTACGCCTCATATGTTCCTTCGCACAATTAATGAATTCTTCGACTCCTAACAAGTAAGCACTTGTATCACGCCTCCCATACATCCAACTCTTACGATCCATCTGTAAGAGATAATTAAATATAATTTTTATTATGCATGCAATATTAGTACTAGGTCCCTGCTGGTTCTACAATTAATAGGTTCCGGGCCGGCCAACCATCCTAACCCACTCTTTGAATACCTTGTCTCATTAGCGAACATGCGTTGGGCAATTTGTTGTTCGAGAAAAATTCGGCAGCATTTCCCATTAGCTCCCCCGAGTACGCCATTGCACGTACCCGTGAGAACAAATGGAGAAATGATCTACCGAATTTTTCTCGAACAACAAATTGCCCAACGCATGTTCACTAATCCTAAATGAGACAAGGTATTCAAAGAGCAGTCCCAAACGGGGACTATTCGAGATTAACCCCTATTGGATTAATCTCGAACGGGTAACGACCTAAAGTTATTCAAGTTCCGGTAGTTTGGTTCTAATGCATGACAATACCCACATATAAAAAATGCTAACATGCATGCAATTATATGCTAATTAATTATATAATAACTACTGATTATTCAATCAAGTAGATAAATAGAATTAACCTCAATATCTCGAAACGAAAATGGGAGTCGGAGGGGAGAGTGGTATGCCTTCCAATCAACTTCCTCTTGAGCTAGATTGAAATTAAAGGAGGAGGGGGAGGGGGCGCTGCTGCCTGCTGGTCTGCTGGAGAAGGAGGGAGGAAAAAAAGAAGGTATATATGCCTTATGATTAATTTGCTAGCTGCTGGGTGAGGAAAAAGTGTTGTTGTTGCTTGGAGAGAATCAACAACGGTTCCAAATGAATAACAGTTGTTAAATGGGCCACAGGCGGGAAATTCTCCCGCCACAAGAAGGAATCAGCAACGGTTCCCAACAAAAAACAGTTGTTAATTCTTACACAGGAATTACTTTATGTTACCCAAGAATCAACAACGGTTTGTTCTTTAGAAACAGTTGGGAATGATAACGGGTTAGCAATGGTTTCTTATAGAGAACAGTTGTTGATTCTTGCACATGAATTTTATGTCAACAACGGTTTCTCTTTGAAGAACCGTTGGTAATGATTATCCCTTTACCAACGGTTTTTAATAGTGAACCGTTGTTAATTCTCGCACAGGAATATTTTATGTTACCAAGAATCAACAACGGTTTGTGTTTTATAATCCGTTGTGAATGCTCCACCTTTTCCAATGGTTTTATGTAGAGAACCGTTGTTAACTCTTGTACATGAATCAACAACTGTTTCTTCTTAAGGAACAGTTGGGAATGATATGCCTTTCCCAACTGTTTTTTAAAGGAACAGTTGCTGATTCTTTCTCAGATTTCGGGGTTGTCTTTACCAACTGTTCCTTCTGATAAACCGTTGCTGATATGTTTAATTAAATTTCCAAAATGCCACTGCCACTTTTCACCAACGGTTTTCTTGAAAACAGTTGCTAAGTTGGGGTTGCTAATGCCCATCTCTGTGGTAGTGGTATGTGCCTGGGATGTCTGGGTAATTTGGACGTCCACAAACGGGCCTTTCCGGATTCGGAATCAATGGCGCAGTGATGATATCTGTATCATGAAAAAAAATGTAAAATTTATGTCATTAAGTCTGGACTGGATACAATTAACTGAAAGACATGACAAACTTGATCTAGCTGAATATCTAAAAACAGACTATATAGATGTAATTATATATAAGTAAGACTACCAATCTCATGTACAAGTTAATCCAGTCCAAATAGTATAAGGCAGATAACGGACTTGAAGGGGTAACAAAATTGAAAAAAAAAAATTCTTTGAATTAAGACGTAACTAGACCTCAGTATAAGCAATATCGAAACTTTGATTATGATCATCTAACAAGTTTAAACACAACATAAAAAAAGGAAGATTTTTACAACCCTTGCTTTCTTCCGGGGTTCGAATTCCCTCTGCTGAAGGGAAAAGGATAGTAGCACTGCAGAGGAGGAAGAGAACACAGAGCATTGGAAGAGCTTTCTTTGCCATCTGTTGAATCTGCTTGTAATGTTTTCCTTTGTTGTAGTGATGTTGTACATAATCTTCCAAGTTAATTGGTTCCATTTTAATTATACTAGGTAGCAGATAATAGAAGAGTTGAGTGGGCTGATCATGACTTAAGAAAGAAGTAGCATCTATTACTTTGTTGAATATATCCGTTCCTATATCTTTATTTTATTAAGAGTAAATCATACAAATATGCACTGAGAGTATTTCATATTCCTCTTCAAAAAAAAATCAATCCCTTTTATTTTCAACCAAGTTTTATAAACCATATATATACAATTGCGCTTTATAAAACTAAAGGATAGAGAAATGAAAGATGAGATATAATCATATAATTAATCTGCATCCAGTTAGTCATAACGTTCCATTAAGAACTTCTGAACTTGGTTTTCCACATAAATAATGTTTTTTAATTTTCCCTTATTATGAGCAAATTATTTTTCATATATACATTACTATATTTTCACTTGACATTTGTACAACCATAATAGATAAATGAGTATACATGCATGGGCGTGTCACAATGTGAGAGAGATATATAAAGATGAGTAATAGCTGGTGTCCACCATTTTTTAAGAACTACCGAATTTTCAATGAATATATTTATATCTTTCTAATATATATAATTTTCCAGTGAACATATACATAGCAGTTTCCAATAAACAATTATGCAATTGTGCTAAGCACATGAGTGCATGTGGTGTGTCAGAACTGTGAGAGGGGTAGATGAGTGACCTACTTTTTAGGGTGGACTCTACATGTTTTTCTATAAAGATGACCTAATTTTCCATAAATAAACGAGAGTAGGTTTCCACTACATCACAAATAATGGCCGTCAACTTTGTGCGTGCTATATTTTCCTGGCTTAGTTTAAAAGTGAAGTAAAAGCAAGTAAAATTCACTTATCCAAAGAACAAAAAAAGGTCTACAGCACACATAATTAATGGAAGACTTGGCCAAACGTAGTCTTTGATTTTGATCTATAACGGATTCACCGTATCACGGTTTGTCTCTTCTCCTATGGGCATTTTATGTGGAATTCCGGATAGTGCGAGTCTATTGGATGTGCAGCTAGGAAATGAGGCCGCTAACTCCAAGTCAACAGAGAAGAATCAAGAATGAAAAGGAATGCAATGACTTGTTAACTGAATCTGAATACGATGTGTCATAGGCAGTAGTGAGTAGTGAGTAAGCACAACACAAAGGTTCTATTTTTTTTTAAATAAAGAAAATTAATAAGTTAAATCAATTTTAATTCATTATATATGCAGTGAATGGAGAATATATACTCTGAGAAATCTATTTCAATTAATCCTTTAAAAAAATGGGAAGTTAATTCATGCGCATATTTTATTATAATTTTTTCAAATCATATTTCTCTATACAATATATATTTTCAATTGAATATCAGTCATCTAATTAAAATGACTCTCGTCGTTCAATTTTTTAGCGTACAATAGCAATTCCCATATAAATATTATATGTTAGACAATAATCCTAAATATAAATATTATACAACATAATAAATAGCACACTAAATCTATAACACAAATAATACATTGTCGTATATCGTATGAGAAATTCTTATGGCTATATCCCTAACTACATAATGTTAAGCAATATTCTATCTTCTTTATAGTCATCTCTATCCAGATTTTTATTTTTTCCCTTAACCATCTCCATCCTCATTATTCATTAACCATCTCCCATAAAAAAATTAATTTATATATATAGTTTTGTATTACTAACTTAAGCATATTTTAAATTTAAAAAATCTGTCCGGGAATTCAGTAAGCACTGCATTTCTAATATAGTCAGCTCTAACATTTTGCATAATTAATTTTGTTTAACTAATCATTGATGGCATATTATATAAGCACTTAATTTGATATCTAATATAGCTATTAGCCTATTACTAATATTTTTTATAACCACTTTTTTGTTTTAACTTATATATTTCTGAAAGATTGCAATGAGTTATATTATACTTTAAAATCATCAAAATTTTAAAACACATTTAAATTTTTGTATGATCACTTTTATATATAATTTACTATAAACACTTCTTATATTTTGTATAACTACTTTTGACGCGTTGCTCTGTGTGAGAAAGCGCTATGTACGTGCCAGGAGACGCTTTACATGGGACTGTGCATTGCACGAAGATTGAAGATCCGTACAAAGAATCATGGACTAGAAACGCTTAGGGGGCAGTTAAGAAAGTTTTTTAAAGGGTGTCATTATCAAATCTCGGAGAAACTTTTAAGGGATCGAAGAAGCACAGTTTTGGGTTTTTTATAAGGACTTTATGGGTTTTTATCGTATGTATATACAATTATACATATATCAGCCTGAATGAGATATTGTTTTCTTTTTAACTAATAATCGATTGGAGGCTTGATAATCTGATGCATTTGGATCAAAGAAAATAAAAGCGTGATTAAAATTTTGTACCACGGTGAGTCAGCAATTAGCAGATCTTTAACCACAAACGGTCACAGAATTAAAAGAAAATTAACTCCCTATATACGGGTGATTTTAGGAAATCTGGATATAATTATCAAAGTTATACAACATAATAAAATAAAAAAAAAGGCTTGCATGCATGACAGTGTACAAGTCAATTGATTACAATATATAAAAGCCCCACTTTATTTTCAGCAGCTAGAGCATCAGCTGATCATATATCCATCATTATATATAATTTGTAGTTCTCGCAAAACAGAAATTACATATATATTGTTCCATCCATCTATCCTCTCCATAAGCTATAGATAGATTCTTGATGGTCGATTATATATGTTGATGACTAGCTGTTTGATTTAAGGGGGAGGGGGACAATATGCTCCATTGCATGGGCGGCGCGGGATATAATAAGGCCTGCCTGAACCTGGAGGGCGGCATCCACTCGATGGGCATGCCGGCCTATCCGGGTCCAAAAATGGAGGGATAATTGCTTTACCTAATAGAAAAAATGACAAGTTAATAAGTTAGTTCACGAGTGAAGAGTTCGGATACAGTGATATGCATATCACGGTTTTATCATGCTATACGGTCCGTATCTCTATTTCTGATGTCCAAATAGTCGATTCAAACTGCTTAACGTAATCTTTACATCAAAATATGATAGGAAACCAAAGTTTACGATCTTTAGAACTTTTTTGTTATTTTTAATGACGGAGAGAAAATGCCTAGATCGAAGGATTCTGATTTAATATAAAACGACGATTTTCTTCCCATCACTAAAAATACCAAAAAATTTAAAAAATTGTAAAATTTGGTTTCCTAGTATATTTTGATGTAGAAATCACATTGAGCGGTTCGGACCGACTATTTGGATATCGGAAATGGAGGTACGGACCGCATAGTAGATAAAATCGTGATATGCATAGCACCGTAGCCTAATTCTATATGCAGTTGTATTTAGATTTTAGAAACATAGTATTGGTGAAAAGTATTAATTACCACCTTCTGTCTCTTCCAGGGTTCGAGCAGCCTCCGTAGAAGGAAGCACGATGAGGAGATGGGCACTGGAGAGCAGAAAAAGGAAGCAGAGTGAAGGAAAAGCCCTCATTATCAAACCAGGAATAATAGCTAGCTTCAATAATATTGTTTCTCAGCTGAAGATACTGATAACAAAGGCAAAAGGCAGTCCCCTATATATAGACCGGTAAAATGCGATTTCATATCCTCTGTAGCGCTGTATTGTGTACGCAGGATGTGAACCATTAGATCATCTTGAGATCTGTGCTGGCATGAATCTTGAGATGATCCAACGGTTCACATCCTGTGCTATACAATGTAGCGCTACAGAGGATGAGCACTCGATAAATGCAGTAGTGTGGAACTGTGGATAGTCAATGGTTTTGGTCTTCGGTCACGTCAAATTGGACTATCCACGAAACAACTGACAAAATAGACAAACTGCATTGATTTATTTAAGGACACTAAACACAATTAAGTGGAATATGAATATCCATGAGAAAGGTGATAAATTAAATAAGATGAAATAAAATACTTTATGCCGAGTTTACCAGCCTTATATATGACCTCTTTAATTACAAAAAACCAACAATCACCGTGATCAACTCAAAAAAACAACGGTGCGGATGCTCTTATTTGCAGATATTTGGAGAAAAATATAATCGGGACAGAAGACAGTAAAAATATATAACACAAAAACTGTCAAAATTAAACTAGCAAATTTATTTTGAATAAGAAGTACCAAATTGAATTGCGGTCTAATTTTTCACATAAAAGTATACAGGACAGATCCAACTACCATGTGTATTGATTAATTTCACTCTAGAAAACAAAAAAGGTATTGATACCCATATGTGGTAACTATTTTTTTATTTAGACAAAATGATAAATATAAATTACCATTAGATGCTGGGGCGGACCTCTTGAGAGGCCAACCAAGGCTCCGACCCCCCTTAAGATTCAAGAATTTCCAACTGGTCTAGCATATTTCAAGGTTAAATTAGTTGAGATTACTAATTGGCCCCCTCTTGCTCAATTTTTTCTCTTTCTCGCTTAATAGTTTGGATATCACATTATATAATTCAGTGAAGAGGTAAGGAATCTTTTATGAAATTAATTTTTTGTCTATGCCTAAAATAAATAAAAAAATTTGAAGGATATGTCTGGTCTAATAAGAATCACAGGACTATACCCAGTCACGAAGTTGGGGGGGTTTGGGGGGGCACTTGACCCTCCTTACTTTGCGTAAAATGCCTTATATCTAATCTTGATTATGCAAATATTGTTGAACTATGTTTTCACAACTTCTTAGTTTGCCTATTTTGCAAAATCACTTAATTATGATTCTCACATGTCTTGTGAGATTGTCAATGTAGCGAATATAGGTTCAAGTTTAAAAGAGCCATGACATAGTGGATGAAAGCATGTGATATCATGTCCATGTTATAGAGCTTGTTTCAAGCTTTCCAACGAGCTTTGAATCATCCAATTTGGAGTTGAAATGAGAAAGTTATGGCCAAAACAGTCACATGGACAGAGGGAACCGTGCGACGATTCAATGAAGCGTCTGACGGTTCGGGGCGCCAGAACTGCAATCAGAGAGTTCGGGCAGGATATTTGAAAATGCAGTAAATTTGGAAGGCGCCAGATTTGGTACTGCAGCAACGGTTAGGGAAGTTAAGAGGAGATCTTCAAGATAGGAAGATATCAATCACTCATAATGATGATTGATTTGGAATGCAAGGATTTGGCAAATTATTTAAGGAGATGATTTCCTCTTAATGAAGGAAGATGTTGAGAATACAACGCTGACCCAAAAATGCCCAAAGCCCATATACAAGAATAATCTAGAGTATGTGGTGTTTAGATATTTATTAGAAATAATATAGAATATTATAGATATAAGAAAAATATCTTAGGTCTAGAATTATCCATACAAATATCTTTGAAAAATATCTAGGTTCTAGAGTTCTCCATAGAACTAGTATAAATAGGGGTATGGAGTTGGATATAGAAACCAAGCAAACCAAGCAAGAGATAGTAGTAGATTGGAGGTTAGGATTGTAGTAAGAAGCTAGGGGTTTATGGAGGTATAATATTTGAGTAGTAGTAGTTGTAACAATATTTTGAGTTATAATAGAAAATATTGTTATAGCTAGTGCCTCTATACTCAACAATCTGGTATCAGAGCCGGAGTTGTCAGAGCTTGTTCAGAGTCGGTGGTAGGGGTCAAGCATAGAGCCGGAATTCTGCCGGTGTTCCGCCAGTTAGTATAGTGGTATCGACAAGTTGTCGAAGGAGCCGCAGCTTGACGACAGTTCGGGACTGCGAAGTGCGGTGGAGGAGAAATCTTCAAGAAGGCTTACTAGACGTCAGGCGACCTAGTTGAAGCCATGGATTTCTCAGGTACGATTGGTGGAATGAAGAAATTGAATACTAGTAATTATATATATTGGAAGGCATGCATAGAGTCCTACCTCCAAGGGCAGGACCTATGGGAGATAGTAGGCGGGTCTGAGACGACCCCGCCGGAAGTTGATACCGTAGAAGAGACGGTATCGAAACAGGTTGCTGACCCCAAGACCAAAACGAAGAGGAAGGCTTCAGAGAAGCCAGCCGAAACTCTGTCTGCGGAGAAGCAAGGCGAAGCTCTGAGGAAATGGCGAATCAAGGCCGGAAAAGCAATGTTTGTACTCAGGACAGCCGTTGAAGACGAGCTACTAGAGTACATAAGAGAAGCGCCAATGCCGAAGGTAGCCTGGGACACCCTAGCCACACTGTTCTCAAAGAAGAACGACGCACGCCTCCAACTACTTGAGAAGGAGCTCATGACAATCTCACAAGGTAACATGATGATTAACCAATACTTTACAAAGGTGAAATATCTTTGTAGTGAGATTGCTCAGATAGACCCTGAAGAGAAGATTAGCGAGCAAAGGATGAGAAGGATTCTCATCAATGGGCTAAGACCCGAGTATAGCGGGTTCATAGCAGCCATCCGAGGTTGGCCAACGCAGCCAACACTATTGGAGCTGGAGAATATGCTCGCAAACCAGGAGGCTCTAGCGAAGCAAATGGCCAGAGTCTTGTTGAAGCAAGAAGAAGAGGCCTTGTTCAGTAACCGAAAAACGGGTCGACCTGACCGAAAGTCAAGAGGTAGACCCGAAGGAAGGTCTAGCCAGCAACAAAGGCCTAAAGAGAAGACTAATTCTTCAGGGGGAGCTCGAGACTCATCCGATGACGATGAAAACGATGACGATCGGTGTTATAACTGTGGTAAAAGAGGGCATTATGCACGAGATTGCTGGCGGAAGAAGAAGAAAGGCCATGGCAATGTGGCGACCTCAAGAAGCCAAGACATAGTCCAAGAGAGCAGTGGTTGTGAAGAAGAGTGGAATGCAGAAGTAGCACTCACTGCTGCAATCATGGAAGATGAAGAAAGCCTCGCGATGACCACAGTGGAGATGGTGCCGGAGGAGGTCCCATATGAAGAAGATTGGGACGCAGTGGCGACTGTTGGAATACAGCCGGTAGTTGGCATAGAGGTTGCTGAGGGTGATGAACCAGAGGAAGAGGAGTTCGACATGGAGTCGTGGCCGATCAAAGATGAAGAAGATGCCATAGAAGATGAAGAAGAGATCGACATCGAGGCTTGGCCCATCGACAATATACGAGACATTGTAGAAGTTGATGAGCTTGAGGAAGAAGACATCGAATCGCGGTCCTTCATCAATGGCATAGATGTCGAGGAGGCCAGTGATCTCGAGGAGGAAGAGATCAATTCCGAGTCATCGTTCTTTACGGAAGACACCGAAGATGTCAAAGAGGTAAGTAAGCTTGAGTCATTACCTTTTAAAGAACCAATTAAAGAATTGCTCGATGAGGAGACCAAAGTCATAAAGGAGGTCGGAATTATGAGTTGCGTCGTGGCGGATGAAGAGAAGCCACAAGAGAACAACGAGGTGGAAACCATCACTGAGGAAGGTGATGCCGTTAGGATGACACATAGAAGTATCACTGTACCTGAAGGACGGGAGTCGGTGCAAGGAGTTAGAACCTGTCAGGTGATCCGTCGAGAAGTCGGAGCTCGACGAAGAATAGTGCCGAGACCACTGCTAGCACCACAAATGACTGAGTGCCAAGCACTGCGAGCACGAAGGAAAAACTACAAACATGACGATCCGGATGGACGCGGAGTACCGAAATCAGAAATGCACCAAGTCAGCGTTGAGGGGGAGTGTTGAGAATACAACGCTGACCCAAAAATGCCCAAAGCCCATATACAAGAATAATCTAGAGTATGTGGTGTTTAGATATTTATTAGAAATAATCTAGAATATTATAGATATAAGAAAAATATCTTAGGTCTAGAATTATCCATACAAATATCTTTGAAAAATATCTAGGTTCTAGAGTTCTCCATAGAACTAGTATAAATAGGGGTATGGAGTTGGATATAGAAACCAAGCAAACCAAGCAAACCAAGCAAGAGATAGTAGTAGATTGGAGGTTAGGATTGTAGTAAGAAGCTAGGGGTTTATGGAGGTATAATATTTGAGTAGTAGTAGTTGTAACAATATTTTGAGTTATAATAGAAAATATTGTTATAGCTAGTGCCTCCATACTCAACAGAAGACTTTCTACAACCCTAGCCGTTCTCTTCTTCCTGCCTTGCTGCTGCCCTTTGCTCTTGCATACACTTGTTTTTATCTAGCTATATATTTTACAAGTGCTAGTGAGAGCTTTTGAGTGTTTTAGTTTCTAGTTTGTTTTTCTGTGATCCGTTGTTATCGCCGTGTTCTGTGGTCCTTGTGATCGCCGTGTTTCTTTTGTTCTTCGTTCCTAGTCCTTCAACCTTGGTGTGTAAGGAGGCTAGAGTATTGTAAGAACTTGTGTGTTAGTGAATCGGCGCAACCCGCTTGGTGGTGGTTGCGAGTCCCGGAGAGTAGGCAGAAAAGCCGAACTCCGTTAAATCGGCGTATCTTCACTTCTCTCTCTCTCTCCTCTCTTTATTTATTTTCTGATTTATTTTTGAGTAGAAATAATTTTGTGTGCCATCTTGTTTTTAGTTGGTCGGTTTTTGAATTGCTTACTAAGTATTATTTAGACTTGACCAACCTTCATCAAAGTGGTATCAGAGCAGTGTTAATTTTAGATCCTTAGATGACACGAACAAGATTTGTGATAGAACCCCCGATATTTGGCCAAAAATGCAAAAAATTTAGTCTTTGGAAGAAATGCATGACCAACTAATTAAATTTGCTAAATATTTGGGATATTGTTGAAAATGGTTATGTGCCAAAGTATGATGAAAAGACCCACAAATTGACCAATAAAGTAGCCAAATTAGATAATGATTATGCGGTCAATGCCATTTTAAATTCGGTCAGTGAGCAAGTAGCTCAAATTTTTGGGGATATGACTTGTGCAAGAGATATGTGGTTAGCGTTGCTAAATACTTATGAGGGCAATGACCAAATCAAAAAAAGCAAACTCAATGGTCTTGAAACCAAATTTGAAAATTTTAGAATAGAAGCTAATGAGACCATTGAGAATGCATATACACGATTAATGTACATTCAAAGTGAATTTATTGATTTGGGAGAACCGTTATCTAACAATAAAATTGTAGGTAAATTCTTGAGAGCTCTCATGCACAACCCGAGGTGGGAAGGTGTCGTAAGTGCTTTGGAAGTGATGCAAGACTCCAACAACACTTTTACTCCCGATGAAGTGTATACACACATTCGGTGCTTTGAAGAGAGACACAAACAAGTGGGAGTACTCAAGAATAAGACCAAGACGGTTGCATGCCCGACTCAAAATGTCAAGCACTATCAAGCTACATGGGACAATGACTCGGACGATGAGTCACAACCCGACCTCAACCTTGCATTGATGGCAATCATAGACGAGCCCACTTCCGGTCAGCCCCTTAAGAAGATCCTGGCGGATCACAATCTCACTTGCGAAGATCTGAAAGAGTTGGTTGAGAAGCGAAGTATCACAGAGAAGAAGTAAGCCGAAATTCAAAGCAAGGCAAGTCCATCAATTCCTCAAGCTGATGCGACTCAAAATGATGGAAAGGAGGTACATCTAAACTCTAAACATTTTCTTAAAGATGGTATAGTATGCAAATATTTCAATGATGATGATGATGACTCAGATGATGAGGAGGATTTTGAACCCGAAATTGACACTGAAAATGTTGAAACCATAAATGAACATGACTCTCGTGAAATTGTCAGGTTGAAACTCTTGCTAAATTGCACGGAACAAACTTCTCTTAGAAAATACATGGTAATTAGAGGTCAAACACGTAATATCACTGAGCTCGAGTCAAAGATAAAAGAAGTAGAACATGAAAAATGCAAAAAATGTGTAGATAAAATTAATGAACTTGAAAACAAAATAAAAAATTTGGAAAAGGAAATTGGGGTCTTAAAATCCTCTAATAACAACAGTAGTATTACTAAGCAAAATGAGGACAACAAGTTAAAGGGACAAAAACCCACTGACAAAAGAGGACTCGGATACGAAAAGGGCCAATCCTCTTCGGCATCCGAGAACTCTCAAGGTCCAAAATCAAAAGGAAAGCAAACTCAAAACTCAAAAGGCACAAATACAAATGACCAAAAACCCAAGAAGGTCAACCATGCGTATAGGTATAGGAACAATAATAGGAACCAAAACAAATCTAAGCCACATCAAGGTAACCAAGGGTACTACAATGACCAACACTATTCAAATAAGGTTTACTTTAGGGTCCCAATGGATGGTTCTATGAATTTTATGACCAGAATGTGCATGGTAGTACTCAATTTAATAAACATAGGAATCCGAATACACAAAATGAAAATAAAAACAATAATCCTAAGACTCAAGTTCATGATTTGAAAAATGATTATAAGAAAAGATTTGTTAAACAAAATCCTAATCCTCCTACAAAAGCATTTTGCAATTATTGTTGTCAATTAGGACATATTTCTCTTGAGTGTCAATTTAGAAAACCCATGCATAAAGAGAAAGTTGCTTGGGTACCAAAACCGAAGGTATGATTCATTAAATCTGGTCGGACTGTCTAACACTTCATTAAACCATCTGACAGTTTGACTCGACAAAACCCCTGGCATCTGTACTGTAAAAAAAAGGGGGGCGGGGGGGAGAAAAAGGTCAAAGCATGAAACCAGAACTACTCAAGATGTTTCAATAATGCAACCAACGTTTCACTGAACCTTCTACAGTTCATGAACCGTCAGATGCTTTACTGAACCATCTGACAGGTCTAGAATAATAAACACAAAGCAATAAGTATGCTGTTCTTTATTCTTTGAAATTGCTAATGTGTGTCATTGCAGGTATGTTTGATGAGCTATCATAGGGAGAGCTTATGGCTAATAGATATAATTGATGGTTCCACTAATGCGGCACTTGCCGAGGAATTTCTCTTTTCTTATGAGCAGGAAATTCGAGATGCGCATGAGGGGGGAATCAACATCAACTTGGATACAGATGGCAGTGGAAAGTTGGTGGCAACTACCTAATACCGAGCTAAGTGTGCTTTCTATTTGTGTTTGTCTTGTGGCATTTATTGCGTGCATGAACTAAGGGGGAGCTTCAAGTTGGGTACAATTGAAACATCTATTTGATTCTATGCATAAATTCAGGGGGAGCTTTTGTTTTTTTTTTGTTATATATTTCTTATTGCTCTTGTGTCCATTTTTCAAAATGGGGGAGAAATTTCTCTAGGGTCCTTTTGTCGATTTTACAAAATGGGGGAGAAGAATTGCATGATTGAATTGCTAAAAGTTTATAATTTACCCATCATGCATGTGATTTTGCAAAACAGACAAAAGGGGAAGATTGTTGAACTATGTTTTCACAACTTCTTAGTTTGCCTATTTTGCAAAATCACTTAATTATGATTCTAACATGTCTTGTGAGATTGTCAATATAGCGAATATAGGTTCAAGTTTAAAAGAGCCATGACATAGTGGATGAAAGCATGTGATATCATGCCCATGTTATAGAGCTTGTTTCAAGCTTTCCAACGAGCTTTGAATCATCCAATTTGGAGTTGAAATGAGAAAGTTATGGCCAAAACAGTCACATGGACAGAGGGAACCGTGCGACGATTCAATGAAGCGTCTGACGGTTCGGGGCGCCAGAACTGCAATCAGAGAGTTCGGGCAGGATATTTGAAAAGGCAGTAAATCTGGAAGGCGCCAGATTTGGTACTGCAGCAACAGTTAGGGAATTTAGGAGGAGATCTTCAAGATAGGAAGATATCAATCACTCATAATGATGATTGATTTGGAATGTAAGGATTTGGCAAATTATTTAAGGAGATGATTTCCTCTTAATGAAGGAAGACTTTCTACAACCCTAGCCGTTCTCTTCTTCCTGCCTTGCTGCTGCCCTTTGCTCTTGCATGCACTTGCTTTTATCTAGCTAAATATTTTACAAGTGCTAGTGAGAGCTTTTGAGTGTTTTAGTTTATAGTTTGTTTTTCTGTGATCCGTTGTTATCGCCGTGTTCTGTGGTCCTTGTGATTGCCGCATTTCTTTTGTTCTTCATTCCTAGTCCTTCAACCTTGGTGTGTAAGGAGGCTAGAGTATTGTAAGAACTTGTGTGTTAGTGAATTGGCGCAACCCGCTTGGTGGTGGTAGCGAGTCCCGGAGAGTAGGCAGAAAAGCTGAATCGGCGAGTCTTCACTTCTCTCTCTCTCCTCTCTTTATTTATTTTCTGATTTATTTTTTAGTAGAAATAATCTTGTGTGCCATCTTGTTTTTAGTTGGTCGGTTTTTGAATTGCTTACTAAGGATTATTTAGACTTGACCAACCTTCATCAAATATTTACATGTTATAATAATATTTGCCCCTCCATAAATTTGCCAACTTGTCTTCTAATAATTAAGTCAGCTGTAAATATAGGCATGTTTGATAAGGTCTCCTTTTTAATTGCATTTAATAGCAATGAATATTTTATTTTTACATTAATTACAAATTCGTTGTCAATATAATTATTAGAACAAAACTTTAATTATTACGCTACAAATTCAAATATGATATCATGCTATGAAATTTAGAAATCCCTTGTGCTTTGTATGTTCAAATTAAAAATTCCAACTTACTACATTTAGCAAACTTAACTAAATGAAGCAGACTACAAAATAATCATTACATCATTTTTCGACATTGGCTTTTCAAATGAATCACTACTTTACCCAAAAAAAAAGAAAAATTAATAATCAAATTAATCAATTACATTCAATATCAGCAGATTCAAACCGCATGTTCTTTTTTTTTCTTCTTTCATTCTCAACATCGATAAAACTTTCTTTTCTTTTTGACATTAATTTTCAAAAGAAATGTCATTTTTTCAAATTATAACCTTTTTTTTTTATCATGTTTACTCATGATTAATTTTTGACCCCCCAACAAAAAGTTTTTGGCTTCGTCACTGACTATACCTACTTTTCAAACGCCACGTTCAAAAGATTTACCTAGACACCAACGTTCGGTTTTTTTAACTTCCCGGACTTAAAAAATTTTGTCAAAATTTTCCTTTGAACACCGGCATCTAAACATCAGCGTTCAAACATCGGCGTTTAGAGGAAAATTTTGTCAAAACAATGATCAGCAAATCGTTATTTTGCAAACTGAACGCCAACGTCTGACTGCCACCAGCTAAACGGTGGCATTCAGGGAATATTTTGGCAAATTTTTACAAGTCCGGAAGTTTAATAAACCGAACGCTGGCGTCTGGTTGGACGTTCTAAACCTGGCGTTTGAAAAGTAGGCATAATCTTGTGATTCTTGTTAGACCGAGCATATCCTTCAAATTCTTTTTTATTTTAGGTATAGACAAAAAAATAATTCTATTGAATGGGCCCAACAGTTTTATTTGGTGAATTGTACAGAACTTTTTTGGACCTTTCTTCCAAGGCCCTTCTACCCTTTTTATTTAGTTTTACCATTTTTATTGACTCTTTTAGTAATTTATCGGGTACATATGTGAAAGACAACAAAAAAAATTTCACAAGCGCTGGTAAACAATCAATCTTTTGGCCCCCTTAATTTCTATTGAAGATCCGCCACTGATTAGATGTATTATAAATCATCTAAATACAAATATATTTAGTATTATTTTACTAGCAACCAAAAGATGAGAGAAAACCATAAATTTTGAACCGTTAGTTTTTGTTAATGCTTGATGCACATTATTGTCTCTCGAGAGTAACACTACTTTTTATTATCCTAGATGAACTAATTGCAATATAGCTAGGGTCGAATCCACAAGGCGGATTGGAAAACCAGACCTCTTATTTCAAAAACTAGACTAAAGATGTTTTTGGTTTTTTTTTTTGGTTCAGGACAAGACGAACAGTTAACAATAAACAAAATAAACAGTAATAGTAGTTTTGATAATAGATAAGGGAAGACGTTCTTAGACTTTAGAATCAACTCGTCTACTTGGATCCACACAACCTGTGCGCTCCCGCAACTACATGTCCTTACTACAGAATCAGAAAAGTAACTGGCACTCCCGTGGATGATAACTTTCTTCCAACATGAGGGGGAGCGACATGGGGCGACTCGCCAGGCGATTTTGGCGAAACCCTAGATCCGCTTTGCCGCCGCCGTCTCCTCCTCCGTCGCCTTCTCTCCTCCAACTCCTCCCTCCTCCGAGCCCTCTCTCATCCACTTCCGCCTCCTCTCCTTGGAGGCCTTTCTCCTCTGCCTCCTCTCCTCCAAGACCTCTCCCCAAACTTTTGGAACCTTACGTAGGAGGCCGCGCCGCCGGCACAGGTCACCCCGCCGGCAAAGGTCACCCCGCCTCTGTCCTCCCTTCCCTGACTGCACTCCTCCCTTCTGTGACCTTCCATTCTCTTTCTCAAGCATGACGACGTTACCTCTTCTCAAAAGGACGATTAAAGAAAACTAAACCCTAGGCGGGAAGAGACGCTGTCGGCCTCCCTCGCCATGAGCCGCCACCCCGAGCTCTGCTTTTCCACCTCAGCTCCTCAGATCCGAGGTTCCTGTGATCTCAAATCAGCGCTGACCTCCCCGCCAACCGCCATTGCCACCTTTGTATCTCAGCCGCTCACCTTATCTTTCTTCTCCAAGGCAAATCGGAGGTTCTTGTCTGTCCCCGATACTCTAAAATCAGCGCCGGGCGAATTAACCACTGACTTGATCTCCAAGAACAAGTCACAAAGAAAAACGACAGAAAAAGAGGAAACCCTAAGAGGTCGCGCCGACTTCCTCGCCACTTCCACCTCTGTATCTACCTCTATACCTTGCTCTCTCTTCTTTTCTCCTCTCTAATCTCCCTCTTTCCCATTTGAAATACAAAGATAGTAAGGGTTTCTTGTTTTGGGTAAACACACATAGTGTTAGATGCTTCCTGCTGGTTTTGCCATCTGAGCTGCATCTTAGACTGAACTGTCGGGCCTTGTCTTGCTTTGTTAGTTGAGAGTATTGAGTTTTGTTTTTGTGGTTTAAAGGATGATGGTTTGAGTTAAGGGTACCTTTAATTCCAATTCCTTTTTTTTTTTCCTCATTTAGGAATTGGGTGATTAGTATGGTTGACATGGTAGTGGCAATGCTCCTCTCACATTATCACTCTCCCTAACCTTAATTTTTACCACCTTCCATATCTGAACCTAAAATCTAAAGCCTAAAGGCCTCCAACTACACCCTTCCCCCAGCCCTCACACTCTTCACACTTCTCTTATCTTTCCCCGCTCTATGTCCCTACCACTAGCCACTAGGTACTGGTACCACAAACAATGACAATAATTCTGTTTATAGTGGTACTAAACCTCCACATTTTCTATGTGCTTTGTTGGGTGAGCCTCTCTCATTTCTTGGATTTTTCTTCGGGTCTCTCCCCTCTTCTTTTTGGGTCTTTCTGCACCTTTGGCTATTGATTGTGCATTTTTGGGTGAGTTTATTACCTTTTTCGGGTTTTTCTTTAGACCTTCCCTCTTCCTTTTGGGTCTTTCTACACCTTTGACTACCAATTATGATCTTCGATACCCTTGGCTCTTGGTGGCTATGGCAATCTACTTCTTAGCTTTTAGATCACTGTGTGGTACATGGCTAAACATAGCAACGCAGAGGTCAGATGATTGGTGTTGCTATTGTGGACGATCTGCCGGGAGCGAAGCAACGGAATCTCTCAAGGAGGGCAATGACAACATTCACGCTTCAATTAGAGGGGACTTGTAGGTTCGGATATACAGGGTATTGGGGTCATGATTCTTATTTCTTTCTCTCTGTAATTTGCTACATCCTTTTCCTCTGTTTTTTCCTTTGTCTTTTTTCTATCTTCAACTTTCTCATGTAACCTTATCTTGTAATCTCTTTTTTATTTATTTTAATACAAAATATAGTAGGCATTTCGCTTGCTACTTCAAAAACTGGCACTCCCGTGCACAGCTTGTGCATGGCATGAACAAGTTAGCACTATGGACATTCTGCTTAATCGTTTGGAAATGGTAAGTTCGTGCTAAAAAGGGAAACGGTTTTTGTCACTAACCGACCCAACAGTACCATACCAATCATAAGTCACTAGGTATTTCACTCTCGTGTCTCCACCTAATCACCTAAGTTCATGTGTTGGTTTTCTAGAGGCACGATACTCCCTCCCAGGTAATACAAAGTTCCTTTCTGAGACACTCGGTTTTAACACTCCTTCTTGGGTTATGTTAACTACCTACCTCCAAATACAATGGACCTGAATTAATACTAAGCATACCAACTTTAATGTGTACAAAAAATATAAAGCAAGTCAAGTCAAGTGCAAGGACATACTACACAACACATAGAAACCAAAATAATGTATAAAAAGTCACATAGTACCAACTATTAAGTATCAAAGTATCATCATCCCTAAGAACTAAAGCGTCTAGCTGGACATGGCTTGAACACAAGCAACAGATAAGCAACATCAGCAGCTCAAAAGCTAAAGAGATAAAGTGTAGTTGGAAATGACATCTATGCTCTTTGGACTCGTCTCCTCTGCGCCGTCAGGTGCAGGTGCTCCATAGCTTCAAATGCTCTTCTTCGCTCCAAATGCTCCTTTCTTCTCTAAAGCACTTGAAACATCAACAAAACACAAAGTAAAACCAAAACAAACGAAAACCTAAATAAAATGCAATACACGCATATGATTTTGGTCATTTTCGATGACAAAGTTTTACAGTAAAAAAAAGATAAATTACATACATATTTTGGCGATATAACATATATAAATAAAATCAATATAATATAATTTTTGTGTATACATAAAATAAAACATGATATATATAACCTATTTTATCAATTTGCTAGCTTTATACTTTTATTATCTAAGATTTTAAAATGTAAATACCTTGAATTTAATTTTAAAATCATCGATTCAAAATAACATGGTTATTTGATCTTTCATCTAAGCATATATGCATAGCTTTTCCATTGTACTTGAGCTCTTTCACCTAATTTTTTTTTTTTGAGATAAAGATGAGATTCAAGTCACATAATTAAATGTTTATAAGGACTCTCCATCCGATTTTGAACCTGCAACCTTTCACGCAGAGGATGTTGCCTTAGTTACTAGACCAAATGTTGGTTCTTTTAACTCTTTCACACAATTATGGATTAATTTTTTTAAGGCTCAGCTCCGGGTAAAGAAAACATTACCCTATCCTGTTGTATGGTTGGCCACTTGGACCAGTGGGCCGTCCGCCACTCCACGAGCAATACAAGAATATTAATTAGTCGAAATTGGAATAAGGTGGCATAAATTATTAACAAATGATATTTTATTTGTACAGGGCCTGAGCCTGAACCTAAAGCGAAATTATTGATGACAAAGTTTTACAGGGCCTGAGCCTGCACTCTAAATCTATAAAGATGACCTAATTTTCCATAAATAAACGAGAGTAGGTTTCCACTAAATGATCACGAATGGGTGTCAACTTGGTACATGCTATATTTTCCTGGCTTAGTCTAAAAGTGAAAAGTAAAAAGCAAGTAAAATCCACTTATCCAAAGAACCAAAAAAGGTCTACAGCACACACATAATGGGAAGACTTGGCCACACGTACTCTTTGATTTTGATCTATCACGGACTCACAGTATCATGGTCGACTGTCTCTTCTTCTATCGGCATTTTATGTAGAATTCCGGATAGTGCGAGTCTATTTGATGTGTAGCTAGGAAACGAGGCCGCTGACTCCAAGTCAACAGTGAAGAATGAAAAAGGAGAATATTTGACAAATCTATTTCAATTAATTATGTAATGGGAAGTTATCATTGTAAATGCAACAGTACAGTAGTCCCAATCAGCATTGTAATATGTTGGCTATGCATCTGCGTACGCGTATGCAATACTGATATGCATAGGATTTAGATATGTGGTCGCATATTGATTTTCATAAAATATTTGTAGTAGATATGACTGAAAAAGTGAAAATAGACAAAATTTGATAAAAAAATATTGGATTGAAGTACGAGCTTTCATACTCTATAGCTTTTACATTAGGCTATGCAACTTTTTGTGTACAAAACAAATATTTCTTAATTATATGTCAGCTGCAATGTATCAATATTATCACAAATTTGATAAATAAATCGCATATGAATTACCGCATAGAATTCTGCATATGCAGTACATCTCCGCATGTATATTCAAATTTGCGTTTTACAATACTGGTCCCAATGTACAACCCATTTATAAAAAACATGTAGAGTCCACCCCTATAAAGTAGGCCACACATTCACCCTCTCACAGTTCTGACACACCACATGCACCTATGTGCTTGCTACAATCGCATAAATGTTCACTGAAAAATGATATCTATTGATTGGAAATATATAAATGTTTGCTGAAAAATGATATTTGTTCATTGAAAATACAGTAGAATGGTGGATAAGTAAAAATAGTAGACGCTAGCTCTTACTCTTTATTTATCGTTCCTCTTAAAGCGCATGATGTCATGACTATACAATTTTTAGAACTCCATCTTCCACTTAGTACTGGCGCATATATACTACGAAATATAATATATATAAATTTATTGGACATTGATTTCGTTTTAAACTTTATCCACATTGGAAAAAAAACTACCATGAGCTTTAAACGAAACCGGTTTGTGAGTGTACCTGAAAAAGTATATCAAATCACTTCTAAGTTTCTATTTATATGTCTCAATGAATTATTTGTATCAAAATCTTATGGGATACAAAAATTTTTATTTTTGAAAATTTTAAAGTATTTGTTTAAGAATTTTTAATAGTAACTATAGTACTGTACTAATAAAATAATCAATGTTTTATTTACGTATCACTTTAAATTATTTTTAACAAATACTTAAATGTTCTCAAAAGTAAAAAAATTTTACATAACAATTTGATATAAACAACCTACTGAGACATATAAACTAAACATTGGAGGTGAATTGATATGCTTTTAGATGTGCACTCACGAAAGGGATTAAGCTCACGGAAGTTTTGCTCCTGTATATTTATCTGCTATACTTTTGGTTAAATTGTATTAGTTATCAATTTATATATCCGATAATTACTTTTGATCAATTTTCTTTTAACTGAAAAGTTAATAGACTATTAGAGTAATTAGAGTAATTAATACATAAGGAATCCTTAAATGTAAGATTCGATATATAGGAAATTATTTTCTCTGTTTAATTAAATTAGACCACAATTTATGTAAAAAAATATTAGAGAAATACACTTACAACATGTGAAATAGGTATGTATACATACAAAATGTAAGAAGGATCATAACATCTGCCAAGTGATGAGTATAATTTCTCTATTAAAAGTGGTGCTGATTAAAAAAACTCTCTAGTTATATAAGATGGACGGTTCAACATCCAGAGACCGACGGAAATTTATAGAAATCATGGATCATATAAATTTTACAACAGAATTATCATATATTACAAGCAGTTCTTTATTCAACTGGTGCAAGGAGATAATTATCGAGATCTTATATAGCTTCATTTCCACTTAATTGTTACACACTTACATGCAGTATATATACAATAATAATTTCCATTCGACCTTATTTATGCATATACACTGATACAATATATATGTTTTGCCCCGTTCTTCATCTTGTTCTTTCGATCATGGATGAATCAGCTTCTTTGGCTTTGCTTCTGCAGGTGGTCGGCAATTGGGATTACGATAATCACTACAGCGTGGCCGTGGTGATGGAATTGTTGGTCGTTTTGGGTTTAGTGGATTATTACCTGTATCAGGCAAAATATAACAAAACATTAGCTTGGATAGAGAATAAGGAGATGATATATATAACCAGGGAAAAAGTTCCAATATATTCCTAGAAAGCAGATGAAGATTTGTCATCGCTGAATGTAATTAAGAAAAACGAGTGGTGTTAATTAAATATGATTGAAGCATTAATTCCATCTAAATTTACAACAACCCAATTAAAAATTTTGTTAATTTGAGATTGATGAAATTCGAAATTATAAATTTATTATTATGAACTTACTAAGTAAGTCGGAGTTCCTAGAAAACATTAATATAATAGAAACATATATATATATAGAGGAGAGGATTAGTACCATTGCTAGCCTTGGTTTCTTCCATGATACGGGTTCCCTCTGCAGAAGGGAATACAAGAGAGGCACTACAAATCAAGAAGAGAACACAGAGCAATGGCAGAGCTTTGGTTGCCATGTTAAATGGTATTGTGGTGGTTTATTTCCTTCTTGTGGTAGTGGTACATAATCTCCCAACTTGCTCCAATTTATAGAGATCTGAGGTGCATTTTGGAACGTACATGGAAAAAAAAAAGAATAGTTTAGTGGTTTATAATATACATCTCCCAGATTACTCTATATATATATCAGTACCTTTTTACTAATACACTATGTTCATGACACTTCATTCTTGAAAATGTAGGTGGACTAGTTTAATTTTTAATAAAATAATTGAATCAGGGAATCCAATAACTTAGAAGTGATTTGTTGAGTGATGATGATCAAAATCTCTTGATAAGTAATGAAACTGACAACCTAGCTAATTATCAACCAACATTAAAATAATGAGGAAATCTGTCTATCTCCCTTCTCCTAGCCTCCATTAATGTACCATTCCAAGATTCTTCTATAAGAATTCATATTCTAACGACTTATCAGTTATTTTAATTTCAAAAGTTGAGCCCACCATTAAATATATTGCATCATGCCAATATGGTGAATAACTATCACTACAACACAAAAGGGCCTTTAACAACGGTTATTTTGAGCCTTTAACAACGGTTATACAACCGTTGTAGCGTAGGGCGGTGTTAAATTGAATAAATAACCGTTGCAAACGCGGTTGCCAAACTTAAAAGTTTAGCAATGGTTATTAGTTAATAACCGCTGCTAAATATGTCATTCAACAGCGGTTATTTGCAAAAAACCGTTGCAAACTTAGCACTTTACAACTGTTATTTATAAATAACCGCTGCAAACTTAACACCTTACAACTGTTATTTGTAAATAACCGTTGTAAGCTTCTAAATTTGCAACGGTTATTTCTTAATAACAGTTGCAAAAGAGTGTATTCTGAAAAAAAAAAAATAATTTGAGCTTGCAACGGTGTCAAGGTAATCACCGTTGCAAATATTACCATTTCTCTTAAAAAAATATATTCCATCAATTAATTGAAAGCCACATATAAATTCATTCATTAAACAATTAATATCAAAGATTTATTTCATTAATATAGATCAAATATCTTACACCACAAATTGATACAAGTATTCAAGTAAGTCTCATATGCTACATTCTATAGAATTGTACAAGTATTTAAGTCTCATTTGCTACTCTGGAGATTCCTTTCTTCATCCAAAACAATAAACTGCACTTAATCATTTGAACTGAACAGGTATGCCTCCCATGAGTATCCATTAGGTGCACCGTTGGTAATTAGACTGGACAAAAGATCAGCACTGCTTCATGCATAAGAAGCAATCCTCTTGAGCACCTAAGAATTTAGAGAGCAAATAAAGTTCACTTGATTTTTCAATTTAAAAAATAAAAAAAAAAAAACAAAATCAGATGTAACTAAACCAGATTCAGGGAACTCCAGATATAGAAACCATAAGGTCAAGACATGATATAGTGCTTTGTTGGCCCAAAATTGTATACTCATACAGAAAACCGGTATCTATGAATGTCAAGCTAGCACATGTTATAGACAAAAAGAGCATCCAGAATCAAGCACCCTGAATCCAATTGAACCAAAACCTGACAATACCCTCAAGATAACATGTGACGCATAATAAAAAGTGCTAACATATTTTGACAAGACCATGACTCACGGACAGATCCAAACCAGAAAGGCACACCCAAACCCAGATCAAAAACTGGCTCAGTTGCCATCACTAACATAGCTATCTGGTATTTAAATAATAATCAAATGAGCATACCAGCTTACTGGGGTAAAACTTGGTCCAGGCTTGAGACTTTTTATCGTATGAAGTTGCAATATACATAGCCACATCCATATCACCTTCATTTTCCTGTTCTACATGACAAAAATCTCTCCTGCAATTTGGGGGAAAAAAGAACCAACTTTCTCAAGAGCAAATTTTTTGTAGATTTTAGTCAAACCAAGTAATTACTCATTTTTTACCTTGGAAATAGCATAAACCAGGTAACAATCCAATCCTAACTATGCACTAATTGTTCAAAACCTAGCCTTATTTTGCTCAATTGAAAAAATAGAGAGTTTCAACTGATATAAGTATGTATCACCTGTGAAGAACCAATACGCTTAGGTGTCTCATGTTGTTGGAAGCATAAACCAAGTACCAATCCAATCCTACCGATCTTCTTTTCACATGATGTCTGGCTGCTTAATCCAATTATTTTGGGTGTGATAAGCACTGTCCAGTGAAAGAGCTCATCTGAGCAACCCAGTTCTTATATATTGAATTTACAGGCCAATAATACTGCCCAATAATTTACAGCAACCAACAAAGTTACAGCATTATGAATAATAACCAGAAAAAAGTACTAAACTAAGCAAGAAAATTGTTCATTCTGATCCTCTTTGAGGTACAGAGTAATCTTGGTACCACGGCCAAGCTGCTCACCAGTGGTATCACGAGTTACGGCGAATGAACTACCTGCTTGGGACTCCCAAATGTGCTGCCCGTCATCATTGTGTTTCGTTGTGACCACAACCTTCTCAGCTACTGTCACATCCCTTACCTGATACCTGATCTCTGACAACTTGCCGTATGATAATTAAATCATTTAAGGCTGTTAAATACAATGATGCATAATATCAATTACAAAGCCAAGCTGTTCAAATTAATAAAACTAAATGACACTGGAGAAGTCAACGAAATAAGCAAGTGCTGGTCCATATATTTACCCTGAGACCATATTGCCCCTCTTTCCCCGTATGCTGAGACGAACCCTCGTATGTCTCCTCTAAAGTCCCTTGATATGTTTCAATTGAGTACTCAACTTAGAATTCATGCAAGTCGGGCAACAACTTTCTGTTTCGGTTTGTAAATTAGAACACAACAAAGGCACCATACTTAAATAGACTAACTGACTATACAATCTCAATTGATATTGGACTCTATTTAGTTTACATTTAACAGAAAAATGACCAAAACGCCCTTATACCAGAATCTTAAATATAGTATATGCTAGAACACCATAATATGCTTAATTAATAATCCCAAGTACTTTGATTAAAATAGATACACCATAATATGCTTAATTATTTGTCCTTTGCGTCAAAGCTAGAACACAGAACCAGCCAATTTAATTCAAGTATGCAAACATCAGATTATCAACCTGATAAGAAACGCCCCAAATTTCCCAATTAAGCTAATCATTTTTACACCTAACAAGCATCTTAATTCGGCCTCCAACTAAATCAATAGAACAACAACTAAATCAATAGCCAATATTGTCTGTTGTTTACCATAAACGAATTCTCATGTTAGCAGCAGCAGCAGCAAATAAGGAATTTTAATTATTCTATTAGTATGGCTAAACTCGGATCCTAAAAATTAAAACATTTCAAAATACCAAGTACCAACCATACTAACTGGATGCACCAGGTCATCACAGTCTTGACAAGTGGTTCATAAGCAATAACTCTATCACTCCTCTTGCCTTCTTTGCAATTGGTGTGCCTATCTTTATCTTCACGCCTGCCCACACAAATTAGAATATGTGAACAAGGATAATATTGACGTATGAGTAAAATACATGCATTGACAATATTTCAACTTGTCAACCTTGACAATCATCAAAAATAAAATATCCAAAATAAAATAATAACATGCTCTTTGTCTATCTGCAATGCATATTAGCATATATCATGCACATAAGAAAATTAATAAAGTTACAGTTATTTTCTTTCCACGTACCAGACATTTCAAATTTCTCAACAGCTCGAATAAAAGCACTTGATGCATTCTCAAACTATAAGTTGCATGAAATTTTAGTGGTACACTACAGACATGTTCAATACACAGATTGATTTCAGAAACCTATTGGCAGTAATCCGTCTAAAGAAATAGTTTTATGTAATGAAAGACAAATTTAGCCTACAGCACAGTTTGTGTGACAATTTTCTCACAAGTTGTAATTTGTCTTGTTCCCTAGGCTGGAAGCACCGAAGCACACATTATCCATTTCCGCCTTTGCCAACCGTAAGTTCAGTACATATACATTTATGTTCCATACTTCATATACATCCATAGACATTCCCCTTAATTCATATACACGCAAATTATAAATCATGTGAAAACACAATAGCTAAACAGCTCATAAACTTTTCCTGAACTCACCAACTAGGAAAGAAATAGAGAAATTAAATTATTTACCCTTACCAGAAGAGGCATCCATGCTCCAATTCTAGTAGCTATTCAATTCTTTCAAAGAGACAATGCTTAGGTTGAACTCATTGGGAAAGCACTTGTATTTTCTTTCAAAGAGACAATTCTAGTAGCTATTCAATTCCAGCATTTCGTGACCAGCAGCTTATCATATTCCAATCTAATTATTACTTAATTTGATTACTGTAAAGTGATGTACAGCCTTGTACAGACATAACTTGTGCATTGATATGTTACATGTATCAATTAGCGTATTATTACTTAATTTGATTAATCCAACTGATAAATAGATACGGTCTAGCAAGCTGAAGTATTTCTAAACAAGGAGCAGGGAGCAGAAACAGAAAATACCCTCAGATCCCTAGCTCAGTAGGTGCAGTCGCAGCCGAGAGGAGATGCAAGGTCAGCGCGCGGAGGAGGCGAGAGTGTGGAGGGGGCTGTCGTGCGCGTGGAGGGGCGCGGAGGCGTTCTGCTGCTGGGATCGAGGTTGGCTGCGCAGATCGGAGGCGTGCTGCTGCTGCTCCGCGCGTGGAGGGGCGCGGAGGGGTGCTGATGCTAGGATCGGGGCTGGAGGGATCGGTGGAGGCTGCTGCTGGGATCGGTGGAGGCTGTTGCTGGGATCGGTGGAGGAGGCTGCTGTGCGGAGGAGCGCGGAGGAGATGGCACACGTGGAGGGGCGCCGAGGAAGCAACCTCCAGCCGAGAGCTGCTGCTGCACGGGATGACGGAGGAGATGGCGCGCGTGGAGGGAAGAGGCTAGGGTTTTGGTTTTTATTTTGAGGGTTGGGTTTTCATTTTAAGGGTGTCGGGTAAACAAAATAAAAGAAAAGAAAAGAAAGGAAAGAAAAAAAAAAAAGATAAGGTCAGAAAATGTGTCAATGATAGGTGGGACCTGGATGTAAGTTGGAATTGAACGGTGGCAATTTGAAAAATTGGCTAAGTATCGATATATATTTGTTTCCTACAATTAACAACGGTTCTTTTCTAAAACCCATTGTAAAATTTTCAGTTTTACAGCGGTTTTTCATACCCAACCGTTGCTGAATCATTTGGTAACTGTGCGGACCCATCTTAGCAGCTGTTATTACAAAACAACCGTTGTTAATCTGCAGATTTTACAGCGGTTATTTACTAACAACCGTTGTTAAAGCCTGTCAGTCCATTTAACAACGGTTTTTTTCCTAATAACCGTTGTAAAACCTACACATTTTACAACGGTTGTTTGTAAAAACCCGCTGCAGAGTCTGTTCCAATGGTACGGATCCATCTTAGCAGCTGTTATCAAGCATAACCGTTGTAAATAGGGTGTTACAGAAGGCCCATTTTGTTGTAGTGTATCTGCAACCAAATGGTGTATATAACACATTAAGGTGTCCATACCTCCCACGATGAGGTGTTCATAGTTAACGTACTTAGTGTTCATACCTATGCATCGAAGATTCTGCGTGAGCCGTATAAGATTCTGTGTATCGGTGAGTGATTCCGTTAGGATTGGTCCAAAATTCTGATTAATGACCGCTGGCCCTAACTTGTGTGTTCATGCCTCATTCAGTTGGGTGTTCATATAGATTTCACATCCTCTAACATATGGCATGTGCCATTCGGCATGTGGGCCGTTGGATCTCCTCGAGATTCACGCTAGTCCGAACCTTGAGGTGACAAATTGATGCAAATTTAACGGACATTGATTTCATCTTAAACTTCATATACTATATATTTATAACTGACAAATTTAATAAGCAATCTATTAGAGTAATTAATACATAACAAATAACTAATTGTAAGATAAGATAGGACATTCTTTTTTCTTTTTATTAATTAAAGTAGCCCACAATTTATTTAAAATATTATTGAAAGAATACACTTACAACATGTGAAATAGGTGTACAAAATGTAAGAAGGAATCATAACATCTGCCAAGTGATGAATATTAATTAATATAGCTAGCTTCATTTCCTTACATATATGTGCTATAAATTCCACTCGACCTTATTTATGCATGCATTGATACAATATGCATGTTTTACCCCATTCTTCACCTTGTTCTTCCGATCATATATGGATGAATCAGCTTCTATGGCTTTGCTTCAGCAGGTGGGCAATTGGGATTACGATAATATATACCACAGTGTGCCCTGGGGTATGGTACGCCCCGCGGTGATGGGATTGCTGGTCGGTTTGGGTCTATTGGAACATAGCCAATACCTGTATCAGGCAAAGTATATAACAATATTAACTTGGATTAATCGAGAACAAGGAGATGATATATATGTTTAACTAGGGAAAAGGCACCAATATATTCCTAGAAAGATTTACTCAAAAAATATATATTCCTAGAAAGCAGATGAAGATTTGTCATCACTGAATGTAATTAAGACAAACCAATGGTGTTAAATATAATTGAAGGCTTAATTTCATGTAAAATATACGATAAGCAATTAGAAAATTTATTAATTAATTTGAGATAGATGAAATTCGAAACTATAAATTTATTATGAACCCTAGATACGGGTAAAACATTAATAGAAACATATAATAGGAGAGAGGATTAGTACCATTGCCAGCTTTGGTTTCTTCCAGGATACGGGTTCCCTCTGCTGAAGGGAATGTAAGAGAGGCACCACAAATCAAGAAGAGAGCACAGAGCAATGTAAGGGCTTTGGTTGCCATGTGAAATTGTATTGTAATGGTTTAATTCTTTTTTGTGGTAATGGTACATAATCTCCCAAATCGATCCTATTTATAGATATCGGAGGTGTATTTGAAATGTGCATGAAAAAAAAAGAAGAAAGCAAAAATAGTATTATGGAGCTTATCAATATATCTTCCCGGGTGATTTGTGCATACGCGAGACCCATTTTCTGTACATAGAAAGAAAATGATATGGAGATAGCACTGAGGATATCATATATTGGGATACTATGTAGTTTGACTTGGTCAAACAAAGTAATTATTTCACATAAAATACTAATTATTCAACTTAACATGCCAAATATTCAACTTAATATCAACTTATAATTAGTATGTTAAATATTTAGCATCAACTTTACATGCTAATTATAAGTTAACATTAAGTTGAATATTTAGCATGTGGAGTTGAATATTTAATACGTTAAATTAAATAAATAGTTGTTTTTCTTTTTTAATCACAATATATATTAAGTTCAATAAGTAGTGATATAATTATTCAACATATAAGTTGATGTTAAGTTATATAATTAGTACGTTTAGTTGGATAATTAGTTCGTTTGACCAAGTCAAACTTTATGGTGTCCTCAATGCTATCCTCCATGGTATCCCCATATCTAGACCCTATTAAATAATAAACGGCAGTAGATTTAATTTCACGCTGTGAGAAATGGCTGTCACTTCGTGCTATATTTTCCTGGCTTACTCCAACTAAAAGTATAAAGTAAAAGCAAGTAAAATCCACTTATCCAAATGACCAAAGGTCAACAGCACACATAATGGAAGACTTGGCGATATGTAGTCTTTGATTTTGATCTGTCACAGACTAACAATGTAGTTTCACGGTCGACATCTCTTCTACTATGGGCATTTTATGTGGAATTCCGGATAGTGTGAGTCTATTGGATGTGTAGCAACTAGCAAGGAAACGAAGCCACTGACTCCGAGTCAACAGAGAAGAATGAAAAAGGACTTGTTGAGTGTCACGGCTATTGGCACAACACAATTTTTTTTTTTTTAAAGTTTTATGAAGCAAATTAAGTTAAGTCAATTTAATTTAACTATGCGGTGAAGAGAGAATATTTGACAAATCTATTTCAATTAATTCTATAAATAATGGGAAGTTATCATTGTAAATGCACCAGTACAGTAGTCCCAATCAGCATTGTAATATGTTGTCTATGCATCTGTGTACGTACCCGTATGCACTATTGATCTGCATAGGATTTGGAAATGTGGTCGTATATTGATTTTCATGAAAGATATGTAGTAGATATGGCTGAAACTAGACAAAATATGATAAAATATTGGATTGAAGTATGAACTTTCATACTCCATATATAGCTTTTACATTGGGCTATGCGAACTTTTTGTGTACAAAATAAATATTTTTTAATTATATCTCAGCTGCAATGTATCAATATTATTACAAATTTGATAAATAAATCACATATGAATTACCGCATAGAATTCTGCATATGTGGTACGTACCTCTCTGCATGTATATTTAAATCCGTGTTTTACAATACTAATCCCAATGTACGGTCCATAGTGTTCCCTATTTATTTATCATTCCTTGATCTTGAAGCGCATGACGTCATGACAATACAATTTTTAGAAGAGAAATATTGTTAGATCTTGAGCTCTGATACCAATTGTTAGGACTCAAGCTCTGATACCAATTGTTGGATATTCGAATCCCTCTGATATCATAGGATAGAACTCAAAACTATGATACTATATGATACAAAAATATTCTGGTGGGAATCAACTAAACATGATTACTATTCCACACATCTCAAACACAATTACAAAGGCTCATTATATAGCTTAACATACACACAATTATCTACCTAAATTAGACTCTTGACTTCCTAAATTAACTAACAACTCTATTTTAGCTACAACTATAAATAAGTAATGCTAATTCTATTTGGCTATTTCTGAACTTCCTGAACAAGGGCTGAATTCAGCATTCTGATATTTTCAGACTTTGAATTATCTTCAACAAATATGTAGAGTCCACTCTTATAAAATAGGCCACCCATCCACTCTTCTCACAGTTTTGACACACCATATGCAACTATGTGCTTACCACTATTACATAAATGTTCACTGGAAACAGTAGTGTATCAATTCACTGAGAAATGATATGATAGGAAATTATTTTCTCTTTTTAATTAAATTAGACCACAATTTATTTAAAATATTATTAGAGAAATACACTTAGAACATGTGAAATAGGTATGTATACAAAATGTAAGAAGGAATCATAACGTACGTCTGCGGAGTGATGAGTTCGATATTACTTCTCCACTAAAAGTGGTGCTCATTAAGAAAAATATACTCTTTAGTTAAGATGGACGGTTCCACATCCAGACGCCGACGGAAATTAATATGAAATTATAGATCATATAAATTTTACAACACAATTATCACCTATTACAAGCAGTTCTTTATTCAGCTGGTGCAAGGACATTATTATAAATATCCTAGCTTCATTTCCACTTGTTACACTTACATATATATATGCTATAAATTTCACTCGACCTTATTTCTGTGTATACATATAATACATTAAATATTGATACAATATGTTTTACCCCGTTTTTCATCTTGTTTTTCCGATCACGGATGAATCTTCTATGGCTTTGCTTCAGGTGTGCAATTGGGGTCATGATATATACTACAGCGTGGCCTGGTGTACGGTTCGCCCCGCGGTGATGGGTTTGCTGGTCGGTCTCCGTTTATTGGATTATAGACAACAGCTGTATCAGGCAAAATATAACAATATTAACTTGGATTGAGAACAAGGAGATGATATGTAACTAGGGAAAAAGCACCATTAATAGTTTCCTAGAAAGCAGATGAAGATTTGTCATAGTTGAATGTAAGACAAACGAGTGGTGTTTAAATATGATTTCACATCCTCTGAGTTAAGGCAATATGCCATGAAGCACATGGGCTGTTGGATTGTTTCGAGATACGAGTCTACACGACTCTTGAGGCAGTCTAACAGCTCATGTGCTTCATGACACTGTGCCTTAAGGCAGAGGATAGGCACTCGTTTAAATATGATTGGAGCATTAATTCCATGTAAATTTACAACAACCCAATTAAAAATTCTGTTAATTTGAGATTGATGAAATCCGAAATAATAAATTTATTTCGAACTTACTAAAGTAATTCGGAGTTCCTAGAAAACATTAATAGAAACACAGGAGAGAGAGATTAATTAGTACCAGCCTTGCTTTCTTCCAGGATACGGGTTCCCTCTGCTGAAGGGAATACAAGAGAGACACTGCAGATCAAGAAGAGAACATAGAGCAATGGCAGAGCTTTGGTTGCCATGTGGAATGGTATTGTGGTGGTTTAATTCCTTCTTGTGGTAGTGGTACATAATTCCCAAATTGCTCCTATTTATAGAGATCTGAGGTGTACTTTTAAACGTACAAGGAAAAAAAGAAGGAAATAAAACATCTTCCCCGTTGAGTTGTGAAGTAAAGAAAGTGGTGTACAAGTGCAGTGAGGTGATTTAAAGTGCTTCAGGTCATCAAACGAAAGTGATTTAAGGTGTAGTAAGTTAAAGAACTGTATAGGTATAGTAAACTAAATCAACAACATTTTATATTTTTAACACATTCTGTATATCTACTTTACGTTATTTATTTACTTCATTACTACCAAAGCTATAGTAATTTAATCTTTTACTCCGCTTTAATGTACTACATTTGCCAAATAGAGGGCTTGTGTCCATTGAAAAACTGTCTATACGTCTATGGATGTACAAAGGATGTAATAGATACATCCAGAATGTAACATATAGACGTTATGGACGATTTTTCTTTGGCCACTAGGTATTACTCAACAAAAAAAGTACATGTGAAATTTAAAATGAATAATTTAGTGATTTAATTTATAGAGATATCCCAAATTACTCTATATATCAGTAACCTACTAGAACACTCACTACCACAGAGATGGGCTTTAGCAACTCCAACTTAGCAACTGTTTTCAAGAAAACCGTTGGTGAAAAGTGGCAGTGGCATTTTGGAAATTTAATTAAACACATCAGCAACGGTTTATCAGAAGGAACAGTTGGTAAAGACTACCCCGAAATCTGAGAAATAATCAACAACTGTTCCTTTAAAAAACAGTTGGGAAAGGCATATCATTCCCAACTGTTCCTTAAGAAGAAACAGTTGTTGATTCATGTGCATGAGTTAACAACGGTCCACTATAAAAAACCGTTGGGAAAGGTGGAGCATTCCCAACGGTTTATAAAACAGAAACCGTTGTTGATCCTTGGCTGACATAAAATATTCATGTGCAAGAATTAACAACGGTTCACTCTAAAAAACCGTTGGGAAAGGGCTAATCATTACCAACGGTTTGTCAAGTTAAAACCGTTGTTGATTCTTGGTAACATTAAATATTCATGTGCAAGAATTAACAACGATTCACTATAAAAAAACCGTTGGGAAAGGGACAGCATTCCCAACGGTTTCTAAAGTTCAAACCGTTGTTGATTCTTGGTAACGTAAAATATTCATGTGCAAGAATTAACAACGGTTATTTACAAAAAACAGTTGTTAATTCCTAAGAATCAACAACTGTTATTAACAAAAAACAGTTGTTAATTCCTGAGAATCAACAACGGTTATTTACAAAAAACAGTTGTTAATTTCTGAGAATCAACAACGGTTATTTACAAAAAACAGTTGTTAATTCCTGAGAATCAACAACGGTTATTTACAAAAAACAGTTATTAATTCCTGAGAATCAACAACTGTTATTTACAAAAAAACAGTTGTTAATTCCTGAGAATCAACAACGGTTATTTACAAAAAACAGTTGTTAATTCCTGAGAATCAACAACGGTTATTTACAAAAAACAGTTGTTAATTCCTGAGAATCAACAACGGTTATTTACAAAAAACTGTTGTTAGGAATCAACAACGGTTATTTACAAAAAACAGTTGTTAATTCCTAAGAATCAACAACTGTTATTTACAAAAAACAGTTGTTGATTCTCTCCAAGAGCCATGCTACTAGAATAAGAGTCTTTGCAGCATTTACCAACGTTTTTTCTTAAAAACAGTTGTTAATTCTTTTTAACATAAAATATGTATTGTGAAATAATTAACAACGGTTTTGTTTTAACAACCGTTGGTGATTGTTTTCCCTAGGTTCCCGCCTCCACATCTTTCAACAACTATTTTTTATATGAAACCGTTGTGGATTCTTTTCCCAGACAAAATTTTTGAATCATGTCACTAACTCACCCACCACTTCGTCTTTTGCTCTAGTATAATTTCAACTTCAGACCTTAGTCAATTTGTATTTCCCCCAATTTCAAAACCTGACTAAAACCCTTCCCTCTTCATGGAGCATGATGGAGGGCTGCTTGATAGCGGCAACGGCGGCGCAATAGAGGCCAGTACCAACTCTCCGCGAAAAGGCCTTCCCGCAACGGAGGCTACCACCAACTTCACTCTCCCTGCTCTCCGCACAAAGAAGGCCAGCACCAACCCTCGCTTTCCTTGCTCTCTCCGACAGCGAAGGCAGCACCATCCCTGCTCTTTTCTTGCTCTCTCAAGGTAGCACCAGCACTTCCTTTCCTTGCTCTCTCAAAGTTCAAACAAATCATAGTCAAACTTTCTTCCCCTAAAGTCAAGAAAAAAATTAACAAACTGAATTGTAAATAATTCATGTACGAAATTGTTTCTAAGATATTGCAAAAAAATATATTATTGCAAACTCACTGTACTCCCTGTAGATTCGGGCACAGGAGAAGGTGCTGATGCAAGATTAGGAGATGCTGGTGCAAGATCAGGAGGAAGTGATGGTGCAAGATTAGGAGAAGGTGCTGATGTATACGGATATTATTAGGATTTGTGAAATTCTATTATATTATGATGGATTTTAATTTTGTTGGATATATGAATATGATATTATATTGGATTTTAGTTTGGTAATTAATCTGTGGTATTATTAGAATTTATTATTAGTTTTTTAATGTACATTTTTTTTATTAATATGGTATATAATATCTAATTTGAATGAGCAAAGGGCTGATCTCTATAAATAAACAATTTTTTTTTAAAAAAAAAAATCATCATCCCAACTGTTATTTACAAAAAACAGTTGTTAATTTCTAAGAATCAACAACTGTTATTTACAAAAAACAGATGTTAATTTCTAAGAATCAACAACTGTTATTTACAAAAAACAGCTGTTAATTTCTAAGAATCAACAACTGTTATTTACAAAAAACAGTTGTTAATTTCTAAGAATCAACAACTGTTATTTAAAAAAAACAGTTGTTAATTTCTAAGAATCAACAACTGTTATTTACAAAAAAACAGTTGTAATTCTTAAGAATCAACAACGGTTATTTACAAAAAACAGTTGTTAATTCTTAAGAATCAACAACGGTTATTTCTTATAAACCGTTGGGAATTGCTATCATCAACAACGGTTCCTTCTTATAAACCGTTGTTGATTAACAGCATCAACAACGGTTCCTTCTTATAAACCGTTGTTGATTAACAGCATCAACAACGGTTCTTTAGTAAGCATTAGCAACCCCGGTATTACAGACGGTCACTGAACCGCTGGGAATTGTCATTAAATAACCGCTGTTGATGCTTTTCTCTGTGGTAGTGACTATATTCATGACACTTCATTAATTTTTGAAAATGTAGATGACATAGTTTAATATTTAATAAAGTAAATAAATTAGGGAATCCAATACCGTGGCAAATTGGGTGGGCGGTCCGGTTTGGATTTGGACGTCAGGTCAGTATGACCTTCTAGAATATCTCTGTTGGGTTGGGTCTAGTGATGGGCAAGAGTTGGGTCAGATTAATTTTAATATCGATTTTTATGGATCGTATATTAATTTTAGTTGGATTGGGTATTGTTTGATCTCGGGTCGGCCCAGGTTTGAGCGGGGTCAGGTTCGAGTGGGGTTGGGTTCATGTAAGGTCGAGAGGGTTTCTCAGGTCGGGTCGGGTTTTGCCACCTCTACTTATGATGATCAAAATCTCTTGAAAACTAATAAAATTGACAACCTTAACAACCAACATTAAAATAATTGAAAAGAAAAAAACATAGAACCAAGAAACATCAAACTTTCGATAGATATCTTTAAAAATATTAAAATAGAAAAAAATGGATAGATATATTATTGATTAATGGGTTGATAGTATCTCAACTTTCAATCAATTTGAATAGTGTTTGATATAACTTAGCAAAATTTTATATATATACTCTTTGATGATTACAATCTAATGGATACTATTAAATAATACTTAATTAGATGTGATTGAAAATGCAGGCTTTCTAGAAGATTTAAAATACATGTATAGATGTTTTTCAATTTTTTATATTTCTTAAACAAATTTTCCAACTTTCTGAACAACTTTTTTGGTAAAATTATTAAGATAATTATTGTCACCGGTCCCTTCAAAAAAGTTAATTCATTTGTCTCTTAAAGTTAATCCTTTGATAGACATTTCAATGTTTCGAAACTAAGTTAATCTATATAGAGGAACATATTGCGTCAATTGAAAAGTCGTCCACAAACATACAAATGTAACACTACATCCCAAAGTATAACAGATACATCCCGAAATGTAACCTATAGAGACACTATGAATGTTTTTTTTCTATGGACGCTAGCTATTACTCATCTATATATATAACTATGCTCTATTTAAAAGATAACCAAACATCATCTCCATCCAGTTAGTCAGAGATCCTTGATAATTAACTTCTGAACTAAGTCGTCAACATAGATATTTCTTGTTTTTATTTTTTTAATTATATGTGAGCAAATTATTCTTTGATTGATGCACGTGAAGGCGTGAGAAAGTCTAAGCCATAAAAATGGAACACTGGAATTTAATAAATAAATAAACGACAGTAGGTTTCCATTCTATCAATAGCAAATGACTGTTAAGTTCGTGCCAAAGTAGAAGTAAAAGTAAAATTCACTTATCGAAAGGACCAAAAGTCTTATATGTAGAATTAGAATTTAGAAATAGTACTGGAAGACTTGGCTAGATGTAGTCTTTGATATCATAATCACTGCCTGTCTCTTCTGCTATCGGCATTTTATGTGGAATTTTTGATAGTGCCGTGCGAGTCTATTGATGTGCAGCTAGGAAACGAGGCCGATGACTCCAAGTCAACTGAGTCTGAGAAGAACGAAATTGAAAAGTAATGACTTGTTAACTGACCAACGCGACCTGTCGATCGTAGGCTGTAGGCACCACACAAATTTTTATTTTTCTTTTATTTCAAAGGAATATCAAGTTAAATCAATTTTTAACGATATAATAACCGGCCTTTGGTCTAGTGGTAACAACAATATTCTTAATGCAGGAAGTTGCAGTTTTGAACCTTAGAGGAGCAGCCTTTAGTAGACATTTAAATCTGAGTGGCTTGACCCTCATTTTATCACAAAAAAAAAAAAAATACGGTGAGGATATAATATTTTGAAAAATCAATTTCAATTGATTGCGTTATAAGAATTTATTTGATGGCGCATATTCTATTATATGTGTTTTAAAATCATATTTCGAATTAATATTAGTCAATGTCAGATTATAGTGTGAATTTCGCGGTTCAACTTTTTAGTTAGTGTAGTATCAATTCTCATATAAATATTATGGTCCGCTATAGTCCTAAAATGAGCTATCGTTGATCTATTTTTGACTAAAATTTTCTAACCACACATCAGAAAAAATGAGCTATCGTTGATCTGTTTTTTTAAAATTTGATATCTCACTTGTGCTGCAAAATTGTAACCACACATCAGAAAATAGATCAACGATAGCTCATTTTTTCTCGTCTCCTCCAATTTCAATCTAATTTCCTTCTTCTCCTAAGTATAGAAAACCTTCTCTCTTAATTATAACGTGTTCAAAATGAAATCACACCCTATCAAATGAGAAATAGATTTCTAGCTTTTCAAAATTTCTTGCTCAAACTGAAAAAAATAAATGAGAAATGATTTCAATTAGGATGATTTGGAAGGAGATTTCCCTTAAAAATGTTCCATAAAAATTGGTGTCATTTAGTGAGAATTCATTTGAGTACAAAAGCACTATTACTGTACCTAAACTACTCTCTTTCGTTAATTAAAAAAACTAGCTCATATTTCTTCCCCTTCTCCGACCTTCACTTTCGCCTAGTTGGTGCTTACTCTTACCCAGCTCGTTGGCAACACTATGTTTGCTCCCTTTTTCTTTATTGACTATATATCTCTCTCTCTTTTTTTTGAGTCCTATTACAATAATGATTTTGAGTAGTAAAAACACAAAAAGAAAACTGGGAAAGACAAAATTTAATGAAAACTCAAATGCACTCGTACTATGTAGTTTGGAGTATTTGCTCTCTTCTATGGTCTTTAGTATTTAGATCAGAAACTCAAAATAGTACCCAAAAGAAGAAAAAAGAAATATGAAAGAAATGCATTGATTAAATTGTAGTCAAATTAAAAAAAAAAACTTTGGTCGGCTAACATCAGAGAAATGAAAGAACTTCCACATACTGGAAGAGATAAGATCGATTAGACAACCTTTTGACTCAGCTCATTTCAAGTTTGCCTATCCGATTCAGCCAACAACCCTTTCAAAAGATGATGAGCCGAGCTGCCGATCCCACTCATCTTATTCTTGAAAGGCAGAGTTTCTTTGCGGAGCTTATCTTGGACTTGCAATCATTGAGTTCAGATGCAAAGCGGACTTCATGAACTTGACTTAACAAAGAAATAGAATAGCAGAGAAAAGAAAGAAGTAAGATAACAAAGGATATAAATGCACCACATAAAAAACTTCTATATCTATGAGTTTCTTGGTAAATGAAATCAGGAAGAACTCAACCAAGAAAGAGTTGCAGATTTCAAGCCGGTTCTCCTTTATCTTTCTTTTTTGTTTAAGGGGTATAAATGTCATGTAATTTAAAGAGAAATCCCAATTATTGTATGTAGATCATTTTAATCATGAAAAAGAAAAAAAATTCAATTCTATTTTAATTTTATGTTGAACACAAAAGTTCAATTCACAATCATTTCTTTTCATGTTATTTCTATTTAAAATCAATTGAACTTAAAAGAAAAATCATTTTAAACAACGTGCAACTCTAATCAATCCCTCATGGAAAGAACTCTGACCTAATTTGTCCATTGTGTCTTTCTTCTCTAAAATTTCCACAAAATCATTTTCTCGTTGTTTCCTATTTTGTCTATTTTTACGTTTGAAGTTTCCGCATCTCGTTTCTTAGTGATCTTATGTTATCTTATTGCTTGTGTTCCCTTTGAATAGTATATATTTCTCTCCTAGTCTAACGATTAAAGCGACTCTTGATTGTCGTTTTGGTCATGATGATATACCTTCATTTTCATTTGTAAATAATTAATAAGCATTTTTTTCTTATTTTTTTGGCACATATTGTTTTGGTAGTCAAGTCTCACCAGCCAAACTGACACAGACACGGTTAGAAAATTGCTATGCGCGGTATCGGTAAATTGGGTGCTATATGCTCTTTTTTTTTTTTTTTTTTTAAAGTGAATATCATTTCATATATACCTCCTTCCTTTTCTTTGTGGGATGGTATGTCGCAAAGCGCCTTTCAAAAAAAAAAAATAAATAATAATAATAGTAAAAATAAAATATGATGATGTGTCCCAAATTAATAACAAAATGGATTTAGATGTTTCGTTATCGGCCATCAGTACTTTATCTTCAACAACAATCACATGTAGCATATCATTTTTAAAATAAAATCTTCCCCCTATCAAGAGGTATCACTTTGGAAAAACTAATTTGATGAATAAATATCTACAATTAAACTGTGTCGTACCTTAAAAAAAAATGTCAGAATTACAAATCGTGCACATAGCTAGCTATGGCACAGTTTAGAGCTCTAAATTTATATATTCTACGTGCACGATTTATATTCAATGACACAGCTATGAACGTCTAGTGAATAAAAATCTTTCCCCTTTCAATTTATATTCTATGACACAGTTTAGAGCTCAGAATGACAATTTTCAATTATTGTATGCGCACGATTCCACAAAAATGACAATTTTCAGTATTTTTCTCATAAATCATTTTCATTTTCGGATATTAATTTTATTATAGATTGCAATTTTTTTTTCCGAATTATCGGAATTACAAAATTTTTATCTCACTGAAAAGTTTTGCAGATCGGTTAATTGTCACTTTAATAGCTTGTGTGACTAATGAAGAAAAAAAAATAGAAAAATTCATATGCCAAAATAGATCTAAAAAAATAAATAACGTAAAAAAAAAAAAAGAGAGTAATACCTAGTATCCATAGTGTTTATGTCCATATATAGTGTCCATATATAAGTTACAAAGTTGAGATTATATGTTACAAAATCAGATGTATCTGTTATATTCTTTGTACGTCTATGGACTTATGGACAACTTTTCAATAGATGTAATTGACGTTTCTCAAAAAAATAATACCCGGCCACGTCGCTTAAGTGATAACAGCCCTAGCCCAAACATTAAAGGTGTGTTTGGAGGGGTGAAAATAGTGATAACTTGGGTTAGCTACTATTAATTCCTAATTACTATTCTATGTTTGGATGTTAGATTTTGCTTTTCAAAATATAATTAGGTTAATAGTTATGCTACTATTCCAATCCATAGTTGAGTTAGCACCCATTCATTTAACAGTTCATTAATCCATTCGTAGAAGGCTCACAAGAACACAGGTGAATTAAAGTAACTATTCATTCATTGCATATTTACATTTGTAGAATCCAAATTCCAAAGTATATATGAAGCCTTTATGCCTGGTATATACTGTATTAATAATACACGGAAACTGGATAAGTTCAATTTGACAACACAATTTTTATTAATAACTAGTAGTAAAAAAAGATGATACAAACATTCACATCACTTATAATTTACTATAGGGAAATACTATAAGGCCCCCCTGTTTATTTCTGAATGCTACAAATATATATAACTTTGGCTTGAAAGCTTATGCATCTCAATTTATTTTCCCTTATTACATATATAAAATTTACTTTGAATCTAATTGCAGATATAGATGTTCTTCTTCGTTCTTCAATTCTACCATCCAATTATATATATAAGATTCATCTTCTTCTATATATATATGGCTTAGCTCAAGGATAGCAATGGTTTGTACGACTGCAAGCGGGCCTGGTTGTGTTCAAAGTATTATAGCCGATTTGAGCTGTATCAAGAAAAACGTGAATTATTAGGAATCTGGAATGAAATAAGTAAGGCAAAATAAAACAAACTATTCGTTCATATAACGGAGCAAAATATTTGCCATGAATTATGTCCTTCAAGTGAGTATATATGAACACCAAGTCTCATGCATATATACATACACAGTAACACAAATGCATGCTAACCTAACAACATATGAGGAGTTGAAAAATATGTTTATATATCATTATCTCAAGCAACGAATAGATTGAAATTTAAATTATGGCTCAAAGACATGTATAATTTGATTGTAAGTTAATTTAGTGTATGCATAATAGAGAGAGAGAGAGAGGATCATTAGCAGTAGTACCCTTGCTTTCTTCTAGGGTTCTCGTTCCCTCTGCAGAAGGGAAGATGAGAGGGGCGGCGCTGGACAGCAGGAAGAGCATACAGAGCATGGGAAGCAGATCAACTCTCGTTGCCATGTGTGAACCTGCTTCTACAGTTTGCTTTGTGTTTGAGGTAATGGTAGATGATATATACCTCCTGAACAGTTCTAATTTATAGAGTTTTTTGAGGGTATCAAACGACGTACATGGAAAAGTATTAAGATGTGATTTGTACTTTTGTTCCTGTATACGTAGCTCAGCGATTAGGGCATACGTACTGATATTTTTTCTACTTTACTTTGGTACGTAAAATAGTATCTACTCTCTAATTATATTGATACCAATTATATATCCAACTGTTAATTCAAAAACCCAACAATTGACTGGTATAAGTTTCAACTTTTAACTGAAAAATCAAAAGTTGAACGGCTGGATGGAAAAAAGAGGTGGACGGAAGATTTTTTTCCTTTTAGTTTTGTAATGAAAACTTCTTTAGACTTCAGAAGACATTGATACATATGTTGTCTTACCTAAAAACTGCCGAGCAATAAATCCTAATGTAGACTTTTATATATTTTAAATGCTACCTACTGTCCATAGAGGACTATCCATCTAGAGTTTAAATGTTACAAAGTGGATGTAATTGCAAAAAATAAATAAATAAACAATATTTGTACACTATATATGGACGTGTGAACAATTATTCAATGGACACTTGATGGCTCTGGTGGCACATAAAGTTTCAAGTACGAGAGCAATAATTATTATTTTCTATTAATTTTTCCGCTTATCTATTTCTCTCTAAATTTGTTAATATCTTCTTATTCTCTCTGTAACATAGGTTCAACTTTTTTTTGATGAAACATAGTTTTGTAACTATTAAAGATATTAGCCATTATTTAAAAAAAAAACTATTAAAGATATTATATATATAGAATTGTAGATATAGTTTTGTAAAATTTTGAAGGTACATTTGTGTAAATATTATTTATGGTAGAACCAATTTTGTAAATGTTCTTGGAAAGTAAGTATAATTTTTGTATTTTTTCTCAAAAAAAATTTCTGTAACTTTTTTTCCAAGGGGGCTAGGAGCTATTCAAACACAATATAACACACACACTTTTTAGTTTGTAAAACATATGGCTCTCTATATTTTCCCACCTGTTAATTAAAAGAGTTTGTCCTTAATATGATAAATGTCATCTTAACAGCAAAAATTATGTATAGTTGATTACTCGATATTGAAGAACATATATTTCCATTAGCACTTACTTTAGAGGAAGTAGCAATATCGCAACTCGATATTCATCAAACCGTAGTAATTTATATTCTTTTGGCACATATATGACTTGTGCACAGTTTATTTGAATATAAGTGTTCCCCTCTTTTTTTTCACTTACTACGTGCATTAGTGCATACACGCACATTTCACCCTAGAAGTTTTATTCCATACATATATACATATGCTGCCTCTTCCCCTATATGTTCTTCAATTCATCAAATCATGGATTCATCATCTTCTATGGTTTGGCACCAGGAGACCCTTGGCAATGGTATGGAGACGTGCATGGTTTAGGGTATGGCATATATGGCATGCCTGGCTTAGGGTATGGCATGCCTGGTTTAGGGTAGGGCCTATCTGGAAACAATGGTGCAGTGATGATATCTGTATCATGAAAAAAATATATAAAATTTATGTAATTAAGTCTGGACTGGATACAATTAACTAAAAGACATGACAAACTTGATCTAGCTGAATATTCTAAAAACAGACTACATATCAATTAATGAAAGATGTAATTATAACTAAGACTACCAATCTCATGTACAAGTTAATCCTATCCAAATAATATAAGGCAGTACTTGTTTGCCAACATAAGTTGTTTTCTTCAACTATGAAAAATCTGAACTTAGTAACAGACTTGCAGGGGTAATGATATTGAAAAAAAAAAGTTTTAGTAATTAGACCTCAGTACTGAAACTTTGATTATGATCATATATGAAGCTTAGAAACAACATAGAAAAAAGGAAAGATTTTTACAACCTTTGCTCTCTTCCTGGGTTCGGATTCCCTCTGCTGAAGGGAAAAGGATAGTAGCACTGCAGAGGAGGAAGAGAACACAGAGCATTGGAAAAGCTTTCTTTGCCATATGTTGAATCTGCTTGTAATGTTTCCTTTGTTTTAGTGATGTTGTACATAATCTTCCAAGTTGGTTCCAATTTATACTAGGTAGCGGATAATAGAAGAGTTGAGTGGGCTGATCATGACTTAAGAAAATAGTAACATTTATTACTTTGTTGAATATATCCGTTCCTATATCTTTATTTTATTAAGAGTAAAACATACAAATATGCACTGAGAGTGTTTCATATTCCTCTTCAAAAAAAAATAAATCCCTTTTATTTTCAACCAAGTTTTATAAACCATATATATACAATTGCGCTTTATAAAACTAAAGGATAGAGAAATGAAAGATGAGATATAATCATATAATTAATCTGCATCCAGTTAGTCATAACGTTCCATTAAGAACTTCTGAACTTGGTTTTCCACATAAATAATGTTTTTTTAATTTTCCCTTATTATGAGCAAATTATTTTTCATATATACATTACTATTTCACTTGACATTTGTACAACCGTAATAGATACATGAGTATACATGCATGGGCGTGTCACAATGTGAAAGAGATATATAAAGATGAGTAATAGCTAGTGTCCACCATTTTCACTTATCCACTGGTCTACCGAATTTTCAAAGAATATTTATATCTTTCTGATTAATAGATATAATTTTTCAGTGAACATATACATAGCATGCTGTTTCCAATAAACAATTATGCAACTATGCTAAGCACATTAGTACATGTGGTGTGTCAGAACTGCGAGAGGGGTAGATGAGTAACCTACCTTTTAGGGTGGACTCTACAAGTTTTTCTATAGAGATGACCTAAATTTTCCATAAACAAACGAGAGTAGGTTTCCACTACGTGTGTGCTATATTTTCCTGGCTTAGTCTAAAAGTGAAGTAAAAGCAAGTAAAATCCACTTATCCAAAGAACAAAAAAAGGTCTACAGCACACAGCTCCTAATGGATGACTTGGCCATACGTAGTCTTTGATTTTGATCAATCACGGACTCACAGTATCACGGTTTGTCTCTTCGGCTATGTGAAACATCTTCCGTCCATTAAAAAATAGTCCATACGTCTATAGATATGTATGAAATGTAACAAATACATATCCAAAATGTAACAGATGCATCTCGAAATATAACTTATAGACGCTATGGACGGTTTTTCAATGGATGCTACGTATCACTCTTCTGCTATAGGCATTTTATGTGGAATTCCGGATAGTGCGAGTCTATTGGATGTGTAGCTAGGAAACGAGGCCGTTGACTCCAAGTCAACAGAGAAGAATCAAGAATGAAAAGGAATGACTAGTTAACTAAATCTGAATGCGATGTGTCATAGGCAGTAGAGTGAGTAGTGAGTAGGCACAACACAAGGTTCACTACCACAGAAAAAATCATCAACGGCGGTTATTTATGACAATTCCCAACGGTTCAGCGAGGGTTGGGAATACGAGGGTTGCTAATGCTTACTAAAGAACCGCTGTTGATGCCGTTAATCATCAACGGTTAAAAGAGAATAACAGTTGCTGTTCCTACGCAATTAACAACGGTTATTCATAAAAAACCGTTGGCAAATGACATTATCTGTGATCTGAAATATTTAAATAATATATCTTTTCCAACGGTTCACCAGAAGGAACCGTTGTTGATGACCATAATTCCCAACAGTTTGTAAGAAATAACCGTTGGCAAAGAAACTAATCCACAACTGTTCTCTCCAAGAACCGTTGGCAATGAGACGAATCAACAACAGTTATTTTAGAGAAACCGTTGGAAAATGACGTTATCAATGATCTAAATTATTTAAATAAAATATATTTTCCAACGGTTAACAATAAGGAACCGTTGTTGGTGATGTCAATCAACAACGGTTCCTAAGTAAATAACCGTTGGAAACGACTTTAATCAACAACGGTTTTTATAGTCAATTGTTGGCAATTATATGAATCAACAACGGTTTTTTGGTAGGAACCGATGTTGATTTCATCATTTGACAACGGTTTTTTATTAAACCGTTGTTGATTGTCGTAATTCCCAACGGTTCCTCGTTTAGAACCGTTGTTGATTATTTACATTTGTTTTATTACACAGCGTTATTACCAACGGTTTTTTTTAATAATTAAATAACCGTTGTTAAGTTTTGTCGAACTGGGCATGTTGTTTCTGTTTCATTCAGAGAACCATACACATTCACATATATTCTGTTTTCTGTTTCATTTAGAAATTAACCAATCTAAATTAATATAAATCACATAATTAACACATCTAAATTAATTAACCAATCTATATACATACAAAATCAATTAATTGTACCTATTTTACAATTCGAAACCTACACATCCTCCTAATAATATCTACTACAAAAATCCGATCGAGATCACAATTCGTAACGCAAAAATTCGCAACAAAATTCTATTACCTCGTCGAGTTGATGTCGTTCGTACCTTTCGGATGCAATAGCCTGTAAATTTAAGAGGTTGCATATATTTGAATTAGTTTGATATATAATATGAAACAAAACATATATACTTGATAAACGAAATAGGTATATATACCGAAGGTAACTTCTCCTCATAGCACGTATTTATTAGGTCATGCATCGTCCGCATGACGTAATATCCGCACTCAGAGCCGCCCGGTTGCCTTGGGCCCTACAATAATGAAAATAAATCAAGAATCAATATGGATTTCGTACGTTTTTCTTTTTTTTCTTTTTTTGAATATTTACAAGCCTAATTGTATATATAAGTTACGTGTATACGTATATACCTTGATCAACTTATACGTGAGCTTGCCTCCGTTCTTCTTGATCACTCCTCTTTTGGTCCAATAATTTCGGAAGGCCCTACAATTAATATAAATTAGTGCGATGATTCATATTTTGTTTTTTAATAAAAGGAGAACGAAATTTAGTTGATTATTAAGCTTACGTATTCAAATAGCCCATAATCGTTAACTTCGGCACCTCGGTGGGACACAAGGAATCCACGACGTAGCACCGAGACTCGGCTAGATGCCCGATGAGAAGCCGCCAGTGAGACCTACAATATTAATTATTTCAGTTTATTTGCCATCCAAACCAACGAGAACGAAAGGTAAGAATTTATATATTTTTTTTGTTAAAGTAGAGTTGAGTAATTTCGAACCCTTCGTGATACGGGAGGAAGACGATCGAGTCGAGCTCCATCGGCTCAATGAAGTCGGTGAGGTAAGTAGCACCCTCTCTCGCAATGTTGTCGGCCACACATCGGTAGGGGTCCAAAAAACGGAAGCGGCCGAACAACAGCATCTTGCACCAACGTGCGCTTGCACTACATTGGAAAACCAATTATCATATTTACGCTAACTACAGATTAATATTTCATGAAAGAAATATCAAAGTCAAATAATCGATCTTACATGCTAAACATTTGAAGTATTGTTACTTCGAGCCAATCATTCTTTAGCATGTCGGTGATCGTGGTGGTGGTGAGCACCGTTGTACCCCCGATCCCTAGATCCTCCACACCATAGTCGACCTCGAAAGTGTTGACCTCTGACGGTTGGCTCATCAGCAACTGGTAGAGCGCGAGGCCATGCTCCTGAAGTCGGTACACCTGAGAATCCTCAAGTAGTGGCACCCGACTCGCAGCTTGTGACGACCTCGGGGGCGGTGTACTCGGGCTCCGTGCCGATGCTCTCCGGGCCTACGATTAATGAAACCTATGCAATCAGGACCGAATTGGTATATAAATAGTTTTTTTATTTTTTTAAAAAAATATATACCTGACCGGTCGACTCGGTCTCTATCAAGTGCACCGGCCACAGAACAAAACTCCCGACTGCTTCATGGATTTCCACAAGATCCACCACTGGAGTCGGGAGTTTGTGTGACCGATTCGCCTCGACGCAAAAATCTATCTGCACCTTTCTTTGATCGGGCGGGATCGGTTGACCGTGGCATGTGGCGCCCGGAACGGGTAGAAACATCCTTCCGGTCGCCACCTCGATCTGAGTATCCGCCGCCTCAACATAGAGTTTGCAATTGCGTGACCTCTGGAATGTAAATATTATTGTTAGAAGCTTTGAATTAACTCAACCACATTTTTTAATTCGTCGAGTAGTGTTGGACTACAAATAAAACAGAAAAAAATGTCTGCCCATATTTCGGACTGAAATAAAATATTTCGGTCCGAAATCTGTCTTCTATTTCGACAGACAAAATTTCGGTCCGAAATATTTCATTTCGTTCTTGTTCGTCGATTGTCGTCTCCTACGTTCGTGCATCACTTCGGACCGAAATTGTGTCTGACACTTATTTCAACAAGTAGAAAGGTAAATTACCTTGTTCTCGGGGGCAGGCGGTCCCTGCGGTGCGGACGCCGCAGACGAAGAGGTACCTGCCTGTTGGAGCTCACCTTCGAGCAGTACCTGTTGGAAGTTACCCGGGACGCAGACGGAGGCCATTAGGTCCTGGATCCTTGCGTTCATCTCCTTCGTCATTTCCGCCGTCATCTCCTCCCGTTGCTTCCTCAGCTTCTCTTCGAACTCCTCTCTCATCCCGTCAACCTCCGATTGGGAGTAGCAACCGGAGTGAGAAGTCGCGCCCCGTCTCCTCTTTTGCTTCCCGAAGACGTCTTTCCGGCGTGTGTACTCGGAGCTGTGAGCCCGCGTTCTCCCGGGATGTTCCGGCGTCCCTAGAGCGGCAGTGAGGACATCATTTGCGCCGTCGGGGACGAATGATCCCTCACTCGCTTCTCTTATTTTTCCTTCCTGCAGTGATCAATTGAGTAAAATTAACGTACAGGATATATGTTAAGTTAATTTAAAATCAATTGAGTAAAAATTTTTCTAATTATCGAACAACTCGAAAGCATGTGCAGTTAATTTAAAATGTTAAGTTAAGAATATATACCACTCTCTTCTGGACCTCCCGAATAGCCGGATCGTCCATAACGGCAACTCCATCGACGATGCTCTTCGACCTTGCCAACATCCAGTCGCGGCTCTATTCGTCCAAATCGGCACTGATAGGAGTGCCCGATGGTTCCGTCGGTGCAATTACGACATTGCGAGTCCACTTCTTCCTCCTTGCACTCGCGTAACCGCCCGAGCCAAGCCTGTGAGGGTACACGTTCTTCTTGGACGCTGATGTCCTAAAAGATATAGGCTTTTAAATTTGTTACTCGAAGCAGAACACTCGATCGCAAGCGTACGATCTCGTGTAGTACAATCGAGGTCGAACCACAAGGACGGGAATTAATTCTAAACCAGACTTCAATCGCAATTCAAATCCTAAATAAAGTGGGGGTTTTTGAAAGGTTGGTTTAAACAGTAGCAGATGCAAACAGTAAACAACAAGTAAATACTGGAAAACGACTAATTAAAAAGGCGTCCTCAGGGTTTTCTGAATCCGTTTGGTCTCTGGATTAACTTCTTGCGGCCCGCAGGAAGGTCTCTTGCGGCCCGCAGGAAGGTCTCTTGCGGGTCGCAGGGGTTGGTTAGAGATTCCAAAACAACCTGTTACCCACAGAATAACTCCTGTGAATTACAAACAGTTTTGTAATCTCTGTCTTACACTTTCTGCAGATCCTTGCGGGCCGCAGGATATCTCTTGCGGTCCGCAGGAAATCTGACAGAGAGCAGTTCTGGTTCTGGTTCAATGTTCGACTCACGTTATCAGTTCTGAATCAAACCAGCAACAGTACAAGTCCTCAACTTTCGTATTTTGGTTCTTCTAACAATACCGGTTCAACAGAAATTCGTGGATCTATTTCTAAATCTACGTTCAAGGTACTTTTATATCTAGGATTCGGTTCCACTTTCGTAAGAACCGCAATTTTACCGTTCGGTTACTCTTGGACAACAAGTTATCAATCCAAACAGTGTAAATAACAATTCTTGCAAATATGATACTCTATTGACCAACTAAACTTTGTGCCTAATCTACAGGTTTACCATACAACAAGCATGATATTCTATTAACCAACTAGATTTTGCTCGCAATCTACAGGTCTATCACATCAACAAGTCAAGTCAAACACACATAATCATGAAAATCACAAGTAACATGAAAATAACGTAAGTCTCACAATAAGAAGTCAATCCATTAACACAAACTTCATCATCTACCCTAAGAACTAAAAGACTACTCGCTCATTGCGAGGTAAAACAAAGAAAGCAAAACAAAGAAGAAGTTCATGATACTAAAGAACCGAAGAAGAACTAGCGTGGCTTCAATCTTCAGCGTCTCCCAGAAGTCCTCTCGAAATCTCCTCGAAAGATGGTGAAGATCGACTCCCAAACACGCTCTCCTCTGGTCCCTGGCGGCTAGGGTGAAAGAGACAGAAAGTAAGATGCCAAAACCGTCCAAAAGGATGGTTTAAATAGCCAAAAAGGCGGCAGAAACAGAAGCAGCGCTGCCGCGGGTCTTGCGGCCCGCAAGAAGTTAGTCTTGCGGCCCGCAGGAAGTGAGTTCCAGTGCAGACTTGCTCTCCAAGGCTTCAAATCGCGTCCAAGTGGCTCCAAAAGCCCAATTTACCTGAAACATGGACAGAATTGAACAAGTAACTGGAATCTAAGAATTCTAACACTAAAATGCAATTAAACTCGGGATTTTAGGTCGAAAACAAGGTACAAGTCTGGTGAAATGCATATATAAATGCGGTGCATCAGACGCCTCTCGCCCTTGCGCACTCTTTTTCTGTCAATTTATGAAACAGCGGTGTCAGTACAAATTAAGTAATTAGTAGTGCATATTTTTAAATAACAGTGATTTAATTAATGAACCTTAAACTCGTCAGTGTTGCAGTTCCTGACAAACTCTTCCCACACATGTTGCGGGATGTTATGCTTTGCGCAAGGGTCCTCCTCACTCTCCTGAAGAATATAGGTTCGGTTCAAGTGCGATTTGAACTCCTTCCAACGGACTCCCACCTTTATCAAGACCTTCCTCTTCTCCCTGTCGTCCGGGAGATGCCAGAAATCCTGCAGGACATATAAAGTAATTATTCAGTTAATCTACGAATTCGGTTAATTGTACAATCAATTATGCAATTTCTATTTTGAATAAAGTTCGAGATTAAATTTTGCAATTTCTATTAATTATACAAAATCAAATGAAGGTAACTCAATTAATAATATAATCTGAGATTAAAGTTCAAGAAAACACCTTTATTTTGTTCTAACAATTCGTCTTGTAATCCAACGGGACCTTCTTCCAGTCCGAGAAATTGATGAGCACATGATCTCTCGCGGTTTGCCCCACATAATTCGCGAACAACCCCGTGGCGGCCCCTGTGGTGTTGCCATTTGTCCCGAACTCTATCTTCCTTTCGGGGTCTTTTACCTTCTTGCGGTAAGTCTCCCCGGTGGTTGGCCCTCGTCGCCTCCGGGGTTCTTGTTCGGGTTCGGATTGTAGTTCGGGTTGTTCTTCAGGTTGTTCGGTGGTTTCGGGGTTTTCGGGGTCCATGGCTGCGGAGCAGAGGAGAGGCAGAGAGGGAGAGGAGGTCGGAGAGGCAGAGAGGGAGGAGAGGAGAGGCAAGGCAGGGAGAGGAGAGGAGAGGCGAGGCAAGGCAGGGAGAGGGGGGCGACGGCAGAGAAGGAGGAGAGGAGAGGCAGGGCAGGGAGAGGAGAGGCAAGGCAGAGGAGGTCGGAGACAGAGAGGAGAGGCAGGGAGAGGAGAGAGAAGAGGAGCTTACAGAGAGGAGGGAGAGGAGAGGCAGCGGCGGCACGGCAGCAGCAGCGGCGGCGGCGGTGGCAGCGAGGGCTTGATCGCCTGAACACGTGCGAGAGAGGGTTTTAGAGAGGTTTTGGGACTTAGAGATTTTACAGTGAAATTTGAAATGAAAGAGAGGAGTTCAAACGATTAAAAACTGTGAAAGCATCAACAACGGTTATTTAAGAGAAACCGTTGTTGTCACACTCAACAACGGTTTTTACTAAATAACCGTTGTTGATGATAACTATCAACAACGGTTCTATACATAAATACCTGTTGTTGATACTTTCCATCTCAAAATTCTAAAAAATAATTTTGCTTGTCATTAACAACGGTTCCTCAGTTAAAAACCGTTGTTGATGACAACAATCAACAACTGTTTCTTCAATAAATAACCGTTGTTGATTCTTTCCAGTTTTCAATATAAAAAAATAATTTTCCTTGTCACTAACAACGGTTTCTTTGTTAATAACCATTGTTAATGAAATCAATCAACAACGGTTTTCAATACAAAAAACCGTTGTTGATTTATTCAAAGGTTTTAATTTAACAAAATTATTTTGTTGTCATCAACAACTGTTTTTCTTGAGTAACCGTTGTTGATGACTGCAATCAACAACGGTGCTGTAATTAAAAACCGTTGTTGATTGTTTCACGCCTTAATAAATATGAATCGCGGGGTTTCTAGAGACTTCAGATGCGCACTGGCACCAATCTCGAGACCCGGTTAATGCGGTTGCCAAGAGTACTTTTAATCTAATCAACAACGGTGGTTCTTGTAAGAACCGTTGTTGATTCTCTCCAGCTTTTAAATCTGAAAAATTACTTTTGTAACCATCAACAGCGGTTTCTCAGTTGGAAACTGTTGCTGATTCCTTTCAGCTTTTAATTTAAAAAATTACCTTCTTGTTATCAACAACGGTTCCTAAGTAGTAACCGTTGTTGATTATTTTATTGTGGGATTTTCTGAGACCCAAATAATGAATGAAATTATGTTTCAACCTATCTGATAGAGGTAAATTATGGTGACACAATACAAATAAAAATCTTAAGTGCCTTGCATGATCAAATTGTCGTCCATTTCAGCCAACTCAGCTGCTTTAGCCGGCAGGAAGAGAAGACTTGCAAGGTGTGTAAAAATGGCAAGACCATTTTTACCTAGCCCATGTCTCATGACCGGCGTGCGCGTAGCTCCAGTTAGCAGCAAATTAATAAGTGCAACAGTAATTAAGGAATAAAACAAGGATGGAAAAATGCTAGGAGCTGGTGCACCGTCTGAGTCAATTCTCTGACGGTTTGCGTTAGATGGAGACCCAACTCAAGTGCCCTGCTTGGTATCTAACTAACAGTACCCAAATAAAATAAATTAATCTCTCTATTTGATTAGTTACTATGTTGATTTCTGAATATGAAAAGGTGTGGTTAATCTAATACGGAACTAAAACATACTTGGAGATTTCGATGGGGATTGCTTGCACGGCTATGTGCCGCAGTCGATTGCTTGCAGGGCTGAGTTGAGTCACTTGGCCATGCATAAAGAGCCAAGTCACTCTAATAAGATGATGAGTTATGACCATGCTTTGCAGATTTCGAGGCAATTCTGCTATCTCTACAGCTTGAGTTGGTAGGATCAACCCTTCTGCGAGGTTTTGCCTGCAGGTGTGGCATTGAGTTGTGAACCTTCTGGTTCTTCTGAGGTGCTGCAGGTGTGGTCCTGCCGGTTAAAGCAGATTGCTCATGCAAGGCACTTATCAGATTGCCTTTTCTTCTGAGGTGCTGCAGCTGGTCCTGCCGGCTAAAGCAGCTGAGTTGGCTGAAATGGACGACAATTTGCTCATGCAAGGCACTTATTTGTTATGTGTGTTCTGGTATACTACCTCTATCAGCTAGGCTGAAACAGGAATTCATTCATTATTTGGGTCTCAGGAAATCCCGCTATGAAACAATCAACAAAGGTTTTTTAATAAATAACCGTTGTTAATTTTACCATCCACAACGGTTTTTTAATAAATAACCGTTGTTAATTTTTCCATCCACAACGGTTTTTTAATAAATAACCGTTGTTGATTCTTTCGCAGGTTTTAGTTTAAAAAGTTATTTTGTTGTCATCAACAACGGTCCTCAGTCAGTAACCGTTGTTGATACCTCAATAAATAACCGTTGTTTTAGTTTAACAACTGTTGTTCACTGAACATGATCTTAGTACGAGCAAATTATTTTGTTGCTTATAATAAATCTATTTTGAAATATCTAATTAATTACAAATAGCAAATTATCTAAACGTACATTAATTACAAATAGCAACACATACAAACAAAACAAAAGGTTCACTAAACATGAAGATCTTAATACGAGCAAATTATTTTGTTGCTTACAATAAATCTATTTTGAAATATCTAATTAATTACAAATAGCAAATTATCTAAACTTACATTAATTACAAATAGCAACACACACAAACAAAACAAAAGAAATATTAGAACTCAACAGGCGCAAGATCCCAAGCTTGTCATCTATCCGATACATTCGCTGAACATGCACCTGCATTAATGAATTAATTTAGTTAATATATCTATATATCTAATTAATTTCAAGTATACCTAATTACTTTAAGAAATTATTCTATTTAATTAATTAAAAAAATGTATCATTTACCTTCTATGCGGTTTTCTTTCTTTTCTTTGATCCCTTCGATTTCTTCTTTTTTCGTCTCTTCAGCCACGTTCCTTCGTCATGGTCTGTACGGATGTAGATTGTCTCTGGCGCATCATCAACTGGCTGGATGGCGGTACCATTACAAAATGGTCCGGTTTCGTCAAACTTATCGTAGTTGTCCTCATCGGCAACGTCTCCGATCCCTACAATGTGCCGTTTACCGGCAAGAACAACATGCCTCTTTTTGTCGGCCGGGTCAACAACATAAAACACCTGCTGTGAAACCCGAAAAAAAATTAATTAAATAAAAATGAAATGATTAGGTCAATTTAATCTGCTAACAAAAATTCGGCTACTCAAATAAGTGAATAGATCAATCAAAAGTAATGGGAATTGATCACAATGACATGACTCACAACATGATTGGCCACACCAAAACTCCATCACAATTGATCCGGCCAACCCAATATTTCTTCCCCTTTTCTCTTCTTCTTTCCAACAGACCCCATTCTATTTTTTTTTTTTTTTTTTCTTTCTTTCTTTCTTTTTTTTCTTTTCTTTTCTCCACTGCCTCCCATGAATTCCATTGGAGATAGTGTTGCTTTCTCTTCAATTGTTCCTCCTCCGACCCGATTGCTAAGTAAATCGATCGACCCTTGATCAGTACCACTAGTTGTATCCCTCCACTTCCTTGCCATACTCGTCCCCTCTTCACCTCCTCAACCGACGAACCCTAACCAGACCCTTAAGGCGAGATCCATAGCAGCCCTCTGCCATGGTGCAGAGCTACCACAGCTGGTCGATCCCTGCTCTTCTCTCTCTTGTGCTGGCCGAGCTCCTCCGTTGCCCCTCTTGGCTGCCCAAGTGATGAATATTTCTGCCATTGAGATGAGGACAACGCCACAACCAGAAAAATTGACGCCTTGGGGCTAGCCAACTCTCGCTGCCATTCGACTTCCTTGCTGGTACGACTCGATCCTTGTTCTCTTATCTTATCCGGTCATTTGGGCCGATTAATTTGTGTGTGTTCCGAGGGCTGAGCCGTCCCTCCGTCCGGTTGTGTGTGTTGCTGATTTGCTGATCACAAGACACCTCTTTGCAAGTCTCACTTGTTGTTTGTTTTGTACAATATACAACCACCTACTCTTATTTTCTGAGTTAGTGTCATGGACTAAGCCAGTTTCAGTTGAGACTAAAGATCAATTTGACAAATATATCAAAGTGACGGTAATGTTGAGATGGAGGAATATTGATACACAAAGTACAAAAGTGGACTCTACAAATAATTGTTTCACCAAGTAACCAGTTGATAAATTATTAGTTTTCTAAGTTCAGTTAAACCATTATGGTTTGTCCCTCTTATAAGAACTATACAATTTTTAAATGTATCCAGAGAGTGACTTAGTGCTGGTCGTAGTAGATCCAAGTTACGATGTGTTAGCTCCCGGGATGATTTAAGCATCTGACGACGATTCAATTCCTTGTCATAGAGGTACGGGTTCCCGCTAAATTATACTTTTTGCACAACTGGAATTAATTGCATTCATATAAATAGCTCGCACTATATTGCATTGGTCAAGATTATAATCAATTGCTTTCCAATGAGTGCAAAGAAATAGATTTACAATATGCATGAGATTATTTATTCATTTTGCTTGTTGATATATGTGTTCAATGATGGTTTATGATGCATGAGAAATAAAGTTTTTATAAAGAAAATTAAGAGTAATTAAATTTGAATGAATGTCACTACGGGAATATACAAACAGTCGGATATTATATCGCGATTATATTCACTACGGGAATATATAGACGGTCGGATATTATATTGCGATTATATTCCCATTATGACGGAATCTTAAGTACTTAAGTGAACGTCCCTTACGGTGCCCATACTAGTCGTGTTAGGGAACGGACGGTGTGACATACGGGACAGACGGTTTTAAAAGAAACGTATTTAATCGGACATAACTGAACAAAGTTCAGTACGGGTCAGATTTTATGAATGACTTCTTAAATTACAAGAGAATTTTTCCTTTATATTAAACTGTATTAAATACAACGTAACTGAACTTCGGATCAATACGGGGCAGATTTTAAATGTTTTCAATGGATATTTTTTTCTTAAAATTCAATAACCTAAAATTATTATATATATGTTGTGATAAATGCATTTCATGACATGTTAGTTTTATTTCTTAATAATGCTTTAAGGTTGGACCTGCATTAGTTATTTGTTCCTCTTGGAAAAGTTATAATTCTGTGGGCTGGAACTAAATACCGTACTGAGAGATTATCTCTCACCCGTTCCATTTCATTATGGGTTCCAGGTGTTTAAATGGTGAGGATCGGCTTAGATGTTTATGTGCCGCTGCTTTTGGAATATATTAGTGGAATACTTATTGGAGACTGAAGATGGTAATCCTCATGATATTATCCAAAATTTGTATGTATTTATTTTGTTCTTTTCTGAATTTTCTATTCCATCATTTTGATCATTTGTTAGTTGTGGCATGTATTTATAAACTTGTTTTGTTGAGATAAATGGATGGATTGTCTTTATTTGAAGCCTTGCGTGTACGTGTCATGGGGTATACGCGGCGGCTGTCACGCTCGGGCCATACCATTATGGTTCGGGGTGTGACAGTTAAAGTGGTATCAGAGCATGGTTATTATCATACATCAAATAAACATGTTTTGGATATTCCTCCAGATAAAAGCAATAATACAAGTCATTCAATTATATCAGAAAAATCTTACGTCTGAGTGTGGGCAGGTCTAAAGCGTGGAAAATCAATATCCTTCATTGTGTCCTTAATCTTCCGATACGATATCAAGCAGTTAGAATCATCTCATACTATTTATTCTTCCCTTTAGTCTTTATAATTCTTAAGTATTCTTCTTCTAATATATGTAAATTGCCGACAACTTCATATCGACCATAGTTGGGTTCCAACTTAATTGGCCGAATACCCAAAAAAAAAAAAAAAAAAAAAAACTGAGAGAGAGAGAGAGAGAGAGAGTCCCTGCATTGTCTAGCTACCCTCCTCTCTCTTTATTAACTTGGATAAGCTAAGAGAAACAAATAATGTTGATGCATTTTTTTTGGTCTATGCCAATCTCCAAATTTTCTCCTTCATTTCGATTGACTGCAAATAAAATGAAAGAAAATTCTTTCGGTGAGGTTTCTCATTCTTGTCCTCATCTATTAATTCTTAATTCTAAATTGTCAAGAAATATAGATATATAGTGTTGATTTTCAAAAGTTTTTAAAGAAAATCTCTAGCCATTAACTCTTCTTGGGGAAATGAAGAAACCGATTTCTCCAATCCTACTGTAATTTGAAATTTTACCACCAATCATGATCTTCTTAGTGCTCCACTTGGTCAATTGACAGCCCACATGATAAATCCCTCTCATATAATGTACCATATATAGTAGAAAAGGACAATATCCTAGCATGTTAACTTGAGATAAACTATAAAAGGGTACTGACCGGTTTTTATTTATTTAATTATATATTTTCCGGTTTTCACATGCTTAGGGATATTACTTTGAGAGCATGGTTATTACTAGGTAAACATGCAAAAAGGTATTACTTGGAGACTATAGATATAACACAAATAAATCAATTATAATGACAAACATTAGGTTTGTGTATGCTTAGGTATGTAACGTGACTGTTATTGCTTCATTGTTTCCATCTTCAGAACCACCTTCAGAAGCATCTTTAGTTCTCTTGTGTACTTACGTTAATGAAAATGCCCTCATACTTCTTACCCCCTTTATTTTCATGAAATTATGATGACAATTTAATTAATCGGGCCAATTAAGCTAAATGCGCATGGGTTTGTTGTTTTAATAGGGACAACATATTTCTCGTATCTTGATATTATCAGAAATTATAGGAGTATTTTTCATATAGAAACTTTGATCTAGTTCAACATCTAAAAATCCCTATAGAATTTACAAACCGGGCATCAACGCTGCCCTGAACTGAAAAGTTTGAAACTGAACCAATCTGTGAATTTGAGCACATCTTGTTTTCTCATATTCTTGATGTAGATATGGAATGGAATTTGTGTGCAAATTTTTGTTGAGAAACTCAAGGTTTAGAGTCCCCAAAACGAACCAAAGAAATGATGACAGCATAAGTTTCCAGCACTACCCCTCTGATGAAAATCAGTTCAAATGTGCATCAAAACAACACCAAATTGTAAAGTGCTCAACTAAAGAAATATTCTCAAAACATGCATCTACACATCCATGAAAAGAAAATAGTGTACTATTAACAAAATTCAAGTTTCGGACTTGTTTGCCCCTGACGTGCTGCTGTCTCATCTTTCTGCTACCGGCAGTAGTAAGGAATCCCATTTTCCTCCCACATTTTGAACACAGTGAATACCAGAAAGTTTCAAAACATGAAATACATGATGTGAAGTGTCTCTTGACAAAATTTTACATTTTTCTAGAATTTTGGTGTTTTTCTGTGAATTTTACATAGTTCCAGTCTTTCCCAACCCTTTCAGGTGAGCAGCAGCAAGTACAAACTTGAAATGGATGTTTAAAATTGTTGAAAAATGAAAAATGCGCTCCAAACTGTTCATGAGAAATTGTCAAACATGTGGTAACTTGGACCGCACTAAACTCTCCATAGGGCCTCAACTGGTACATCAAAATTCTTAGACCAGTACTAAACCCAAATCCCTTGTTCTCTTGTTAACTTGTGATTGAGCATCAGATACTAGTGTCTCTCCAAATTCTTTTCGCGAAAGTGTCACGGGCATTAAGGGCGATACATGAAATCAGCAATACTTCATTTCTTATTATACATTGCCATTATTTTACTAAATAGGCATTTAAGCACTTTCTTATTGATATCCACTTAATACTTGCGCAACGATTCGGTTGGAGAAACTAACACTCACGTTACCAACTTTTTTTTTTAAATGAAGAAAGATCAAAAGTCAGAAACTTAAATTGTGTTGTATGGGCATAGTTCCTTAGGTTTTGACTGATTAGACACCTCAATTAGTAATCACTCAACTCTTTTACTTATTATAGTGCTGTTACCAAAATTTTCTACAGGTTCGGAATCTTTATCAAAATAAGACCACCGCATCTGATTCTTACACTATACCTCTTATTACACAACTGAAACATACTAACGGAGTGAACTACAGCAAAATTTCACAACACCACATCTCATTCTTAAAGTGTCAAAATTGAACATGAGTTCCTCATTACATAGTATAAATAACAAATCCGCGGTAATCTATTTTGTATTTTGAGCTATAAAAAAAAAAAAAAAAAAAAAAAAAACGTCTTCTTTCTACCGCTCCCTTATGTTTATATAATATATTTTCCATTAGACATCTGTCTACTTTTGACCAAAACCTAATAACTCTTCTTTCTTATCGTAATTCTTGGTTATATGGGCGACTATGTGGTTCATCATTAATATTTATTCTGCCTGTTTTTTTTTTTTTCCAATGGAATAGCCTTTTTCCTCTTCTCTTGATAGTTGTCTTCCTTTTGGTCTCCCGGGAATAGAATATCTTCTATTTTAATAGAATTTCAATCCATAAATACAGAACGAAAGACATACAACAATCATTCTACTTAGGTTTTCTTTGGAGGGATCTTTCTTGCTAGAATACTCTATTGAACACCGCACGCACCTTGGTTTCCAGTCCTACTCTTCTAGGAGCCCAAGCATACAACTACTTGCATAGATCCCCCTGATTTTTCCTCCCTGTTCTTAACTTCTGAAGTCTGCTTCTCCTCCTTAGCTCCAACTGCAATCACCTCTCTCTGATAGAACTCTTGGATCACCTTAGGTTTATCAACCATCACTTGAGACTTGAACCCCACTTCCTTCAACTGGAAAGCCTCTTCCATCTTTTCATTTCTTGGTACACTCCTATTATCAGCTTGAATCATAATTGCCTTCCCTTTTTTATTGGATTGAATAGAGCTCTTAAGGGCAAGAGTCCCAATTAAGTCCTTTTGTGTGACCTTTCTTCATAGTGAGCAATGGTATAGATAGAAAGCACCAGTAAGATACTAAGGCTAGGCATATGCTTTCAAAGGCATGGTCATCAAGCTGAGGTTGAAGCACCGACCGGTAAAATATTAGTTGGAAAGACATGAATGTATAGGTGTTTTAACAAGGTCTCAGCTTTACAGGCATAACATCTAATCGAGTCAGGTTGTACCGCCTACCCTATACAGACGAAATCGGAGGGCAAGAACGTATCATCTATTCCAGTGGTGTCTGAATTTACCGACGTGTTCCCTGAGACTCTACCCACCGCCTAAAGGTTGATTTTTGCATCAAAACCATCCATCCCGGGTATGGCAACCTTTTTCGAAAGCACCTTATGGAATAGCACCAGCGGAGTCTTTCGCTTACCAGGTTTGGTGTTAGCTATAAGAGCTCAAGTCACTTATAGGATTGTAAGTGCTGTAACTTTGAAATACCTTAAGCTTAATTTATTCCACAACTTTCAAAATTTTTGGTGAAGTGGTACCTGCCAAGGGGCTATTTTAAATTTATGTTAACTTATTATCACAATTCAGTCCCTAGCACAATACTAGAATCGAAACTAACATAGTGGAACATGTCGTTTCCCAGTTTTACCACAACCCATTTAATGACTGAAATCTTGTTTGTTTGACCCTAAAAATCAAATCTTATAATTTATCAAAGTTGTACCACGATGCTGAAAACTTCAAATTAAACTACAGATGTGATGTTTAAAATATCAGGCTTTAAATAAGAAATTATCAAGGAATAAGAGCTCTGTGAGTGACAGATGCCACATATATGATAGTAAATATCGAAACAAAAAAATGACTAATTTCAGTACATAATTTAATTAAAGGTCATGTTGTATACAAAATGCCTTAAAATTATCCAAATAATGAGTAGTGAATTGCTATTATATATTGTTCATCCGTCAAATACATACTGTAACTATCTCTAACAAGTCAAATCCTATGTGTACTTATTCAATTGGACCACTACCTGTGCAGCTAAAGGCTACTAAACATCATGTAAGCAAGATGCACAAGTGAAAAAAAAAAATAAATAAAAAATTGTTAACTCAACTTGGTGTCGTTTCGAGGACGAAACGATTATCTTAACGGGGGGTGTATGTGAAACCCCAAAAAAAAAAAAAATTAATTAAATAAAAATGAAATGATTAGGTCAATTTAATCTGCTAACAAAAATTCGGCTACTCAAATAAGTGAATAGATCAATCAAAAGTAATGGGAATTGATCACAATGACATGACTCACAACATGATTGGCCACACCAAAACTCCATCACAATTGATCCGGCCAACCCAATATTTCTTCCCCTTTTCTCTTCTTCTTTCCAACAGACCCCATTCTATTTTTTTTTTTTTTTTTTCTTTCTTTCTTTCTTTTTTTTCTTTTCTTTTCTCCACTGCCTCCCATGAATTCCATTGGAGATAGTGTTGCTTTCTCTTCAATTGTTCCTCCTCCGACCCGATTGCTAAGTAAATCGATCGACCCTTGATCAGTACCACTAGTTGTATCCCTCCACTTCCTTGCCATACTCGTCCCCTCTTCACCTCCTCAACCGACGAACCCTAACCAGACCCTTAAGGCGAGATCCATAGCAGCCCTCTGCCATGGTGCAGAGCTACCACAGCTGGTCGATCCCTGCTCTTCTCTCTCTTGTGCTGGCCGAGCTCCTCCGTTGCCCCTCTTGGCTGCCCAAGTGATGAATATTTCTGCCATTGAGATGAGGACAACGCCACAACCAGAAAAATTGACGCCTTGGGGCTAGCCAACTCTCGCTGCCATTCGACTTCCTTGCTGGTACGACTCGATCCTTGTTCTCTTATCTTATCCGGTCATTTGGGCCGATTAATTTGTGTGTGTTCCGAGGGCTGAGCCGTCCCTCCGTCCGGTTGTGTGTGTTGCTGATTTGCTGATCACAAGACACCTCTTTGCAAGTCTCACTTGTTGTTTGTTTTGTACAATATACAACCACCTACTCTTATTTTCTGAGTTAGTGTCATGGACTAAGCCAGTTTCAGTTGAGACTAAAGATCAATTTGACAAATATATCAAAGTGACGGTAATGTTGAGATGGAGGAATATTGATACACAAAGTACAAAAGTGGACTCTACAAATAATTGTTTCACCAAGTAACCAGTTGATAAATTATTAGTTTTCTAAGTTCAGTTAAACCATTATGGTTTGTCCCTCTTATAAGAACTATACAATTTTTAAATGTATCCAGAGAGTGACTTAGTGCTGGTCGTAGTAGATCCAAGTTACGATGTGTTAGCTCCCGGGATGATTTAAGCATCTGACGACGATTTAAACAACTTGTCCAATTCCTTGTCGTAGAGGTACGGGTTCCCGCTAAATTATACTTTTTGCACAACTGGAATTAATTGCATTCATATAAATAGCTCGCACTATATTGCATTGGTCAAGATTATAATCAATTGCTTTCCAAAGAGTGCAAAAGAAATAGATTTACAATATGCATGAGATTATTTATTCATTTTGCTTGTTGATATATGTGTTCAATGATGGTTTATGATGCATGAGAAATAAAGTTTTTATAAAGAAAATTAAGAGTAATTAAATTTGAATGAATGTCACTACGGGAATATACAAACGGTCGGATATTATATCGCGATTATATTCACTACGGGAATATATAGACGGTCGGATATTATATTGCGATTATATTCCCATTATTACGGAATCTTAAGTACTTAAGTGAACGTCCCTTACGGTGCCCATACTAGTCGTGTTAGGGAACGGACGGTGTGACATACGGGACAGACGGTTTTAAAAGAAATGTATTTAATCGGACATAACTGAACAAAGTTCAGTACGGGTCAGATTTTATGAATGACTTCTTAAATTACAAGAGAATTTTTCCTTTATATTAAACTGTATTAAATACAACGTAACTGAACTTCGGATCAATACGGGGCAGATTTTAAATGTTTTCAATGGATATTTTTTTCTTAAAATTCAATAACCTAAAATTATTATATATATGTTGTGATAAATGCATTTCATGACATGTTAGTTTTATTTCTTAATAATGCTTTAAGGTTGGACCTGCATTAGTTATTTGTTCCTCTTGGAAAAGTTATAATTCTGTGGGCTGGAACTAAATACCGTACTGAGAGATTATCTCTCACCCGTTCCATTTCATTATGGGTTCCAGGTGTTTAAATGGTGAGGATCGGCTTAGATGTTTATGTTCCGCTGCTTTTGGAATATATTAGTGGAATACTTATTGGAGACTGAAGATGGTAATCCTCATGATATTATCCAAAATTTGTATGTATTTATTTTGTTCTTTTCTGAATTTTCTATTCCATCATTTTGATCATTTGTTAGTTGTGGCATGTATTTATAAACTTGTTTTGTTGAGATAAATGGATGGATTGTCTTTATTTGAAGCCTTGCGTGTACGTGTCATTGGGTATACGCGGCGGCTGTCATGCTCGGGCCATACCATTATGGTTCGGGGTGTGACACCTGCTTTGCTTGCTTAGCCAGTATGAAAGGATTGTCATGGTATCCCAACCGACTGAAATCAACGGTGACAAATCCATCCTCATCCCGTTGGACTCCGCGTCCGTTATCGATCCACTTACAGTAAAATAGGGGAATCTTATATTTAACGTAATCTACTTCCCATATTTCTTTAATCCAACCGTAAAATGGCTGGGGCATATCTCCAAAAGCCGCTAGAGCTACTAACGTCACACCACTGTTTTGCACGGTGCTCTTGCTGTCTTGGATCCGAGTGTACCAAGTGAAGCCATTCATGTCGAAACCTTGGTAGGTGTGAACTGTTGACCCGGGTCCGAACGCTAACCACCTGACAGTCTCACTTACGTCTTCATCGGATGGTCTGGAATGTACACTGTCTTCGAACCATCTTATGAATGTTTGATTATGCTCATTGGTGACCCAACTTTCACTTCTCGAAGGATTTTTCTCACGTAGCTCTGTCAGGTGCCGGACGACGTACGGACTTACATCAGCAAGGTGCTGAAGAATTTTGAGATGTGCCGTCCGGATCAAATCGTGATCCGGCCTCACCAGTTTGTACCCAATAGTACCTACACCTTGGAGTCTCCCCTCGTGCCGAGGCTTGGGAAGGCCGATCGGGTCAATGTCGGCCACGTAATCGGTATAGAAACCGATAATCTCTTCAGCATCATACCCTTCAACCATACTTCCTTCGGGCCTCGATCGACTACGGACCAGCCCTTTCAACTGACCCATGGCTCTCTCAAAAGGGTACATTTGTCGCAGGAATGGGGGGCCACAGAGTTTTATTTCTCTAACGAGATGGACTGTTAAATGCACCATGATATCAAAAAATGAGGGTGGAAGATACATTTCCAGTTCACACAGGGTCGTCACGACATCGGACTTTAAGAAGTCCAGCCCTTCGGGATCGATCACCTTCGAATTAACTTTGTTGAAGAAGGAACAGAACCTGGTGATCGACTTCCTAACATGCAGGGGGAGGATACCTCGAATGGCAACCGGGAGCAGCTGAGTCAGCAGGACATGATAATCATGTGATTTCATCCCGATCAGTTTCATATCTTTCATGGACACCCTTCTGGAAATATTTGAAGCATAACCGGATGGCACACGAATTGATTGCAGGCATTCTAAAAAACTGATTTTCTCTTTTCTCGATAGAGTGTAGCAGGCCGCCGGTAAGAAGGTACGCTCTCCCTTTTCTTGGGGTGCTAGCTCTGGGCGAATGCCCATTTCAACCATGTCCTTTCTAACGTTGATGCCATCCTTTGTTTTCCCTGCGGTGTTCAACAACAAGCCCACTATGCTCTCAGCGACGTTCTTTACAATGTGCATCAAATCCAAACAATGCCTAACATCCATGTGCGGCCAATAAGGAAGATCCCAAAATATGGACCTCTTCTTCCATAAGTCGTCCGGATTATCGTGAGCAACAACATCCTTCCCAAATTGGACTCTTATGTGCTTCACTTTTGTGTAAACTTCTTTGCCGGTTAACGGGACCGGAGCTTTTCTCCTCTCAGACCTGCCATTGAATTCTTTCTTCTTCCCTCGATATGCGTGGCCAACCCGAAGGAATCGACGATGCCCCATGTACACAATCTTCTTACAATGCTTTAGTCGTATGGAACAAGTTTGTTCTCCGCAAACAGGACACGCCTTGTATCCTTTTGTTCTGCATCCCGACAAGTTACCTAACGCGGAAAAATCGTTGACCGTGCAGAAGATCATAACACGGATGGTACACCACTCTTTCTTATATGCATCGTACACTCGTATTTCCTCTTTCCATAACTTCTCCAGTTCCTCAATCAGAGGAGCTAGGAACACATCTATGTCATTACCCGGTTGTTTAGGACCCGATATCAGTAGTGGCATCATTAGGTACTTCCTTTTCATGCACAACCAAGGAGGAAGGTTATAAATGCACAAGAATACCGGCCAGGTACTGTGCCGGCTGCTCATGTTACCGTAAGGATTCATTCCGTCGGTACATAGCCCTAACCTTAAGTTTCTAGGTTCGCCACTGAAATCAGGGAATGTCATGTCAATCTTTCTCCATTCAGAAGAATTGGCGGGATGTCTGAGCATTCCATCGTATTTTCTACACGTGCCAGCCCACTGTAACAACTCAGCGTCTCTTGGATTTGCAAAAAGACGCCGCAATCTCGGTTCTACTGGCAGATAATACAAGATTTTCGCCGCAGGTTTTTTACCTTTCTTTGATGGGTCAGTTTCCGGTTTGTACCTTGAAAGCCCACACTTTGGACATTTATCAAGATTGACATGCTCTTTTCGATATAGTACACAGTCTTTCGGGCATGTAGGAATTCTATTAATTGTTAAACTCAACGGACACAAAACTTTTTTTCGCTTGGTAGGTTGTATCCGGCAACTCGTTATCTTCTGGGAGCATATCCCCTAAGAGTTTTAACAGATCTGTGAAACTTTTATTGCTCCAATTATTTTTTGCTTTCAAGCTAAATAATTTGAAAACCGCTGATAATTTTGAAAATTTCGTACAACCGGGAAATAATTCTACATTAGCATCTTTGCTCAGATTAATTTCAGAAAATTCTGGTATGTCCACAAAATCGTCGAGAATGTCGTGCATCATTTCATTTACTTGATCATAGTCCGTACAATTAGTGCTATCTATATTTTCTATATTTTCAACCCCAATTTCCTCCCGTACATCATTTTCCCGATCTAAAGAGGTCTCGGACACATTGGAAGCCTTGCTTGACTCCGCATTTGCCGATTCTTCGAAGCACTTGCCATGCCACAACCAACGAGTGTACCGCTCCTTAAATCCACGACGGATCAAATGGCCCCTCACTTCTCTGACATCCCTAAATCTCCACAAGTTCTCACAATCGGAACAAGGGCATAAAATAGTTTCATCACCCCTACGCCTCATATGTTCCTTCGCACAATTAATGAATTCTTCGACTCCTAACAAGTAAGCACTTGTATCACGCCTCCCATACATCCAACTCTTACGATCCATCTGTAAGAGATAATTAAATATAATTTTTATTATGCATGCAATATTAGTACTAGGTCCCTGCTGGTTCTACAATTAATAGGTTTCGGGCCGGCCAACCATCCTAACCCACTCTTTGAATACCTTGTCTCATTAGGGAACATGCGTTGGGCAATTTGTTGTTCGAGAAAAATTCGGCAGCATTTTCCATTAGCTCCCCCGAGTACGCCATTGCACGTACCCGTGATACAAATGGAGAAATGATGTACCGAATTTTTCTCGAACAACAAATTGCCCAACACATGTTCACTAATCCTAAATGAGACAAAGTATTCAAAGAGCAGTCCCAAACGGGGACTATTCGAGATTAACCCCTATTGGATTAATCTCGAACGGGTAACGACCTAAAGTTATTCAAGTTCCGGTAGTTTGGTTCTAATGCATGACAATACCCACATATAAAAAATGCTAACATGCATGCAATTATATGCTAATTAATTATATAATAACTACTAATTATTCAATCAAGTAGATAAATAGAATTAACCTCAATATCTCGAAACGAAAATGGGGGTCGGAGGGGGGAGTGGTATGCCTTCCAATCAACTTCCTCTTGAGCTAGATTGAAATTAAAGGAGGAGGGGGAGGGGGCGCTGCTGCCTGCTGGTCTGCTGGAGGAGGGAGGAAAAGAAGAAGGTATATATGCCTTATGATTAATTTGCTAGCTGCTGGGTGAGGAAGAAGTGGAGTTGTTGCTTGGAGAGAATCAACAACGGTTCCAAATGAATAACAGTTGTTAAATGGGCCACAGGCAGGAAATTCTCCCGCCACAAGAAATCAGCAACGGTTCCCAACAAAAAACAGTTGTTAATTCTTACACAGGAATACTTTATGTTACCCAATAATCAATAACGGTTTGTTCTTTAGAAACAGTTGGGAAAGATAACGGGTTAGCAACGGTTTCTTATAGAGTACCGTTGTTGATTCTTGCACATGAATAATTTACGTCACCAAGAATCAACAACAGTTTGGACTAGAAAAACCGTTGGTAATGATTAGCACTTTCCCAACGGTATTTTAGAGAGAACTGTTGTTAATTCTTGCACATGAATATTTTATGTCAGCCAAGGTTCAACAACGGTTTCTCTTTAAAGAACCGTTGGTAATGATTATCCCTTTACCAACGGTTTTTAAGAGTGAACCGTTGTTAATTCTCGCACAGGAATATTTTATGTTACCAAGAATCAACAACGGTTTGTGTTTTATAAACCGTTGGGAATGCTCCACCTTTTCCAACGGTTTTATGTAGAGGACCATTGTTAACTCTTGCACATGAATCAACAACTGTTTCTTCTTAAGGAACAGTTGGGAATGATATGCCTTTCCCAACTGTTTTTTAAAGGAACAGTTGTTGATTCTTTCTCAGATTTCGGGGTAGTCTTTACCAACTGTTCCTTCTGATAAACCGTTGCTGATATGTTTAATTAAATTTCCAAAATGCCACTGCCACTTTTCACCAATGGTTTTCTTGAAAACAGTTGTTAAGTTGGGGTTGCTAATGCCCATCTCTGTGGTAGTGAGTACAAGTCATTTGATTACAACAAAAAACCCCACTTTATTTTCAGCAGCTATAGCATCAGCTGATACAACCATTATTATATATATAATGTAGTTCTCCCAATACAGAAATTACATGCATAGATATTGTTCCATCCATCCTCTCCATATAGAAGCTGTAGATTCTTGATGGTCGATTATATATGTCGATGGCTTGCTGTTTGGTTTAAGGGGGAGGGTGACAATATGCTTTATTGCATGGGTGCCGGGTATAAGGATTGCCTGGATTGGGGCATCCACTCGATGGGCATGCCGGCCTATTTGGGTCCAAAGCGCCAGGGCCGGAGATTGCTGCTTTACCTAATAGAAAAAAAATGATATGTTAATAAGCTAGTTCACGAGTGAAGATGTGGGTGATTGATGACGAATCGACGCTACAATGTTGTGGGGAGTAGATTAACAATGAGATCGATCGTTACAGATGAGAATAAAAAAAAAAATGGGTGTTTATATGCGTATGGTAAAGAGTCTTCGTACCTACCGCCCATACATAGAAAATCCATAGAAGTCATAAAGTTGTATGATAAATGAGACCCATGTGGACTCCAATGTAACAATTTGTGTCACACATAATATGACTCTATGGACAGTCCTCGTATGGACGAAAGATTTTTTTGTATGCTAAAATAGTGCCAGTACCAGGTTCAATGAGCTATATATATCCATATATATATATATATATGCAGTTGTATTTAGATTTTAGAAACATAGTAATAGTGAAAACTGAAAACTGAAAAGTATTATTACCCTCTGTCTCTTCCAGGGTTCGAGCAGCCTCCGTAGAAGGAAGCACGATGAGGAGATGTGCACTGGAGAGCAGAAAAAGGAAGCAGAGTAAAGGAAAAGCCCTCATTATCAAAGCAGGAATAATAGCTAGCTTCAACAATATTGTTTTCTCAGCTGGAGGTACTGATATCAAAGGAAAAGCCAGTCCAATATATAGACCGATAAATGCAGTATGCAGTAGTGTTGTGGAACTGTGGAAGTCAATGATTTTGGTCGTCGGTCACGTCAAATTGGACTATCCACGAAACAACTGACAAAATAGACAAACTACATTGATTTATTTAAGGACACTAAACGCAATTAAGTGGAACTAATATGAATATCCATGAGAAAGGTGATAAATTAAATAAGATGAAATAAAATACTTCATGCCGAATTGACAAGCCTTATATATTGACTTCTTTAGTTATAAACACCAGCAAAAAAACAACGGTGTGGATGCTCTTATTTGCATATATCTGGAGAAGAATATAATTGGGAAAGAAGGCAAAGTAAAAATATATAACAGGAAAACTGTCAAAATTAAACTAGCAAATTTATTTTGAATAAGAAGTACCAAATTGAATGGCGGTCTAATTTTTGACATAAAACCATACGAGGATGGATCCAACGACCATGGGTGTTCACCCTAGAGTGTACTATCTTTAAAGTCCCAACTAAATAACAATTCAGTTGCAAACATACAACAAAGTTGTAGGACAGTTGACAAAACCATACTAAACTTGGTTTATTTTCTAAACTAGGGGTTGTTCTCATAAAAGGGGCATTTTTGTATTTTTTCTAAATAACACAAATTTATAAATTATAGATTGACTAATTAGAATAATGTTCTTAGGGTGTCAGATCAGTTGTTCACTTGGCCTCGGGTCGCGCTAGCTGTATCTGTCACATACAACTCATACAACTAACTGAACTTGCGCTCTTGCGTCTGTTAGATAGAAATGTACCAGTCGTTGCTCTCGCATGGTGCACAACACAAATAAAATGGTACAATGGATTCTATCAGTAACAACTCGCTTAGTTCTGTTTTTAAATAATATCAGACACCAAACCGTAACTTTCGCTTGTAAGTCTAATTCCTAATACAATTCAAACTAGGCAAAGTTACAGACCGCAAACATCGCTTGTATGCCTAATCTAAGTTCTTGTGTTCGTGCTCCCAGGTGTACCTCCCTCTCGGTTAGAGTAAGACTCAGCTTTCCAATTTTGTTTGATTGACATCTCGATTCTCTAACCCACCTCGAACACAAACTAGATCTAACCATATGCGTTACTAAGACTTAAAGCCTAAGATACTGGTCAATACCTATTGATCACCTGTTTGGGAAGCATAGTTCCAATTAAATTGTACACAACACATATAAAACTAAGTTAACATATACTAAGAATCACATCATAATATATTAAACTTCACAACGTAATCTTTACCTTAAGAATTATCAGTTTAGCGAGACATGACCGCAACAATTACAAACACGCAAACAAAAGAACAATAAAGAGTCATTGTTACAACACAAAATCCAAATTCAATTACAAACAAAGAGTAAAGAGATGAAAAGGTTGTGAAGATTTGTTCCCGTGTTGCACATGCACATCCTTGCTTGTCGGCTCGCTTGTCGGCTCCAAAACAACTCTCAACTCGGGTGTCACTACCCAGACTCCACATCCCGAACACTATCCCACTCGATGCCTATCACCAGTTCCCTTTGCTTCTTGCCCTAGCTAATACCGTTTCCCTCAACACCTGACCAGAACAACCATATGGAGATGGACACCAGATAACTCTTACTCTGCTAAGTCGGCGTATATGTTCCTCATGCACCCGGGTGTCACTACCCCCCCTTCATCACTCCCGTGGAAAATAAGAGCACCATTGAGAGTTCGAATTTTCTTGTGGATACTACTTCAAGGCAAACTTCAGACGGCTGACAACCTAATTGCCAAACATTGGCATGCACCGACCACCTGCGCTTGTTGCCAACAGGCTCTTACAGAAGACATGCGGCACTTGTTCCTATCTTGTCCACTTGCTCAAACGATTTGGTACGGCCTATGCCCGGATATACTGGCAAACATCGCATCCCTTACAAATCCCGCTGAACTCTAGCTCCCTTACCGTCGTTCAATACCCCGGCTTCACCGAGATAAATGGGACACATTATTCGCGGCCACGCTCTCCGCCATTTGGAAGGAACGCAACAATCGTATCTTCAGATCGAAATCATCACATCCATCGGCCATCCAGAGGGACATCGTCCGGGTATCAACTCTTTGGCAACTTCACTGCAAATGACTCATGACTCATGAATCATGACTCATGACCCATGAATCACCTATCAGGCACTAGGATATGGGTAGATACGGATAAGAACAGATAGGACACAGGTAGTTACAAATAGGATATGGGTAGATACGGATATGTTACTGGTAGGATGCTGGTAATAACTCTGACTATGTTTCAAACATGGCCGGTCCCAGAGCCTAGAAAAAGGAGGAGGGGTACGATAATTTACAAAATATTATGTACTTATTAAAGGCGCCATAAAAAAAATAATCTTCTTGTCCCCCTTCTATAGTCCTCCTTAAATGTCTCCTACCGAGATTTCATTAAAATTATAATTCAAGATTTAGATTCTCACTAATTACACATTTCTTTTGACTCTAAAAGTCGGGTCTTACCACTTAATAGTCAAATTTTTTGTACATAGCGTTATTGTAAATAACTGTGTGCGCAAATCTGATGTTCATACTTATCTGTCGGGGTGTTCATACATCCCACAATGAGATGTTCATAGTCGACGCAATTGGTGTTCATACCTATGCGTCGAAGATTCTACGTGGACTATCCAAGATTACACGTTCTAGTTAATAATTCTGTAAGGACTGGTCCAAGATTCCGCGCTCCGGTGAATGATTGTCTGCCCTTACTTGAGTGCTCATACAATGTATCGTCAATCGGGTGTTCACATCTATTACATTGGGGTGTTCATATCTTATATACAAGAGAGTGTACTGATGAACAACATTTAAGAGGGGAATTTTTCTTGAGTTACAATTAGCATACCTAATTAAAAAGCACCTCAATTTAATAAAGAGTGAGGCTATGGTACTATTAATAGTACAAGGTGGTTCGTACTATGGCTCTATATTATCAATTTTAAAGTTCAGTTGATCGATCCAAACCGCTCAAATGTGATCTCCATATATAAATGTCACTGTAGACCAAATTTTTATAATTTTTGGTGTTTTTTTTTTACTTTTTTTTAGATAATTAGAAAATGACTTAATATAAACATTATATACCATTTAAAAATGTTGTTTTTCTATATATCAAAATATATAGTTAAAAAATTTTAAAAAACATAAAATTTGGTCTAGAACTATATTAATATATGAAGATCACATTGAGTGGTTTTGATCGATCAATTGAACTTTAAAAATCATAAGATGGAGCTGTAGTACGGAGCCATTTTGTACTATTAATACTACCGTAGCCTCACTCTTTAATAAATAAATATATAAATGACACAGTAGGTTTCCACTACATAACAAATGGTTGTTAACATCGTGCTTTATTTTCCTGGCTTAGTCTAAAAGCAAAAAGAAAAAGCAAGTAAAATCTACTTATCCAAATTAGGACCAAAGGTCTCGAATGTCGACCATATGCAGACATAATGGAAGACTTGACCATATTTAGTCGCTGATCTATCACAGATTCACAGTATCACTGTCTGCCTGCTATGCTGTCGACAAATTTATGCGAAAAAGAATTGTGGACAGTTAATTCGAGTCTATTGATGTGCTAGCAAACGAGGCCGCTGACTTCAGGTCAACCGAGAAGAATAAAAAAGGAAAGGTTTGATTTGTTAACGGAACGTGACGGGTCGTAGTCTGTAGGCACAACACAGAAGTGTTTGTTTTTTTTTTAATATAAAGAAAAGTAAGTTAAAATGAATTTTTGTTTTCACCGAGTAAAATTATTGTGAATTTAAATATTTGCATTTCAAACTGAAATGTTAATAACTCAAATTATACTTTATCACGTCTAAAATGTCAATTTTGCGGTGCCCAATAATTTTATTATCATATAAAATACGAGGAATACAAATATATATTTTTTTTTTACTTTTGGGGCCTTTTATTTTTTTTTTAGACTTTCAAAACTCATATATACAATTAAGCATTACTTTATTAATATTTTAGAGTCATTTTGGAAAATAAGAAACAAGTACTTAAAAAAATCCAAAAATAGAAATTTGTTATATCCCTTGCTCCAAAAATAGAAATTTGTTATATCCCTTGTTCCCTTAGTATTTTCATATAAAAGAAATTATTGGAATCCTATGACAAAATGTAATTTGAGTATTTAACATTTCGGAGTGAAATGCAAACGTTTCTACAATGTTCTAACTAGTGAATAGAGGTGACAAAATTTGACCCGACCCGAAAAACCCGCCCGACCCGACCCGAGTTTTAGGGAAAATCAAACCAACCCGAATCCTACCCAACTTGAACCCGTGTTCCAGGGAAAGTGAGACTCGCCCGAACCCGACCTGACCCAACCCGACCCGACCTGACCCGAAAAAATGCCGGTAGACGTCAATCCGATACCCGACCCAAAAAAATGCCGACAATTGTCAACCCGATACTTGACCCAATCCGACCCGAACCCAACCCAACCCGAACCCAACCCGAACCCAACCCTACCCGACCCGACAATCTGCCACCTCTACTCGTGAAGATCTAGCTAGAGAAAATACTTTGAGAAATTTAAATTAATTGTGTAAATAATTGGAAGTTATTTGATTGTGCTTATTCCGATAATGCTACGATATTGATGCATAATTAATAGAGGATAAGGCAGAGGTCGGAATAATACTACGATATTGATGCATAAGTAATAGAGGATAAGGCGGAGGTCAAATGAGGCCTCAAAGAGTGAATGATTGATCATCTCTTGCCATGGTCGGAGATTGAAGGTAAATCGACAAATTTGAAGGATAGACGTGAGATGAAATCTTGGATGGTCGGAGCAATCACAAGATCGACCATTATTAGAGGTAAAAAATGATAAAAAGGAAGCAACAAGTTAGCGAGGTTGACTGTGAGGAGGAGAGACGGGAGAGATGGAGTAATGAAAGAGGAAAAATCTATATTCGATGGAGATCTCTTTTTTGAAATTGAATGGAGAAGTAAATTGGAAGGAAGGTTGTGGGGATGAAAGTGGAGAATGAGCATTGGGGAAAATAAAGATTTCCTCATCAGGAAAAGCTAACCAACCAAACAAAATAATAATAAAAAATAATTTTTGCAAAATTTACAATCCTTATAATTTCTTTAGCCACAAAAACCAACAATTGTCGTAATCAACTCAAAAAAGTTTGAAGCCGATGCCCTAGTGGTTCCGCCTTTGGCAATGACTCACGTGTGGAAAATAACTTGTACAACATATGTCAGGAGAAGAAATATTGATCTATTAGAAGGTTGCTGAGAAAGTATTGAAGACCAGAAGATGTTGTGTAGAGCCACACAAGAAGTGGTATGGAGCCACATTATTAGTGTGGAGCTCACAACTTAACCTGAAATGAAGTTTTAGGCGGTTATGATGGTAGAAGAGAAAAGCGCTATGACCTGAAAGTACTAATTTGAGCAAATAATGAGCAAATGATGTTAGCTAGTTTAAAGAGTAAACGAGAAAACCTTTGAGAAAGGCATAGATGATTTACTACAAGAATATAATTGATGCAAATTTAACGGAAATTGATTTCGTTTTAAACTTCATATATAATATATTGAGATATATTATTATGCACCATGGTTCAAAACATGTTTTTGCACCACCGTTTTCAAAATCTCACAAATCAAACTTTAAATGCCAAATCTAATTGAACCAACAAATTCTACGCATTGAAATATGGTAGAATACCAAATTTTACAATTTTTAGAATTTTTTTAACTATATTTTTGGATTTTTGAAAGATAGACACGCAATATATATTTATCTGCTATATATATACTTTGAGTTAGATTGTTATGTTATCAATTTATATATTCGATAATTACTTGTGATCATTTGTCGTTTAACTGATAATTTTAATAGGCAATCTATTAGAGTAATTAATACATAACAAATAACTAATTATAAGATAAGATATGACATTCTTTTTTCTTTTTAATTAATTAAATTAAGTAGCTCACAATTTATTTAAATATTATTAAGAGAATACACTTACAACATGTGAAATAGGTATACAAAATGTAAGAAGGAATCATAACATCTGCCAAGTGATGAGTATAATTAATATTACTTCTCTATATAGAGTGGTGCTCATTCAGAAAATTAAATTCTACAACTCAATCTTCATCATATATTACAAGCAGTTCTTTGTCCGATCAGCTGGTGCATAGAGATAATTATAGAAACCCTATATAGCTTCATTTCCAGTACTTGTTACACTTACAAATATGTGCTATAACTTACACTCGACCTTATTTATGCACGCATACACTGATACAATATATATGTTTTGCCCCGTTTTTCATCTCGTTCTTCTGATCATGGATGAATCAGCCTCTATGGCTTTGCTTCTGCAAGTGGTCGGCAATTGGGATTATGATATATACCACTACAATGTGGCTCGGTGTATGGATCGCCGGGCCGCGTTGGGTTTATTGGATTATTATAGACAATACCTGTATGAGGCAAAATATAACAATATTAGCTTGGATTGAGAATAAGGAGATGTTATATATAACTAGGGGAAAAGTTCCAATATATTCCTAGAAATTAAGCAGATGATGATTAATAATTAGTACCACGGCCAGCCTTGGTTTCTTCCAGGATACGGGTTCCCTCTGCAGAAGGGAAAACCAGAGTGGCACTACATATCAAGAAGAGAACACAGAGCAATGGCAGAGATTTGGTTGCCATGTGGAATCGTATTGTGGTGGTTTAATATTCTTTTTTGTGGTAATGGTACATATATAATCTCCTAAATCGATCCTATTTATAGATATCTGAGGTGTATTTGAAATGTGCATGAAAAAAAAAACAGAAAGCAAAAGTAGCATTATGGAGCTTATCTATCTTTGTTCGGCTGATTTGTGCATGCGGGAGACCCATTTTCTGTAGAAAGAAAATGATATGGAGATACCAATGAGGATATCATTGGGATACCATGTAGTTTGACTTAGTCAAACGAACTAATTATTCAACATAAAATACTAATTAATTATTCAACTTAACATGCTAAATATTCAACTTAATATCAACTTATAATTAATTAACATGTTAAATATTTAGTATCAACTTAACATGCTAATTATAAGTTAACATTAAGTTAAATATTTAGCATGTGAAGTTGAATATTTAGTACATTAAGTTGAATAAGTAATTGTTTTTTCATTTTAATCACAATATATATTAATTTGAATAAGTATTGATATAATTATTCAACATATATATAAGTTGATGTTAAGTTGTATAATTAATAGTTTAGTTGGATAATTAGTTCGTTTAACCAAGTCAAATTATATGGTATCCTAGTATCCTCAATAATATCCCCGTATCTACCCTATTCAATAATAAACGGCAGTAGATTTAATTTCACAATGTGAGAAATGGCTGTCAACTTCGTGCTATATTTTCCTGGTTTAGTCCAACTAAAAGTGAAATGTAAAAGCAAGTAATAAAATCCACTTATCCAAAGGACCAAAGGTCAACAGCACACATAATGGAAGACTTGGCCATACGTAGTCTTTGATTTTGATCTATCAGGGACTCACAGTGTAGTATCACGGTCGACTGTCTCTTCTGCTATGGGCATTTTATGTGGAATTCCGGATAGTGCTAGTCTATTGGATGTGTAGCTAGGAAACGAGGCCGCTGACTCCAAGTCAACAGAGAAGAATGAAAAAGGAGAATATTTGACAAATCTATTTCAATTAATTATGTAATGGGAAGTTATCATTGTAAATGCACCAATACAGTAGTCCCAATCAGCATTGCAATATGTTGGCTATGCATTTGCGTACGCGTATGCAATACTGATCTGCATAGGATTTAGATATGTGGTCGCATATTGATTTTCATAAAACATTTGTAGTATATGACTGAAAAAGTGAAAATAGACAAAATTTGATAAAAAATATTGGATTGAAGTACGAACTTTCATACTCCATAGCTTTTACATTAGGCTATACGACTTTTTGTATACAAAACAAATATTTCTTAATTATATGTCAGCTATAATGTATCAATATTATTACAAATTTGATAAATAAATCGCATATGAATTACCGCATAGAATTCTGCATATGCAGTACCTCTTGGCATGTTTATTCAAATCCGCATTTTACAATACTGGTCCCAATGTACAACCCATTAGGGTTCCCTATTTATTTATGAAAAACATGTAGAGTCTACCCCTATAAAGTAGGCCACCCATCCGCCCCTCTCACAGTTCTTACACACCAGGTGCACCCATGTGCTTACTACAATTGCATAAATGTTCACTGAAAACTGTAGTGTATCTGTTTACTGGAAAATGGTATCTATTGATTGGAAAGATATGCTGAAAAATGATATTTGTTCATTGAAAATACAGTGGACCGGTGGATGAGTAAAAATAGTAGACACTAGCTCTTTCTCTTTATTTATCGTTCCTCTTAAAGCGCATGACGTCATGACTATACAATTTTTAGAACTCCATCTTCCACTTAGTACTCGTGCATATATACTACAAAATATAATATATACAAATTTAACGGACATTGATTTCGTTTTAAACTTCATCTACATTGGAAAAAAAACTACCATGAGCTTTAAACGAAGCCGGTTTGTGAGTGTACCTAAAAACGTATATCAAATCACTTCTAAGTTTCTATTTATATGTCTCAATGAATTATTTGTATCAAAATCTTATTGGATACAAAAATTTTTATTTTTGAAAATTTTGAAATATTTGTTTAAGAATATTTAATAGTAACTATACTATACTAATAAAATAATCAATGTTTTATATCGTACGTATCACTTTAAATTATTTTTAACAAATACTTAAATGTTCTCAAAAGTAAAAAAAAATTGCATAAGAATTTAATATAAACAACCTACTGAGACATATAAACTAAACATTAGAGGTGAATTGATATGATTTTGGAGGTGCACTCACGAAAGGGATTTAAGCTCACGGAAGTTTTGCTCCTGTATATTTATCTGCTATACTTTTGGTTAATTTGTATTAGTTATCAATTTATATATCCGATAATTACTTTTGATCATTTTTCTTTTAACCGAAAAATTAATAGACTATTAGAGTAATTAGAGTAATTAATACATAAGGAATACTTAAATTTAAGATACGATATATAGGAAATTATTTTCTCTGTTTAATTAAATTAGACTACAATTTATTTAAAATATTATTAGAGAAATACACTTACAACATGTGAAATAGGTATGTATACAAAATGTAAGAAGGAATTATAACATCTGCCAAGTGATGAGTATAATATTACTTCTCTTTTAAAAGTGGTGCCCATTAAGAAAAACATACTCTCTAGTTAAGATATATACTGCTCTAAACCAGACGCCGACGTAATTAATAATATGCATGGATCATATAAATTTTACAACTCAATCTTCATCATATATATTACAAGCAGTTCTTTATTCAGCTGGTGCAAAGAGTTTATCGAGATCCTATAAATTGTTACACACTTACATGCAGTATATACTATAAGCCTATAACTTCCACTCGACCTTATTTATGCATACACTGATTCAATATGTTTTGCCCCGTTTTTCATCTTGTTCTTCCAATCATGGATGAATCTTCTATGGCTTTGCTTCAGGTGTGCAATTGGGGAGATGATATACACTGCAGCGTGGCCTGGTGTATGGTTCGCCCGGCGGTACTGATGGGATTGCTGGTCGGTCTGGGTTTGTTGGATTATAGACAATAGCTGTATCAGGCAAAGTATAAAACAATATTAGCTTGGATTGAGAACAAGGAGATGATATAAAACTAGGAGAAAACTGATCGAAAAGCTCCAATATATTCTTAGAAAGAAGAGATGAAGATTTGTCATCGCTGAATGTAAGACAAATGAGTGGTGTTAACTGTTAAATATATATAATTGAAACCTTAAATTCATGTAAATATATATAGTAATATACCAATAACCCAATTTAAAATTTTATTTGAGATAGATGAAATTCGAAACTATAAATTTATTGTGAACTTTACTAAAGTGACTCCGAGTTCCTTGAGAACATTAATAGAAACATATATAGGAGAGAGGATTAGTACCAGCCTTGCTTTCTTTCAGGATACGGGTTCCCTCTGCAGAAGGGAATATTATGGTTAATTCCTTCTTGTGGTAGAGGTACATAATCTCCCAACTTGCTCCAATTTATAGAGATTTGAGGTGCATTTTGGAACGTACATGGAAAAAAGAAGAAGAATAGTTTATTGGTTTACAATATACATCTCCCAGATTACTCTCTATATATATCAGTACCTTTTTACTAATACACTATGTTCATGACACTTCATTCTTGAAAATGTAGGTGGATTAGTTTAATTTTCAATAAAATAATTGAATGGGGAATCCAATAATTGAACTGATTTGTTGAGTGATGATGATCAAAATCTCTTGATAAGTAATGAAACTGACAACCTAGCTAATTTTCAACCAACATTAAAATAATGAGGAAATCTGTCTATCTCCCTTCTCCTATCCTCCATTAATGTACCATTCCAAGATTCTTCTATAAGAATTCATATTCTAACAACTTATCAGTTATTTTAATTTCAAAAGTTGAGCCCACCATTAAATATATTGCATCATGCCAATATGGTGAATAACTATCTGCAACGAAATGGTGTACATAACACATTAAGGTGTTCATACCTCCCACAATGAGGCGTTCATAGTTAACGTACTTAGTGTTCATACCTATGCATCGAAGATTCTGCGTGAGCCGTATAAGATTCTGCGTATCGGTGAGTGATTCCGTTAGGATTGGTCCAAAATTCTGATTAATGACCGCCAGCCCTAACTTGTGTGTTCATGCCTCATTCAGTTGGGTGTTCATATAGATTTCACATCCTCTAACATATGGCATGTGCCATTCGGCACGTGGGCCGTTGGATCTCCTCGAGATTCACGCTAGTCCGAACCTTGAGGTGACAAATTGATGCAAATTTAACGGACATTGATTTCATCTTAAACTTCATATACTATATATTTATAACTGACAAATTTAATAAGCAATCTATTAGAGTAATTAATACATAACAAATAACTAATTGTAAGATAAGATAGGACATTCTTTTTTCTTTTTATTAATTAAAGTAGCCCACAATTTATTTAAAATATTATTGAAAGAATACACTTACAACATGTGAAATAGGTGTACAAAATGTAAGAAGGAATCATAACATCTGCCAAGTGATGAATATTAATTAATATAGCTAGCTTCATTTCCTTACATATATGTGCTATAAATTCCACTCGACCTTATTTATGCATGCATTGATACAATATGCATGTTTTACCCCATTCTTCACCTTGTTCTTCCGATCATATATGGATGAATCAGCTTCTATGGCTTTGCTTCAGCAGGTGGGCAATTGGGATTACGATAATATATACCACAGTGTGCCCTGGGGTATGGTACGCCCCGCGGTGATGGGATTGCTGGTCGGTTTGGGTCTATTGGAACATAGCCAATACCTGTATCAGGCAAAGTATATAACAATATTAACTTGGATTAATCGAGAACAAGTAGATGATATATATGTTTAACTAGGGAAAAGGCACCAATATATTCCTAGAAAGATTTACTCAAAAAATATATATTCCTAGAAAGCAGATGAAGATTTGTCATCACTGAATGTAATTAAGACAAACCAATGGTGTTAAATATAATTGAAGGCTTAATTTCATGTAAAATATACGATAAGCAATTAGAAAATTTATTAATTAATTTGAGATAGATGAAATTCGAAACTATAAATTTATTATGAACCCTAGATACGGGTAAAACATTAATAGAAACATATAATAGGAGAGAGGATTAGTACCATTGCCAGCTTTGGTTTCTTCCAGGATACGGGTTCCCTCTGCTGAAGGGAATGTAAGAGAGGCACTACAAATCAAGAAGAGAGCACAGAGCAATGTAAGGGCTTTGGTTGCCATGTGAAATTGTATTGTAATGGTTTAATTCTTTTTTGTGGTAATGGTACATAATCTCCCAAATCGATCCTATTTATAGATATCGGAGGTGTATTTGAAATGTGCATGAAAAAAAAAGAAGAAAGCAAAAATAGTATTATGGAGCTTATCAATATATCTTCCTGGGTGATTTGTGCATACGCGAGACCCATTTTCTGTACATAGAAAGAAAATGATATGGAGATAGCACTGAGGATATCATATATTGGGATACCATGTAGTTTGACTTGGTCAAACAAAATAATTATTTCACATAAAATACTAATTATTCAACTTAACATGCCAAATATTCAACTTAATATCAACTTATAATTAGCATGTTAAATATTTAGCATCAACTTTACATGCTAATTATAAGTTAACATTAAGTTGGATATTTAGCATGCGGAGTTGAATATTTAATACGTTAAATTAAATAAATAGTTGTTTTTCTTTTTTAATCACAATATATATTAAGTTCAATAAGTAGTGATATAATTATTCAACATATAAGTTGATGTTAAGTTATATAATTAGTACGTTTAGTTGGATAATTAGTTCGTTTGACCAAGTCAAACTTTATGGTGTCCTCAATGCTATCCTCCATGGTATCCCCATATCTAGACCCTATTAAATAATAAACGGCAGTAGATTTAATTTCACGCTGTGAGAAATGGCTGTCAGTTCGTGCTATATTTTCCTGGCTTACTACAACTAAAAGTATAAAGTAAAAGCAAGTAAAATCCACTTATCCAAATGACCAAAGGTCAACAGCACACATAATGGAAGACTGGCGATATGTAGTCTTTGATTTTGATCTGTCACAGACTAACAACGTAGTTTCACGGTTGACATATCTTCTGCTATGGGCATTTTATGTGGAATTCCGGATAGTGTGAGTCTATTGGATGTGTAGCAACTAGCAAGGAAACGAAGCCACTGACTCCAAGTCAACAGAGAAGAATGAAAAAGGACTTGTTGAGTGTCACGGCTATTGGCACAACACAATTTTTTTTTAAAGTTTTATGAAGCAAATTAAGTTAAGTCAATTTAATGTAACTATGCGGTGAAGAGAGAATATTTGACAAATCTATTTCAATTAATTCTGTAAATAATGGGAAGTTATCATTGTAAATGCACCAGTACAGTAGTCCCAATCAGCATTGTAATATGTTGTCTATGCATTTGTGTACGTACCCGTATGCACTATTGATCTGCATAGGATTTGGAAATGTGGTCGTATATTGATTTTCATGAAAGATATGTAGTAGATATGGCTGAAACTAGACAAAATATGATAAAATATTGGATTGAAGTATGAACTTTCATACTCCATATATAGCTTTTACATTGGGCTATGCGACTTTTTGTGTACAAAATAAATATTTTTTAATTATATCTCAGCTGCAATGTATCAATATTATTACAAATTTGATAAATAAATCACATATGAATTACCGCATAGAATTCTGCATATGTGGTACGTACCTCTCTGCATGTATATTTAAATCCGTGTTTTACAATACTGATCCCAATGTACGGTCCATAGTGTTCCCTATTTATTTATCATTCCTTGATCTTGAAGCGCATGACGTCATGACAATACAATTTTTAGAAGAGAAATATTGTTAGAACTCGAGCTCTGATACCAATTGTTAGGACTCGAGCTCTGATACCAATTGTTGGATATTCGAATCCCTCTGATATCATAGGATAGAACTCAAAACTATGATACTATATGATACAAAAATATTCTGGTGGGAATCAACTAAACATGATTACTATTCCACACATCTCAAACACAATTACAAAGGCTTATTATATAGCCTAACATACACAAAATTATCTACCTAAATTAGACTCTTGACTTCCTAAATTAACTAACAACTCTATTTTAGCTACAACTATAAATAAGTAATGCTAATTCTATGTGGCTATTTCTGAACTTCCTGAACAAGGGCTGAATTCAGCATTCTGATATTTTCAGACTTTGAATTATCTTCAACAAATATGTAGAGTCCACTCTTATAATATAGGCCACCCATCCACTCTTCTCACAGTTTTGACACACCATGTGCAACCATGTGCTTACCACTATTACATAAATGTTCACTGGAAACAGTAGTGTATCAATTCACTGAGAAATGATACGATAGGAAATTATTTTCTCTTTTTAATTAAATTAGACCACAATTTATTTAAAATATTATTAGAGAAATACACTTAGAACATGTGAAATAGGTACGTATACAAAATGTAAGAAGGAGTGATGAGTTCGATATTACTTCTCCACTAAAAGTGGTGCTCATTAAGAAAAATATACTCTTTAGTTAAGATGGACGGTTCCACATCCAGACGCCGACGGAAATTAATATGAAATTATAGATCATATAAATTTTACAACACAATTATCACCTATTACAAGCAGTTCTTTATTCAGCTGGTGCAAGGACATAATTATAAATATCCTAGCTTCATTTCCACTTGTTACACTTACATATATATGCTATAAATTTCACTCGACCTTATTTCTGTGTATACATATAATACATTAAATATTGATATAATATGTTTTACCCCGTTTTTCATCTTGTTTTTCCGATCACGGATGAAGAGAGAGACACTACAGATCAAGAAGAGAACACAGAGCAATGGGAGAGCTTTGGTTGCCATGTGGAATGGTATTGTGGTGGTTTAATTCCTTCTTGTGGTAGTGGTACATAATTCCCAAATTGCTCCTATTTATAGAGATCTGAGGTGTACTTTTAAACGTACAAGGAAAAAAAGAAGGAAATATAACATCTTCACCGTTGAGTTGTGAAGTAAAGAAAGTGGTGTACAAGTGCACTGAGGTGATTTAAAGCGTTTCAAGTCATCAAACGAAAGTGATTTAAGGAGTAGTAAGTTAACGCAACTGTACATATAGGTATAAGAAACTAAATCAACAACATTATATATTTTTTACACATTCTATATATCTACTTTACTTCATCTATTTACTTTATTACTACCGAAGCTATAGTAATTTAATCTTTTACTCCGCTTTAATGTACTACATTTGCCAAATAGAGGGCTTGTGTCCATTGAAAAACTGTCCATATGTCTATGGATATACAAAGAATGTAATAGATACATCCAAAATGTAACATATAGACGTTATGGACGATTTTTCTATGGACACTAGGTATTACTCAAGAAAAAAGTACATGTGGAATTTAAAATGAATAATTTAGTGATTTAATTTATAGAGATATCCCAAATTACTCTATATATCAGTATCCTACTAGAACACTATATTCATGACACTTAATTAATTTTTGAAAATGTAGATGAAATAGTTTAATATTTAATAAAGTAAATGAATTAGGGAATCCAATACCGTGGCAAATTGGGAGGGCGGTCCGGTTCGGATTTGGACGTCAGGTCAGTATGACCTTCTAGAAGATCTCGGTCGGGTTGGGTCTAGTGATGGACGAGAGTTGGGTCGGATTAGTTTTAATATTGATTTTTATGGATCATATATTAATTTTAGTTGGATTGGGTATTGTTTGATCTCGGGTCCAGTCGGGCCGGGTTCGAGCGGGGTCAGGTTCGAGTGGGGTTGGGTTCACGTAAGGTCGAGAGGGTTTCTCGGGTTGGGTTGGGTTTTGCCACCTCTACTTATGATGATCAAAATCTCTTGAAAACTAATAAAATTGACAACCTTAACAACCAACATTAAAATAATTGAAAAGAAAAAAACATAGAACCAAGAAACATCAAACTTTCGATAGATATCTTTAAAGAGTGAGGCTATGGTACTATTAATAGTACAAAATGGCTTCTACTACGGCTCCATTGTATGATTTTTAAAAGTTCAATTGATCGATCCAAACTGCTCCATGTGATCTACATATGTTAATGTAGTTCCAGACCAAATTTTATATTTTTTAGAATTTTTTAACTATATATTTTGATACATAAAAAAACCACATTTTTGAATGGTCTATAATGTTTACATTAAGTCATTCTCTAGTTATCTAAAAAAAATAGTAAAAAAGCACAAAAAATTATAAATTTTGGTCTACAATAACATTTATATATGAAGATCATATTGAGCGGTTTGGATCGGTTAATTAAACTTTAAAAATGATAATATTGAGCCGTAGTACGGGTCACTTTGTACTATTAATAGTACCGTAGGCTCACTCATCTTTAAAAATATTAAAATAGAAAAAATGGATAGATATATTATTTGATTAATGGGTTGATAGTATCTCAAGTTTCAATCAATTTGAATAGTGTTTGGTATAACTTAGCAAAATTTTATATATATACTCTTTGATGATTACAATCTAATGGATACTATTAACTAACACTTAATTAGATGTGATTGAAAATGCAGGCTTTCTAGAAGATTTAAATACATGTATAGATGTTTTTCAATTTTTTAGATTTCTTAAACAATTTTTCCAACTTTCTGAACAACTTCTTTGGTAGAATTATTAAGATAATTGTTGTCACCGGTCCCTTCAAAAAAGTTAATTCATTTTTCTCTTAAAGTTAATCCTTTGATAGACATCTCAATGTTTCGAAACTAAGTTAATCTATATAGAGGAACATATTGCGTCAATTGAAAAGTGGTCCACAAACATACAAATGTAACACTACATCCCAAAGTATAACAGATACATCCCGAAATGTAACCTATAGATACGCTATATATGAATGGTTTTTTCTACGGACGCTAGCTATTACACATCTATATATATATAACTATGCTCTATTTAAAAGATAACCAAATATCATCTCCATCCAGTTAGTCAGAGATCCTTGATAATTAACTTCTGAACTAAGTCGTCAACATAGATATTTCTTGTTTTTATTTTTTTAATTATATGTGAGCAAATTATTCTTTGATTGATGCACGTGACGGTGTGAGAAAGTCTAAGCCATAAAAATGGAACACTGCAATTTAATAAATAAATAAATGACAGTAGGTTTCCATTCTATCAATAGCAAATGATTGTTAAGTTCGTGCCAAAGTAGAAGTAAAAGTAAAATTCACATATCGAAAGGACCAAAAGTCTTATATGTAGAATTAGAATTTAGAAATAGTACTGGAAGACTTGGCTAGATGTAGTCTTTGATATCATAATCACTGCCTGTCTCTTCTGCTATCGGCATTTTATGTGGAATTTTTGATAGTGCCGTGCGAGTCTATTGATGTGCAGCTAGGAAACAAGGCCGATGACTCCATGTCAACTGAGTCTGAGAAGAACGAAAATTGGAAAGTAATGACTTGTTAACTGTTCAACGCGACATGTCGATCGTAGGCTGTTGGCACCACGCAAATTTTTATTTTTCTGTTATTTCAAAGGAATATCGAGTTAAATCAATATTTAATAATATAATAACCGGCCTTTGGTCTAGTGGTAACAACAATATTCTTAATGCAGGAGGTTGCAGTTTTGAACCTTAGCCGAGGAGCCTTTAGTAGACATTTAAATCTGAGTGGCTTGACCTTCATTTTTTATCACAGAAAAAAAATACGGTGAGGATATAAAAATCAATTTCAATGGATTGCGTTATAAGAATTTATTTGATGGCGCATATTCTATTATATGTCCTTCAAATATTTTATCCATACCAAATTGGTCCTCTCATTATCCACCAATGCTAAAATTAACTTAATAAGTATTTTATAGCATGAACAAATATATTTATTTGTACATTATTTAAATTTTTTTAATAATATATTATCATTATTTGTAATGCTAGAAGTTAATTTAAGATTCATGAAAATAATAATTTTGAATGAAATACTTAATTTTGGGACCAATTTGATGAAATTTAAAACTTTAGGGACCAAAACGATATGTTAGTGAAACTTTAAGGACCAAAATGGTACATCCCAAACTTTAGGGACCAAATTGGTAGCAAATCAATACTTTAAGGACCAAATTGATAACTTTGAAACTTTAAGGACCAATTTGGTAAAAGAGTGATACTTTAGGGACCATCTGCGTAATTTACTCAAAAATATATTATCTGACTTCATAATAGACAACTTTACATTCCGACTGCTTATTAATTAATTAATTAATACGAAGCATATAGAATATTTCACAACTCAATTTCATATAATATCAGTAGCAATTCTTTATTAAACTGGCACAAAGGCATATATATCACGTATGTAGTGCAAGTACACATAATCGAGATCCTATCTTCATTACCACTTGTTACATGACTTACATGTACTATAAATTCCACTCGACCTTATTTTATGCATACACTGATACAATATGTTTTCTCCCGTCCTTCATCTCGTTCGTACAACTATGGATTAATCTTCTACGGCTTTGCTTCAGGAGGTGATGGCTGCTGGCACCCGGGATTACGATAGGGACTAGTAGTACTGCAGCCTGGCGACCTGGTGTATGGTTGGCCTGGTTTTGGTTTAATTGGTTGGTTTCGAGAGATTGCTGGACCACTGATAGTAGCTGTATCATGCAAATTATAACAATATATATTAGCTTGGATTGAGATCTAGAACAAGGAGAAGAAGAAGATTCATCGTCATCGATTGCTTAATGCAATATTCTAAAAGAGTAATGTTTAACTATATATATAACTGAAACTCCAATTTCATGTACAATTTTTGGACAAGCCAATTAACACTACGTAGTTATTATGGCCAGCACAAAATATACTGAATTCCGCACATATTGAAACCTCAAAATTTTGTTTGAGATCCAAATTTGAAACTACATATATATATATAAAGTATAAACTTATTACAGACTTACTAAAGTACGTAATTAGTTGGAAATAATTCCGGCTCAATTTGTTTGCTAGATAATATAATAGAAACATGAGAGAGAGATTAGTACCGTCCTTGTTTTCTTCCAGGATACGGGTTCCCTCTGCAGAAGGGAAAATGAGAGGGGCACTACAAATCAAGAAGAGAACACAGAGCAATGGCAGAGCTTTGGTTGCCATGTAGAATCGTATTGTGGTAGTGGCAAATAATCTTCCAAATCGATCCAATTTATAGAGAGAGGTGTCTTTTGGAACTTGGAAGGGAGCTGATATTAGAATGCTCCAATTTTATTTTCTCAAATAAAACTTGATGCATTGTAGCAATACTTCTCTTCTTATTTGCTAGGGAGAAAAAAAAATGTACCGGCTAGGGTTCACCAGCAAATGGTCATTCACTACAATATGCCCTAGTGATTACAGGCCTAGCAAATAATTAATAGTGAACTGCGCGCTAGGGCCCCTAGCAATTATGTATTCGCTAGGGTAACACTTAATTATTTGCTACGACTTAAAAAAAAGCGGTCATAGCAATAAATCGCTTCGGCACTGGCCATCATCTCACAATTCCTACAACAATGCTTGATTATTTGCTACGACTAAAAAAAATAGCCCTAGCAATAAATCGTTATGGTATTGGTCAGCAAATCATAATCGTTACGGTATTTTTATTTGGTTGCTAGCCCGTATAATTATTGCAGCGAAACTTATTGTATACACTAGCAATTAAGGCATATTCTTGTGATAATTTGTTGAGCTTTGAACCTCAGCCAAGCTTCCACAAATCCCTTTTCTTTGGGCATTTATGTGGACAATGCGAGCTAATGATAAGTCAAGGAAGAATGGAGTGGAAGTTGACTCCAAGTCAACGGATAAAGATGACAGAGTAAAATAGAGAGAAAACTGGGAAGTGGGAACGAGTACAATTCTAAATTATTTATTTTCCTTATATCATTCAAACTAATTAAGCTCTTGACTTCGTGGTCAACTGTTGTAGAAATGAACACATACAGAGTACAGTAAGCAGGCTGATCGGTCCAGCTATTGCGGCATATTTAGAGAGTATGCATAGAGCATTATATATATATACCCGCAATTGGTGTCCACACTAAATTTGCGGTGTTTTTTTTTTTTTTTTTTTTTTTGAGAAAGCCCATAAACAAGCAATTTCAAATAAATTTATTAAAAATCCTAAAATTGATTTTTTTTTTTTTTTTTTTTTTACAAAACAGTTTTGGACACAACTCAAAAACAACATGGGACATATGACAAATAAACTGCATTAATAATTTGCAGAACATTATATAATTTTAAAACAAAATTTCATATTTTTGGGTACTATTTATATTTTCTTATGTCTTTCTTAATTCTTTGATTCTGAATTTGAAAAAAATAATATAACAATTTTTTTTTCAAAATTTTTATTCATTTGGAGCTTTGGTCCGGAACTTGTCCAAATGGCATGCCCGGATACCTGTCCAAAGCATTTTTAGACCGTATGATTAATCTCATCCATATTGCCATTTGTATCTCAACGAAGAGGTTTAACATACGTTACAATCAAATTGATCATGAATTC